>JAKSZU010000002.1:2400000-3600000 GCA_026018925.1 Tupaia tana
TAAATGATTTAAATTAAAAAAAAATAGTTCTCCTTATGAAGATAGGAAGATTTGGGGCTGGCAGGTGGCATGATGGTTAAGGTGGCTGAACTGCTACATGGCTGACTGCGGTTTGAGTCTCAGACCCGGCCGGTTGCTTTTTCTCTTTCCTTCTCTCTCTCTCTGTTTCTCTTTGATCAACTTCAAAATAAAATAAAATAAAATAATGAGAATAAATAACATTAAATAAAATCATTATTTAAAAAAAAAAAAGATAGGGAAGTTTCATAAAAACTCAGATTCTGGCTTCTCTTGAAAACCTGAAGGTATGAAACACGGGGCTGTGTCTATGTGACTATGTAACTAACAGAGAATGGGGCTGCCTTATTGACATGGGGCAGGTACAGTCCAGGTCTCCACCATCCCTCCTGCCCTAATTCACCCATTCCCGTCTCCAGTGTGGACAGACATGAGCGTATACAGCTCTGTGCCTAACTAGCCTCCCAGGCTTTGCATCTGCCCACCTCCATTCTTCTGTCCACCTTGATCTCTTCTAAAATTCAGTTCCGGTCATAGCTGCTAGCTAAAGGCCTTCAAAGGTTTCCTTCTAGATTCTGGGTGAAGTTCAAGTCCTTTTGTGCAGCATCCGAGACCCTCTGACTGTGGCTCCTGCAGCTTCCACCTCACTTCCCCACGTCCTCCTCCTCTAACCCTGTGTCTCTCCAACTGACTGAAGCTATCTGCAGATGCCTCGAGGGGCAACTTTTCTTCCTGTCTCCACAACTTCCCACATGTAGTTCCTTCTAACTGACGAACTTCATCTCACACCACCCAAGTATACCCCAATTCCCGAACTTGTACTGCTCCCTTGACACAAAAGGGGGCCATCCTCGACCTACTCCTGAGCCCTTGGGCCTTCCACGAGGACACTGTACCTCCCTCCACCTTCCCACACTCTGTCATGATCACGTGGCTGTTCGCACACAGACTGGGAGCTCCTGAACGACCAGGATAGTGCTGTTAGCCTTTCCCTGAGCCTGTTGTGGAGTGCTTGACAGAAAACAGGTAGGCATGTGTGTTCACAATGAATCGTGCATGTGAAAGCATGTTTGTGGCCAACTGTGGAGGTGCAGTGGGAACACAATATCCTTTACTTCTGAAGCCACATGGAAAGGTTCCAGGTTTGCATTCCGAGGTCTCCATGTGCATACTGAGCAATGTAAGTGCCCAAGATCCCGGATGGCTGAGGGCGAGGTGGCAGGTCACAGCACAAAGACCCTATTGGGGTTACTTCTCTCTCTGTGTCTCTTTTTAACTCTGTCTCTCTCTTCTCAGAAGAAACTGCTATAGGACACATGCACGTGCTGAAGACAAAAAGAGAGGGAAAGAGATAAAAAGTGAGAAAGCATTCCCCAGGAAGGATGGCCATGCTGCAATCCCTTCTCATCCATGCTCTTCTCAGGATCTGGGGCATGCGTGCAAACATGTGCCTGGCATGCTTTTCAAGCTGTGAGTCTGGAACATTAACTGTGTAGTCAGCCATGTGGGCACCCAGATCTCTTAACCACTTACCATCAGCTGGCCCAGAAAAAAAACTTTTTAAGAACTTTTTAAAAGTAGTACAGTGTATACTTGGATGTATACTTGGAAGGTGATACTATTACTGTCCACAAGGAAAAATAAAAGTGCCCTTAAATGTAAACATATTAAATTAATTAAGCTATTATAAGTAAAGTCCACTAAGCAAACTAGAATAAAATCAATTGGCTACAAAAACAAAAAAAAAAACAAACAAAAAAAACCCATGCTTTTCCTGGGGGTTAGGCAATGGCTAGAAATAAATAATGCAATGCCTTGCAAGGCTGATCTTCACGGAAAGATTTCTGTTTTTACTCCGAAGACCTCTCGAAGCAGGTTCACGTGTGTGCCCAGGATCTGGAGCTAGTTAAACCTGGGCTTGAATGATTGCATCAAGACCCTACTTAAGATACTGTCTATCTGTCTTTTGCTCTCTCTCTCCCTGTTTCTCTTGCTTAGGAAAAATAACAAGTTAATGAAAACGTTTTAAAAATATGGTTTTGGGGACTGGCAGATGGCATAATGGTTACGTCACTGGGCTCCCATGTAGCTGAGTCCTGTACCCAGAGACTTAAAACTCGTGCTGTGTGTGCGTGTGTGCCCAAGAACTCGAGAAGAGAATGGAGGAGAAGGGATTGCCTCATGTTTATCACTCCCCCCCATAGGTGGTTTCTTGTTTTCTGTCTCTCTGTCTCTCTGCTAAGTGCACAAGCCCTAAAGCAAAAATCTCTTTCTAAAAAGAAATAATAATTTAAAAAATGTGTTTTTGGGATGTGTATGTGGTGGTGGTTGGGGGGATTCACCTTTTGTACATGAATAAGGTGGGCCTACTTAAGGACTACGAACACTGAATGCAATGAATCAGTATTAACTACTGAAACAATGAAGGCACTACTTATCGGGAGGAAATACCTTAGAAATCTGTCTTTCATTGCGTAGGTGACTAATTTATGTGACTTTTTACCCAGTAGATACCTAAAGAAATAAATCTGGACAACTGTGGCTCCTATTTGATCAGCATTTTCCAGTTTAAAAAGTGCTTTCATTATCGACATTATGGTTCATATTCACACTCGGGTGAATCACATAGTATTGCTTCTCAGTTGCAGACGAGGGGATTGAGGGCTTCCCAGGTGCACTCAGCTTAGAGGGAAAAGCTGGAACCCACGAGTTTGGGCCTGGGGGCCTCTGACTTAGCCACTGCCCTGGAGCTCTTTTCCAGCCTATGACTCGCTTTTAAGGGGAACTGAGAAGCTTGCAGCAAGTTCTGGGGATGCCTGGTTATTTCTGCTCTGGAGTGAGCTCAATTGTTATTACATTTGGGCTAATAGCTGCTGTCAGAGACAGAACATGCTGTGTGGAACCAGTTAGTTATATAATGGAGATCAACTTTCAGAAATAGCAAGCCCCAAACTTTTTTTAACAGCTGCGATTTTGTAAAGAAGCTATATTTGGCTTCTCCATGAAACAGCTGTGTACATTTTGTACATTTTGTACAGTTTCTGAGTCTGACGCCCAGAACTTAAGGGGACTCTAACTATCCTTCACTTCAAAAGACAGTTTTGTTAATCCAGTGCATCACTGGTCAAGTATTTCTCCACTGTCCTCTGAGTTGCTGAGTTACTTTACTGTCCAAGAAGAATGGGGGCGTAATGACAGTGATGATCCATTCGAGCCACACCGAGCATCACGTCGGGTTTTAAACAGCTTCCACTGACAAAAACTGTCTGATTTTAGCTAAATGGAGACATTTCCCCCTAATCTGCAGCGTCACATACAAGAATGTTAACAACGTGATTTATTTGATGTATTTATTTGTGACAAGGGGTGGGGCGTCCAAATGGGATTAAACCAGAGCGTAATCTCCTTCGATTTCAGAATTTGATTAAATTTTACGGTTAGTGACAAATAATAATACAGTGTTTGCATGATTTATGGGACACTCTCTCAGGTACATTGAAATAAACTTCATAAGTAGCACAGAGGGGCAGCAGGTCACATAGTGGTTAAAGCACTGGACTCCCATGTAGTCGACCACGGTTTGAGTCTTGGACCTGGTGGCTTGAAACCCATGCCGGGCTTGTGTGAGCACCTGCCCAAAATGCTGAGAGGAGAATGGAGAAGAAGGGATTACAGCATGGCCAGCCCCCTGGGGGGCGATTTCTCACTTTCTGTCTCTCTTTCTGGCAGGCACACACGCACTATAGTAAAAATCTTTTAGGAAAAAAAAAGCATAGAAACATTCTAATTTTAGAAAAGGTATATTCTTCCCATAGTACTAGTCCCCGGGTGAGTATTTACCGTTAAATTTGAGAACAGTAAGATCATCAAATTATAAAGGAAAAATGTTGTCCATACAATTTCAGCTGACTGCAGACCAATTTCTCTCACTCTAATAACGTCTGTGACCACAGGGAAGAACTTGGTGTCAAAGAATGAGTAATATATATTTTTAACACAAATTTGGAGAACAGTTGCTGAACTTCTCCTTTGTTGTCATTTCCAGTTTCCTCTTACCACGTTTGTTATCACCTGTCCCACGTCCACCTTTCTCTCTGCATTACGAGGTCCTTACGGGCAGAACTACTACTACCCATTCTTGGTTGCAGTCTCCAGGCCCCAGGAAAAATAGAGCTCTGGGAAACACGGCAGTTTCCTGAACACTTAATGCATTTCAGATGCAAAGTGTATAGGGAAATAACAGTACAGATTAGAAATTAATGGAGTTTTTATTTTTTAAAGTTTTGTGATAAGCAGGAGCTCAGAATGTATTTAATAAATGGATAGTATGTTCCCAAGAACAATATTGATTTTTATGAAGAGAATGAATTATCTAAAGGGCTCTATGTTATAATGTTTTTTAAAAATCGGAGGTGGGCGTCAGCAGGTGGCGTAATGTTTAAAGCACTGGGCTCTCATAAAGCCAATCATGGTAAGTCCCAGACTCTGAGGCTTGAGATTCATGCCCAGAGAGTGTGCATAGATGACCAAAATCTCAAGAGGAGAATGTAGGAGAAGGGACTGTGGCATGGCCATGCCCCCTGGAGGGTGATTTATCACTTTCTTTTTCTCTCTCTCTGTCTCTCCAGGGAGCACACATGTCCTATAGCAAAAATCTCTCTTAAATAAAAATAAATAAATAAATAAAAATATTTGGACTGAGGGTCATTCTCTTTATCACACAAATTAAATTTTTAATGCTTCTGTTTTAAAACACATGATTGTTTTATAATATAGCTTCATAACATATGCTCTTTTTTTAAATTACTTAATTTTATTGTTTATTTTTTTGCCATAGGGCACATGTACTTGCTGGAGAGAGACAGAGACACTGAGAGAGAGGGAAAGTGAGAATCACCCCTCAGAGGAGATGGCCATGCTGCAATCCCTTCTCCTTCGCTCTCCTCTTGGGAATCTGTACACACACACACACACACACACACACACACACACACGTGTCTGGTGTGATTGTCAAGCCTCCAGGTCTGGGACTCAAACCATGGCCGACCATAAGGGAGTCCAGCATCTTAATCACTATGCACCTGCTGGCCCCTTATTTGTTCTGTTTAATACTTCTTCCTTGATAATATACCTCAATTTCTTTAAATATTTATATAATTTCATAATAATGTAGGTGAAAACATTTTAGTTGTAAAAACATGCATTAAAATATTTTGGTTATTGTATAAGCATCTTTTGATTTCTATCCAATGTTTTCATGAAAACTTTTTGATCCTTAATTTAGTATAATCTTGAATGCTAAAACACATCTCATACCACAAAGTATTATCTCTATTTTCCAGGAAATAAAATGTCAGAGTCTTGAATGATAAGAAAGAAAACTTGCACCTACTAGGCTAGGCATTCCAATATGTATACACTAGTAGACACTCTTTCCATTGGTTCACAATTGGTAATTTTAAAAAAATGATATAACAGGAGCCAGCAGGTGGCATGGTGATTGGTGGAGCTAGACTCCCAAATGGCTGATCACGGCTCAATACCCAGACCTGGCAGCTTGCTTTCTCACTTTCCCTCTCTCTTTCTTACTTTCTCGGGTTAGTATGTGTGCCCTATAGAAAATTAAAATAATAATCATCATAATAATGATAGATAAAATTAAATAAATAAATTATATAATAAATAGAAACCTACTATCTTAAAAATCTCAGCTGACAAATATCAACACCAAGCTTAATGGATGTTAAAATAGCCATAGAACCGTGTTCTTTTCGAATGGTGACACGGATCTTTCATTTTCTGTTAGAATGCAGTACCCCATTACAGATGGCTGCTACTGAAGCCGTAAAGCCGTAAGGCAGTGCCTTCTCAGGCTACACTGCCATGACCTAATTTTTGCTCATCTCTTTGTCAGTAGCCCAGAGAGGAGAGGCCACACTGAGCCGGCAACCGC
This sequence comes from Tupaia tana, assembly GCA_026018925.1. NCBI lineage: Eukaryota > Metazoa > Chordata > Mammalia > Scandentia > Tupaiidae > Tupaia > Tupaia tana. The sequence goes on from JAKSZU010000002.1 coordinate 2,405,972, forward strand.
ATGTTATGAGCAGAGTTTGTTCAACAATAATGCCTCAAGGTGTGTCTCTGGAAGCACATGTAACAAAGTCAAAGACTCACTCTCACGGTCTGATGAGAAAAGAGAATGGAGTCCGCATCCGCCCAGATTACAGCTAGAGGGATGCCACGTGGGAGGTACCTGATTCACAGACGCATCTGTGTTAGCCACAGGGGAAGGGGAGCGGCAGGCAGGTGGGGAGGAGATCTCGCTGCTGGTCCCCTCCTCTCCAGACTCCTCAGTAACAGGTGACAGCAAAGTGTGGCAGCGCCCTGCAGTCATCTGCCATGGAAAACGTAGCCAAAAGGATCAGAGGGACATGCAAGTCAGTTAGCTATGTTAACAAAAGCGCTAGTCAACCACAGGTCAAAATAGATCACTCCTGATACCTAGCAAAGGTTAGAATACGGAGATCCGAATTTAGATATGAATTATGTGCTTGTATTTAAACATTTCATTTTCTAGAGACTGAGTGTAGGGACCATTCGTAAAGCAATCAGGGAGAGAGATGCCAATCACATTTTTGTTTTGCTGTTGATTACATATGTCTTCATTTTTCTTTTTTCAGGGTCATATCTTTATAAATAATGAGAAAAAAAATCATTCATATACAAACGAGGGACCGGCCTAAGAAATAAAATTTAGTCCTCTGTGAACACCTCAAGTTCCAAATATCTCGAGGAGATAAAGGCACTTAAAGTAATACATTGCCCAAAGGGCCCAGGTATGGTTATACATTACCTGAGGCAAAGCACACCTAAGGAAAAATATGGAGCATCGGAAAACAATGTAGCAACCAAAATGCTCAGTACATTTTAGATGCAAAGTAGAAGAAGACATAATGATGCAGAATAGGAATTAACAAAGTTTCATTATTTTAATCAAAGGCTAAACTTTGGATTCTCTGGGTTTTTTTTCTAATAATAGTTTTCTTCTAAATTGTATTAAGCGTTTATACAAAAGAATACATGCACAGATCCACCCTGCCAGTATTTTAGCTTCGAGAGGCTAAATATAATACACGATTCTAGTTTCCCCAGGTAATTACAATGCTGAGCAAAGACCTTTTTTTTAAGGTTCAGAGTCTCTCAATATTGCTAAATTATACATGAATGCAGGGCAGACCTTCGGCATGTTAAGCATTTAATTCAGCAGGCGCAAGTGAATATAGTTTCATTTTAACTGTCCATGTTTAATAGCGTCAAAGACTGGCAGCAGCTTAGACAGAGTCAAAGAGAGTTAAAGAAACTGTCTGTCAACGCGAATCTGCAGGATCGAAAGCTGATCCCTAACATAAGCAATGGAGAGGGCACTGGGGGCACCGCCAGGCTCGGAACCACAGGATCCTTACCATGACCACCGAGGGGTGGGCCGCCGGCGCGGGGAGGAGCTCGCGGTCCAGGTCCTCCGTCCCTTCCGCCAGCCCCTCGACCTCGGTCACCGTCAGCAGCATGGTGGCGTGCTTGGCTTTCATCGTCAGCATCTTGCACTTGGAATTCAAAGACGCGATCTGCTCCTGATAACCCTTGATTTTCTGAGCCAGCTCCTGGGGAAACATTTCCCCGCCCCGGGTGTCAAAGCAGCATCACAAGGAAACCGAAGTCGCGGCGTTCATCTTCCTGCAGGGCGGGCCAATGAGATCGCGGGGTGTGCAGGCGGCAGCTGCAGCCGGGGAGCAGGATGTGCTCTGTGGAGCCTGCAGCCTGCAGCTCGGGCAGAGCCAGGCCACAGCGCTGACGCCGGCCGCGGCCGAAAAGTGCCCCGAGCCGGCGGGGACAAAAGGGGGAGCCACGTGATGCAGGTGGAGGGGTTCTAATCTAAATGATGTTCCCAATGGAATCCTGCTCGTCCTTACATTCAAAATAGGCAACTTCCTTTTAAATACCTAAGCATCTGAAATGTACCAGATGGTTCATGCCATGGAAATTAGGTCATGTGATGACTTAAACTACAAAAAAAAGGCAGTGCTCAACTCCTACCGTACCGAGCACGTCTAACACAGACGGCGGTCGTTTTATACACAGGGTCACAAAGTCCACAACCTGTCCTGGCCTGTGACCTCACACAGCTGTTTTCTTCCAGACAAGCTAGTTACTACACGTGAAACCTTTATTTTTTATGCAGATTTCCCCCAAATAAAATTTTGTACACATCAATTTTTGCCATAGATTCCATCATGTCGCCAATGTTTCTGAAGCGTCAAACTAGATCTTAGAATTTAAAGTGTTGTTCAAATTTAAACTGAATAACTTTTCATGTCATTAGCTTTTGAAAAAAACATAGTGAGAAATATTAATAGAAGTTTTAAAACATTTACTAAGATCTTATTGGAAATAAATTCTGGGTCACTAGTAACTCTTAAAAAGGTATGAATAGGTCATTTGTATGGTAATTCTTAAAAAAATAAAGTTATACTTTCATCTATCTTTAAAAATAAAAACGTATGTCCTAAAACAAGAATCTTAAAAGTACAAACTATTCTTTTTTATTCCTCTCATTTAGCTCCTTTGCCTAAGAAGCTGTCATTTAGTGTTTGTATAGACCACGTTTTGTGACGGACATTAAATGTCAATGAATTCAAAGTGATTTTTATACATATATACATTCATATACGTATATTACATATCACGCAAATGCACACACACATATAATATTTTGTTATTGCTGTTTTGTTTCTCCCCTCCCAACCAAAATTGAGTTTTAGAGCCATCGGTCCATCTTCTTGACTCCTAGAATAGCATGGACATTTTTAAAACAAGGATTTAAAAAGTACGAATCATCCCTTCTTTAACTCCAAGGCACAGGTGCTTAATTAAACCTAATAGGGTTTTCTTTAACAGTGATTAAATGGTTATTTTCTGCAACTAGTTTAGTGGCTAGCATGTGGGTATTCAATAAATATTTATTATAACACATACAAGGAGTCTTCAAGAAGTGCATTGAAAATGTATATTATGAAAAAAAATGCATGCATTTCTTTTTTAGGCACCAAAATAAATCCATACTTTAATTCCCTTTTTCCATGATCTTTTTAAAGTATGTCCATAGAATACATCTTAGTGACTTGAGTTCCAAGTCACTAAGCTTTCTACAGGTGGGAATTTCAGGTCCAGTGGCTGTCAGAAGGAAATAACCCTTGGGCAGCCTCCTGCGTTACCCAGGAGCAGACCTTCCATGCCAGGTTAATAGAAAGAGGCTTGAGCATCTTCTCTTATGATTGAAAAGGGGCAGAATTTTGAAGTTAAATACAACTTTTGCAAAATTGCCAAAAACTGCGACTTCATTAGAAATGAATAAATGATCAGGTATTTTATGAGTTTAAGTTATCCACTGGGAAACCAGATTCACCGTAAGATGAAAATTCAATTAAAAGGAGACAGAAAATACAAGAAAAAGCCAATTTTCATGTCGTCATCAGTCAGGATCTCTCCACTCAGCACTCTGCTTCCTGTGTTTGTTTTATGCATACAATGACCCTCACACAGGACCGCATCATTAAATGAACAAGGGTTCTAAGTCACACGGCAAAGCTAACAAATGTCTACACTGGTGTTCAGAACTGGGAGGAGAAGATGCGACAAACTGAATAGCTCACTGGCCCGGGAGCCGGGAGGGCACAGGTGGCTGCTGACTGAGCTCCCTGGGTGACTTCTGCGAGTCACTTACTTTATTGGACCTTCAGGCTTCTCTTTTGCCAATAAAGTAACCCAAAAGGTTCAAGGGAAAAGGTCAGAGAAATAGGAACTGAAGATATGGGTCTGAGTCTTGTTTCAATCGGTTACTAGATTTGGAAACTCAGGACATCAATTAAAAAATCAGTTTTCTTATTAGTAAAATGGAGATGGTAAAATATCCTTCTCTCACAGGGTCGTTATAAAAAAATGATGCAGGCCCAGCCTGGTGGTCCAGTTGTTGCCAAACTGAACTGGAGTGCTGGAAGCCACAAGGCTGACGACGGGTTTCCATCCCACGGTGGACCTGAAACATACCGCGTAGGTGGGAGATGAGGCGAGACGAGACCCTCCTGGTGCCTCCACTCCCTTCCTCGCTTTCTCTCGTGCACATGCGCACACTCTCTGTCATGAATTAAATAAACTTAAAAAAATTTTAAACTTTGGAGGTTATTTTTTAAAACTTAAGACAAACAACTTTAGTAATAATAATTACTGTTATTCAGACTGGAGTTTTAAAAATATTTTCTTTTTGATCCTAGCCATTCTAATTGGGGTTAAATGGTATCTCATTGTAATTGTAAGTTGCATTTCCCTTATGATAAGCGACTTTGAATATTTCTTCATATGCTTTTTTGGCCATTCATAAGTCTATTATTTGATTCAATGTGAATGAATATAGAACACATGTTAAGCAACGTGAGCCAGACTTTGAAAACCATACACTGTATATCCCCAGTCAGTGTGGCTGTACTCTGTGGCAGAAACTGAAAGATCCAAAGGTAAGATAGAAGATAAGTGTAGAGATCAGAGGCTGAAAGGGAAGGGAGTAGGTGATAAAGGGGAGGTGGGATAGACAAAGGAAAGAAACATTTACCAGACAAAAAAAATGTCAAGTTCTCTGTTAAAAAAAAGTTCTGTAATTTTTGCTTTATAAAAGTAAAATATAATAAAATTTAAAACATACTTTCCATAACAATATAGAAGAGTTTCTACAGTGAAAATCTGGGTTTTGTGGGAACCAGCAGTTAGCGTAATGGCTATGTCGCTGGACTCCCACGTAGTCGACCGCGGTTCGCGTCTCGGACCCGGTGGCTTACAACTCACGCCGGGCGCGTGTGCGTGCGTGCCCAAGATCCCGAGAGGAGAATGGAGGAGAAGGGATTGTGGCGTGACCATCCCCCCTGGGGGGTGATTTCTCGCTTTCTGTCTCTATGTCTCTCTCTGTCTGTCTGGCGAGCGCACGCGCCCTATAGCGAAAAAAACCTCTCCAAAAAAAAAAAAAAATCTGGGTTTTGTGAAATGGAATTAAAAATAGTTTCAAAATAAATATGTAATATATATTCTAACATATGTTTATATAAATAGTGATTTCAAAAATTCATCCCGTGCATTTTAATTTAATTAATACATAAGACACACAGTTAACATAGACGATGTCTACAGTTGTAGGAGTAAACGTAGATGAGATACTTAAATTATTTAAATTATTTTGTAAACCATAATAAATGCAAGGGATTGGTCATGTCAAGAAATTAAAGAGGGACGGGCAGTGGTGCAAGGGTAAAGCAATCTTCTGAGGCCGACCCGCGTGGGAGGTCCCGGTTAATGTTCAGGGACCCCCCCTAGTGGGGCTGGCTGAAGCCGGGGTTGGAGCATGGCATGAAGACCCTGTTGGGGGTATCTGTCTTTATGTCTGTCTATCTCTGTCTCTCTCACTCGTGGAAGAGAGAGATAAATTTTAAAAATTAAAGAATTGCATTTGGAGAAGGAGGTGGAGGGATTTTCTATCCTCAAAAGACAATGCTTGGTGGGGAACCAGCAGTTAGCGTAATGGCTATGTCGCTGGACTCCCATGTAGTCGACCGCGGTTCACGTCCCGGACCCGGTGGCTTAAACTCACGCCGGGCGCGTGTGCGTGCATGCCCAGGATCCCAAGAGGAGAATGGAGGAGAAGGGATTGCGGCGTGACCATCCCCCCGGGGGGTGATTTCTCGCTTTCTATCCCTCTGTCTCTCTCTGTCCATCTGGCGAGCACATGCGCCCTATAGCGAAAACCTCTCCAAAAAAGAAGAAGAAGAAGAAGAAGAAGAAAAAAAAAAAAAAGAAGAAGAAGAAGAAAAGACAATGCTTGAATCATCTGAGAATCTTACTATGATATTTGGTTTGGAAAAACAGTTTGCTGTTCTTACAACAAAGTTAAAATAGAGCAGATGGAAGTATAAGCTAAATGTCTATCTTTGGCACAGAGTAATAAGACTCCTTCCTCCCACTCTATGAAATCCATGGTTCTATGAACCATCCTCCAAGCGAAAGAGTGAAATTAACTTACATGGAATCGACAGATCAGAAAGGGAAATTCACTGCTAATTGCCAATGAGCTCGATCGCTCCAGGGCCATGATCTCTGAGACCAGGTCTGCACAAGGAGTAGCCAAGTCCTAAGGTCATAATGATGTCAAAGGAATGAGGTCGGAGCAGCATTTGAAAACGGGGGAAATGGAAACTGACCCAATCTGAAAATTAATGAAATGAACAACACAGATGTTTCTCTGATTTTGGTGGAAGAATTGAAATAACTATGATTTAAAAGAGCAAATGACTTTCTTTTTAACATGAATGTTTCTTTTTTGAAAGGGTGATCGATGTAGCAAAGCTCTGAGCATTGTTGTACCTTATAAGTGATATCATTATTTCTTTTCTTTTTATTGCCAAAGGGTGCATGCAATCATGAGAGAGAAAGAGAGAGAAACAAAAAAACAAACAAAAAAACACCCTCCATGGGCTCCATGGCGTTTGGTCATGCTGCAACAATACCTTCTCCATTTTTCCAATCTGTCAGGATTTGGGAGACACCTGTACCTATGCCTTAAGTGGTTTTTCAAGCCACTCGGGCCACAATTTGAACCACAGTCAGCACATGGGACCCAGCTCTGGAAGCACTGAGTTAACTACCATGCTAGAAATTCCCCCCACCATAGGCTTTAAAAATAGGAAGTATACTATGTGTTCATGTATCAGCTGTGAGAATGCTGGGTGTGGGAGACAATGGTGGGCTCGAGTGGAGATAGACCATGAGCAATAGGTAAAGCAGTTGTAGAATCAAGGGGAAGTTCAGGTTACTAGATCAGCAAAAATCACATGCACATTTCAGTGATAGTCAGAGGCTGCCCAAGGATTGAACACACTTCAGGGGACAGGGAAAACTTTCCTCTTTCATTCACTAGAAACCAATCTTAAATTCTCATCAAGCCAAGTTCCTTCCCCCACTATTCTGCCTCCATTTCTGTCTCACCTCATGCCGTGAAATCTGGGCTTGTAGCTCCTGAATGTTGCTGGTGGCCACGGGTTTATCCTCAATCTCTCTGTGGGCCCCTTCGATCAGCTGCTGCAGATGCTTCATTTCTTGCTCATACTGCTCATACTGAACCACAGCCTCCTTTGGGAAAACACACACACACACACACACACACATGATTTTCTTTCTATATTAATAACTAAGTGATTGTGTACTGGTATCTGCCAAGCTACAAGTTCGTTTCATGTTGGTTCCAATTTACCCGTATCTAGGGAATAAAAGAAATAAATCCCTCAATGGTTCAAATTCTCAACTCAGCTTAGATATATCAGAGCTTTGTCTCTAAAATACGGTAGCAAAGTGATTATGGAATCAAAATTAGTAGGTAGGATTTTCTGTCTTTTCCTTGCATTGTCTTGAGGATGGAATCTAATGGTCACTATGGGAAAGCGATTATTTCATTTTTTAAACTAGGGAATATTAGTTATATAAGTAAGACTCAGCTTAGCGCTGAATTGGGAGATGAAAATAGGAATTATGTCTGACTTCTACCTTTAGAAATTTGCTATCTAAAAAATTATAGAATAATGCAAAGAGCAGGGGTAGTTAGCCAATGGACCACTAGCCATTTTAATGGAAGGCTATTATACAATTTGGGGATAAAGTAGGTTACCATTACTGTTAGGTGATACAAGTTAAATAGTATCATTTCTCCATGGCAAGTGACTTTCTTTTATTAGGTGAAGAAACTAAGAATAACACTTGGGTGCCCTTCTTAGGCAAGAAAAGGTATTTAATGACTCAAAGACCTGAAGTAAGAAAAAAAAAAAAAGATTCCTTTTTTTTTTTTTTTTTTGGAGAGGTTTTTGCTATAGGGCGTGTGCGCTCGCCAGACAGACAGAGAGAGACAGAGAGACAGAAAGCGAGAAATCACCCCCCAGGGGGGATGGCCATGCCGCAATCCCTTCTCCTCCATTCTCCTCTCGGGATCTTGGGCACGCACGCACACGCACCCAGCGTGAGTTTAAGCCACCGGGTCCGGGACGCGAACCGCGGTTGACTACGTGGGAGTCCAGCAACATAGCCATTACGCTAACTGCTGGTCCCCCCAAAAAAGATTTCTATAATACATGGTAAGAGTAAACCCATATTACCAGGCTCTAGATGACTCTCAGAGGAATGGTAAGATATAAAAATATATGACTGCATATAAAATTAGCCTTTATTGGGACCAGCAAATGGTGTAATGGTTAGGTCACTGGACTCCTATGTAGTAGACCATAGTTCGAGCCCTAGATCTGGTGGCTTAAATTCATGCCAGGCATGTGTGCATGCAATACCAAAGCCCCAAGAAGAAAATAGAAGAGAAGGGATTGTGGCATGGTCATCTCTCTGGAGGGTGATATCTCACTTTCTGTGTCTCTTTCTGTTTCTCCAGTGAGTGCACGCACCCTATAGCAAAAATATCTCTCTCTCAAAAAAACAAATTAACCTTTATTGGGCCAGCAGGTGGTATGGATGTGAAGGTGCTGAATCCCAGATGGCCAACTATCAGGTTTAAGTCCCAGACCCGGTGGCTTTAAAAACACACTAGGGACATGTGTGAACATGCCAAAACTCCCTAGAGGAGATTGGAGAAGGGATTGCTGTGTGGCCATCCTCCCTGGGGAGTGATTTCTCACTTTCCCTCTTGCTCTGTCTCTTTCCAGTGAGTGCATGCACACAGTGGCAAAAATCCTAAAATAAAATAAAATAAAATAAAATAAAATAAATAAATAAATAAATAAAATAGCCCTTACAGGTTTTTCTTGATTTAAAAAAGTCACTATAAGATCATTTTCAGCAAAGGATATTTTTTATAGAGTTTTTCCCAGGCTTTTGTGGGTGGTTCAAATGATAGCGTTTTACTCTCCTTATTTTATGTAACCACAACAGTCTGTCAAATGTGACACTGGATGTGTTTTGGTGGCCGAGCCCACACAATGCTAAGAAAAGACATGAGTGACTCATCTGCGAGAGCGCTGGGGTGGGCACCTGCCTGCATGAGGTTGCACTGCTGGATGGCGGCGTGCTGCAGGCGGCTGGCCTCCTCCTGCAGACGCAGGGCAGCGTGGCACAGAGGCAAGCTAGCCACCACGTCCTCGGGGATCCGGAGGGCACTCTGGCAGAGCTGTACGGCTTGCACCTTCGGCTTGAGGGACTCCATCTCAGATAGCAAATGCTGAAAGTACAATTTCATAGTTGAACGTTAAATCTTCTCATCATTTATTTTATGAGCAAAAGACATCTGCTAAATTACAGCTATTTATAAGCTGTAAATGTTTGGTGAGGAATATTTTTAAATAATGCATATGGTGCTAATACTCTAACAGCTTAGGAAGTATTTTTTCTTGTTACTGTTGGTTTTGAACACGGGTCCCCATCCATTTATTCTGTTACGTTTGCTTACTTGTCGGTGGGCAAGTTGCTCCTTCAGACTGAGACGTCCGACTTCTGGAGAAGTCAGGGTTGTCTGGGCTTGCTCCAAAGCAGCTTGTAAGTTTTTTAGCTCTGCTTCAAATTTTTTCATATCCTAGAGAGCAAAAGGCACTTGAATATCGATATAAGGAAGATGTAAATCAAAACCACAGTGAGATACCACCTCACCCCAGTCAGAATGGCTAAGATTAAAAAAATAAAGAATGATAAGTGCTGGCGAGGCTGTGAAGAAAACTCTCCCATAGTGGGTGGGAAAGTAAATTAGTACAGCCATGGTGGAAAACAATGTGGAGATTCCTCAAAGACCTACAAATAGAACTACCTTATGATCCAGCAATCCCACTCCTGGGTATCTACCCAAAAGATAAGAATGCACTCAGTCAGAAAAACACCCATACATCCATGTTTATTGCAGCATTATTCACAATCGCAAAGACATGGAACCAACCCAAATGTCCATGAACAGACGAATGGATTGAAAAGGTGTGGCACATATACACTACGGATTTCTACTCAGCCATAAAAAACAAGCTTAGCATCTGATAGAAAGTGAACAAATATGGAAGATTTACTCTTAAGTGAAGTAAGCCAGACTATGAAAGAGAGTTGTACGTCCCACTTAATATATAACGAATATCTGCACTCTATGGCAGAAACTGAAATATTGTATAATATAAAGGCATGGAGAGCCACTGTGGACACCAGAGACAGTGTGAGAGGAGGGTGGGAAATGGCAGAGGGTGAAACGAAGAGAACCAGGGTAAAAAAAGAAATAAAGAAAACAGTTACGAAACACAAAATGGAAAATTACCTGTTGAATAAAATAGATATGGCAATATCTTTGACTGGGCTAATATTCAGTGTATTCTGGTGGGTAAATTCATTTTGTATGCTGTAATAACATACAGTGAGTGAAGTGTAATGTAAAATAAGAAAAAGCTCATGAAAAAAGATATTAAATTTAAGTCCAAAGTCATAGGTGAAGAATAACATCACAGTCAAGAAAGCATGTCACAGATGAGCATTTTATTTCCATAGTGGCATAGTCACTGTTATTACTATTTATTTTTAGAAATTTTTGCTATAGGACATGTGTACTCACTGGAGAGACAGAGACAGAGAAAAGGCGACAAATCACCCCCCACTCTGGAGATTTGGCCATGCCACAATGCCTTCCCCTCCATTCTCCTCTGGGGGGGTTGGGCACCCATACACATGCACTCAGCATGAGTTTCAAGCCACCAGGTCCAGGACTTGAACTATGGTTGGCCATGTGGGAGTCCAGTGCCTTAACTGCTGCGCCTCCTGCTGACCCTGTCACTGTTATTTTTAAGGTATATACACAGGCCTGGTATATTTTTCAGGCTGGTGGGTTTAAGACTCAGACCATGGAGTTGTCCATGTGGGACCCAGTGCCTTAACCACCACACCATCTGTTGGCCCCTATTTATTTATGTATTTATAAAATTTTACCTTAGCTGCATCTTGGAGGCTCTGCAAACGTGTCTTCATCACCTGCTGCAACTCCTCAGTCTCACGTCCCAGGTCTGCCACTTGCTGGGACATTTTCTCTGTATAGTACACGCTAGCAAGGCACTGTAATTTCTCCATCATGCCTTCCAGATCACTGTGAATTTCTTCAGATTCTTCCAGCAGGGTCTATTGTGAATGATCAATATTCATGACATTGGCAAGTAGACAGAGAGGTTTCAGTATCAGTACAGTGTGGTGGAACAACCACTAGACGGGGGGGGAGTAGAAAGCACACCTCTCATGCACACTGTTGCAGGGGCTGTGTGTGGGGTTTTGTGTTTAACCCTGACACCTCTGAGCTGACACTCCACTTGGTAGCCACTTACTACCATCCCAACTGTGCAGTAAAAGAAATCATAGTCCAGTGAGTGACTGCAAACAACTTGCCATGGCCATGTGTTATTGGGAGTAGGATTGTCGGGTGGATGCTCTGTCAACCCTAAGCTCCTCCTCCTGAGAGTCAGGACAGGGGTATTCCCACAGTGGTGAGGCTTGAACATACTGGGTAGTTGATCATATCTAACCCTATATTTTCCCATATTGAAACTAAAATAGTACTTTTCAGTCTCATATTCTGTATATAGGATCTAAGTGTATATTGGTCTAAGAGATGAAACCAAGGCAAGAGCATCATAAGCACCTTTGACCACTTGCTTTAAATTAGACAAAGGGGTAGAAGCTACTTGCACTCCCTACAGAAGAAAAGCACAACCCTTGATATTGAGGAGGTCTCCTTAGTTAGGACTGACAATACTACAAATAGATAAACCACCATGGGATATGCAGTGTATGAAAAGGAGAGGAAGAGAGAGAGAAGGCAAGGGTTACAGGATGAGGCAGGTGAGATGTTCTGTGACTTTTTAGGGAGGTAGAGGGACCCGGGAAGAGTCCTGACTGGGTTCAGTGAGAAGGACGTTCATGACGTGAAAGGTGGGGAGGAGACAGCACAGACAATGCCACAGGACTGGGTGAGCAGAATGTACAGGTAACGGTTTATGGTGCGTGTGAAGAGGAGAACTGGCAGGAGGATATTCTTCTTGGGCAGTAGACTCTTTTTAAGAATGACGTACACACTTTGTCTCACTATAAATTCAGTACATATATATTCTGGAAAAGATATACCTTGGAAAATACTGAAAGTATAAAGAAGAACATAAAATATCCCATAATCCCATAATGTAGGCAAAATTTTAAATAAAATGTAACTGCTTCCATGAATCTTTTTATTTCAGTCTTTATTGTCCAGCTACTATGGAGAACAATTTAGAGATTCCTTGAAGATCTACAAATAGAACTACCATATGATCCAGCAATCCCACTCCTTGATATCTACCCAAAGGACAGAAGAATTCTTAATTGTAAAAGTGCTTACACATCGATATTTATCACGAACAGATGAATAGATTGAAAAAGTGTGGCATATATACTCTATGGAATACTACTCAGCCATAAGAAAAAAAAAACAAAACAAAAAAACAAGATCCTGGCTTTTAACAAAAAGTGGATGAATATGGAAGATTTACTGCTGAGTGAAGCAAGCCAGGCTATGAAGGAGAGACATTGTATGTCTCCACTTAATATATACTGAATGTCCACACTCTATGGTGGAAACTGAATGACTAAAGGATATAGAAACACAGTAAATGGTTATAAATACCAGATACAGTGTGGGAAGAGGGTGGGTGAAGGAGTAGAGTCTGGGGAAGGACATTAAAGAAAAAAATAGGGAGGCAATCATTTATGGGCAAAGAAATGGGTTATTATCTATTGAAGACAATTTTATAGTATTGTTAGCTGGACTGGTGAGAAATGTACACATGTTGGAATATTCACTTTGCAAGCTAAGTAACATGTGATTGAATGCATGAAAGAAATTGAAATTAAAAAATTAAAAGAAAAAAATAATAATGATAACCAGAAAAAAATTATAAAAAGCTATTTGATTATGAGGATGTGGGTAGTAATGTCTTTGTCCTGACTGATATGCATGGTATTCTTGCTGGAAAAAGAAATGTAATACACTGTGAAGATATATGTGATTCAATGTAATATAAACAAGGCTATGATAATAATAAATTAAATTAAATTAAAAAAAAGATACAACTGCTGTTGTGTGGGGGCATATTTTTAGGGTAACTGAGATCATAGCATTCCTACAATATTCCATCTTCCTTTCTCACTGTCATCAGAGCCCAGGGATTGTCTCAGCACACTCTTTGGGTATAGAGCAGCTTTAATTCCTAAGGGAAGTGCATGGAATCTCCTTGAGTAGTGTCTGCAGTCTGAGCTCTCCCCACGTATCTGTGCCAGACAACCCCAGTGTCTGCTGTCTCTTTTCTTCTGCTCCTTAATGCAGCCGACTCACCCAGTCCCCTTGTTACAAAAATCTGGAAATTGTTCTTGACTTTCCTGTCTTATACCCACATCCAAAAGCTCCAAGTCAGAAAATTCTAACTCTTTAATATCTCTTGATATTGTCTTCTCTCAATTTCCTAAGAGGTCTTGCCATTTTTTTACAGGGATTGTGAAATCTCTTACACTGTCTTACCTTCATCAGTCTATTTTCCACTGACTGCTAAATTAACTTTCTTAAAGTAACAAGCCCTGGGGCCAGCAGGGGGAAAAGGGGTTAAGGCACTGAACTCCCCTATGGCTGTCTGCTGTTCCAGTCATGGACCTGACAGCTTGAAACATGCTGGGTGTGTGTGCATGCATGCCCCAAATACCAGGAGAAGGGCGGAGCATGGAGGAGAAAGGATCATAGTATGACCAGCACCCCCGAGGGAGTGATTTCTCACTTTAACTGTCACTGTAACTCTCTCTCTCAGGTGAGTGCACACTCCCTATGGAAAAAATAAAAATTAAAAATATATAAATAACAAATCTGAACTTGCTATTTACAGGCAGTGTAGTTGTCAAAAAGCTTCTGAGTAACTAGGATAAAGTTTAAGGTCTCAAAAGGCTTTCATGATCTTTTTCTTTTTTTTTTCTTTTCTTTTCTTTTCTTTTTTTTATTTTCTCCTTTCTTTTCTTTTCTTCTCTTTTTCTTTTTCTTTTTCTTTTTCTTTTCTATTCTTTTCTTTTCTCCTTTCCAGCTCTTCAGAGCATCAAACAGAGTACCCCTCAGTCTTATTGCTAGAATTTTGACACACGCTTTGTCTAAGACAGATTCTGCGACACAGGGGCTGCAGTGTTTTTCTGGGCTGAGTCTCCTATCAGCGTTCCTCAACCTTCCTGTTACACACCGGCACTCAGTTAGCACCTTCCTGAGGACTCCTTCAGCTCCGGAGCCCCTCAGCTCTGCACTTATCACACCATATTTTAATCAATGCCTTTCTCTAATTGTCTTTTCTCTTCCTCTTATTATCAACTCCCTAGAGTGGGGCAGGAAATGTTTATATTCCAAATGCCTACCAAAATTTTTGTTTGGAAAAGTATTCTACAAAAGATTGCTGAATAAATAAATGAATGCCTAAATCTGGGAACTATTGAGAACACTACATTTATGATCACCTAAATGACTATGTTGTATTCCATTAACTACCAATACTGAGTTAGAAAAACTGACATTTAAAATATAATTATTGTTATTCACACTGTATAAAATATTTTTTGCATTTTGTTTTAGCCTTAGTAATGAGTCCACTACAGGTCCGAGCGGTAACAGTCATCAGCAGGTCTAGTTGTAACCGTTTTGACAATTGCCATACATTTTGCCAATTGTTTTTCAAAAATATTTTAACAGATTTCCAACAGTGTTTGAAAGTTCAAATTTCCTTAAATGTGAACTGCTAAAACTACTGTTAACTTGACAGTTAAAATTCTCTCACTCTCATGCATGTAAATTTGCATTTCTAGATTTCTAATAAGGTTGGATATTTTTTAATGTTTACAAGTCAGTTGGACTTAAGTCCTGTCTATTAATACCTAAACATATCTTAAAGCAATTTGCTCTAGGATTGGAGTTAAGAAAGGTATCTTGGGAGGAGAGTAAGCGATTGTCTAGAGAAGGAAGATTGTGGATACAGGGAGATAAATTGGTGGCTAGGAAGGCATTCCAGAGAGAGAAACAAGCTTTTGCTCTAGAACCCTGTCAACTGAAATGGAAAAGGATAATAACTTAAAAGGTACAAGTATCCATATAGCTCTTAAAAGAGAGAAAATCTAGAATACTTGAGGATGTCCATGTACCTTAAATAAAAATCATTCTATATTTTATTATAAGATTACTAACTTACTAGATGTTTGTATCTAACTCAAGCCTAAGTTATAAAGGATGAAATAATTTCCTGGATGACAGATCTGAGACAAAAGGAACATTTTTGTCACGTAACTTTAGAGGAAATGAAGTAATGCAGCCACCATGTGATGAGGACACGGGGTATGCTCTCAGCTGGCCTCTCCCTGCTGTGGAAGGCCAGAAGACGGAGGCTTGGGGCTGAGAGAAAGTAGACCTGAGAACTCCTGCCTGCACTGTGCAGTGTGCTAGATGTTTGCACATACATTAAACCATCTGATCCTCGGCATAAGTCTGACATACGAACACTTTTACATCTGCATCTTAAAGAGGAAGGATAAAATCCAGAGAAGCCGTGCATTTTGCTCTGACTCAAAGAGCCCTAAATGGCAGAGCTTGGTTTTCTCATCAGTCTGAACTTGAAGCCCATAATCTTTCCACACTTCACTCCATCATTTTTCATGGGGAAGAAGTTCCCACCACATCCCTGCATCTAATCCTTTCAAAGAGGCTGAGCAAAACAGAACAAACAAACACAAGGCCTGTATAGCTGATTGGTTTTGGTCTTGAAGAAAGGGGGAGGTCTAGGGAAGATAGAAGTTTTACAGTTCCACGAAAATCTCATGAGTAGTTACTTCTCTGACAAAACACTAGACACCTCATTAGGGCTATCTTTACATCCTCTTACTTTGGTGACTATGATCATTTTACCTTATAGCCCTCTAAATTTTGTGTTAGTCTGGCCAGTTAAATAAAACTCTCCTTTGTTACTCTCTGAAAACTAATTTTACCTGATGTGAAATGTATTGTTCCCGAAGTTGGCTGGCAGAATTCCAAGCAATATTTCCATGGACCAAGGTTTTAGCCTTCTCAATCCACTTCAAAATTAATTGCAGCATTTCATTGTATTCTTCTAAATGTGATGCCGCCTGAAAAGTCATTAGCATTCAGATAACAAATATAAACTCAGGTTCCTGAGCTGGAAATCAGTCTTCCCTCGGTCTCCTAGGATACAGAAATCCTAGGAAGCTGATCATCATAACAGCTGTGACACTTAAGGTATCATTATAAATTGTTTCCCTGTTGAAAATCTGCCAAATGTTTTCCTGTGACTTTCACATTAAGTCCTTAATATGCTTGAATGATTTCTCTTTTTCTCACCCTACATTATTATCTCTTCTTCCTCTGTCTAGCTTCCCTTCATCTCTCTTCCACCTTTCACTGGGCAAAGAGGTGGCAGGTAGAAATTGCAGCACGACTAGTTTAAATACCATAATTATTCTGGTTCCAACTCCCAGTTTTAAATTTCCCTGATTGAATATACAAACGATGCTCAATTGTAAAAGCTCAGTCAATACTCAACAAGTGTAATGGCTATGTGATCTACGCCTATTAAGTAAATGTGAGCTGGTGCATCCAAACAGCTTATTTTAAACACTCGAAGTTGCCCCAGACTCACTTTATAAAACATTAATAACTAAGAATTCATTTTGTAAAATACTTCTCCAGTGTACAAAATACTCACCCAAAGTCCAGTCATATGACCGCTTTGTTAATAAATTTATAGCATAGCTTGATATAATATAAATATAGGTTTAGAGATAAATTTTAGGAACACAGATATGGCATAAAATAAGCTATACTTAACCTACTCGCAGCATTGTCAGTATTACCTTTTATTTATCTTTGAAAGAGAAGTGCAGAACAACAAAGTGTCTGCCTTAGAGGATTCTGATGACTGGCCTGAAAAACATACCTGACTGAGCTTGGATAGCCGGATCTCTGCCTGCCTAATGGTCTGCTGGTGAAGTTCAGTCAGTTTTCCTATCTTCTTGGCCAGTGGCTTCCCCAGTTGGCCATTCTGCTCTGAGAAGTTCTGTATTGCTGCATCTAATTCCATTAACTTTGAATTACAGCCATCCAATTCCTCTCCCAGCACCTAGACAGTCATCAAAATTAAAGAATGTTAGACTATGGAAAATCAGTTTCTCCAGGTTTTCCAAGATCAGAAGGATTCTACTTTAAATGATATTTGTCAAAGCCAAACATTATAATGAATACTTCTACTATGATCGGGACATTTCTGTTTCTTTGGCGGAAGGGCAAAGCAGGATATGCTGTAATCCTTGTGTTTACTTCCTGCGAGTCCGAGTGAGAAGGCTAACGTTTTCCATCTGCCCCACCCAAAAAGGATTAGAGCCTCTTAACTCACCAACAGAGTGAGATATAACCACCAGGGACATAATTAACTTTGGAATGTTCATGCTTGTATTCCTACATCCTCATTTACTTACGCTGTGTCATGTTCCTCTGGTTGCACATGCATTTATTCTTATTAATATCGTCCAATTATAATGACAAATTATGTAAGAGAATCTAGGCTGTTTTATTTTTTAAAATGGCTTTCTTTTAAAAAGTCTTTATTCAGTTTATTCAGAAAACACTGACAAAATAAACTTCAGTTGCAATTTCATATGCACCCAAAATTAAAGTGCTATTTATAACACTGGCTTGCAAAGTAATGAAAAACTACAATTTTGGAAAAGATAGTAAACATTGTGGACACTAAAAAATGTCTCTGCTGTCTGTTTTTATGATCTGGTAAAAGCAAAATAACAATGGCTGCTAATAATTTTAGTTTCTATATCCACAAATGAAATTGACTCCCCAAATCACTTACTTCATTTGTGGCACCCCTTACGTTTGCCTTTCTCCTACCTTACCTTTTGTTCAGTTTTGGCTTCGACTAAGTTATCCGTCTTTGCTTTCAGCCTTGTTAGGATCGTTGTGAGGTCTTTGGCTACCTTCTGAATTTGTCGGCTGAATTCCTGGCTTGTGGCCTTGCTCTGCTCCAGTTCTTTTACTTTGTCTTGAATCTAAATAACCAACGAGAACAGTAGAACCCGCCATGGTTGAAATTAGAGAACAGACACTAAGTCTCTCAAATGATGCTGGTGAGAAACAGCTCTGTGGCCAACGCTCCCCTACCACTGGTGCGCTTGGCAAAAGAGGCTAGTTGCAAGCACAGCTCGGGCTGGCTGACTGTCCACCACCTTCACATGCTCTCTGCTGTCCCGCGGCAGCACAAGCAATGCATGGACAGCGATTCCTCATTAACTGCTACGGAATAGCTGTCAGAGGTGGCCAGGTACACACTGTTTGCATCTCATCTTCTCTATCCACTAACTTTGTGACCTTGAGCATAAACTCTAAACCTTTTTCTTACGAAAATGGGCAATTCTCCCAAATAGAGAAAGGCACATAGATTTGTCTCCAAACAGCTTTTCATAGTTGGCTGTTAGTAATCTGTTCGCTCTATTTTTAAGTTTTCAGTTGCATCCCTATACTATGCCAACAAAGTATTAAGCATTACCCAGTGGGAAGGAAAGTGAAAAAAAATGTGTTAACATTTATAAATTCCTGTGACTTTGGTTTTATTTGATAGCAAACAGTCACACTTTTGCCTAGAATTAAATGCTGAAGAGAAGGTGGTAAAGAGAAGAAATCGTTTCTTTATACAAGCGAAAGGCCAGGCAGCTTGAAAAACATGTCAGGGGCATGTGGGCATGTGCCCCAAATATTTTTTTTTTTTTTTTTTTTTTGGAGAGGTTTTCACTACAGGGCGCGTGCGCTCGCCAGACAGACAGAGAGAGACATAGAGACAGAAAGCGAGAAATCACCCCCCAGGGGGGATAGTTATGCTGCAATCCCTTCTCCTCCATTCTCCTCTCGGGATTTGGGCACACACACATACACACACACACGCCCGGCGTGAGTTTTAAGCCACCGGGTCCGGAACACGAACCGCGGTCGACTTTGTGGGAGTCCAGCGACATAGCCATTACGCTAACTGCTGGTTACTTGTGCCCCAAATCTTGACAGGATGGAGAAAGGGAGAAGGGATTGTAGCATGACCACAGGACATTGGGGTGGGGGGTTCCCCTCTCTCCCTCTCTCTCTCTCTCCCTTTGTGGTGAGTGCACACATCCTTTGGCAATTAAAAATATAAGTGAAAGGCCAGCCTTAAATATTTTGAGTCAAATGCCAAAGTAAATGGAATACATGTGAAAAGCTCTGTTATGAGGAAATTTATGAAGAGAAAAAGAAAACCTCTATTAGAATTAAAAAAAGACAAAGATCTGAACTTCCCAAGTCACCCTTCTCAATGAACTCTCCAGTGCCTAAGAAGAGAAGCCAAATAGGTCAGTTAAATACTTGAAATAGAAAATAGCATACATTCATTCAGGTTGACATGATGCAGTAGAATTGGACTTCAGTGAGATTTTTAAAACTTTGCATCACATTGGAGATGACTCATATAGATTTTGTAGTTCATATTGACATAATGCAATACTATTTTTCCATTTTATGTAGTTAGAATTAGTAATCTATCACTAGTTTCAGTAAGTGGTGTAGTGGTTAAGGTGCTGCTGGGCTCCCAGAAGGCAGACTGTAGTTCAAGTCTTAGATCCAGCAGCTTAAAATTCATGTCAGGCACATGTATGAGTGTGCAGAATCCCAGGATGAGAGTGGAGAAGGGAGAAGGGATTGTAGCATGGCCATTCCCACTGGGCAGGGGGGTGATTTCTCACTGTCCCTGTCGTCGTTTCTCTCTGTCTCTCTCCAGCAAGCACAGCTGCCCTATGGCAAAAACCTTTAAGAGAAAGAAGAAGAAGAAGGAGGAGGAGGAGGAGGAGGAGGAGGAGGAGGAGGAGGAGGAGGAGGAGAATTAGTAGTGTATCTTCTACTTGTCTGACATAGAATGATTTTGGTGGCTTTAGCATTAAGCAAACAGTCCTAAAAGCCCACTGTATTTCCATACATTTGTTTCTTGAGGCTGTTTTTACTACATAAAAGTGTGTCCTCTTTATGTAGTTAAACAGAATTCTTCCTATGGTCTCAGGGCTAGAAAAGACTATGTATCTCATCTTAAAAATATGAAATTCATACACATGAGATTATGTTTCTTTTCGCTCCTTTCCCGGTTTACCTTATTTTTATTTCTTTGATCGTCCTTCTCCTTAAATATCTACTTAATTTAGATCTTGTGAATTGCTGAACTGAAATACTAGTTAGAACAATGCTTGGCAGATTTTGGGTATTCAATGAATGCATTATTGAACATAAGAAATAAATATTACGTTTTTGTTACTTTAAGTCATTTTTTTAAGGTGACAGAAAATACATGTATTATTTTTAATGGCTGGTATTATTGATCACATCTATTGTCATCTGATATATTTTGAAAACCACTAATTTATATGACTGTTTTTTTTGTTTTTGTTTTTAGTTGCCAGTGTGCACATGCACTTGAAAGAGAAGAGAGAGAGAGAGAGAGAGAGAGAGAGAACCCCCTAATGAAGTGTGGTCATGCTGCAATCCGCATTTCTCCATTCTGTCAGGATTTGGCTCACACAAACACATCTCTGGAGTGTTTCTCAAGCCACCAGGGCTGGAATTTGAACCATGGTTTCTATGCACAGCACATAACTGCTACACTGTGGGACCAAATGTGATCTATTTTTTTTACAATTGTTTTTGAGAGGAAATCATTGTGTCTCATACAGGAGTACTGAGTCCATAAAGAACAGAAAGACATTTTAATTGTAACTTTACCTGATCACGTATCTTTAGGTCCAAGGCCACTTCAGCTAACTGAAGGGAGAGTTCAGAGGGTAATATGGTCTGAAGACCTAGGTACTTCTTCTTCTGTTCTTCAGCCATTATCTCAATGTTCTGTCGGTGATTTGTGGCTTCTGTTAGGAGAATCTGAAGAGAAGGTCAAAATAAAAAATTTCTGAGAACTCAATAAGGAAATTATTTTTTTCTGGGTATAGAGACAAGGCTATATATGATTGATCAATATATGATTAAATGTAGAATTAGAGAAATACTATAAAAGAAAACCAAACTTTACTTCAGTATTTGAATGTAAGTCATGTCCACTTTCTATAAAACTAAAAAAAAAAAAAATCTCATAAAGTAATATGAAATGTCATGTATGTAATACATGTTTGAAATATTTTAAATCAATATTTCATTAAATATAAACAAGTGTGTCTAATTAAAATCTCAGCATTTAAAAAAAATATTGGTATAGGAATCAGCAGATGGCATAATAGTTACATTGCTGGACTTCCACATAGTCAACCTCAGTTTGAGTCCCTGACCCGGCAGCTTAAAGCTCATGCTAGGTACATGTACGTCTGTGCCCAAGATCCTGAGAGGAGAATAGAGGAGAAGGGACTGTGGCGTGGCCATCCTCGCAGGGGGTGATTTCTCTCTGTCTCTCTGCTCCTCTCTCTCCGGCGAGTGCACGTGCCCTATAGCAAAAATCTCTCTTAAAAAAGAAAAAGAAAAATGGTTGGTGGGAGGGTGAGGAGACTTTTGTACCTGAAGTTCTTCAAGTTGAGCATCTATTTCTATTGTCGGATTCCCTAAATATTCCTTCGTTTCCTGGACCCAAGACTTCACAGAATTGATCTGATTCTCCACTGCTTCTCGCTCCTTCAACTCCTGCTTGACGGCCTTCCCGTTACTCTTCACTCTGTCCTGCATGCTTCAGACACGTTAGAGGGAGAAGGCAGAAGTGAACCGGAAACGAAAGGAACTGCCTAATACATGACATTGTGGATTAAAACAGACACAAAAAAGGAAAACCTGCTGAAAAAAACCCGTGTTTACAAGTGCAGGTATGTCTCCTGAACTGGCAAATAATTTTCTGTGACAATGAAGTTTAATTCAAATACAACAGAAGAATATATGTCGTATGGAGTAAATAATTTGTCCCTGTAAAACTGAGGTTTGAATTTTTCCCGTGCTCCTAAATTGTAATTTTTCTTTCTGTCTAAGTATCCTGAGGTGGCTCAATTATTTACTTCTTTGGAAATCTACTCAGGTCATCATCAGAAGAACTGGCATTTAAAAGGAATGCAAAGTTGAAATACTTTTAACTGTTAAAAATCAGTTTTCAAAAAGAAATCAAGTTTTGGAAATACCATCTTAATTGTGTCCAAATTTCAAGTATTTATTTGAATGAATACAAATTTGGTAAAAGCACTTATGTATGTGGAATCAGATTAATTACCCTGGCATAGTCCGTAACCGAAAGAGGTGAAAGTAGGGTATAGAAGGCAAAAATCAATTAATACAGAATTAAATTATCTAATGACACTTCTCTCTGCTCCAAGAAGTAAAGTAGGCCGTTATCAGTTAATCATTCAGATTAATTTTCTTTCTACTATTGTGTCATTGGAAAAGTCACGATTTATTTTTCTGTTTGTACATTCAACAATGTGTCGTGACTTTTCAATGAGCCAGCTGATTCTCTACCAGTAAATGGCTATTGTTTACCTGAACTTCGGTGTCATCCCGTCCCTATCTCCCTGTCACTCAACAATGGCTTTTAAGGCCTTTCAAACCTAGATTTTTAAATACCTCTCATTGTTTCCCTTCCGAGCAGTTCTGAATCCCTCTGTCCTCCTCCCCTGCCTTCCAAGGCTTTCCTTGACAGAAACATGGTTACTTCCAAGCTTTTTTACTGCCATTCTTTCATTTGGCAAGACTCTCCTCTCACCTCTAAGCCTCGCTCAAGTCTGCTTGTTTACACCCTACATAGCCCTTCTGGAGGGATTCTGTCTTCAGTTCTCCTTGCTGGTTGCCTCTGTTTGGAGTCCCTTAGACCCTCTTCATACTTGATGGAAATGGCTTCTCTCCTCACCTATCTCTGCTGCTTGAGTAAAAACCTTCTGAAAGTAGAGATTAGTCTATCTGGCTCATCAATATATTTCTAAATACTACCAGATATTGCACTTGTACAGTAAATGATTAACACACTAGGAAAACCGGAACTCAGGGATGATGGGAACAGATGCCCACTTTGTAAAGGCTGCAAAATGGAACACCTCCATACCCAAGTACCACACTTTGGGGGAACCCTTTGGTCAAAGTCAAGTTTAATAGCAGAGGAGAGCAGGCGTATAATCACCTCAGGCACCGGTCCTGCAGTGCTGCGATCTCCTGCACGGTGGGTGGCTCTTCTCCAGGGGCCAGCGCGGCTGCATCCTGAAGCAGGCTCAGGGCTTGCTGCTGCAGCATGCCTAAGGCCGACTGCTGCTGCTCCAGCTCCAGGACACACGCGTCATGATATTCCAGAAGAGTTAAGAGTTCTGCTTTTGAGGCCTTCTCGGCTGCACTTTCAGGGAATTTATCTTGTAGCTGATCAATCATTTCAGTGACTTTTTTAACCTGATGACAAATATATGTATTATGAAACTCAAAAATAAATAAATTGAAAAAGAAAACAGGACAATTCAAATAAATGTGACATTTAACATGAATGCATTGAGGTGCATTAAAGGTGATGGTATAAAAACTTTAAATATCAGGAAACTAAAACCAAAGCAATCTTTATAACATAAAAAGAGAAATTACCTCTATAACTCTGAGTTTAAAGCTTAATCTCAAATAACATTAGAGTAATCAGAGGCTGTGAGTAAGTCAGAAAATAAATGAAAAACTCTAATATTTAAGTTACTGTGAATATGTACCTTTGAGACATATAGGAAGATAGATATGGCTTCAAGCATTGAACCCTACTTAAAAAATGGAAGAAATTACATAGAGGATTTGGGAAATAAGTTAAATTCCTGTCCATTTTCAAGACAAAGAAAAATATTTACACGTTTTCTTGTTTTGTTTTTGTTTTTGTTTTTTCCAATAAACTATTGGGCACATGCACTTGCTGGAGAGAGTCAGAGGGAGAGAGAGAGAAAGTGGCAAATCACCCCTCAGCCATGCCACAATCCCCTCTCCTCTCCTGTCCTCTTGGGTTTCTGGACATGCACGTACATGCACCTGGCATGACTCTCCAGGCTCTGGGTGGAGGACTCGCACTGCACAGCCGGCCGCGTGGGATCCAGGGCCTTACCCATCATGCCGCTTGCTGGCCCAAGCACAGGTCAGAAAGTGGAACAAAATGGGCTTCTCCTCCTTTCAATCTTTTATCACTTGATTTTCTAGTTGAAATAATTTGACCCTGGGTTAAATTGTTAAATATTGTTTTTTGTTTCATCACTTAATATTTATCACATTAAAACTGAAATGAAAGAACTTTTTCCTTTCATAAAGCCAATTTCAAAAAGGGGCAAAATATTGTTTTTCTCAAAGATACATTATAATTGCTGAGGAAAAGACATAATTTGAGCCTATCAAGAGTGGGAATTACCTTATCATGGAGTCCCCTCCACTCATCCACTGCATCTTCCAGTATCTTCTCCTGGTCCTGGGCCACCGCACGGAGGCGTGCCCAGCGCTGCCAGACCGTGGTCATCGACCTGCTGAGCATGGCTTTGCTTGCATCATTCCCAGTTCTTTCCAGGTGTGACGCCTTCTCCTCGAGAGCTGAAGTCTTCTCGTGGAAAGAGTTAACCACCGACACTAAAGCCTGGGGTGGGGGTTGGGACAAGGACGAGAGGTAAGGGGAGGTTTGGTAAAATCCAAAATTATCTGCAAAAAGGAAGTATTTGATACAAATTTATTCTTCTTTTCTAGTAACTCCTGTATTTATTTATTTATTTATTTATTAGAGGTTTTTGTTATAGGGCGCGTGCGCTCGCCAGACAGACAGAGAGAGACAGAGAGATAGAAAGTGAGAAATCACCCCCCAGGGGGGATGGCCACGTCGCAATCCCTTCTCCTCCATTCTCCTCTCAGGATCTTGGGCACGCATGCACGCGCAGCATGAGTTTAAGCCACTGGGTCTGGGACGCGAACCGCAGTCGAGTCCAGCGACATAGCCATTACGCTAACTGCTGGTCCCTCCTATATTTATTTTTAAATGTTGGCTTAGATACTTTTAAAGAAATAAGGCAACTATTATTATCTATCAATATTAAAAACAAAAGTTTATTTTCTACTTTTCCTACTTTTAAAAAGCAGCAAAACTGTAGGTGAACCAAATTTGATATTTTAGTATATCACATTTGTCTTTATGTTACTATGATATATGAAGGAGATTCAGTTATTAATTTTGAAGTTTATTTTAATTTACCATCGACAAACTATTTACTGGTATATTAGGTACCACATCATTTCAGAAGTAAATCGCATCGCTCTGAGTATCTCTTAAAACTAAGCTATGCATTTCCAAGGGAAATCCTAAAAAGGTAACAGTATTTCATTAACGGAAAACATCTATGAGATGTGGTTAAGTATATCTTTATCATATTTAAAGAAGTCAGGCAGAAATGAAGCTTGATATTCTTTCTAGAGCCACCATGTGGTAAAGACTCATTTCAATGACAATTGAAGAATATTGAGAAAAAGCACACAACTGACCTTGTGTTCTGACAGTTTTTCTTCCGCTTCATGACTGGAAGAAGCTTTCAGTAAAGAAAATTCAGACAATTTCTTTTCTGCATCATTCATCAATTCAATAACTTCTTCTCTTGCTTTCTGGTAATCCTGCCATTGAGCTGCACATCTGTAATGGGTCCAACAGAAATCAGTAAGTGACAGGGAAATTACATATTTGCCTGTAAAATTCTGGTGTTGTCTAATGATACCTAAGAGAGAAGAATGGATTCGCGTGCTAGTGTATATCGTCAGTATGGTGCTACTTCTGTGTGAAAGTTTGCTTCGCTACATCGTAAGCCTAATACCTCTGTAAGCCATAAATACCTCTGCAAGAGATCCAACTGTGTGTGTGAGTCCTGGATTATCCTCTGGCTCTTCTCTTCCAGTGTAGCCATTTTCTGGGCCAGGTCTTCTTTGGCAGTTGGCTTGATGAGTGGGTCTAGACTGGCCACCAGACCTTGGAGCTCTTTCAGATTACTTTGGAACTGATCTTCTGTGCTGAAAAACTCCACGTGGCTTTTGAGATTTTCCTCCATACTCTCCACATCTAAGCCATTGCCTGCCAGTTGTAGCATTTCTTGGGCATCTTCAAGCCAGTCATTAGCTACTTGAAATACTTGATAATACTTTTGACATTGACTATATATTTCAGTCAAGGTAGCCTGAAAAACAGTAATTACGGTCATTGCAAATATAATGAAGTCTCGATCACAGTGTGTTTGCAGGAAATACTTTCATTTTTTTTTCATTTATTTGTCTGTCCTCAGTCCCATGAATGTGTATATATAAGTGAATTGAGGCATTGGTGAAATTGTTTTGCAGAGCGATATGTTACATTCCTTTATTTTTCCTTCTGCTATTCCTATTATCATTTTATTACTGCAATTAAAATTAAAAGGCGGAGAAATGGAATAGCAATTTTTATTGGTATCTTGATTAATTCTGAAACTTCCTAAGCAAAAAAAATATGACAGTAATACCTGTCAGACTGTATGCAATAATGCTTCAGTCAGTTACAAGTAATAATAACAGCAAACTTATGGACTGGCCTTCACCAGGCCAAATAGCAATTTCTGCAACTGAAACAGTAGGCTGTCGGGACCAGCAGTTAGTGTAATGGCTATGTTGCTGGACTTGCACATAGTCGACTGCGGTTCGAGTCCTGGACCCGGTGGCTTAAACTCACACTGGGCGCATGTGCATGCATGCCCAAGATCCCAAGAGGAGAATGGAGGAGAAGGGATTATGGTGTGGCCATACCCCCTGGGGGGTGATTTTTCGCTTTCTGTCTTTCTGTCTCCTTTTTTCTGGAGAGCGCACACGCCCTATAGCAAAAATCTCTCCAAAGGGAAAAAAAAAAAAAAAAGAAACAGTAGGCTGAGTCTTAAATAGAGACTGTAATACAAATTTTTTAAGTCTGGAAGGCTGGTCCTTTAAATTGGGAAGGAAAGGGAGCAGTTCTAACTGGCCATCAATTACTGCGTAACACAAGCTGCAGTTATGCAATGACAAAGACACAGTGGGGTGGTAGAAAGAGGTTTGTGCCCAGTCAGGAAAGAATGGATGTGGCAAAGCAAAGAATCAATGGTGGAGATTAGAAATGCTCCAGGAACCACAACCTTCAGCTATTTGGGCCAAGGCAATCAGTAAGAAAAGATGGCAGAAAAATAGACATCTTGAAAGATTTAATGTTTGGGTTAAAAAAATTGCCAAATCAGGGACCAGCAGTTAGCGTAATGGCTATGTTGCTGGACTCCCATGTAGTCAACCGTGGCTAGAGTCCCGGACATGGTGGCTTAAACTCACGCTGGGCGCATGTGCGTGCGTGCCCAAGATCCTGAGAGGAGAATGGAAGAGAAGGGATTGTGGCATGGCCATCCCCCCTAGGGGGTGATTTCTCGCTTTCTGTCTGTCTCTGTCTTTCTGGCGAGCGTACATCCCCTATAGCAAAAACCTCTCCTCCCCCAAAAAATCACCAAATCAGGATCAGCTCCACGGCGCAACGATTAAGCCTTGTGCGTAGGCAGCTGGGTCCCACACGGCTCACCACAGTTCAACGTCTGGCCCCAGCAGCTTAAAAAAACACTCTGGGCGTGTGTACACACGTGCACCAAATCCTGACAGGATGGGAAATGGAGGAAAAAGGCTTGTGGTGTGAATACGCCCTGCTGGGGTTCTCTCTTTCTCCCTCACAACTGTACTATCCTTTGGCAATTAAAGAATGAAAATCCCCAAATCAAAAGAAGCAGGCTTATATGACATGCATTATTCAAAAATAAAAATTCCAGATACTTTCTGCTTTTACTCTTCATGCTACATTATATAGTCTGTCTCTATTTACACACAGAGTTACAGGGAAATCATTAACATTAACAAAGGTCTTGAATCAATATGAAACGGTAAAAGTCTGCTGAAGCTACTTTAGTTTAAAATGTTAGAATTTTACATGATAACGTTTATTAAGAATTTATCAAATATCAAAATAAAAGTTTTGCTATTGAAAGTGTTAACCTTAATCTATGTGGAAAAATAAAGGTAAACAATAAGAAAGGTTCATCAGCAGCTACTTCACATCAGGTCAGATACTAAGAAGATAAATCTAATAAGGGAGGCATTATTATTCCCCTTCCACAAAAAAACCTGAGACTTACAGGATATATAACTTGCCCAAGTGGCTGCGATTTAGGTGTGCCTTTCTCTAAGGCTTTTGTTGCTGTTATCTTTAGGGAAGTTGTCTTTTATCTAAATGGTTGGCCAAATCCACTAGAATCACGAGGGCAGAGGACAGACATGGAGGAAAAGGGTTAAGGGAAGCACCTCTGTGTGTGTGTGTGTGTGTGTGTGTGTGTGTGTGTGTGTGTGTGTATACGTACGTATATATATATGGATCCCCGAAAGGGGCCTGACATTGTAGTCCAACCCTCAATTATGAACACACATGTGGGTGGTGTATTCTGGAAGGTCTCTGGATGCAAACCTGAACCTCCCATGCAGGTCAGTGTCTCAGCGTGTTATGAACTGCTGCACCATTGTCTGGCCTCTCTTCTTATTTTTGAGTGCACAGAACTTGTAAGGCCCAGAGCAAGCTGCAATTATCAGGCCTATCTGGGAAATTCTGTGCACACTCCCATTTCTCTGTTACCACCATGTGAAGTCTTCATGAATATTTGAGTCTGTGCTACAGGGCAAGAGATGCAGTTCTCTCTGAGGAGCAGTGAAAATAGAACAACTAATGAGCAACAAAATAGTGTGGCTCAGAGCCAGTGGCAGGGCTGCCCTGTCACCTGCCTCAGCATTTGAGGACTCACTGTCCAGCGGCAACCTCCGAAATGCCAGATTTCACATTGCTTAAAAAGAGCATTGCTAATTACTCTTTGTGAATCAAACTTGTTATTAATCTAAATATGTGGTACTAATTGTATTATTAAGATCATTTATTTCTCTGAGAGGTGAAAGATCACTGAGGGATTACACTATTATAAGCAAAGTGAAGTCAACATGGAAACCACATGAAATGAGTTGATGCACACAAATGATCAAAAACCCTTTTCCGAGCTAGGTGGTAACAGTGGTAACACAACTGAATCCACATGGGAAAGGGAGTTGCATCCTAGAACCTCCCTGAGCACACTGGGTGTACACATGTGTCCGTCATCTGAGTCACCAGAGACTAGGGGTATGTCGAAGCATGAAGACCCTACTGGGGGTGTCTCTTTCTCTGTCTCCATCTCACTCTCTCATGAAAAGAAATAAACATGAAAAGAATCCTGAAGTCACTGTTGGAAATTATTCTGTAAGTATCAAAAAAGAACTACTTAAGGAAGCAGTTCTAACCAACCCACCAAGCAAACAAACCAATTTCCTGCACCTATTTACAATGAAGCAAAGAGGGGGAAAGAACAGTAAAGCTGGACAATGCCAACCTGTCTGGTGCGTAGAGCTTCCTGAATGTCTTCGTCGAGCTCTGAGAGTTCAGCAAGCGTGTGTTCTAAATCAGCAGAGATCAGTTCCTTGGCTTTCGTGAATTTCTCCTTCTCCTTGCTGCTCAGGGCAGTCATGATCCTCAAGCTGGACTGAACCTCTTCCTGATGGATCTGGATCTTTCGGATTTCCTCCTGGATGTCCTGCAGGCCGAGGTCCAGGCACACTGGCCCACTGAGCTCCGCCTTGACTCTCCTCAGCCAGTCCAGAGAGCGGCTCATCTCAGTCTGGAAGTCAATACTCTGCACCATCCGGCTCTCGCACTCGGTCACGGTCTCGCCAACGGCAGACGTCAGCAGATTCAACTCCTCTTGCCAGGACTGGATCTGACGCTTGGCTTTCTCATAAGCCAAGGGATCAAGGTGTGGAATGAGATCTTCCAGGTGCACAGCCACCTGTTTCAGGAGAATCCCTGAGTCCTGCAGGCTCCCCGCCAGGGAGTGATACACTTTGAGCTTCTCCTCTGCAGGCAGCGTTTCCTCATTCACTTTGGACTGCTCTGTTTCCACAGCCTCTAGTTGCCCCTCCAGCCGGCGGCACATCTTCTCGTGCTCCTGGTAAGCACTCGTGGTATCTTCGAGAAAGCTGAGCCTTTGTTCTGTTTGTCGCTTCAGCTTGTGATACAAGGTGACCAGATGCAGCATCTCCTCTGGCTGCCAGGGCTGTCCTGTACTGCGAAAGCTCTCTTTTTTCTGGTTCAGTTCATCCACTGCCTCCTCCAGGGCCACCACCTCACCCAGAAGAGCTCGGCCACCGTCCTGAAGAGACAGTGCTTCCTCAAGGACCAGCTCAGCGGGGACTTTGCTCATCTTTAAGAACTGGTCTTCAAGTTCACTCAGAGACTGGGTGGTCAGCTCAATCAAGGAAGCGTATTCTTTCCGAGCAAGAATTGCCTCTTGGACTTTGTAGAACTTGTCTTTAGCCAAGGCCACAATGACATTCAGTTGCTGGGGCAGAGCGTTTAGCTTTTCACTGAGGTAGGAATGATCAACTTCATTCAGCGATGGCAACATGGCCTGCCCAGTCCTCTGCAGCATCAGGAGAAGGTTCTCATATTCCGGAGATTGTTCAAGAATGTGCTGGTATTTGGCCAGCTGTGTATGAAGCTCGGGGGTCTCATTCATCAGGTTGATTTCAGGAAATGTGACAATATCTGCTTGTTTGAGCCAGTGACAAGCTTTATCAAAATCTTCCTTAAAATGCTTCCTAGAAACTAAACTTTTCTCTAGTTCTTGTAACCGATGGCTACACTTGTGTAAAACACTGTCGTAGACACTCTGCAATTCCTGCAGTTTTCCCAGCACCTCGCCCTTTTCCTGCTCTGGGACTCCTTTCATTAACTCCCGACCCTGGGCCCAAAGTCCCGTGACCTCATTTTGGTACGTCTTGAGACTGGCTTGTGCACTTTTACAGGTTTTCACCTGTCTGCTCACATCGTCTGGGAGCAGGCAAATGTGTTCCCGGAACATTATCTTTCGCTCATGTTGTTGGATTTGGCTGGTCGCCTGGAACACTGCCATGAGAAACTGGGTTTTCTCAGACAAGGCTTTGTTTAAGTACTTTCTTCTCTGGCCCACTAAGTCACTGAGACAGTTCACGTGCCTTTGCGCCTCGGAGAGTGCCTTCTGGATGATCTGCCGCTCGTTCAGGCCGAGGTCAGCCATGACGCGGTCAGCGTCCTTTGTGAGCGACTTCAGCAGCATCTGTTTGGCCTCCAGCTCACTGCAGATGGCCAGGTGATCCATAAGGAGATTGTGAGCCATCTCAGGAGGCGGGCTCTGCTGCAGGGCCTCAGCGATGTTGGGTTGTTGCTCTTCCGCCCACTCCATGAGCTCCTGAAATCTAGACTGCACCACATTTAACTCCTCCAAGTTGGTGACAGACGCCTGGATTTTCCTTTTCACTAGATCCTCAAGCTGAAACCAACGTCGTTCAAAGTGACTGGTCTGCTCTTTCACTAGCTCTTTGTCATCTAAATTCAGATGCTCCATCATTTTCAGCTTTTGCTCTTTCAGATCGTCGATGGCATGCTTTTTCTCCTGCAATGCCAATGCTAACCTTTTCAAAGCTTCCAGGTGGACGGCCGTACTCTCGGCATCAGATCTGCAAGTACGTTAAGAGATATCAGAGCAAATTGTCTTCAGTCAACATCAATGTTTGCTCCCAGTATGTTAAATTCTACTTTACCATTTTCTTTAAGTAGATGTTCTTAGCTTAAAATAGTTGTAACTCAATTTAGAGTTTATTGACAGAGACACTATAATTATCATAGAATACATGCCCCATATGTTTTCTTTACCTGAAGTTGAATCAAATCCAGCTGCCTAGGTACTTCTCAACTCCCCTTTTTCTAGCTAATGCTGTCCTCCAATCATATCTGGCATATGCTTTTTGCTTCCTCTGGCTCTTATCAGCTAGGCAGAATCTGCTTGGTGACAAGATCCCTGGGTGATTTGTATTATATTAAACATTGGGAAGCAGCAATTTACTGCATTATTGTCAATGGCAATAAAGTTAATTAATTAGTGATCATGATTTATGTGCTCTCTTAAGGGAAATGGCTCCGATAAAAATATAGTGCTAGATATTACACGCTGTAACGTACAGCTCATGACTCTAACAACTTCTCAACTGTGCAGCTCACTGTATTTTATCATTATAAAGCCAATGTGACAGATAATAACTTTTCTTGGAAATGCTCTAATAAACTTAATCAATTCCTTTTAGAAGTTTCTCACAGTTAGAAATATAAGAACCAACTTTATACATCAGACTAGTCAATGCATTTTTTAAATAGTAATCAATGTATGTTTCTATAAAATAAAAATTAATAGAAATGTCTTAAATTGACAAGCTTACACATTAAAACAAAACTCAATGAGGAGTTTTTATTCAGGATTCGTAAAGAGAAAAAATCAATAATTTGAAATCAACAAAATGGTATGTCTCCTCTGTGTTAAAAAAATTAATTTAAAAGAATAAGTGTGAAATGTAGAGAGTTCTTATTCCTTTGGCTACAAAGCACACATGAGAAAGTAGTCCTTTTCATTTACAAAATGTTCATTTCTAAAGTATGGAGAAAAGGGTTGTAAGACAGTTAGAGAACTCTGTTTTGAACATGTTTGGTCTGAGATGCCTTTGGACAAACTGTAAACCAAAAATATGTTTTTTTTCTGATACAAAAAGACTAAACGTTAATGGAAAATGGAATCAAAGGACAAGCTTATTTTTGTGCAAAAAATTTGAAATCTATGCATAGTTTTTTTCATAAAACACATTTTTCATAAATTGTCAAAAGACCCTTGTATTGACTGGATTTATCCCAAGGACCAGAAAATGTTGAGCATCAAGGAAAAGTAAACAGATAAAAAAAAATATTATACCAAAATAAACAACAAAACACCCCTCCATGACCTGACTACATCTAGAATAATGTTTCATGCAAGTTAATAAATCTTGGCAGAGAAAGTACACATTTTTGCAATTGGGGTGATCAAGAGTATAGAAAGATTTTCATATGTATGTGTATGTGTGTCATTATTTTCTAAAGAAAAAAGCTAAGAGGGGATTAATTACTACAAAAATCACAAAGGACACAAATTAACTGAATTTGAATTCTTCACTAATCTCTAGAAATGACATGTATTGGGTCATTGGAAAAGTCATGATATATTTTTCTATGTTTTTCTAGGCAAAAATGTGTCACGACTTTTCCGAAGACCCAATACAAGACAACAGTTGACTAAATTACAGGCTTGATAAGCAGCCTGTGGAACAGATAGGTTTAAGAAAGATTCATGTCGTGAATTCGTAAGTGACAGTTTCATAATTGGGAATTAAACAAAACTCGAAATGTTCTTGGGATATTTTTTAAGGTTTTAGAGAAACAATTTTTGAAATATTATTTGAGGTCACAGAGAAAAATGATGTTATTTTCAAGCATTTCTATTTTATTGGACTAATATTAAGGTAGGAAAACTACGACGCTGTACCCATATTAAGAACGCTAAGATCAGCGTGGCCTGGTAGTGAATGAGCTGTACCCCCACATGGCCAACTGCAGTTCCAGGCTCAGAGCCAGTGGCTTGTTTTCTCACTCCCAGGTTCCCGATAATGCTTTACTAATACCACTAATGAACAACAGATAACATAAATTTAAAATTTTTGTACAAATGAGAATATTTCTGGTTTAGCATTTTGGTGACCAACTGCAGAATTTCTGTTACCTGGCCAGGTTGTCCCATTCTGTAGTAAATTTTTCTAAAAATGCTTCAACCACATTCATACAGTCATGGTAATCTCTTGTTCTCCGAAGTTCCTCTTCCCTTTGCAAGCACAGGTTGTTAGACTGAAGGCACAGATCCAAGCACTGGTCATTTAGATGATGTATTTCCTTGTGTTCAGGAGACTCCTGCTTCTTTGTTAACTTATTGACTTTTTCTATGACAGAATTCACTGATGCCTGTTTGCACTCCAGTTTCTTAACAAAATCCTAAAGGAAAACAGCAAAACAAAAAGAGGTAATATGTAATGAACCCCTCCAAGTAAATAGACAGTGAAGCAGACAACTCTCTCTAAATGTTTTAAGTTCTTCAACATGAAAAACTGAAAAACAAAAAAGGGTTATGAGGGACAAACAAGTGTGTAAAAATCAAGGCAACTGTACCATTTTAATTTATTGTGTTATTTTGGAAAGAATTAAGAAAAACTGATAAATGTGAAATGATTATAACTAAAGAACAAAAGGATCTTACCTTGAAGTATGATCCTAGTTTCCTAAAAGATTTAGAGTTCATACTTTTGGGAAAAAAGACATCTAATTTATGTTATCTCTATATTCTTTTTTTATGATTTTGTAAAGGATAGTCCAGTAGAAAACATATGACTTACTATTATAGAGAAAAAGTAACACCTTAAAGTTTATTAAAAATGTTATCCCATTTCTAATAAAGTGGATATACTTATAATAATTTTCTGTTATTTTAAAATTATATATAAATTATATAATATAAATTATATTTTGATTACATTTAAATTGTGTACTTAATTAAATGCTAAGCTTACAGTTCTATAATTTTAACAGTATAGTGAAAAAAATCTAAAAAATAATAAAGCTTTTTGTTGCTTAATAGCAGAAACTTTGGTCTTCTGGCTCTGTAGGCTATATGAAAGCCACTTTATTCAGGAACAAAGTATAGAGTGAATATCTTCTGATGTCATTCATTTAGATGTCCCATCATGTATTTGAATGTCTATAAATTGTTTCCCTTTCGTGCCAAATAAAGGCTTTTCAAAATTCTCACTATTCCCTAAGCAGCTGTACTGTCGTCTAAGGACTGACAGAATCCAGGTGTGGTGGAATAAATGTACTGAACACAGTTCATCTTTTCTGTCTCGGCCTCCTTTATCTCCCCTGGAGATAAATTAATTCCCACCTTCACTTGAGAAACCATGTTCTGTGCAATATTTAGCTCCAGTTCAGAGTGCCTCCTCTTCATATTCTGTAGCTGCTGATCAGCATCCTGGAGATAAATCCAAAGCTCAGCTTTCAGGTGCTTGATCTCTTCCCAGCCCTGAGTTATGTTCTGTGCTTGGACAAGCCTTTGTTCAATCTTGAGAAAACACAGGCATAAAAGTTAGTAGCAAAACATGGAATTAGCCTGTGTCTAATGACTGATGGCTGGATTGAAAAAAAAATGTGGCAACATATACATGGAATACTACTGAGCCATAAAGAACGGCAAGACTGTCATTTGATTCAAAGTGGATGAACATAGAAGATTCCATGCTAAGTGAAATAAACCACAGTACCAAAGACAAACATTGTATATCCCCACTCAATATATGGCAGAAATGGAAAGATTTGAAGATACAGTAGTATGGAGGGCAAAAGTACATACCAGAGACTGCATGAGAGTGGGGCAGATCATAAGGGATGGGACGGGAGCTCAGGGAAAATGTATTTAACAAACAGAAGATTATAAGGTTCTTTGTTGAAAATGATGTATATGGCAATGTCCTTCATTTGATTATCACACACCACATGCATGCTTTGAAAAACATATTGTGTTCCATAAAGATGTGCGGCAATTAAATGTAAATAAGAACTTATTAAAAAAAGAGAAATTCAACACAAAAGTTAGCAGCCACAAATAGAAACATTATGTTCAATGAATCAGAGCTGCAACTGTTTCGGCTGGTCTGTGTGTACACAGTGATAAATCCAAAAAGCACTTCTATTTGCTTCAAGAAAGAGCAGGCTTTCTTTTAGATAAAGGGTTTCTAAATGTCTGGGAGCTAAGCTGCATGATTCTAAACCATACTGTGAGGCTCTGAGATGTGTTAACAATTTAGTAGATCCAAAGCTACCCTGATAGCTTTTCTTTTCTTTCTTTTTTCTTTTTCTTAGCTTTTTTTTTTTTTTTTTTTTTTTTTTGAGAGTTTTTGCTCTAGGGTGTGTGCACTCACCAGAGAGACAGAGAGACAGAAAGCGAGAAATCATGTCCCAGGCAGAGATGGCCATGCTGCAATCCCTTCTCCATTCTCCTCTTGGGATCTTGGGCACGCATGCACATGAACCTGGCGTGAGTTTAAGCCACCAGGTCCAGGACTCGAACCTCGGTCAACTACATGGGAGTCCAGTGACATAGCCATTAGGCCAACTTCTGGTCCCAACCCTGATGGCTTTTCACACTGGGCATTTCTGTGGGAACCTCTGCTTCACTGCCTATTTAACTCGGTATTGGGTAACTAGGTAAGAGTTACATTTTTCTCTCTTGTATATGTGTTCATCCTTTTTAAAAAACACTAACACTAATTATTAATGTTCTGTATATAGCTTTAGATCTTATTTGAGGGCTTTTGAAACTGTATAATTTATTTCAATAAGTCATTCTATAAAAATACATGAATTATATCATTTTTCATAAGGATTTAAAGATAGTTTGTTTTGATAATATAAAAGAGAAAGGCCTTATTATTAATAACGTTTTTATTTGAATCATTTACTGTTCTGTGAATGTTTAATAAATTAAATGCAAAAACTAAATTTTGCTTTTCTTTCTTTCTTTACTTTTAGAGAGACTTTTGCTATAGGGTGCATGCACTCACAAGAGACAGAAAGCAAGAAATCACTTGCTGGGGGGACGGCCAGGCTGCAGTCCCTTCTCCTCCATTCTCCTCTCGGGATTCTGGGCATGCGTGCACACGTGCCTGGCGTGAGTTTTAAGAACTGGATCTGTGGACTTGAACTGCAGTAGATTACATGGGAATCAAGCAACGTAATCATTATGCCATCTGCTGGTCCATTTGCTTTTCTTTTAAACTCAAATGTATGGCATAAAAGAATTCAAGGCTGCTGTGGCAGTGACAGTGACACAGCCTCTGTTCTACCACCTATCTGTCGTGGACAGGTACTGCCAGCTCATCAGAACACTTTCCACTGAGCCAGATATAGCCTCAGAATCCTTCTCAACACCACATTTGATAGCCATTACCAGTGAATTAGAGAATAATGATAAACAGAACTGGAGTGTTCTTCGGCATCCTTGAAATAACAAATTAAGGATTAAGAGATGATTTCATATGAAGTATTACATAAAGAAAAACATGGAAAAGGAGGCAATAACTACAAGGAGTGTGGATAAATAGGAAAATATGACGAGAGTTGGTAATTAAGAAGAAAAACAGGAAAAGGTGCTAATAGGTGGCATTCGGAGGAGACTAAATGATCCAGTCCCAATTTGGAGTTATCAGTGTCATACTGTTTACTTTTCTATGACTTAGTTGAAATTCAAGTATCTATGATAAAGGCCTAGGAGAATTATAGCAAGAACAACCCAAGAGATATTTTTATAGACCTTACATTACATTCAAACAAAAGAATATAATAAAACAGACAAATTAACTGACTTTTTTTTTTTTTTTACCGTTTGCTCTGTTTGTTGAATATCTTTTGCCGTGGTTTTCACCGAAGAGTTTGACAAATCACACATTGAGCAAAGGAGATCTAAGTAGGTCCTTGCTTGCTCTTGCAAAGCTCTGAAGTGTTTGACCTGAAAAAGGGTAATTGTCAGAAAGGTTCATGCTGTTTAGTTAGCAAGTATTAGTATCATTTGTACTATTTGGTTGACACTTCAGAAATCATCTTGCTTCACTCTGTGTTTTAACCATTGTTGTAAATGACATATATTAGTGACGCACAGGAAAGACTTGAAATGCATGGACATGGATTCTTTGTCCACCATCTGTTTTGTAATTAACGTAATCTACATGGTCTAGGGAAGGGGAAAACCCCAGAAATTGGAACAGTCTTTCCAGATTCGGTGCTCACATTCTAATTTATTTTCCATTTCAGGGAAAGACTGTTTCTCAACATATTTTTGCATGTCTTGGAGGCAAATTAAGGTCAGGGTGAGTTTGTAGGCTTCATTAGAGTGAGATAAAAACACAAATGGCTGGGAACCAGCAGTTAGCGTAATG
Organism: Tupaia tana; assembly: GCA_026018925.1. Classification (NCBI taxonomy): domain Eukaryota; kingdom Metazoa; phylum Chordata; class Mammalia; order Scandentia; family Tupaiidae; genus Tupaia; species Tupaia tana. The sequence continues at coordinate 2,444,024 of JAKSZU010000002.1, forward strand.
GCTATGTTGCTGGACTCCCACGTAGTCGACGGCGGTTCGCGTCTCGGACCCGGTGGCTTAAACTCACGCCGGGCGCGTGTGCGTGCGTGCCCAAGATCCCGAGAGGAGAATGGAGGAGAAGGGATTGCGGCGTGACCATCCCCCCTGGGGCGGTGATTTCTCGCTTTCTGTCTCTATGTCTCGCTCTGTCTGTCTGGCGAGTGCACGCGCCCTATAGTGAAAAAAAAAAAAAAAAAAAAAAAAAAAAAAACACAAATGGCTGAGCTTTTCTCTGCAGGAAGCTCATCTTGTGCTTCTCCCTGTCCAAGAGCTCAGGAAAAGTTCCTCCAGGTGGGTCTTTAATCCATGCACGGAAACAGAGCAATCACGTTTCATTGCAGATGGTCAGTCTAGGCAGGTTCCATTTATATACTGGGCATAAAGCAGTCCACAAAACAAAGTGCAGGTCTCATGGAGTTCCCATCATCATAAGAGACAGATCTAGAGATGAACTAAAGGCCATGCAATGTTTGATAGTGCTAGACACCATCTAGAAAAATACAGGTGGTAAAGGGATATGGCGTGAGGAAGAAGTGCCACTACAGCGGGAAGAGTCTCTCCAAGACCTCTCTGAGAAACAGACCTGAACGCACTGAGGGAGGGAGCTGTACCAGGGAGGAAGGATGTTCCAGGCAGGGCTGACAGCAGATGCAGTCCTGAGGCAGGACCAGAGTGAGCCACACAGAAGCAGAGGTAAGGCAGGTGGGCAGGGGCCAAGCCTTGTAAGGGGAGTTGACAATATGTCCCAATTTTTTAGGTTTATTCCTCTTTTCTAGAGTTTCTCAACCTCAGAGCTATTGATATTCCAGGGCAAATAATCCTTTTTGTGGGGGCTGCCCTGGGCATCGCATGTCCAGCAGCATTCTCAGCCTCTACCTACTAGATGCCAGTGGCATCTCCACTCCCCCCCAGTATGACAACTAAAAATGTGCTCAGATACTGCCAACTGTCCCCTAAAGTGCAAAGTTACCACCTCCCCCACAGCTGTGGGTCATTGTTCTCATTCTAATGGATTATGAAAAGTAGTCAGTTTATTATCAAAAAGGTTCCTTTCTGGAAAACAAATTATTATATGACCAGCCTATTCATAGGCCATGACAAGAAATTTGGACCTTACTCTCAGTGTGACTGGAAGACGTTGGGAAATTATGATAGGTCATTGTCATTGTGTGGAGAATGGTCTATGAAGACGGCAGACAGGACTGGAAGCAGGTGACCAGTTACCGGGCAGGAATCAGATGAGAAGCAGTGGTGGCCCAGTGAAGGGTGGTAGTTAGGTTGGTAAGTTGTAGTTCTTGGCAAAAAATAAAGAAGGAAGTATTGACAGCAAGTTGTAGGGGATGAAATTGACTTATAGACACATTAGGGAATTTTTGAAAATTATAAAGTCAATAATGGAGCCTAATGGTGTCAGAATTTTTATTTAACAAATATATATAGTTCGAAGGAATAATGATTTATTCTGAGATTTCTATAGCTGGCCTAATTTCAAAATCACTGGGGCATTTTATACACCGTCAGTGATAAATACAGTTGTAAAAGAGTTTCGCTAAAATCCACCTCAAAGGCAAATCTGACAGTCTGTTTTCTTATTTTCAAAAATTCAAATTTTATGCCTTATGGAAACATGGCACTCTGAAAGAGAACCAAATCAGTATGGTCATTTTCTTGCAGTAATGTAGGATGTATTGTCATTATGTTTAATCATTTACTATGTGAAAGGTGCAGGGACACACGATGTACCTTGGGTCCACGGCCATGAGCCTAACTCTGTCTGGAGTTGCCGCTAGGGGGCTTCTCCACCTGCATTTCCAAACTAACCAAACATGAAGGCCCTCCTCAATTTTAAATGAACACAGGACTAATCAAGGTGAAAACAAACTAATTATAACAAATCAAAGGAAAACAGAAAAGAACAAACACAATAAAATCCATCCCCTTCAGAGTGACCAAAGTCCAGGCGTCTCTGCTGCCTCTAATCCCTTCACGCCACCTTCAAAGGGAGGCCAGACCACAGGAGGGTTTGCGTGGAAGATGCAAAAACTGAAACCTCTGGTCACACAACATAGAATACTAGGAAGGCCAGCATCCTTCCATTTATTCTAGTAAGTGCAGTAAATCTTCTATTCTACAATAGCTTGGAATTAACATCCTCCTACACTCTTCTTTTATTTCTTTCTTGGCAATAAACAAAGGGGAAAAAACAGTAAGCTTTTGGCCCAGCCATGTTGTACAAGCCAAAAGGCACTGCAGTACAACACCAGAGGCCCGGGTTTGAAACCTGGGTTGCCCTGAACACACTATCTGCATCCACATGCCCCTGTGATTCTGGGTGGCTGAGAGGTGAGGAGAGGATTGTGGTGTGGTAATACCCTGTCAAGGGAACCTCTCTTTATCTGTCTCCAACCCTCAATAAATAAATACATAAACTTTAAATATATATAAATTTTTAAATTGAGATTTGTTTTGATTGTTCTAAATAAAGTACTTTGGAAACAGAGTCTCAAGACAAGGGAAGACTCCAGGAAACATATTCTAATAAAAACGCAGAACATTATCAGTGTTTAATTCATACTTTTTTTTTTTTAATCCAAGGAGCTGTGTTGCATTTGCTAGTTCTTAATCTTTATAATATGTACACTTAGGTCAGCCATTTAGACTTAAATAATGTAAATCATTTAAACCAGAAAACATACTTTGGGGGATGATTTAACTAGACATCCTTCTATGTGGATTAAATGAACAAGTGCATTATATTAATCTCAGCATGTAGTATGAAATTGAATTATTTATTTAATACTGTTAGTTCATAGCTGGCAGCAATAATAACCTTTACAACTAAACTCCTCTAAAACATTTTTCTGAAGGCTTAACACTGCATAGAAAAGCTGCTTAGAGGTTTCAAAATTCTTCTCACATATTCTGAGTAAATCTTAGCATGAGAATTTGAAGCATGTGGATGTCGAACTAATAGATAGCAGGTTTCTTTCACATGAAAATAATTAACACTGCATTCACCATCTATTAAATAATTATTGGGTTGCTGCAAAAGTCATAACGCATTTTTTGCATTAGAAACATGGCATAACTTTCCCAACAACCTAATATTTATTTAATACCTTGTTTGTGCCCCAGAACTATGGGGCATCATTGTTTTTCTGTTTATAAATCATGTTCGTTCGGGGACCAGCAGGTGGCGTGGTGGTTAAGGTGCTAGACACTCCCACATGGCTGACCACACTTTGAGTCCTGGGCCTGGCAGCTTGCCTCTCTCTCTCTGGTCAAATTAAAAGAAAATGAATGAATAAATAAAATTAAACAATTATTTAAAAAAATAAATCATGTTCATTCAAGGTATGATATTTGAATTTTTCAGAAGTAAGTAAACTTGCAATCATGACTCTACATAGCAGGAAACTGAGACTCAGATTCAGTGGCTTACCCCTGGTCACTCTACCAATCAGGTATTAGAATTGATCTCTTGGTTTCAACGTCCAGACTCTTTCTATTCAATCAACTTGATCCCTCAGGGCTATGTCCATCTTCCTTGCCAGGACATGAACTTGATCAGAGCCAAGCTCATACCTTGTTTAGATCTTCAGATGCCCGGGAGCTAGCACAACTTGGCACTTACTAGGTGCTTAATGTTTTCATTGAACGTCTGAATGACTCACAGGAATAACACAAATTTCAGGATTCTACTACCTGCTTCACTGCTTCTGCCCTACTGAGAGGCGGGTGAGGGCTTGGTTTTAAGTCGGGTTGGACTGCAGAAAGCCAGGCCTGACACTGCTGCAGCGTGTCTTGTCGGCTGACATGCTTCTGAAGTTCATGTTCCAAACTCTGGTATACCTGAGATCAAAAATTAAATAAATAAATAAACAAAACTTATGCTTGATTGTGAGAACTGTTTTCTACTCTATAGAGATCATTGGAATTAAATGAACCATGTCTACAAGTCCACTTACATGAATTTTTCCCTAGGATCTCCCAACACTATACACATCTCTAAGGTGGTTGCATAAGTTCCAAAATGTTACAAAACGCAATGGCATCTGCTTACAAATTTCTCAATCCAAACATCATAATGCATTGTGTTGTTAGAAAAGTTGTGACATATTTTTCTATGTTTTCTTTTTAATTTTTTTTGGAGAGGTTTTTATTTTTATTTTTTTTTTTTTTTGCTATAGGGCACGTGCGCTTGCCAGACAAACAGAGAGAGACAGAAAGCAAGAAATCACCCCCCAGGGGGTATGGCCACGCCTGGCAGCGTGAGTTTAAGCCACTGGGTCCAGGACTCAAACTGCGGTCGACTACGTGGGAGTCCAGCGACATAGCCATTACGCTAACTGCTGGTCCCACTCGATGCCGCAATCCTCCAGCCTCCATAGGTTTTTGCCATAGGGCAGGCGCCACCACGCCCTATGTTTTCTTAAGCAAAAATGTGTCATGACTTTTCCAACAGCCCAATAATATGATTAGGTGAAGAGAGCAGCAGCAGGGTTCATATAACTGTAGAAACATGCTAGAATATATAAAATAATTGAGGCAAATTTTCATAAACATAAGTTTAAAAAAAATCTAAGAAACTAAATTTACTGTAGAACGTGTGTGATCACTGGTGACAGAGAGAGAATAAAGTGAGAAAGCATTCCCTCTCCTCCAAAGGGGAGCGATTCCTTCTCCTCCACTCTCCTCTTGAGATTTTGGGCATACACATACATGTGCTTGGTGTGTTTTTTAAGCCACCAGGTCCAGGACTCAAACCATCAGTTGGCCGGGTGGGGTCCAGTTGCTTTGACCACCACACTACCTAGTTGGTCCTAAAAATATTTTTAAAAGGTGTTTTATTTTCTTTGTAATTTTTGCAAACTTTAAATATGAGGTTCTGATCATGTTCTTAGAGCTTCTTCTGCTTTTTAGTGTTCATGAATTATGTTGGTCTTTTTAACATTAACTTTTTCTTTTTTTTAAAATTTTAAGCTGTCTCCCTCATGCTGAGATAATGTTCATTACAGCAGTGGTGACAAAATGCCCCTCCATGCTGAAGTCATATGGGAATGACTATTCTGAGGTTTTCCTGTGCACAACAGGCATACCCCTCCAGCCGCTGCAGGATATGGAGGTGGACCGTGGCATGAGGACTCTCTCAGGGGTGCTTCTCTCTCTATATAAAGAAATGCATAAAGATAATAAGAGAGAAAAGGAAAGAAAAGAAAGGGAAAACAAAATGCCCATTGCTCAGTAAAGTCTTGTTCAATGAGTAAACGGAGGGACTCACCAGTTTTGTGTGTGCCCATGTCATTTCCTCTTCTCTCTGTTCCCCTCTTTGTCATCATTTACAATTGTTTATTAAATCCCTTTACCCTTCTTTTTCCTCAACTTTTTGAAGGTGAATTTTGCAAATCTGGGTGTCAGCTAGTATCAGCTGGCACTTTGTATTTATTTATTTTACTATTTTATTTTATATGATCACTGTATATCACCACAGCTTATAAAAAAAAAAATTCCCAGGACCCGCAGTTAGCGTAATGGCTATGTTGCTGCACTCCCACGTAGTTGATCGCGGTTCGCGTCTCAGACCCGGTGGCTTAAAACTCACGCCGGGCGCATGTGTGTGCGTGCCCAAGATCCCGAGAGGAGAATGGAGGAGAAGGGATTGCGGCGTGGCCATCCCCCCTGGGGGGTGATTTCTCGCTTTCTGTCTCTCTGTCTCTGTCTGTCTGGTGAGCGCATGCGCCCTATAGCAAAAAAAAAAAAAAAAAAAAAAAAAAAAAAAAAAAAATACACTACACGTGTCCAAGTAAAGGCATTATCACACACACTTTCATCAACAGACAGTTCTCCATCTGTGTTCCTTAAATGTCTTGTCTTTTTATTATTCTCTCTGATTCCCTTCCTCTTTTAAGTTACAATGAATAACACGAACCATTCTCCCATGTCACTGATATGTCACTCTTCATCACAGCTAGCTCACTAACAAAAATACATCAAAGACCTTCAAAGGTATATAAAAATTTTGTGCAATGTCTAGCATTCAAAAACTTAGAGTAATGAAAAGCAATCCACTTGTTCTACTGATTTTTTATTAAAAGGTCAATTCTGATCCAGTTTAAATTTATTTATATAACAATAAAAATTCTGATTTAGTAGAAGTAAACTCACTGAAATATAATTCAAAACTGACATTTTCTCATTTCTATATAGATGCATGAAAATACTGAATTAGAGCAGAACCTAAGCTGCATTGAACTAAAAAGAATAATTGTGAAAATTATACAATAAATTTGTTTTAGCATTATAGAATAGATGACACATTAAAAGTATTGATGGTGCACAAATAAAAACAAATAGAACAACTTTTAACAACATTTTTCACACTCAATTCATAGAATAAAGGAATTGGGTAAAACTAAACATCTGAAATTCTCCCTTTTGTCCCATTGATCAAATACATGACATGTTAGTTCCATGTTCACATCCAGACTATGAAATGTGTCCTCCTTTCTCCTGTCTGGAGCACATCAAAACTATTCAAAAGAGTTAGGCAGCAATCCCATTGTAAGAACATGGCACAGCCTCCCTCCGTCATTCAAGGTCACCACAGAGTGTTCTGGAAGTACTCACCCTCTGAGCCGTACTGCAGATGGCTGAGTAACTGTCCTTTGTGCCCTGCAGGTGAGTATGCACGTTTTGTTTGAGTTTTGCTTGCAGGTGGTCTGCACATTGGCCAATCAAAGTGTCACCTTTCACTTTAAGGTTGTCCAAACGGTCTTCGAAACCAGCAATTTCTTCCATCATTGCCTTTAAAAATGAAATAAATATAGGATTCTTATAAGTCTGTTTCAGGGCCTAAAAAACATATTCATAAATAGAACATTTAAGATTGATAATTTCACTAATGTAGCTTTAAAAAGAGTTTTGCAATTGTCTTGGTTGCATATTAATAAATAAAGGAAAAGCACATGTATATCTCCAGGCATACTCCAGTAGGAAGAGTTAATGAATATAGGGGATTAGTTACACAAGGAATGACGAAGCAATCTTTAAGAGTAGAGTGTGTTCATGTCTGGCCTCAAAGAGATAAAAGCTCTCTGGTGTTATTATCAGAAAACAGGATGTCCATGGGTTTCTTCATCCCTATAAGTTATAATTCTGGTATAAATTTTATCTAAAACAATCTAATTAGTATTTAATCTAATTGATCTATTGGGTCATTGAGGAATTCATGATATATTTCTGCATAGAAAAATATGTCATGGGTTTCCTAATGATGTAGAACTATCTAATTTCTGCAATAATCTAGAATTTAGTTATTTCTTTCTATTTTTTTTTTTTTTTTTTTTGGAGAGGTTTTCACTATAGGGCGTGTGCGCTCGCCAGCCAGATAGAGAGAGACAGAGAGACAGAAAGCGAGAAATCATCCCCCAGGGCAGATGGCCACGCCACAATCCCTTCTCCTCCATTCTCCTCTCGGGATCTTGGGCACGCACGCACACGCGCCCGGCGTGAGTTTAAGCCACTGGGTCCAGGACATGAACCGCGGTCGACTACGTGGGAGTCCAGCAACATAGCCATTACGCTAACTGCTGGTCCCTAGTATTTAGTTATTAATTATGTATTAGGTTGTCAGAAATGTCATAACACCTTTTTACATAGGAAAATACATCACGATGTTTCCCATGACTTCTAGCATCTAATTTACATCTAATAATACTTACATTAATTAGAATAGTATTTACATTTATAATTTATTAAGCACCTGCTATAGTCCAGGGTTTACACATAAGCCTTGATAAATGTGCAGTATCATTATTTCCCAGATGAGGAGAGTGAAGTGCAGAGGGGCTACGTAACACACTCAGGGTCTCACAACTAGTAAATGGTAGAGCTCCCTGGGTTTGGATACAGCTCTGCCAGGCTTGAGCTCACACCACTGTCTCCACATGTACTCTGTAGTGAGCCTTCTCACAGATCACCCAGGAAGGAGGAGTCAAGTCCTTCAAATCAGGTTTTAATTGCCATACTGCTATATGATGCTAATGCAGATGACACATTCCAACACAGCGTTGTCTGCGTTGACACATCAATATATCTGAGAAAAACTTGGGTGGTTTTGGGTTCACCATTTTTTCTAATAGTGCTGAATTAGTGGTTCTTACAATATACACAACTAAAAAAAAAAATGTAATCTCTAAGTGGGAATAGAACCATTATATCTTGATGACATCGCCTAAATAATCTGAAGACTTGTGCTGGTTGGTGGTTTTACTTTGGTTGTCCTCCCCAAAATTCATGCGTTAAGATTTGGTTGTAGGGCTAGCAGGTAGAATGGAGGTTAAGGTGCTGGATCCCACATGGCCGACTGCACAGTTTGTCCTGGACCCAGCTTGGGAATAATGCTGGGTGTACCCCTCAAAGGAGAGTGGAAAAAAGGGTTTTATGTGTGGCCACCCCTCCTGGGGAGTAGTTTCTCACTTTCTCTCTCTCTTTTTCTCTGTCTCTCTCTCTCTCTAGCAAGTGCACCCATTCTATAGCAATGATAGATAGATAGATAGATAGATAGATAGATAGAGATGATGATGATGATGATGATAGATAGAAGATAGACAGACAGATAGATAGATAGATAGATAGATAGATAGATAGATAGATGATAGATAGATAGATAGACTTCATTGTATTGTCAAGGTGTTAAGTGACAACTTAATCGTTTCATGGTGTCCTAGCTAGGGTGGGGCCTTATGGGTGTGCTGAGGTCACTGGGGTAGGCCCCTGTGGTTCAGTTCTGGTGAGTTTACAAGAGAAAGAAAACCAAAGCAGGCAGAAATGTATGGAGAGCTGCACTGCTCAAGATCCTGCCCTCTGCCATGTTGCAGCCCACAACCCCCACCACCCAGAATTGGCCCTTGTGGTTTGAACCTCCAAACTGTGAGCTAAATAAACTCCTATTTCTTCATAGATGACCCAGTTTCAGGAATTTCTGTTAGCAAGTCAATGGCAGACTAAGGCAGTGGGTATCTCCTCTGACGGAGTGTATCATGTGGGTACTTTTCTATTCATATTTGTTAAGTATAATATTTTCCTACAGATAGGAATGCTGAAGCCCAGAGAGGTAAACTGACTTCCCTAAGAGGCTCCACCGAACAGTGACCACATTGTGACCAAAACTGTTTCCATTAAGATCTCCAACAAGTTGTCTGATGATATTGTAGTCACAGGACATCTGCCATGTGGTATGACACACAATTAGTAAGAATCTATTAGTGAGTAAAAGAAAACCTTATCTGGGTATTATACTTTGTGGGCCACAAAACGTTTTCACAAACATTGTCTCCTATGATGACCACAGTAATTACGAGGTGGGGCTGTCTTGTTACTTTTACAAGGAAGGTAAAGAAAGTTCAGAGAACCTAAGTTCTCTCAGTCAGAAAAAGGACAAGTTTAGCCTAGAAACCATACTCTTTGATTAGTAGTTCTGTATCTTGTCTGTGGTTGCAGTTTTCTAAAAAGGTCAAATTCTGAGATAAAAAGCCTATTAGCTGGAGGGCCAGCCCATGGCTTGGTGGTTAAGGGAACCTTATCCCAAATGGCTGACCATGTAGTTTGAGTCCTGGACTTGGTAGTTTGAAAACCCTATCAGTTGCATATGCATACATTTCCAAAATCCCAAAAGGAGGAGTAAATGGAGGAGAAGAGAGGGCGATCTGACCATGTCCCATGGGGGTGTTTTCTCCTCTCCCCCTCTCTCTCTGTCCCTGGTTAGTGCATGCACCCTCTGGCAAATAAAAAAAAAAAATTAAAAAAATATGTAAAGCCAAGGAAAGCAAAAGCCTATTAGCTGGGGAAAATGCAAAAACGTGTTCAGAATTCAGGATTCAACTGCTTTTGGTTTGCTTTGAATATCAAGTTCAACTGTTTTCAACTGTCAGATATGCTTGAGACTCAGACCCGATTCTTCAGATACAATCATTATAATCACAGATGCCCATGAACACACACACACACACACACACACACACACACGCATGCACACACACACGCACACGCATGCACACACATACACACAGAGGCTAGGCCACTCAAGCCCTCCTGTAGCCAGCTCTGTAGAGCCATACCTTGTGGTGGGCCAGTTGCTGGGTGATTGTCTCCAGGCTGCTGGTCTCCAGGAGGTCGGGAGCCACCAGCCTGCCAGACATCTGCAGCAGCCACTTTTCCACCTCTTGAAGCTCACTGTTGTAGTCTTCATGGTCTTTGACTTTCGCCTCCAGACTGGAGACATGCTCCTATAAAACCAGGAGCCTGTTACAGGTCACTTTTAAGTGAAAAACTTACTCAGAACTGGTTTATACTTAAAAAACAACAACAAAAATGGTGCAACAGGACAGACGGAGTTACTTACATCAGAAAACTACCAAGAGTGGTGAAAAATAAGTCATTGTGCCTTTAAAAAACCCAATTAAACAAAAAGAAAAACCCTGACCTATATTAACCCTTAAATTTATCCAACAGAGAGAAAGAATCCCAGGCCGGCATTTTGGCCTCTAAATACCTTTATTGAATCTCTGACCCGCCCTTACCTTCCCTGCACTGCAGAGATCCTGGTAATTACTTTGCAGTTTATCTATTTTGTCCTTTAAGGTAACATCCTGTACCAGTTCCAGAAGCGCTTCACCTTTCTCTTTCACTGACTTCACCACTGGCTCTTGGGACAGCACCATTTGTTGAAGGGACTTGAATGACAAAGAAGAAAAAGAAATGGCTTATCCACATGAACCAGGTGAACACAAACACACACACAACACACACACACACACACACACCTGTGGCACACATGAGATGACCCACTTCGAAAAAGATCAAATACATATTTATGAATCAATACATGTGAAACATTAAAGAGAGAATGATCTATTATGGCTAATACATCTTTTAAATATGAAATCAAAGTAACACGCCAGCCCTTCACCTATGGAGAAGAAAGTATGGAAAATGATTACATTGAATTCGATTAACATAGTTCCTATTTTCAGCATCCACCTCATTCTTCTCACAGAGGAAATAAAAAAGTTACCCACATTGGGAACCAGCAGTTAGCGTAATAGCTATGTCGCTGGACTCCCACGTAGTCGACCGCGGTTCGCGTCCCGGACCCGGTGGCTTAAAAATCACGCCGGGCGCGTGTGCATGCGTGCCTAAGATCCCAAGAGGAGAATGGAGGAGAAGGGATTGCAGCGTGACCATCCCCCCTTGGGGGTGATTTCTCGCTTTCTGTCTCTCTGTCTGTCTGGCGAGCACACGCGCCCTATAGCGAAAACCTCTCCAAAAAAATAAACAGTTACCCACATGACTTGTAGGAGCTGAGGCTATCTTGATTTTGAGGTCATGAAGTTAGTTCCAGCCTGAGCTAGATGCAGAGTGAGGGCAAGTTCCAGCGGTAGCCTTGCTGAGAAAGGCTAAAAATGCTCATTTAAATATGGCAGGAGCTTAGTAAGGGGAAGCAGAAGACATGGTAATTCTCATGTGGCTTCTTCAAAGATGAACTATCAGACTTGGCAGAATGGCCACAGAGAGAAATAGCAAATTGGTTGGAGAAGAGACTTGGACAAGCTCTGACAGGGAAAGCTGTGGGGTAAGTCACCCTAGCTAACCCCCATACCCCCATCACCACACAGTTACACAGGCGCCTATGGGTACACTAATGCATTACTTTATAATCATTATATTATATTGCAACAATTCTACTTCCAGTTATACAATCACTAGATTGTACATATGTAAAACATAGATTCTTTGACATATAATTATACATATTGTGGTATGAAATGTGACCTCAGTATAAGGATACAACGTGTAATGATTAAACTGGGATAATTAGCATTCCATCATCTTTAGTATTTGTCATTAGTGTTGGGAACATTCAAATTCTTTTTTTAAAGAACTATCTATTTAATTTAATTTAATTTAATTTATTATTATTATTATTTTATTTAACCAGAGAGTTAGAAAGCAAGCCATCAGGTCTAGGACTCAAATTGCCATGTGGCCATGTAGGAGTCCAGCACCGTAATCACCATACCACCTGCCGACCCCAGCATTCAAACTTTTAAAGACTATCAAGTCATTCAGATAAAACTTGGAAAGCAAATTATTCCATTGGTAAGTTTTCGATAATTGCATCAAAAATTTGAGCAATTGAGACCCAAACTCTGGCACAGGCACAGTAGGTGCAGCAGAGCTGGAAGCCACATGCCAACTGCAGTTTGAGTCCCCAGACCAGTCATCCTAAAAACATCCTTGGTGTGTGTGAATGTGCTCAGAATCCAGATGGGATAGAGGACTGGAAAAGGGGAATTGTGGCATGTCCCAGCACTGTGTGTGTGTGGGGGGGGGTGCTTCTTTCTCTCTTTCTCTCATGTATGCACATGCTCTATCATGATAAAGCAGATAAAATATCTGTATCTATATCATGAGTAGTCATTTCTATATCACTATTTATTCTTTCAATAGTTAATTTCTAAGGAGTTAAGCATGTTTTTAAATTAAAATTTACTTTCTTCTAAATACCATACCTCATTTTCAATTTACAGTAGCTCAGCTTCTGGGTCTTAGGCAAAAGATAAAGGGAACCATCTATTGGGGAAGATAAAATCTATAGGTATGGGATCCTGTTGCCAACTGGATTTACCTGGGCAATCCATATACCTGGATCACTGTTAGAAAAGATTTTCATGTATTTGATATAATCAATAAATTTACTGATATGAACTTTGAATATTAGATCCATGAATGTAAAAAAATATCTCTGAGTAGCGTTATTTAGTTGCATACACACAAACCTACATAGGCCATGACATCACTCACCATCACTAGAACAGGTATTTTCGGGATGCTGAAAGCATCCTGGTGTGTGGGTGACACATACCAGGAATCATCTCCCTCCTATTTAGTCCCTGCGTGACTCTACAGGCACCGTTAATGAGGCACAATGCACTACCTTATATTTCGATAATTGAGCTTTTTTCTCATATAATTCCATTTTGGGTTCCTCAGGAACGTGTAGGATTTCCTGGTATTCTGCTATCCACTGGGTCAGTGCTTTCCATTTATCGGAGAATTCCTTTGCCAAATGAAGGCCTTTTTCCAGGGTCATGTGCTCTTTCCGGACAGTGCAGGTCAGCTCCTTCAACTGCTCCACATGGTCATGGAAGTCTTTCCTTAATGTCTCCGCCTCCCCTTCCTCCAAGTATTTCAGGGCTCTCTCTCCTTTCTCCCGGGCCGATTTCAGCAAACTGTGGCCTTTCTCCATGTCTTTTAGTAAAACCTGAGAAAGATAGTCAGTAGGAAATAAATAGAGTTAGTCTTAAATGAAGAAAAATCTTTCCTGCTCCATCCTTGAGTCCACCCTTATGAAACCAGATTTGATCTACCACGGATTAGGATCCCTCTTTTCTTTATTTCAACACAGGCTTTTAAAGTGTTATCAATAGATCATTTCCGAATACAAGACTTTAGAAAGAGCCTGCTGCTTCTTTCATCTTTAGTAATCACCCTAAAGATGCAAATCAAAAGTCTTTGTTAGGACCCTACATTTGAGATATATTTTTTTCTCTTAATATTTCAATGTCAAACCAGAATTTAGTGAAGATTTTAGTGGAAGTCATGTGTCAGTCATTCAGATGATAACACATCCCAAGGAAGCTAGTCCCTAGCCTGAAAGAGTTTGTAACTTCACACTTGGAGTGAAATGACTGAGGATCATCACTCATATCACACAGGAATGGCCACATGTAGATCCAATATCTATGCAGGAAAATGAAGGAAGGTTGGGGATCAGCTGAAGTATGCATGCCTACCTCCAGTGTCTTCAATTTTTTCCCCATCATTGCTTTATCTACTTTATCAATTTTGGTAGCCACATTCTTGAAGTTTTTATGAGTAGAGCCATACCAATCAGAATAAAAACTGAGAGATAATTCTGATTCATCCAAGCTCTGGATCTCTTCCTCCAGGAATTTTATTTGTTCCTTGAAAGAAAAAGAGAAAAGTGAACAGTGAATGAAAGAGTTGAGCCAGTACCTTTGTTGCTAAATGCATCTTCACTGGAAGCCAATGAAAGGAAGGCTGCTCTGGCTCCGGAGGTGTGCGGGCCTGTAACGAGCAGCTGGTGGTCGCTCACCAGCACTTGGAGAAGCAGGGCCTGGTATCTGGAAGTGAGCTGGGTGGCCTGGCAGCCCATCCTGCTGCTCACGTGGCTCTCCTCCAGGATCTCCTGAGCTCTGGCTCCCACTTCCTCAACCTCATCTCTGTACGCACTCACTTCTTCATGCCACTTCTGAAATGACATAGGAATTAGAGAGAAAGATGCCATCTTAGCCATTCTCAAATAAGACAACTATATGTATTTTTAATATAAAACCAGTTCAATGCTTGGTTAGAATATATCCATTTTGAAGTATAATTTTTAAAATATGTAATACATTACCTTCATGAAAAATTATATTATGACAATGTCATTAAAACTGTACGAAGGCTGGCCTTGTGGAGTGGTTAAGCACTGTGCAAGAGAAGCCACAGGACCAACTGCAGCCTGAATCCTAGCCCTGGTGGCTTGAAAAACTCCCTGAGCATGTGTGTGCATGCCCAGGATCCTGATAGGATGAAGAAATGGAGGAAAGAAGACTGCAGCATGACCACGACCTGTGGGGGTGCTTCCTTTCTCTCTCTCTGACATGCACTTGCACACACCCTCTGACATAAGAAAAAAGAAAAACCCCATAACTATCCACTTATGACTTTGAGTACTAGTCTATATATATATGTGTGTGTGTGTGTGTGTGTGTGTGTGTTATTATAAATAATTTTTATTTTAATTTAATTTAATTAAAAAATAATTCAAGTGACATAAAATTTTATATATTGCTACAAATAGATATAAAATATTTCCACTAAACTACATTCTATCTAAGGCTTGTCTGCAAAATAATTGGCTGTAGAGACAGAGAGAGGGAAAGTGAGAAATCACCCCCTTGAGGGATGGCCATGCTGCAATCTCTTTTCCTCAACTCTCCTCTTAGGATATTGGGCATGCACACACATGTGCCCAGAATGATTTTCAAGCCCCTGGGTCTGCGACTCGAACTATGATTACCCATGTGAAAGTCCAGTCGTTAACCACCATGCCACCTGCCAGGCATATTTTAATGTAGCTAGGAATAGCAATAATCTGCTGAGGATTTCATTTCAAAATTTTGCATTTTGTTGTTAAAAGGAAGACCTTTAAATTATTAATCCAGTAGCTTTGTATTGCTAAGTATTTTAATAATTATTTTATTCATTTCAGTAATTCCAGTGTCAAGAGTGTGTTTTAAAATGTTTGCTCCTTGTCTTAGCAATTGTGAATAGTGCCACAATAAACATTGATGTGCAAGCACTTTTCCGATGAAGAATTCTTCTGTCCTTTGGGAAGATACCAAGGAGTGGGATTGCTCGAGCATATGGTAGTTCTATTTGTAAATTTTTGAGGAATCTCCAAATTGTTCCCCCCAGTGGCTGGACCAATTTACATTCCCATCAGCAGTGTAATAGAGTTCCCCTTTCACTACATCCCTGCCAGCACTTATCATTTTTTTTTTTTAATCTTAGTCATTCTGACTGGGGTTAGGTGGTATCTCATTGTTTTGATCTGCATTTCTCTTATAATGAGGGATGTTGAGCATTCTTTCATATGCCTTTTGGCTATTAGTATGTCATCTTTAGAAAGTGTTTTTTTCAACTCATTCTCCCATCTTTTAATAGAAGTGTCCAAAAACTATGAAAGGGGCCAACTTAATCATAGGGATAAGTCTGGAGTTGAATATTATATCCCAGAATTTAATCAGAAAAATTGAACCAGAACAGAAGATAAAAGTACATGAGACTGATAGGTTCATGAACCTACCATTTGAACAGAATCCTAACTTGTTTCCTGCCTTTAAGCAAAGTTCCTTGGCATTTCTTTGAGTTAAGTTAAAACTGGTTTTCTTAGTAGTAATGAGTGAACTCACCATTGAAAGTAGTTAGATTATGTAGGAAATTGTGTGATCAATGCAATGTGGGTGGGAAGGGAATGAAGGACAATTGTGGACACTGGAGGTCGTGTGAGAGGAGGGTGGGAAGGGACAGAGGGTCAGAAAGAGGGGTGGAAGTAATTCTAGGAACTAGTAATGGAAAATTTTTTGTAATGTGCATGATTGTGTCACTATGCAGTGTGTACTGGATGGGAGATTGCATTTTGTATGCTGTGATGAAGCTTAGGGAAGGAATGTAAATTGAGTTACAAAAAAAAAGTTTCAGGAAAAAAAATATATGTCTATTCAATGACTGCAGTAGTTTATGTAGCCACAGCTAGGGGCTACTTTATAGGATGCGTAAAGTAAGTCTTGTGTTCATGGAAATGTGTGTATCACTTGTGTTTGCTATGAGGGTATTTGGATTGATTATGGTCTTTGGCGATACAATAAAATGTGAGGAGAAAACAGTATAGAAAGCAAACATAGATACCAGAGACAGTGTGGGAGGAGAGTGGGAGATGGCAGAGGGTAAGAGATAGAGAATCAAGGATGGGGGGAAAAAATCAAAACATACAGAAGACAAGAAATGGAAGATCATTTGCTGACAATAACATGTTTGTTGATGTGCTTGATTGAGACAATATATAGTGTACTTTGGATGGAAAATCTCATTTTGTATGCTGTAATGATGTTCAGTGAATGAATGCAAATAAATAAATTGAAATAAAAAAAAAGGAAAAAAAATAGAAGTAATCATCTTTTTTCGGAACAGCTGCTTGAGTTCCTTGTGTATTCTGGTTATCAGTCCCTTATTGACGAATAATTTACAAAAATATTTTCCCATTCTGAGGGCTGTTGATTCACACTAATTACTGTGTCTTTTGCCATGCAGAAACTAATGCCAGATATAGTGTGTGTGAAAGAGGAGAGTCTGAAGAAGGACATTTAGAAGAAAAATAGAGAGGCAAAGCATTAATGGGACAAAGAAATGTGATATTATCTGTAGAAGATACTTTTATAGTTTTATCAACTAGACTAGGGAGAAATGTTAACATGTTGGAATATTTAGTTTGTAAGATAAGTAATATGATTGAATGTAGAAGAGAAAATGAAATTTAAAAAAAATTAAAATTAAAAAAATAAAAAATGAAAAAAATTTGCTCCTTGTTATCAATAAATTTAAAAAGTTTTAAATATACTTAAAAAAAATAATTAGCTGTAAAAAGGAACGCCCCATTGTGATCTACTTTAAATTTCTAGGCAAGCCAAAAGAAACTTCGCAAAATATGTCTTAGACAAAAAGTTACTAAATGTTTTAATGAAACAGACCATGGAAAACAACTGCGGCTCTGACAAAGAACACACATTTATGGAAGTTGTACCTTCATCTGCTGTAGCTGCATTTCCTTGGTTGCCCGGTTAGACTGACGTCCAGTCCTGAAACTAACTTTCTGCTCCACCATTCTGAGCCATTCATCTATTTGCTGAAACTTTTGCTCCATCAGCCTCAGTTTGTTCACCACGTTATTGAACTGAGTCCGGGTCTCTGACAGCCTGTGCTGGTAGGCCTGCCAGTCTTGCCGGAGAGACTCCAAAGCCCGGTCCTCTGTTTGGGGGATTCCTGATGGGATCACTTCCTCTCTGGTGTGCAGCACCGAATTCAACAGGGCCTGTCCCTCTGCACAGCGCACTTGTAGTTCCTGAAGGGAAAAGAATGGCGGTCTCAGCTCATTTGTATTTTATATATGCATGTGTTAACATGTGTCACCCAAGCCAACTGTGCCATCTTGAATGTCACGCTAGAAAACAATGTTTTGGGACCAGCCTGTGGCATGGTGGTTAAGGCAGCTGCATCCTACACGGCCATCTGTGTTCGAGTCTTTGACCTGGCATCTTGAAAAACATGCAGATGCATTCGCATGTGTGTTCAGAATCCTGAAAGGCCCCACAAAGATGTACGAGAGTTAGATGTAAATAAGAAATTATAAAATAAAATAGAAATAATTCCAAAGAGAGAGAGATGGAGAAAGGATTGTGGCATGACCAAACCCCACAGGTGGGAGCTCTCTCACTTTCCTTCTTTCTCTGGTGAATAAATACACCCTCTGAGAAAGTTATGGTGCACACACACACACACACACACACACACACAAAATATACATATATTCACAAAAAATGGAAAATATTATTCTGCCATACACAAAACATCCATACTTAACACTGAATATTGTTTCTCAAGTCAGGAGAAAGACTGAAATTTCTACAATTTAAATAATTAAATAATTCCAATACATACATACACATTCCTCCAATTTTTTTTCTTAATCAGCTGTTTCTGAAGTTTGGCTTTTTAGTTTATAGGAGTAAACACAGTCAAAAGGCTATTGTTACAAAGAATAAGCTCAGCTTATTGTTATGGCCCATCATCTGCTGAGAGGGCCTAAGGCTTCTTGGTTTTTTGTTTGTTTGTTTTTGCTTTGTAATCAGTATATTAAGGAGACATTCATACATTTCAAGAATTGCTTAAATTCTGTTAATCCAGATTTAAGCATGTGAACATATGACTTTATAACATACAATTAAAGCTATTCATCATAATCTGCTCTCCTACCAACATCAAATTACAGTTACTTTGGAGCATAAGTTAAATGGTTTAAAGTAAAATCTGTAATACCTAATAACACCTTTCTATACCACACATGCAAATTACTTCTCCATGTAAAGGTTGTTTCACTTTGTAAGTTACCCAGCAAGATGCAGCTTTAATAGCTGTAAGAACTACAAAGTCCCCCTAGGCCATTCCTTGTCATTGGCTTCAGCTATGGACATGGATGAGCTGAGACTGAAATGCTAGATACATATATTGACTTCAGTGTATGATCCCTCATTGTCAAGCTATGAAATTAAAATCCTGTATGTAACTGGTAATCAGAAGGAGAAAAAAATTTGTAGGAAAGTGTGTGATGGTCTGTATAGTTATTTGTATTAAGTGAGACTCATTGTGATGTCTCTGCGTCTATTCTATTGCCTCAAGTTGAAAATGGATGGCATAATATAATTTAGCCTATGGCATCAGTGATAGAAATGATACCTTTCTAACAGGGTTTATCATAATGTGCTGCTTCTTGAGGGCTTACACCTCTAGAACTGCATTCCCTTCTGTTGTGCCATCTTTTTTTTTTTTTAGTATACATATATAAAAATATATTATATGTATGTATGTATATGTGACCAGTCCTGGTTACTCCCAACTCCCCCACTCCCCTTCTCTTTGGACCATGAAAGGCTTCTTGTTTTGGTATTCCATGGGCTCAGTGCTACATTCGTGGCTGAGAAAAAAAAAAAAAAAAGCAATGGACCTTGCTTTTTGCTAAGGAGAAATCCTTTGCCAAAGTTGTACCAGAGGGAACCTGATGGTCAAGAAAGGTTGGCCTGGAGGAGACAGGGCACAGAAACCTGAGGCAGCGGCCTGTCATACCTGCCCACCAGGTACTCCCAGGTACTAACACATCTCCTCTACCGAGTGTTAGCCCCAAGGGTTTACTCTAAAGATTCAGTGTTACCGAAATATTGAAGAACATGAACTATTTTTTTAATTACTTATTTTTTAAATAATTTTTATATCACATTTAATCACATATATATTTTTTTTTGAAGAGGTTTTTGCTACAGGGCACGTGCGTTCGCCAGACAGACAGAGAGAGACAGAGAGACAGAAAACGAGAAATCACTCCCCCAGGGGGGATGGCCACGCCACAATCCCTTCTCCTCCATTCTCCCCTTGGGATCTTGGGCACGCACGCACACGCGCCCGGCGTGAGTTTTAAGCCACCGGGTCTGGGACATGAATTGCAGTTGACTACGTGGGAGTCCAGCGACATAGCCATTATGCTAACTGCTGGTCCCATCACATATATTTTTACAGTGTATAACATGTCTTTTTCCAGCACAATTACCATGCATATCAGTCAAGACAAAGACGCTATTATACACATCATCAGCAGCAAATAGCTTTTCATTTATAAACTATTTTTTAAGAGAGAGATTTTTGATATAAGGCATATGTACTCAAAGAAGAGGCAGAGAGACAGAAAGTGAGAAAACAAGAAATCACCCCCTGGGGGGATGGCTACGTTGCAATCCCTTCTCCTCCATACTCCTTTTGGGATTTTGGGCACACAAGCACACTTACTTGCCTGGCCTGAGTTTTAAGTCTCCAGGTCCAGAACTCAAACCATGGTAGACTACATAGGAGTCCAGTGATATAACCACTATGCTATCTGCTTGTCTCCATAAACTATTTTTTTAAAGAAAGAAAGAAAAAAAAAAAAACTTATATCCTTAAAGATGCTATCAATACACTATTAGATTCTTGTATTTCTAATGAGTAAAAAATACCCATGCTGCAACTTGATCTGATCAACTAAAGTAAAAAATCAACTAAAATTCCACCAAGAATGTTCGAAGTACCAATATGTCTAGTTAACATAAACTATTGAGAAGAAAATCCTTACTATTGGATCAAACCACTTGAAATTACTAATAGCTGATCATTTTTAATCTACAAAAAGAGCAATCTTACCCAGCTCAAATTAATAGAGCCTTTTCCTCAAAATGTGACACCACCCCAAGAATTGCTTATCTATATGGAAAGGGAAGAACAATATATGTGGCAAAACATTAGTCAAATGGCCATAGATACAGGAATTTCATTTTAAAATTCTTAGACATTTTTCAAAATAATTTAAAGTTGGGAGACTTTTCCTGTAACAGGCCTGGCAATAAAAGGCCTTGTGGGCCTGTCACTCTGCCACTGTGGCACTGAGGTTGCCACAGACAATGCATACATGACGGTCTGTGTCTCAGTAAACCTGTATTTAAGATACAGACATCCTTAGGGTCAGCAGGTGGCATGGTGGTAAGGTGTTGTGTCTCAGACAGCCAACTGCTACCCGGTCTTGGACTTGGTAGCTTGACAATCAAACTGGCAGCACGTGCAAGCATGCCCAAAGTCCAAGGGGGAGAATGGAGGACAAGGGACTGCAGTGTGGCCATCCCCCCGGGGGCGATTTTTTCACTTTCCCTCTCTCTCTCTCTTTCTCCAGCAAGTGCATGCACCTTATGTCAAAAACCTATGAATAAATAAAGTGCAGACATTCTGACCATAGGCTGTAGTTTACTCATCTCTATGCTAATTTATTAATCTCAATTTGTAACTCTTCATATTTCATAAATAATAGTTTGTTCATTACACAAATCATCATTCCATCAGATAAATTCTCATACATCCCATATTTTAAATATTTATTCAGAAGGGCAAACATGGTTCAATATTTAAACAAATACATACGCTCTATGACCTAAGGTAGGCCTTCGGTTTATACAATGTAACTCGTGAAGATGGTCAACACTACTGGACAAACCCCAGCTCACCCTGCACGTTGCAGGCCATCAGGACTTTGAGGAAATTCTGCTGTATAGTTGGAGCTTAACAATTTTCTACTGCTGTTTTCTGCCACTTGCATCTTCTTCCTTTTAACATTTGTGGTGCCTCAAATATGACAATGTAAGAACTAATGCATGACGAAACCAAAGATTGAAGTTAGCTTTAGACCACATTAAGACCAACTTCTGTGAGATATTTTCCACTGACCTCAACAAGAGAAACATCTGCTGGTAATGAATAACTTTTTGGCCCAGGTCCTGCACAGAAGCCTCGGGGGCTCTGCATCTGCTGGCCAGGGTGTCTGGAGTGAAGTGCCAAGAAGGGTTATTTAGAGAAAACAAAGTCAGCTCTACTCAAATAAGTTAAAAGAGCTAAATCTGGCAGACCAGGACAGCCCGCTGTGTTAAGGCAGAGTGGGTAAGATCCTTAAGTAAGCAAACAAGAGCTTGACCCTAACTTCTACTATTTATTTCATGAATAGACCATCTATTGAAATATCTTCTCCCATCTCAGTCCTCACATGAAGTCTGTGGAGGACACGGAGTCAGAGAAGTTCTCCTTGGTCTGAAGCTACCTACCTGCCAGGTCCCATCAAGGATTAGAGTCCAAACTTCCTAATCCAAACCTGCTGTCTTCCCATTATATGATACTTACAAAACCTACCAGAAATAGCCAGGAATTGTATAGATCAGTGATAAGCATGACAATCCCCTCTTTTTCTACCTTCTTTAAGCTTTCAGTGCATCTTTCTCAATCCTGAGCCCGCTCTCATCAGAGATGACCGCATGTAAGTAAATTTCAACACGGCACAGGTGTGGCATGGGACGGTCTTGTTGGCCTTTGTCCATTCTCTGCTGTACATGCCTGGTGGCTCCTTCTGAGGGAACCTCCCTCACCCTTGAAACTTCTGGAGGTAAGATTAAGGGCTCCTCTTTGACACTACCTAGGATCTCTTACCTTATTCTATGACTGTTTTCATTGCACTAGATTTGTGCTTCTCCCTAGATAGCAAGTTCCTTTAAGGTGGAAAATGTATCTCAAGCATCTTTCTTACAGTAGCTAGCTAGGGTGTCTGCATTGCATTAAGAATTCAGTCAATGCTGAAGGGGTAAATAAACGAACAGTTTACAACCACTTTTCCTCTATCTGTGATGTCTCACCCACACTGGAGCCTGCTGGTCTGATCACCAATGGTTTCAATAGCTCCTCTAATGTCTTCTTCTAGAATTCTGACCCTGGGCATATATCTTCATCAAAGGGAGAAGTTTTAGTTAAACTCAGATGACCCAGGAGTTTCATATTCTATTCATCTCTGCTGCTGTATCCCAGGTCTCATTCAATCCTTTAGGGACCGACAGGCAGGTGCTCCAGTCAACATCATAAGTTCCATAAAACCAATGGGATTCCTGATCTTTTTACCACCAGAACCAACTTCATGAAAGACAATTTTCCAGAGTGGGGAGTTATAGAGAGAGGGGATAGTTTCAGAATTATTTAAGTGTATTACATTTATTGTGCACTTTATTTCTATTATTTTCATATTGAAACATATAGTGAAATAATTATATGAATCATTATAATGCAGAATCAGTGGGAGTCCTAAGCTTGTTTTCCTGCACCTAGAGGCTTGTTTTTTATTCACTTTGGCTAGAGTTAGCTTGCAGCCTTACCAAAACTGTGACAGACAACTGAGGAGGGCCGGACAGAGGTACAGATGGAAGTGGTAAATAAAATAATGGGCAGGCCATGCACAGACTTAAATAGATGTCAGATTCTGGCTTATAGCCTGTCACCAGGTGCAGCTCTACAAGTGAAGTACATCAACTCATGCCACTATAAAGTCTGCCACCAGGAGCAGTTTAATCATCACTTGCTACTTATTGATAAAGTTTTAATGAGTCTGCAAGCAAATGATTTATTACAATATCTGTGCAGTCAAACCTCTCTGCTAATGCTAATCCCCAGTGCTAGCATCACCGCCTCAGCTCCACCTCAGATCATCAGGCATTAGATTCTCATAAGGGGTGTGCAACCTTGGGCCCTTGCATGCTCAGTTTACAATATGGCTCATATACTCCTATGAGAATCTAAAGCTGCCACTGAGCTGACAGGAGGTAATGAAGCTTCAGATGAAGTTGTGCTTGTTCACTCACAACTCACCTACTGCTGGGCAGCCTAATTCCTAACAGGTCACAGACTGATATCTGACAATGGCCCAAGGATTGTGGACCTCTGAGTTAGATTACTAGCCGTTCTTATCAGGGGCCACATAGCAGCTGAATGAGTTCCCCAAGTACGAGTCCTGCCTGTCCTAAATGGTTCTCAACAAGCATGTATTACTGAGGTTGCAGATGAGGTTGCAGAATGCTCTAGATAAAACCTTACTAAGGTTGCACTTAATATGTGCCAGCCATCTACAGGATTCAAGAGCATATGAACTTCTTGTTGCTTGAAATAATAATTCCACATTCAGAATGACGATTCTTTTGCTTTGGGATAAAGCACATTTTACCTGGAGATCCCGCAGTGTTGACTCATGGGTATGGGCATCACCTTCAAGCACTGAGTGTCGGTCAAGCTGTTCTTGCTCTTGCCCTAGCCAAACTTCAAAGGCCGTTAGGTCTCTCTGATACTCTTGGTGCAGGCGAACCAGTTTTTCAGTCTTGGTTACAGCTTCCTGTAATTAGCATTTAAAATCAGAGATAACAATACATTATTATATACAGTGTCAATGTGCTCTAAGAATTCACTTTAAAGCTTTTAGAAAAGCTGGGCCAGCCCCATAGCACAGCAGTTAGGCCCTATATATAGGGGGCTGGATCTCACATGACTGATAACAGTGGAGGTCCTAGTCCCTGCAGCTTGAGTGTGTGTGTGTGCCTGCCCCAAATCGTGACGGGATAGAGAGACAGAGGAAAAGGAAATATGGTGTGACCACACTGCATTGGGGGATGCACACACTCTCTCTCATCCTGATGAGTAAGTGCATCCTCTGATGATAAAACAAAAAATTATAAAAGCATGATGATTATATCATTGGAACATAAGTGATTTCTTAGAAGAATAATGTAAAAGTATAAAAAATTAATGTTTCAAGATTTAAAATAGTTTTTAAAATAATTGTTAAGGGCTCATAGGTGGTGTGGTGGTTAAGGAACTGGATTCTCAGACCAGCAGATAGCAAAATGGCTACATAACTGGACTCCCACATGGCCAACTGTGGTTTGAGTCCCAGACCCAGTGGCGTGAAATTCATGCCAGTTGTGTGTGCTTGCGTGCCCTAAAATCCCAAGCAGTGACTAAAGAAGAAGGGATTTAGTCTTTCTTTAAAAAAAAAAAGTTGGATCCCACCTGGCCAACTTCATAGTTCAAGTCCCAGATCCAGCAGCTCGAAAATCACATTGGACATACATGTGTGTATGCCCAAAAATCCCAGGAGGAGAATGGTGGAGAAGGGACTGGAACATGGTCATTTATCCTGGGGAGTGATTTCTCACTTTCCCTCTCTCTCTCTCTCTGCTATATCTCTCTGGTAAGTGCACATGTCCTGGAGCAAAAATTAAATAATAATAATAATTGTTAAACATGCACAACACAATACCATGTTCAATGCTGGAGAAGATGAGTATGTGATTACTGCACACTGTGTGCC
Source organism: Tupaia tana (assembly GCA_026018925.1). Lineage (NCBI taxonomy): Eukaryota > Metazoa > Chordata > Mammalia > Scandentia > Tupaiidae > Tupaia > Tupaia tana. The sequence continues at coordinate 2,469,213 of JAKSZU010000002.1, forward strand.
TGACTTAGAAGACATTCTGTTGCCAACCTCCCAAATATTGAAATATATAAATTACAATATAACTAATAAAAATTACAGAATATTTTTGATTGTTTAGTTTTTGCTGTAGGGTACGTGTGCTTGCTGAAAGAGACAGAGACAGAGGGAAAGTGAGAAGTCAGCCCCCAGAGGGGATGACTACACCACACTGCAATCTCTTCCCCATTTGCCACTTGGGACTTTAAACATACATGCCCAGCATGATTCTCAAGTTGCTAGATCTGGGACTTGAACTATGAAATAAGACTTGTGAGATCCAGTCACCTTAACCTTTATGCCACCTGCTGGCACCAATAACATAGTTTTTAATCATTTTGTTAAAATACCAGATACTTGATTTCCCTCTTAAATATAATATAGACAGGAAAATACTTTTTTATTTCTTTGCATAAAAATTCACTTTTGCTAGTGAAGAATACTGAAATTTGCAAATTTACATGAGCATTTAGACTTACCGTAGATTTAATTTTCCCTGTATTCTGTCTGATAATACAGGATGTGGTCTGAAAAAGTACTATGTTGTTATTTTCTCTGGGAGGCCCTGATGAAGATTGGAAACACTGGTGATTATTTCTTATATTAGAAAACTGTCATCACTAGACATCATAAGGCATTTATGAGTCATTATGACACTGTCCAGAATTTTTGTTAAAATGGTATATTTCTAGGAATTTTTGAGGATTATTTTACTTTAGTAAAACAACTTTTACTTTCAAATTCTGGCAATATTTAAAAGTTTTTGTTTGGTTTTGCCAGTGACACCTTTAAAACAGTAAAATTTATTTTGCTTCTTTCATTCTTTGTTTCCTCAAGCCAGTCAAAATGGAAAATAATGGGTCTTTTAAGCACAGCTCGAACACTGCCACCTGGGCTGGCCTCTGAGGAAGCTGGCAGCCATACCTGTGCCCTGTCTTTGATGGCTCTGTACCGCTCCTGCAGATCCCGGAGCTCCAGCTGGGTGACATAGTGCTCCGTCATGCCTGCCCTTTTGGCTTCAATGGTCTCCAGCAAGCTGCCGTGACTCAGCACCTCTTCATTTAATAACTAAAGAAAAATTTTTAAAAAAGTTATTCAAACACCATGATATCAATGATCTTGCTAAAATTAAGGTTATTTTAACTGTGTGGTTGACAAGTGACCTTAGGTGATCTATCCATACATACATACATGTATCTCTGATTAGATACATGTATGAATGTATAAATGTGTGTGTGTATGAGTGTACACACATATGCTTGTACACACACACACACACACACACACACACACACTTGTTACCTGGTCCAAAACTTTCTTTAAGCATCAGCTCCCTATTAACCACCTTATATTGCTAGTTGGATATCTCAAACATATTATGCCCAGAAATGAGCTGTTGATTTCTGTTCTACCTGCAACCCCTACCATACTCCCTTCTCATTTGGTCTTTTTGCAGATAGTAAATGCCACTATCTCCCACCCAGAAGTCAATCCAGAGCACTGGACATGTTCCAATCTTTATTAGCCCTTTTCCAAATACTGTCCTTCACACCATGCCACTTTTCTCCTTCAAAGCACCTAGCAGTTGTAATTATTTATTTATTCATGCACTTATTACTGAGTACATATGTCCCTACCAGATCATAGCACTTGTCTATTTTATCCACCTAGAAGCAGGCCCTATACATACCTGTATGACTTCTCAATAAATAATTAATTAAATTAATTAATCAAATTATTATGATTAATTAGACAATTACTTTTTATAAGAGATAATGAAACATAATTATGATGATATTATTTACAGATGCATAGATGAGACCCAGAAATACGAAGAGATGCAGCTCTTTACTCAGCATCTGCTTTGTGTCAGAGAGCCACGAGCTTGGCAGAGGAAGAAAACTAAGCATCTCTACGCATGGAACAGACATATGCCATAAAGAGCTATGAACAGAGAGCTACGAGAGAACAGAACAACCAATTAAGCCTAGGTTGTTGTTGGTGGTGTCATAGCAAAAGTGACTTCTGAACTAATTTAGAAAGGTGAGTAGGTGAGAGTCAGGTGCAGAGACACGGCAAGGACATTCCGTGAGAAGGAAAGGGCATGGAATCTTCCAAGACTGCAGCAGGATTAAAAAATAGTGTGAGATTCATCAAGGTTGGAGCCTGGGTAGGAGAAGGTGAGAGAGTGAAGGAAATGAGATGGCATTATTACAATACTTTCCGTGGAGAAAAATTTGGAGATTCCTCAAAAATCTAGAAATAGAACTACCGTATGATGCAGCAGTCCCACTCCTTGGTATCTACCCAAAGGAAAGAAGAATACTTAATTGGAATAGTGCTTGCACATCGATATTTATTGCAGCACTATACATAATTGCTAAGTCATAGAACCAAACCAAATGCCCATGAACAGATGAATGGATAGAAATATTGTGGCACATATACTTTATGGAATACTATTCAGCCATTAAAAAACCTGGCTTTTGACAGAAAGTGGGAGAATATGGAAGATTTACTGCTGAATGAATCAAGCCAGGCTATGAAGGAGAGACATTGTATGCCCCCACTTAATATGTACTGAGTGTCCGCACTCTGTGACTGAAAGTAATTGACTAAATGGTATAGAAACACAGTATATGGATGGGAATACCAGATACAGTGTGTGTGAAAGAGGAGGGTCTGAGGAGGGACATTTAGAAGAAAAATAGGGAGGCAAAGCATTAATGGGACAAGGAAATATGGTATTATCTGTTCAAGATATTTTATAGTTTTTTCAACTGGATAGGGAGACATGTTCAACTGTTGAAATATTCACTTTGTAAGCTAAATAATGTGATTGAATGTATAAAAGAAAATGAAGTAAAAATATAAAAATAAATAAATAAATAAAATATGTAAACAAAGAAACAAAAAACACAATACTTTCAAACCAAGTGAGATTGGTATTGTATAATAGAATATGGGAAACCAACAGAGGCTCTTAAACAGGGAGGTGAATCATTTAGCTTTATATGAAGAAGATAACAGTAGATGAAGACAAGAAACGAAGTGAGAAATTAGGAGTCTGTTACAATTCAGCTGGAGAAGATATGTCATCAGGACCTAGCACCTGACATAAAGTGGGGAAGAGAAAGAAGGTGCTGGGATAATGAGGTTTCAAATTTAATATGTTCTATGGAGGATGATCCAAATGAACAGAAACTAGATTTCTGTACAAATTCATAAATTCTGCGTGGGGCATGGTAAAGGTGAGAAGTAACAGGCCATCCAGTAATGATGCCCTAGAGAGTAAGGCTTCGGCTATAAATCAAAGATTTACAAAACTTTGTTTGAATACTATCAATAAAAGCACTGAAGAGCATATTGTTAATATTTTTAATTTTAACACCCCTTACATGTAGTACTATGCTAATTTTAAAATGCACAAAAGCTGTAATATGAAATATGTGATCAAAAAGAATGTTTGCTTCCTAATGATGAGAAGACTAGAAATATTAGAAAATATTGTAAGTTACCAAACATTAGATGGCTTCCTTTATAAAAGATGGGTTTACATGAATATCTTGGAAGACAAAATTTTCACTCACTAATAAAATAACCACTAATCAAAGTCTGGTTTAAGTTGTTATTAGAAATTATAGTATAAACCCCAAATGTAATTCACTCAGATTTACAGTCCTAACATATAGGTAATTAACTTTTGTCTGACCAGAGCATTCTTTTTCTTTTTATTTTTAAGAGAGATTTTTGCTATAGGGCATGTGAGCTCACTGAGAGAGACAGAGACAGAAAGTGAGAAGTCACTCCCCAAGGGGATGACCATGCCGCAATTCCTTCTCCTCCATTCTCCTCTCGGGATCTTACATATGCACTCAAGCCCTTTGTGAGTTTTAAGCCACCAGGTCCAGAGCTCGAACCGCAGTTGACTACCTGGGAGTCCGGAAATGTAACCATTATGCCATCTGCTGGTCCCCTGACCAGAGCATTCTGAGAATGCCCATTGGAGAGCAAAGGAAAGCCACCCCCAGCTCTAACCTTGGCTTTCCCCAGAGCAGTTATCTTGTCCCGTAGCTCCGCATGCTGCCTTTCAGATCCATTCAGGCTGGCCTCGACACCGTCCATCCAAGTGGAAAACTGGCGGACATCGTCCTGATAACTTGTCCATTTAGAAAGAGCTCCTTCAAGTTGACTGAAAGAGATTGAGAAGGACAAGAATTTATCTGGAGAATCCTTATGAACTCGCTATCTGTCATTATATTTTCTCTGCTCATTCCAGCCAGCAACGAGTCCAGAGATGAGGATGAGGGCAAGCTTGAGAGGGCAGACTGGCCACGGTTATCAAACCCGAGTATAGGCTTCTGGCAAGGGCAGCTTCAGGAAACCAGGGACCGTTAAATACAGGCTGCAGGGCAGGGCAGAAAAGTGGGATTGGATACAAACCCAAAGGCCAGTAACCAGGGCACACAAGACCCTTACAAGGTTGAAGGTAAAATGCAGAGACATGTCCTGAGTAGAGCCAAAGCTCTGGACAGAAAGAGAAGCAACACTAACTAGGTAAATTAAGCAGGACATTCAGAGCAGGAGAGAGAGAGAGGAATTATAAAGAGTAGGAAAGCAGACTCAGGGGAGAGCGAGCACATTAACTATCTTGCATGAGATTTAAAAATCAGAAAGATCACAATGGAGAAATACGGTAACATTTCCTGAATTGGTGGTCTAAATATTAAAACTTATTTATTTCTCTTAGAAATAAATGAATCACTTCGCTGTCTTAATATACACGTTATGCTTTATTTCCTTTACTCATGTGTGCCTAATGTTAGCACCATGTTTTGAGTCCTCTGGCAGCAGACATTGTCAGTCCCCTCCCCCACAAGTGTCCCTCAGGTCACTACAGTAACACTGCCAGCTGAATGTCCAACTGTCTGCTCTGCATTCTCTTACTCTAAGGACATTCTCTGATCCCTGTTGTACCTTCAGTTTGAGAAACTGCATGCAAAAAATGTTGGGGCTGTCACCAAGTGAGAACAACTCTCAGCAGTCTTTCATAGGCACATGAACTTGTTGCAAATTCTCAGTGCCCCTGCCCTTCCTGGGCCAGCAGTGCCCAACAAGAGTGCTTCCAGTTACCCACCATGGTAACTGTTTGGTAATACATCCCTTCATGCTGTCCCCCAACTTCCTCGTCTCCCTTCTCCACTCCAGTACTGGTATATCCTGGGGTTACCTCCCAGGATAAATAAAGTAGTTAAACTACTTGATTTAAATCAGTATATCTTTACACTCAGAAATTATTATCTTTTAACTTTTAAGCAGTGAACAACAACAAAAACATACATTTTTAATTATATTAAAGTAGGGATAGTAAGGCAAGTCAATCTAAAAGCAAGAATATGCCCAACAGTTTCTTTTATTCTAATAATAAAAAAGAAATAATGAAAGAAAAAGAAAGGAAGCCAGCAGGTGACATGGAGGTTAAGGTAGCTGGATCCCACATGGTTCATTACATGGTTTGAGATCTGGACCCAGTGGCTTGAAAAACAGACTAGGTGCATGTGTGTGCATGCCCAAAATCCTGAGAGGAGAACAGAGGAGACATTATCCCCTTTCTCATTTTCTCCCCTTCTCTCTGGCGAGCACATATGCCAAACAGCAAACTTACAAAAGAGAAGAAGAAAGGAAGGAAGGAGGGAGAGGAAGAAAAAGTCCCAAGGACAGTCCATTACTGGAGTAGTGTGTTGATCTTTTAGTAATGGCTTGCCAGTGCTGGGAGGTAGTCTGTCTTACTTTTTTCCTAAAATTTTTTAGCTTATTTTATACATTCAATCACTATATATGTCACTTAGTTTGTGAAGTGAAATTACCCAACATGAATATACTTCATACCAGTCCAGCTGAGGATACTACACACATCATCGTCAACAGGTAATAGTCCATTTCTGTGTCCCATAAACGTCTTGCCTCTCTATTTTTCTCCTTAGTCGCTTTCTTCACACTCTTCCCCTCCCTCCCAGCTGCCTCCTTACCTTTTACAGCGAATCCCTGTAGACAGAAGGGCCGCCCACATATCCTTCACACTCTGCAGCTGCCGCTGAACCGCAGGGGTGCCCTCAGGAGAGGTGTTTTGAAGGACACATTCTCCCCTGGTCACTATCATTTTCATCTGAATCTCTTTTTCCTGTTTCACAGATAATAGCGCCTGGAAAAACAAAGATAGAAGTCCTGTATCACTTGCATGTTCAGCATTTCTGGCTTTAACTTCTTTAGAGCCCCTGAAGGTAACAGAATGTATGTAGCTGTGTTACATACATTCAGAAATGATTATCTTTTAACTTTTAAGGGGTGAACAACAATAAAAATATACATTTTCAATTATATTAAAATGTAGGGATAGTAAGGCAAGTCAACCTAAAAGTAAGAATGTACACAACACTTTCATTCTAGTAATAAAAGAGAAATAATGAAAGAAAAAGAAGAGGGGACCACAGGTGACATGGAGGTTAAGGTGACTGGATTCTTCAGAGCTCCAGGCTTCTGAGGTACAGGATGGGGAGTTCTCTGCGGGTGGGTGTCAGGAACCAGTCACCTCCCACCTGCTAGTCTCTGAGTGGTGTTGGCTTTGTAGGTCTAGAATCTTCTCTGAATCTTCCTAGAATCTTCCCTTCCCCTTACTGGTTTTAACAAGAGAAAAATACATTTCAATAGAATCCATTAATTCTCAAAGGTTACAGGATGAAGAGCTCACAAATGTTAAGGTCTCCAGCAGGACAGACTTAGATTTGTAGATGGCAGACTCAAGTTCTCATAAGCATTATTCTTTCACCACATGAGAAGGAAGCTTCAACTCGAAGCTACAAGGCTAGGAGTAGGACCTAGAGGACAACCCTCCCTCTCTCTTTCTACTCTGGATCTCTACAGCCTCAGTTCTGTCACTTATTGTGTAATTTCTTACACACCATGCTAGTTCTTTCCTTTGAATTTTGCTCATACTTTTCCCTTCCCTTGTACCATTCTCAAATCTCCATGGCAAAGTCATTTTTGCCGGAATAGCTCCATCATTCCCAAAGATTTGGTTTAGGTATTAGACTTTCAGAGTATCCAGCCCCTCTATCAACCCTAGTGTTCCTGCTCAATCCCCTCTGTGTGTTTATTACATCCCTAAGTGTATCTCCACCTTTATTATTGTCATCTGTATTTCTACCTCCAACCTCAGACCATGACATTCTTGAGGACAAAGGCCATATTTTATTTGCCTTTGATTCCTGGGTGTCATGACAGAGTGCCAATCTTTCAGAGGCACCCAGTCTATAAACAAATACAGATTAATAATTTTAATCACAAATGCAAACTAAAGGTAATTTCTTGGGATAGGAGAAAAATTGACTGACTGAGACAGTCAAAAAAGTGAGTTGAAAAGATGAGAAATACTTAGTCCTATAAAAGTTTCATCAAAATATTTTCTTGGGCCAGATGGTGGCACAGGAATAAGTCAACTTGATTCACATGGGAAAGGTGCTGGGTTTGCTTTGTGGGGTTTTCCTGAGCGTGCCAGGCATGCCTGCATGTGCCCATGCTCAGAGCTCGATGAGGCTGGGGCTGACTGTGGCATGCGTATCCTTTGGGGTACCTATCTCCCTCCCTTTCTCACTCTGCCAGAAGAAATTCAAACATTTTTTTCATGGAATAAATGTGTGTGATATAACTTGCTTCTTAAAGTACTAAGCAAGTAGCCACAACTGGGTTTTATTTGATTTTACTTTTTGTGGAACGTTAATGAGTGAGCGTGTCTGGGGTCAGATGACTCAGGGATGTCTAGGCATGCCCGTCCTGTGCAGCCGCGGTCATGCCAACAATGCATTTGGAGATTTCTCTCAGGCAGAGCATGATTTAATCATGCCAGGCGGACAGTGGCTGGAGGAATTTTGAGAAAAACAAATGATGTAAGTAAGAGATCTTTTTCTCCAGCAATGCATACCTCAAGCTTGAGCATCCTGCTGTCCAGCACACTCTTGTCTGACGTTGGGTGGCAGTAAGATTCCAGCATATGAACTGCGTCTGTCATCCAGTCCTGTAGCTCTTTAATCCCCAGAGAGAACTGACTGTGTTCTGCGACAATTCTATCCAATCTTGACACTTTCTCCTGGAGATGACAGAAACGGTTTTCTAGCTGTCTGTTCCACAGAAACCCCACAACCTGCAGCTCCTCAAATTGTAAAGTGAACTGTCTGATGCAAGTCTGCACTAATTCTGTGAGATATATGAAATATCTTTTTAAATAGCAAAAATATTAAACTTGGGCCCAAAAGCAGAACAATTAAAATTTACTGCCTAGCTTTCAACTTCATCACTATTCTTATGATACTCATATTTGTTTTAGAAAATCAGTAAAATTTCTTCCTAGTGCCTTGTATGGGAGACTAATCAAAGTATTTTTTGGCTTTCACATATCACAGTTGACTCAGCTGATACCGTGTCCTATATAGCCTACCCTGTAGCCAGAGTCTTACAAAATTATAATCTGAGGTTTTATAATGTCCTTACATTTTAAGAGTTGAGAACATCCATGAGATTTTGCTTATTAATTATAGGTCATATCCAACACAGTGAAGACTTTATAAAAATAGTCTACATTTTTAAAGCATACAAATAGCTGCCACTGCTTAGATCTAAATAAATTTAAAGGAATGGAAAGATATCCTTAATTATTTCTAGTTTTAGGTATGTACCAGATCTTACAAAGATTACAAAAAAAGTAATTTATTTATAGAATAAACATGGGTATAAGGCCAGGCTGTGGTGGTGGCTAAACTGGTTAGATCCCACATGGTCAACTGCACAGTGTGAGTCTTGGATTCGGTGGCTTGAGAAACACACCAAGCACCTGTCATGCATGCCCAAAATTTTGAAAGGAAGGAGAAATGGAGGAGAATGGCTTGCTTATGGCATGGCTATTCCCCATGGGAGATGCTTTCTTAATTTCCTCCTCTCTGTCTTTCTGGCCAGTATGCATGCCCTCTGTCAGAATTGAAAATAATAAAGGAATAAACACGGGTATAAACAAAGGTTATTTACTCCATGACTCATACTATTAAGAGTATAACTCAACTCCCTTAATTTTTTTTTTTTGGAGAGATTTTCGCTATAGGGCGCGTGCGCTCGCCAGACAGACAGACAGAGACAGACAGAAAGCGAGAAATCACCCCCCAGGGGGGATGGCCACGCCGCAATCCCTTCTCCTCCATTCTCCTCTCGGGATCTTGGGCACGCACGCACACGCGCCAGGCGTGAGTTTTAAGCCACCGGGTCTGGGACATGAACCGCGGTCGACTACGTGGGAGTCCAGCGACACAGCCATTACGCTAACTGCTGGTTCCCTCCCTTAATGTTTTTTGAAGACTCTAATTTGTAGACCAGAAGTCCATACTACAATAGGTGAGACCAAGTAACAAAACAAAACAAAACAAAACTACAATAGGCCCCTACATTCTAACATTCAAAAGTTTAAAATACATGAAACAAATATCACAAGCCAGATAAAGCTCAATACAGGCCTACACCATAAAGTTTACAAAGGGTGCATTACACTAACTGAATGCTCTAACTGAGGTCCTGGTGGGGTTCCATTCACGCTCTTCTAAGCCACTGGAAAGAGATTCAATCAGTTATATGAATCATTGCCAGTTTTTAGCTCTGTTCTCACATCTAAACTGAAATTCTCAGTCCACACATCCTTGATTACTATATAATAAAGATAAGAAATTTAGACAAATCAAAAAAAATTACCCTAAACACATTATATTTAGTCCAATAAAATGTAAACTGCTTTGAATTCATGTTTTTCTAAAGTAATTCAATCTGAGAGTCTTTTGCTTTGAGTCTTCCAAATCAAAGTCTGGGGAACCTATCATTTCAGTATTAAAAGGAATATTTTGTGCAATAATAGAGACTGAAAATCTCTTCAATTATTGGAGCCTCCTGCTCTTTTCGGGGAACCACATTAGGATGATGCAACCCAAAGGGTTAAGTTGAATTGCAAGGCTGGGGAAACAGCACGTGTCCACCTCCTGGCCGGCCAGGAGACACCACACTGTGGGCACATCAGGAGGGATGCCCGGCACAACCTACCGCCACTGCAGTTTTGCCACATCCGAATCACACACACACAGCACGTGCCAGGCACCAGTTACCTTGGTTAAATTGCTTAGCGCTAGATACTGAGCAGACAGCTGCGACACTCTGTGCATAAAGCTCTTGCTGGCAGCTTGTCCTTCCCACAGCTGCTGAGCTTTCTCTTTCAGCCTGTTGAGCTGAGGCTCGTAGCAGTGTATTTCCTCAAGGACAGACTGAAATGCACAAGCAAGTTACTATTCAGAGGCTGGGGAAAGCACATCACGGATGAAGCGCTGGCCCAGAGAACACGGAAATCAACACTGACAAGCAATCGGATGCCCTGGAGGCTTTATTATTCCCAAGCTACACACAGGGGAGCGCTACAGGAAGAAAACAAACCATATCATAAAGGAAAGTCAGAAAACAAACCATCCATGAAAAATGGGGAAAGGAAACATGTAACTGAACGCAGGGTAATCTAACTCCATGCTGGCATGCATCTGACTGCTCGGTGGTACAGGGGACGGGGTAGGATGTGGTCAGACGGGGCGAGAGCCTCATCACCTGGAGTTTCTGCTGCTCTCTCCTCTTCGCCGGCAGATCATAGAGGCGGTTGCTGCTGTCATGCACCATCTTGTCTGTCTTACTCAGCCAGTCTTGCACAGGCTCGGCACTTACTTCAAAGTCCTTCATTTGGATCTTTAGATTCTATAAAATTTGCATAGTGTCAGGGACAAAAATAAAATGTTTTTTTTTAAAGCAAATCCAGACTCCTGCACTTGGCATTTGAAGCCCATCCTTACCTGGCCCCACTGTCTCCCTCCCCTTCTTTCCATTTACTAAATGTCTGCGATACTCCATCCTTCATCTCGAAACCTACGTAACATTTCAGCAGTCTTTAAGAACCTTTTTGTGGCTCTACTTTATCAAATATATTTCACCCCCTAACTTTCTAGCCCATCTCAGAGATCACATGCATTTCTCAACCTCTAGTGTATTTGTTGCTTATACTGTTGCCTGTATACGTTCTCATGAACTGGGTGGGGCTGTCGATTTTCATCTGATGCAGGAACACCTTGTTTGCACAACTAGATCACAAGCTCCACGAGGGCAGGGCCTGTGTTCTATACTTCCTGGGACCCACCGTGGTACCTTGTAGGAGTATAAATATTAATAAAATTTTGTTGATTTTGATAAATTATAGGACAAGAAGCAACACGTACATATATATGTGTGTGTGTGTGTGTGTATATGCTACACATATATATATACACATATATATGTTTACATGCTTAATATGCTTTTAATAAATAGCTTATTCTGATTTATAAAGAAACAAGAAATGTCAAATAGTGTCATGTGTCTACTAGCCAAGAATCTTGTTAATACTTTCACAGATACTGTGGGTATGACTAGCTGTAAAACGTATTTGACAAGGTTTTATATGGTACCATTTTATGGCAGTGAAGGTGTCTTGATCTACTGTCTACTACTTATGACAGTCAAGATTGCTGTGAATTTGTTATTTATGTTACCATATGAACCAGCTAAAGGATTTAAAATTAGTCGGCTCTTCAGGCAGGTTTGTCCAAGAGCAACTTCATAAAGGCCAGTACAAAGATATCAGTGGCAGATACACACAGGGTCTATAGAAAAAGCTTGAGGTTCTAGGTTCATGATACTTACAAAGAGGGCATAATCATGTCTTCCCTGGTCACTTCTGATGCAGAAAAGTTAGCTATTAAAATGCTTTAGAAAGTTAAAAACACCCTTTGAATGTAAGATGCCATAGTCAGCCCCATAGCCTAGTGGTTAAGGAAGCCAGATGCCACATGGCTGACTGCACATGAAATAGTAAGAGTCAGTATGTTCCATCCTAAGGAAAACTATCTCTGAGATTCAGAAGAACCTCTGGTTGAGAGTCAAGGTCAAATCTCTTAGTGTAAAAGACATTTAACTCTCTGTTCCTAATTCATCTTCAACTTGATCTCTGTTGCCTTTCCTGCAAAATCCCACGTGGGTGCCAAACTTCTCAAAGTCTCCAATTCATAGCTGATGCTGATAACTCCCTGGCCCTGTGAATTCTGTTCCTTCTACCTGAAATGCATGTCAGCCTTGGCAAATTCAAGGAATTCAAGATTCAGTTAAAATCCATCTCTCTGGAAACTTCCCTTGACTTTGCTAAATAAAGTGAATGACATGTTTTATAAGTGGCTATCGCCTCCTGAATATAGCTATATTACATTGCAATCACCTTTTTATTTACTGATTCTCCTCTAGAAGGTGAACTTTCCCAAGGTGAGGTAGAAGACTAACCCTCTTATATTCTTGTACTTAATAATCAATATTACATGTCTATTCCTAACAGGAAGGAAGGAAAGAAGGAAGAGAGGAAAGGAGAGAGGAAGAAAGAAACAAAGAAAGACAGGCATGGATCAAATAGAAGAGTTAAAACTGTCATAAAAAAAGCATATTAAGAAAACAGGTAATGCCTGACCTATCTGACTAATCTTGGAAATCATTTGAACCAGGCAATCTTGATACCACACCACATATAACATACTCAACGACTAGTGCTTCAGAGCTCAGGCCATGGTGCACTAATGATTCATGTAAGGTCCGGGGTAAATGTCTAGGCTCCACACAGTGGTTATCACGCTATCAAAGAGAAGATGCTTGCCATCAAGGAAGAGCAGCGTTACTCAAGAGAACTGAATTGCTGAATTGTCTTGGGTTGGAACTAAAGAAACACATATTTTCTTTTTCAGAATATTAATTCTCATTATCATCTTCTTCTATCCTGCATTAATTATGGTCATAATCAAATTAAAGTCATATTCTACCAGGCATGTTGTTTTGAAAGAAAGATATATTCCCTATGCCTCAAAAGTTTCCTTTAAGAGAAACATTTGTACACAAAGCAGATTATCTCAAAAGAAAAAAATAATTGCCTTATGGCAGTAATTACGCCATGGTTATAATAAATTCAGCTTATACTGTCTCTGTGGGAAATGAAGTTGTATAAACATTGTCTCTCTGTACACTTAGCTCCTAAAATCGGATTTGCATTAGTTATAATATTACCTCTTGTCAATAGCATTTTATGTATTGACATGGCTATTTTCTTTCATTCTTCTGGAACTGAATTCCTGACTTGAGGCCTTTAAAATGTAAGGTTAAGTGCTATGCATAAATGTAAAACTAGTTGGTTTTCTGGGGAGATTTCAAGGGAAAGTCTGTGATAATAAAGCCTGCCAGATCAGAAACTTTAATTCCTCAAGGAAGTGTAAGCATTGAGCTACTTCTTATAGTTATGCACTTACCCATTTATATTCAGAGGGTAGACTAAAATCATTCACAACAGGACTTAGCTATATTGAAGTTATGATTTAACTAAAAACAACACAGAACATGTCCATGTGATTGACTATATTATACCTCTAGGGCAGATTCTTTTTGGTGGAGATTTGAATAAAAATTTTTCCAGTCTTCTTTTGCAGTTGCAACTTTGGCCTGTATACCTTTAGCTTTCTCTTCAGTCAACAAAGTACTCAGAAGTTCTCCTTTAGACAGCATCATATTAAGCTTGTGCTGTCCATTTTCACTTTCTGACAAAAACTCCTGTAAAGAAAAATATATTAGGTATAAAATGTTGTATGCTTTATAATAATTCATTTTTCTATATGTTTCTCAATGCAATGAGAAAGAAGAAATATCTTATTGTATATATTAGGTGATCCAGGGCTTCCTTTAATAGTCGGGTTGCAAATTCCTTTATTTACAAATCTAAATTTCAATTTGACCCCAAAATGTTGTGAGCTATCTTATAACATAATAACAATTACGTAAAAATACATAAGAGAGGAAGTGAGAGCCAAGGGAAAATAAGAATTGCAATATCAAACAACTCTGGCCAAGATTAGTATACACAATAAATGCCATATGATCTGTATAATTAGTTGAGTTGGATTATGACATTGGCTAGAAGGATCCTAGTTGCCAAAGAAAAAAGGTAAATACAACCAGGAACATGATTCACAGAGCTCAGATGATCAAAACTAAACTGCTCAACGGAAGCATGATGTTTTCTAGAAGGAGACAAGAGACAGTTTCCTGGAGAGTCTTATTAAAGTAAGTGCTATTAAGTGGAATAGATTATATCATTATTATTAGTTGATCTAAAAATAACAGAGTATTTCACAGAGTTGTCCTAATGAAGGACAAGTCAACAACATAGTACCAAAGTATAAGTCAACAAATTGTCACCACAGTATGTACTTTTCCCATCATTTGGCTCCATTCAAGGATATAGCCTCCTCCTAGAAAAAAGATGGATTCTGTCTGTATTCTACAGTCAACTTCCATTAATATTTTCAAGTGTTAGGAACAAGCATATAAATCACAAGCCTACAATGATTTATTCTGGCAGGAAACAGAAGTGTAGCTATTCTATGCTACGGATTTTGGTCAAAGGAGTCTCACCAAGGCATCTGTCTTAATGACAGCTACCTCTGTAAACGGAACTGTACTGCAGAGGAAGGGTCAGAGAAAAGGCCCAAGGAGCCTGGTGTGCTGACTTCTCAGGACAACCACTGTGCTTCGGGCACCCTCCCACTTAACCTGTACCGCTGCCCTGGGCTGTCACCTTCCAAGAAAAGTCATGAGACCATGTCAAATATAGAGAAACATTTATTTAACTTGAAGTTTGCTGCAAAAGAACCTAATAGGGATGCCAAAAAATGCACTAAAAAAGAAAAGGCTAAGAAGGCCAAGATTAGTAAGGACATTCAGAAAGGCAATATTGAGGTTGCACGAATTCATGTTGAAAATGCAATCTGCCAGAAAAACCAAGCAGTCATTTCCTTGAGAATGAGTGCTTAGGTTGATGCAGTGGCGGCTAGAGTTCAAACCGCAATAACCATGGGCAAGGTAACAACGTCCATGGCAGGTGTAGGTAAGCCTATGGATGTCGCATTAAGGAGTATGACCCTGGAAAAGATTTCTGCCTTGACGGACAAGTTGGAACACCAATTGGAAACACTGGGTGTTCCAGCACAACAGATGGAAGACACAATGAGCAGCACTACACTCCTAATACCACCACAAAACCAAGTGGATATGCTGCTTCAAGAAATGGCAGGTGAAACTGGCCTTGGTCTCAATCTGGGATTACCACAGGGTCAAACAGGATCTGTTGGCACAAGTGTTGCTTCAACACAACAGGACAGACTATCACAGGGATTTGCTCATCTTCATGATCAAGTGCAGTTCAAAGACCTGGTGCTTCTGTTTGCTTCACTTGTATATGATACTTTTTTTTTTTTTTTTTTTTTTTTTTTTTTTTGCTTGTTTGTTTGAGAGACTTTTGCTATAGGGTACATATGTTCGCTGGGAAGACAGAGAGACAGAAAGCAAGAAATCACCCCCAAAGGGGAATGACCATACTGCAATCCCTCCTCTCCATTCTTCTCTTAGGCTTTTGGGAATGCATGCGCACATGCCTAGCCTGAGTTTTAAACTGTCGGGTCTGGGACTTGAACTATCGTCTACTACATGGGAGTCCAGTGACGTAATCATTACACCATCTTCTGGTCCCATGAAACATTCTTTGTGTGTATGTATAGATAAGGCACACTCCATTTAATAGTAAAAGAAAAAAAAAAAACTATATATGACAGAATGCCTAAACATTATTTGTATCTAGTACTTTTTTTCCCTCTAATACATTAAGAAATTCCAAGAAATTTCCACCTATACAGACTTTATAGTTCTGTGTATTATGTGTAAAAGTGTGAGGCATATATTTTTGTACATGTTTTGGACAGAGCCAGAGTTAGCATCTTTATTAAACATCTTCCTCAGAAGTGGATCAAATATTTATCACCAAAGTATACAAAAAAAAAAAAGTACTGAATTTCTTCAACACAAATGGGTGACTGAGTTCCAAAGTTCTATATCCTAGACTGGAGAAAAATTAGACAATTTTTAAATGGAGCAAATTTTCAAAACAAGAGTTATCCCATTATAAGTTAAGAATCAAGAATGTAAAAGAGCAAAATAGATACAGACAGTACTATGTTCAGAACTTTCTCCTAGTATAGCAATGCCAATAATAAGCACTTACACATAGTTTACTATATGTGTGTGTGAGTTTGTGTGCATGTGTATGTGTGTTTTTATATGAACATACATGCTCTCTGAATAAATTCAGATTTTATAACTTATCACTCAGGACATCCAGTATACAAGATAATCAGACATACATAGAATGAAAGATAATTTCAACAACTTTGCCTAATCCTAGTCTGGGTCAGCTGGTGGTGTGGTGGCTAAGGTGGCCGGATCCCACTTGGCTGACCTCACTGTTCAGGTTCTGGATCCAGAGGCTTGCTTGGTGTATGTGCATTCATGACCAAAATTCCAAGAAAAGAATGGAGAAGAGATTGTAGCATGGTCAGTCCCTCTGGGGGTGCTATCTTGAAATTCTCTTTCCCCGTCTCTCGCCTTCCCCTTGTCTCTCTCCTTCCCCTTCTCTCTCGCTCTCTCTCTCTCTCTCTCTCTCTCTCATACACACACACACACACACACACAGCAAATTTTAAAAAATTTGAACACCAATTTGAAACACTGGATGTTCAAACACAAATGGAAGACACAATAAGTGTCTTCAAACGAAAAATAAAAATGTGGGTCTGATGGCATGTGGAAAGGCACCACAAAGTTGTAGTTAGGTAGGAAAAAATTAGGGAAAAACTTCAAACAGATAAACATAAAAGCTACCTGCAGCTGTTTTATATACAGCTCTGTGACTGGCTGTTTTATATACCAGCTCTGTGACTTCACTAAGATTATTATTATTATTTTTTTTAATGGAGAGGTTTTCGCTATAGGGCGCTCGCCAGAAAGACAGAGAGAGACAGAGAGACAGAAAGCAAGAAATCACCCCCACACACACCCCAGGGGTATGGCCACACCACAATCCCTTCTCCTCCATTCTCCTCTCGGGATCTTGGGCACACATGCACACGCACTGGTGTGAGTTTAAGCCACCAGGTCCGGAACTCGAACCATGGTCAACTACATGGGAGTTCAGCAACATAGCCATTATGCTAACTGCTGGTCCCACTTCACTAAGATTCTTTAATCTTATCTGTACTTTGGAAATCATCATCTTCTGTACTTGATGTGTTTATTGTAGAGATGAAATGAGAAAATGTACTTACAGTGCTCAGGCATAATGGTTGTCACATAAAAAAGAGCTTTTATTAATTCCTAATCCCTATGAATATATAAAAGTTGCATGCATTTATAAAAATGGACTAGTTTCATGCTGCATAATCGTTTTAATGTATCATTGGATATAATTTTGTTGAGAATTTTTTGTCTTGTTGAGAACTTTTGCATCTATATTCATCAGAGATATTGGTCAGTAATTTTCTTTTTCTGTTATGTCCTTGTCTGTTTTAGGAATGAGCATGATGGAGGCTTCATAAAATGAAATTTGGGAGGGTTCCTTCCTTTTGGATATTTAACAATCGTTTAAGTAGAATGGGAGTTAGCTCTTTTTGAAAAGTTTTGCAGAATTCAGGAGTGAGACCATTGAAACCTGGGCTTTTCTTTGTTGGGAGATTATTTATCACTGATTGAATTTAATCACTCATTACTGGTTTATTTAGACTTTCTGTCTTCCTGATTCAGCTACTGTATGTCCCCACTTAATATATACTGAATGTCTGAACGCTGTGGCAGAAACTGAAAGACTGCAAGATATGAAAGCATGATGAGCAATTGCAGATTCTAGAAACAGTGTGAAAGGAGAGTGGGAAATGGGGGAGGGTGTGAGGAATAGAATTAAAGAGAAAAATAAAGCAAAACATTTAAAAGATATAGGATGATGAAAAATGATCTATTGATACTAACGTGTATGATAATATCTTTAACTGGACTAATATACAGTGTATTCATGCTGGGAGAATTCTTTTACAACCTGTAAAATATACAGATTTAATATATAAAATACATTAAAATTTGTTTACTATATGTATAAAAATAATCATAAATAAATAAAATAAAAATGGACTAGTTTCTCTGCAGGTACTAGAAAAGCAACCTGGCATTTAGTTTTTAAAATTTCGATACGTGATGTACTTATAAAATTCTAAAGCAGCCTTATAATCCACTTCAGCATCATTATTAGAATGAATCAATATCCTTACCTGTATTTTCTGAAGACTTGTGGAAACGTCACTAATATTTTGAGGTATATCAAAACATTTGGCGGTTGTGATTTTTGCATTAACCAACCACTGCTGGAAATCTCTGAAGGCTTTTCGAAATCTTTGCTGTAAAATCTGTTCTTTATTCTGGCAGCCCTTGGATGCTTGCAAACAAAGACTGAAAAGGTGATTTGACATTTTAACGGAAGGAAGAAATGATAAAATTGATTAGAATAATGTTCGATAGAATCAGCAGTTCCTGGGATATGCTTGTTTAGTAATACAGTAAATGCCTTCTTAATTAACATTATTTTTGAAATCGCACCTTACAATGAACAGCTTCTAATTTGTATAAAAGTATCTTGAACACCAATAAGGTTCTTGCTCACCAGTTATATTCTTTAATCAAGCCAGAAACTTTTCCACTGTATGTACTTAGATCTCTGGAAAATCGACACAGTTCATTCAGCTGGGATTTGAGATCCTCTGTCCTTGGCTCTTCTTTTTGTAGAGCATCCAGTATTTTCTGGGGAAAAAAAAAATAAGAGAAATAAGCATTTAAATTGGGAAATTTCCCTATCCTCATGCTGTACCTGCATAAATCCTAGTATAAATGATTAGTGAGGGAGAAACCAACACAATAGATTTAGTAAAGAAACCGGGCCTATGTTCAGGATTCCCCACGGCAAATAATAGCACTTGGCTAATGTGTATCGTTTTCTATCCTTGACAGACACTCCAGCATCAAATGCTGTGAAGTAGTCAAATGATTAAGTGGTCAAATGACTTAAAGTAGGACAAGCAAAAGAAAAGAAAAGAAAAGTACATTGTTTAGAAGCAATTTGACTAGGTAACTATGAGATATATATTATTGTTTAAAGGTAATAAGAAATCATTTCAAAGAAAATAAACACTTATTTTGGATTAAAATATATTTACAGAAACTGAATTTATGTAGGAAGTACAGTTACTTTTTTTTTTTCCTTTGGAGAGGTTTTTTGCTATAGGGCAAGTGTACTCACCAGAAAGACAAAGAGAGACAAAGAGACAGAAAGCGAGAAATCACCCCCCAGGGGTGATGGCCATGCCACAATCCATTCTCTTCCATTCTCCTCTTGAGATCTTGGGCATGCATGCACATGCACTCAGCATGAGTTTAAGCCACCAGGCCCGGGACTCGAACCGCAGTCGGCTAAATGCGAGTCCATCAACATAGCCATTACGGCAACTGCTGGTCCCAAGTACACTCACTTTTTTATATTAAGAATTTCTTACTATACACTAGTAATTCATTTGTTTCACAGTTTTATTGGCATAGTCATCAAATATTTGCTCAATATCTGCTCTGTACCAAAAATTTTGCTGCATCTTGGGACCTCTCTCTAATGAATAAAGAGATGATTCTTGAAAGAACTCACAACGTAGGAGATGAGAGAGACACATGAATAATCACAGTAGTGATATACTTAATCCAGGATAAGGTCTTAGGACTTGACAAACACACCTCTGAAATCGAACCCCTAGTCAACTGAGTTATACAAAGTGCCTTTCAATCACATAGTTCCTTTTATACTGTTGCCACAAGGAATGGAGGAGATTATGAGTGTCAAATATATAGCACAAATCCTGGCATATTGATAAGTGACAATACATTTCGCCAGAAAATAACAACTGAATATTTAAGTGGCACTGTGTGGACAGTGATATTGCCAAAACAAACAAACAAATAAAAAAGATAAATTGAGGAGGAGCAAAAAGATGAGTAAGTACTCAACTAGCTATTGCTCGCTTTCAGAGATAGTCATCGAGAGATGACCCAGATTTGTAGGGAAACCACATCCCTCGACAAGCCAGGTGTTGCATTCCTGTCCTGGTAACTGCCACCTCTGTCTGGCTGATGTCAATCGGAAGCCTGATTATCATTCTGGCCTCTCCTATCTGGTTCTTTTCTCACTCTAGGCAAAAGATACCTAGGCCAATCTGTTCTGGGTCATAGCTTTTTTTTCTTTTGCATTTAAGTTTATTTATTTCTTCCATGAGTGAGATAGACAGAGACAGAGCTAACACACCTATCCTCAATAGAATTTCAACACTGCAATCAAACTGCACCCACAGCCAGCTCTGTATCAGGGGCAAGTATGTGCCCAGAATACTCAGGGAGAATCTCTGGGTTTGAACTGGGAACCTTTTCATGTGGGACTGCTTTGCAGAGCTTTACATGTTTACTGCTATAACCTTGTCTGGCCTCTGAGCCAGCTCTTTCAATCACTTATCTCTTTGTCTCTACATATTGATTCTCACAACCCCCATTAGCATTTTCGTTATTTCTTTCTAGAATGACAAAATGTTCTCCTACTTTGACTCTTGCTCTCTAGTTTCCTCTCCTATGTGTTTTCATTCCTCAGTGATTTAGCATTTTGGTGCCATTCCTCCACCTCATCGTTTTTGGTCAAGTTGTTCTTGTACCTGAAAACTCAGCTCAAATAATGATTCCTTTGAAGACTCTCTACGGTCCTTTCCACTCCTAGGGCTTCTCATCTAGGGACACAAAGAGATCGCTGGGTGTTCAGAGAGATGAGTATACCGACTTGTTTTGTCCTTGTCTGCTTTTCCGGCAGGACTGTGACTATGAGAGCAGGATTGTGTACTCTTGGTTAGGCAATTCTTTATCTATCTCAGTGTCTGAGCTAGGGGAGTCTAAAATATTTTTATTTATAAAATTCATAAATAATAATTAGAGAATTTCTTTTTGCAACTTCCAATACTAGATGAGGAACAACTATTTTAGACCATATTGAAACTTTTATTTAAAAGAGAACATTGTGGGACCAGTAGATGGCATAATGGTTATGTAGATGGACTCCCAAGTAGTCGACTGAGGTTTGAGTCCCAGATCTGGTGACTTAAAACTCACAACAGGCATGTATGTGTGCATGCCCAGAATTCTGAGAGGAGAATGTATTGCGGCATGGTCATCTTCCCAGGGGGTGATTTCTTGCTTTCTGTTTCTCTGTCTCCTCTGTCTCTCCAGCAAGTGCACATGCCCTATAGCAAAAATCTCTCTTAAAGAGAGAGAGAAAGAGAGAGAGAGAGAGAGAACATTCTAAGAACTAAGCAAAGTAATTGCATATCAATAAGGTAAAAGTTCTGAGATTCAGGTCAGTCATTTTCAAATTAGGTGACATAAAAAATTAAAAAGGCAAAAAGCCTTTGGGCCAGCAGGTGGTATAGTGGTTATGGTATTGGATTCCCATATAGCCAACTAGGGTTTGAGTACTGGACCTGATGGCTTGAAAATCGCACTGTGTGCATGTGTGTGCATGCTGAAAATCTAAGGAATAGAATGGTGGTAAAGGGGTTGCGGCATGGGCATTTTCCCTGGAGGTGATTTCTTACTTTCTCTCTCCCTGTTTCTTTCTGTCTCTCTCTGGTGAGTGCATGCACTCTATGGCAAAAATCTACTAAATAAATAAATAAATAAATAAATAAATAAGTAAAGCCTTTGTCCCAAACTTTACATTTAAAAAATTTCCATGGCTTCATACTAATAAAAGCATTTCAGTAGAATCTTTCATCACATAAATACCAAGTTATGTACTTCTGGTTCAGTCCTGTAATGTTTCCCCTTAGAGGTTATACAGCTAAAGGAAATTGCAATATTTCCAACATTAATAACCCAATGGATATTAGGATAAATGGATTGGGTAAACACAAAGAATAGTATTTTCTTTGCAGTGCATAATATACTTTATATATCATGCGTTTTTAAGTGCTTCAATATCATCATTTAATTGCAAAAAATTAACATTTTGAAGATTTATGATTATTATCATGATTGTCAACAATGACAAGGTAAAACACTGCCATACTCACTCTAACAATTTTACTACTTTGTAAATACCTTCCTACATATTTCTTATAACTGAAGTGTCATATTTTCTCCACTTTTTCATTAGAAATAAAAGAATAAATGGATATTCAGAGGCAATTTAGTATTGTCATCAAAAGCATTGGCCCAGCCTGGCCTATAGCCTGGGTGTTAAGGTCACTGTAGCCCCACTCAAACTGTGGTTTGAGTCCTGGACCAGTGACTTGAAATTCATGCCAAGTGTATGAGCGTGTGTGTGTGTGTGTGTACATTCCCAAAATGCTCAGAGGAGGGAGAAATAGAAGGAATGGGACTACAGTGCCATTTCCCATATGGATTTCTTGCTTTTTCTATCTCTCTGTTTCTCCCTGGCAAGTGCATGTGTCCTCTGGCAAAATGAATAAATAAATTAAATTAAAGAAATAAAAGTATTAGCCCCAAGACAAATTTGGAAGTGTACCTAAACATAGGGCTGTCAGCTTTGAATTGTTGGTACAACTAAAAAGCTATATTTACTACTGCATTGTTGTATGTATTTTTACATATCTCATTTATAATTTTCACTAATAGTTTCAATGTAAAAAGTAACAGTATCTGAGAATAGTTACATAATCTTCTTGGTATAACCAAAACTTTCTTGTGTCAAATGATTACTGATATTAATAGAATGAAAAAAGGAGGAAACTAAAGCAACCAAAATGGTATAAGTGATTTTTTTCATATCAGACTTCATAGAGCAATTACCAAACTTCTTTGTCCCTTTTATTTACAGAAATGACTTTTATGTTTTATTCCTGTCTGTAAAGCTAAAGGACAGAAAATATACCAGACAAACAAAAGACATTGTAAATAAAATAGCATAAAGAGATAGATACTTGTAAAGTTTTATTTTACGCTGTGTTCTGTATCAAATACTTCATTTAAAACAAGAGAATGTTGTAAATACTAGAAGGCCTTCTTACTGGCCAGAGCCACTTTGCAATGATTATAACATAAATAGAAGCAGAGAAGTTTACTAAACTTCCTTTTAAGGATATCCATGATTCAGAGCATTATAAAACTGCAAATATCAAATCTGCTTTCAAAAGATATTATTCAACAGTAAAAGAAAAGAAGAGGATTTAAGTTCTGTCCATTCTCCATTATCTCTTTTATGTTTCCCTTTCTCACATTCTGAACAAGCTGCCATTAGTTAAAAAAAAAAAAAAAAAAAAAGAAGGCCCGGGAAGTCACCCAGCAAGCGTGATGTAGGGGTTCTGTTAACGGGCTGCTTCAGGTTCAGCTGTCAAAACCACACACAGGAGAGGTGATCAGAGCAAAAACTATTAGTTGTGCTTTAAAAGATTACCAAAGGAATCTTTTAAAGCTATAAATTC
This sequence comes from Tupaia tana, assembly GCA_026018925.1. Taxonomy (NCBI): domain Eukaryota; kingdom Metazoa; phylum Chordata; class Mammalia; order Scandentia; family Tupaiidae; genus Tupaia; species Tupaia tana. Next base: position 2,492,801 of record JAKSZU010000002.1, read on the forward strand.
AATCGTGTAACTGTTGGAAATAGTTAACTGGCAAGGAAACAGCCATGACTGTCTGTCTATTTATGCCTCTGCCCACAGGCCATTTTTCAGACTGAATGGCTGAATCCCATATTACAAACGCTTACACCATAAGAATGAAAGTAAGCTGTCTCCGCGAGCAAAAAATGTTTCCTATGGTAAATAATAACAATAACAACTCCTTCTCCTCCAAATCTTTATCTTTCCGAAAGTTTGACTTATGAAAAAAGCAGAAAGATCAGACTTGGCAAATTTCTTTAGATAAATACTTTTTCTGACTCTGCATGTTGCATGTTTTTAGTTAGTGAGGATTGTTTTAGCAACAATGAGAGCCAAAACACAAATATTTTTTTTAGAATAGCCACTAATAGTAAACAGGAAGCCAACTTACTCGTCCCTTGTGCCAGCATTCCACGATCTCCTTATCCGTGTTCTTGCCTTCCAGGAGGGTTAGCTCCTGAGCCCAGGCTTGAAGAAGGACACTGAACTGCTCCAAGGCCTGCTCGAGTTGAGCCACTTGGCCTGAAAACTCCTGCTCTGACAGGGCCATTTGGCTAACCAGAGTCTCCAGGCTGCTCTGTGTCTGAAGCACGTTGTCTTCCCACTGCTTCCAGTCGGCACGCAGGGCCTGCATCTCTGTGTGCATGCGCTCACACCCACTGGCAGCTGTGTTCTGTTTCACTTCAGGAGCTAGTGACTCCACTCGGCTCAGGCGGCTCGCACCAATCTCTCTGGAATCTATCAGCTCCTGTAATGGAATATCGCCATGGTAACCAAGAAGGCTGTGAGTCACTTAGGCTGTAAGTTTGCAAATGTGGACAGAGGGGGGACCCTGTCCTGCTGGGAAGTTTTGGCAAATGTGGCAGAAGGAACTAGAATCAATGTGTCTGCATGTTCTCTAGTTAGAGTGGCTGAGAATTCTCATTGTGAGCAGCAAGTCTTGTACTACAATAACCTGAGAATCCGCAACATCCTGAAACAGACTAAATAGGGATCCTGAAGTCAGACATTGAATACGTGAAAAGGTTCCAATGGTGACTTAGAAATTTGCCTGTGGCATATTGCTTCTCTAGCAAATCCAAATTTGCTATGGGAGAAAACGATCACAATTTAATATTCAAGCAACTAGAAATAAACTAAAAGATACTAAGATCTCTAATTTCTTCATAAGTATGAATTTCTATTTATGAGATAGATCTTACAAGGAACAAACCAGGTTGTAACTTTAATAGTCTTTAAATACTGTCTTCTATAATGTTATTGGACGGTTTCTGGGAAAGTAGACTCAGGCTGACCCCATAGCCTAGCGATGAAAGGGAGCTGGATCCCACATGGCTGACCATGGTTTGAATCCTAGCCCTAATGGCCTGAAAAACATTCCAGGCATATGTACATACGTGCCCCAAAATCTAGACAGGATGGAAAAACAGAGAAGGGATTACAGCATGACCATGTCCCATTGGATGGTGTTTCCTTCTCATCTTCCGTCTCACTCTCTCTGGTGAGCACACGTACCCTCAAGCAATTAAAAAAAAGAAAAACAAACAAAACAAAAACAAAAACAACCACCAGTGAGACAATGTAGCTATAACAGTTGTCCATTTTCTGACCTTAATTTTTGACAACTTTTTCTGGGTGGCTGATGAATCTCCAGACATATCTGACCAACGGTGGAGTTCTTCTTTTGCTGAATGGAGCCAATCTGTGAACTCCTGGACTGCATCTAAATACATCAGATGGTCTTTCACAATTTCTTCCACTTTCCTCATTTTCTCCTAGCAAATAAACAAAAAAAAGGGCTACTTTAACAATAGTAATTTCTGAGAACATGCAATCAAATAAGACAACAGCGTGATCTAGGTCTCTTAGTGTATATCAGAAGATTTCAGTCTTATTCTTGAATTTTATGAGTTTAACATCTTCAAAAGAAACTATCAAATCTTAATTAAATTGAGTGGCTGTGATGAAATAACCATTTTTTTTCCTATAAATTACTGTTTATTGTCTAGCTTAACATAAAAATCTATGCTTAGTGAGTATTGGCTCACTAAAAATCCACTTAATAATTGTTATAATAAATATTCTTATTATTCAAATCATTATTTGTGTTAGTTTGATGTTTAGCATTCTTATTAGCAATTTTAGTGCATTTGCTTATTTAATCCTTACAACAGCCCTGTGATGTAGATATTCTTATCACTGGGACACTGAAGCTATCAGAGGTTAATTAATGTGCCCAAAGTTGCACATCCAAAAAAAACGTCAAAGTCCTGAGTTCAAACTTAGGACTTTTTGACTCAAAGCTCTTAATTATAACTAAGATAGAAGTGAAGATAAAGAAAGACAAATATTGGGTTATCAAAAGTCATGACTTTTTTTTTTTTTTTTTTTTGGAGAGGTTTTTGCTATAGGGCGCGTGCGCTCGCCAGACAGACAGAGAGAGACAGAGAGACAGAAAGCAGGAAATCACCCCCCAGGGGGGGATGGCCACACCGCAATCCCTTCTCCTCCATTCTCCTCTCGGGATCTTGGGCACGCACGCACACGCGCCCGGCGTGAGTTTAAGCCACCGGGTCCGGGACTCGAACCACGGTCGACTATGTGGGAGTCCAGCGACATAGCCATTACGCTAACTGCTGGTCCCAAAAGTCATGACTTTTTTATGCAAAATGTGTCATAACTTTTCAGATAACCAAATATTAATAACTGTAGTATTAACACAAAGAGAATGGCCAAAGAGGAAAATTAAAATAAAAAAATAAAACAGAAAAACAAATAAACAAGGCTCTCCCTTAATTTATACACAATTCACAAATCTGCAAAGAAAAACTTACGGAGACAAATAAAAATTCATGAAATTGAGGGAAAAAAATCTCAATTTTTAAATTTTTTTCAAGAGGTTTTTGCTATAGGGTGCGTGCACTTGCCAGAAAGAAGGAGAGAGACAGAGAGACGGAAAGTGAGAAATGAGGGAGCCTATATTTTGGAGAACAGAAAAATGCAGCTTTACTAATATGAGAAATGAACACAATACTTTATACAGAACTGAAATCTAGGTAGTAAATAAATTTCCATCCAGTATAACAAATATAAACCAAATAAACAAAAAAATTTAAATATTGATATTTGATGATAAGATAGTCTTATAAAGAAAGTAGAAAGATTGACTAACAAAGCAGAGAGAGAAACAGAAAGTAAGGAATAAACATTAACCCTAATACTGTAGAAAGGGAAAAATGAATAGGCATTTACAGATGAGAAATGATCTTTATGTAATACCTCACTAAAGTTTTAGAGCAACAAATTCTTCAATTATTTAATCTGTAGTTTATTCTTTCTCTGAGCCTTGAAGCTTTTCCTTCAATAGAAAGCACTAACCTTGGGACCAGCAGTTGGCATAATGGCGATGTCGCCGGACTCCCATGTAGCCGACCACTGTTTGAGTCCCAGACATTGTGGCTTAAACTCATCCTGGGCATGTGTGCATGCGTGCCCAAGATCCCGAGAGAGAATGGAGGAGAAGGGATTGCGGCGTGGCCATCCCTCCTGAGGGGTGATTTCTCGCTTTCTGTCTCTGTGTCTCTCTGTTTCTCTGTGCCCTATAGCAAAAACCTCTCCAAAAAAAAAAAAAAAAGAAAAGGAAAAAAGAAAAGAAAACACTAACCTTGGCAACAGTCATTATATCATTGAACTGTGTCTTCAGCTCCTCTTGAGCAGTTTCACTGAAGGACTCATCCTCAGTCTTCTCATGGAGCTCCCTGGACTTTGCAGCTAGGCGGTGAAGGGCACCAGCGTGATCTTCTGCCTCAGATACGATGGCCTGAAAGTGATCCAGCAGGGAAAACTTCTCTTTCAGACCTGGCTGCAGTTGAAGGGGATGTTCTACTTTCTGATCCACTGACTCCATCCACTGCTCCAACTGGTTTTTCCTCTCCAGATAGTCATTCCATTGGCTGATCACAGACTGTAAAGTGCTAGGATAAATGTCACATATTTTATAAAATGAGTTATCTTGACACTGTAGTGAAAGCCAATTACAAGGTCATTATATCCATATAAATTGCATTTACTGAATAATATTTTCAGTGATTGATGAATATGTTGCTTTTGAATACAGGGAGAAACATCACTCTCTTATTCATAAGACCCATAACACATCCTTTGAACAAAGTAAATTTTTGTTAAAATTTGAAATAAGATGTAGTCATACATGCATCTGGAAATCTGTTTCCCAAGTGTTAATTGTTCTGAATGAAGAGACAAATTTGCATATTATCATGTTAAAAATCAGCATTGGAATGTCAATTAGAGTTTATTTAGTAGATATCAGTTCTTAATTTTCTTGGGCTTAATTTACCTTAATAAAACAAAATGGCAATTATTTATTGACTAGAATTCAAAATTCAAAGTTTTTATTTTGGGAAAATAATATAATTACATTAATTTTCATTAAAGGATATAGATAGATATAGATACTCAGTTGGTTTATGTATAATTGGATTTCAAATCCACAGATTTCAACCAACTGCAGATGAAAAATAATTGAATAAAATACAATAGCTAAAAACTTAAAAAAAACACACAATACAGTAAAACAACTGTTTACATAGAGTTACAGAGCAATAAGTATAAGCAATTTAGGGATGATTTAATGTAAATGGGAGGGACCAAAGTTCCCCATCCAGCCTGGAGTGTGGGAAGAGGAGTAGCCTCAGTGTTCATTGATACCACCCCAGTTCCTGCCATCTCAGAGTTAGAGGTTCAGCTCTCCAGTGTCCATTGTTAGTGGAGAAGTTTGGGTATACAGGGATCAAATACCTGATGACAGTAAGGTTCTGGAGGAATTTTCTTCCCACATTTCCCCCAGTAGAAAAAGGAGAAAAATTCTCTGAAAATGAGAAGCCCAAATTCCCACTGTGGATATCACACTGTCACCCACAGTAGAAGAGGGAAACTGAAACAGCTAATTCACACTGTAGGGGAGTGTGTGAGCACACAGCTAGAGAAATACTCCTAGCAAGAAGTGAGTATTTCACTAGATGACTAAAATTCAAAGCAGAGCCCTCAAGAAATGGGAGAAAACCAGGACATGCCTCTTCATAGAGGAGCACAGTAACTCTTTACCAACATTGGTAAAACACAAAAGATCACAGAAATGTCTGGAAAAATTTTCAAAATATTTATTATGACTAAACTGAATAAGATGCAAGAAAAAACAGGCAACAAATTCCAGGAGATAAGAGTCTTTCCATGACTTGAAAGAAGAACCTGAAAAGAGATAGACACCCTGAAAAAGAAAATACAAAATGTCAGAGATAAAGAATGGATGCAGGAAATTGAAACCTCCCTCCAAAGTATTAACTGCAGCAGTGGATTTGACAATGCAGAAGAGAGAATCTCCTACCTTGAAGACAAAACTTCCAAGTTAGTCCAAGCAACTGAGAACCACTAAAAAATGCGAACATGTGGGAAATCCTAGTCTCAATTAAATGGCTGAATATTTGCATAGTGTGTATTCCAGGAAACAAAAAGATGAGTAAAGGCAGAGAAAATCTCTTTCATGATATATTAGCTGAAAACTTTCTAAATTTAGAGAGGAATATGGACATTAAAGTCCAGGAAATAACAAAGAAAACCAAATAGATGTAGCATAAGAAGATTCTCTCCAAAGCGCATCATAGCCAAACTGATAAATATCAATGACAGTGTTCTAAAAATGGCAAGAGAGAAATGCCAAATTATTTACAAAGTTTACCCCATTAGACCATTATCAGACCTCTCAACGGAAACAATGTAGGCAAGTAAAGAATGGGAAGACATATTTAAAATTCTGAAAGAAAAACAATTTCAACCAAGAATACTATATCTGCCAAGATTATCCTTCAAATGGGATGAAGAAATAAAACCATTCCCAGATAAACAACAGCTGAAGAATTTGCCAAAAGTAGATCAGCTTTATAAGAAATATTTAAGAGTACAGTACACTAGGAAAATTAATGGGAGATAGGTAAAAGTAATAGAATACAAATCAATTAGAAAGAAAAGAGCACTAAATTGACAGAGAGAAGTCCACACATATCAATAATAACACTGAATGCTAATGGATTAACTTCCCCAATTAAAAGATACAGATCAACTTAATGGATAGAAAGATAGGAACCATCTATATATTACTTAAAATAAACACATCTCACTAACAAAGATATATGTACACTAAAAGTGAAGGGTTCAAAAAAGGTATTTCATTGCAAACAGAAATTAAAATAAAAAAGGCAGGAGTCACAATACTGATATCAAACAAAATGCTCCTGAATTACTTCCAAAGTACTGAAGAAATTAAGACTGAAATCTAAAAGTTCATGAAAAACCAATGATAATGGACACATTACTCTCCATAATCTTTAGGACAAAGTAAAAGCAGTCATAAGAAGTAAGTTCATAGCCATTAGTTCTCATAAGAAAAAAATAGAAAGGTAACAAATAACTTGACATTGCATCTCAAGGAACTGAAAAAGGTATATTAACAGCAACAAATCTCAAAAATAACAGAACAAGAGAAATGGTAAATATTAGAGCAGCAGCTAATGAAACAGAGATCAAAATAATAATACAAAAAAACAGAGACAGAAACCAGATAAATAAAATCAGTAATGAAGCTGTTATTACAATCAATATATCAGAAATACAAAAAATTAAGAGAAAATACCATGAACAACTATATCCGACAAACTAGAGAACCTAGATGAAAAAGACAAATTTGTGGACATGTACAAGTTAACTAGGCTGAATCAAGATGAGATGAAAACCTAAATAGACAAATAGCAAGTAATGATATTGAATGCATAATAAATAGTCTCTCAATGAAGAAATGTCAGGTCCACATGGCTTAACTTCTGAATTTCACAAAATTTTTGAAAAAGAGGTCACCCTAATTCTCCTCAAACTGTTTCTAAAGCTCCAAAAGGTAGGACCCTCCCAAACTCATTCTATGAAGCCTCCATCACCTTGTTACTAAAACCAAACAAGGATATAACAAAAAAAGAAAGAAAGAAGAAAGAAAGAAAGAAAGAAAACTACAGACCAATCCCTGAACAATACTGATGCAAAAATTCTCAGCAAGATACTAGCAAACTAAGTTTAGAAGTTCATTAAGAAGATTATACTCATGGACCAGGCAGGCTTTATCGCAGGGATCAAGGATGGTCCAACATATGGGAAAAAAATGAATATATCACATTAATAGAAGGAAAGATAAAACCATATGATTATATCTATAGATGCAGAAAAAGCATTTGATAAAATACAACAGCGCTTCATGATCAAGACTGTCAGCAAAACTGGCATAAAAGAGACATCCTTCAGCACAATAAAAGCCATATATGACAGACCCATTATTAATATCATACCTAATAAGGAAAAGCTAAAAGCTTTTCCACTAAAAATTGTAACAAGACAGGCTCCCCACTTTCTCCACTCCTTTTCAACCCGGTACTGAAAGTCCTAGCCAACCCAATTAGAAAAAAGAGCAAAATAAAAGGCATTCTGATAGGAAAAGGAGGAGTAAAACTTCCCCTGCTTACAGGTGATATGATTATATACAAAGAAAATACAAAGGAATACATTAAAAAAAAACTCCTATAACTGATAAGTTAATTCTGAAAAGTAGCAGGATACAAAATCGATATACGAAAATCAATAACATTTTTATATGCCAACAATGAATGGACTGAGACAGAATTAGAAAAAAAAATACATTTATAATAGCCACAAAGCGCTGGCAAGTGGCATGGTGGTTAAGGGCACTGGACTCCCACATGGATGAATGCAATTCAAGTCCTGGACCTGGCGGATTTCTCTCTCTCTCTCACTCTCTCTCTCTCACACACACACACACACACACACACACACACACAGACACACACACACACACACACACACACAGTCTCTCTCTGGTCAAATTTTAATTAATTAACTAATTAATTAAGTTAAATTAAAATAATTCTTTAAAATTTTTTTTAAAAAATAAAATAAAATAGCCACAAAATGAGTAAGATATCAAAGAATAAACCTAACTAAAGAGGTGAAAAACCTCTACAAGAAAAAGTATGAAAAACTCTAAAAGAAATTGAATATGATGCAAAAAAATGGATAGACATCCCATGTTCTTGGACATGATGAATTAATATAATCAAAATGTCAGCTCTATCCAAATTAATTTACATGTTTAATGAAATTCTGTTCAAATTTCCAGTGACATTCTTCACAGATAGAAAACACAATTGTAAAATTTTTCTGGAATCATAAAAAGATCTTGTATACCCAAGGCAGTACTGTACCAAAAAATGAAGTAGGAGGCATCTCATTTCCCTATTTCAAATAAATTACAAAGTGGTGATAATCAAAACAGCATGGTATTGGCACAAAAATAGAGACCAATGGAACAAAACAGAGAATCCAATAATAAATGCCAAATCATACAGCCAACTGATCTGTGACAAAGAGCACAAGACAATGGAGTGGAGAAAAGAAAGTCTTTTCAGCAAATGGTGCTGGAAGAACTGGATATTCACCTGCAGAAAAATGAAACCGGTCCCCATCTCTCACCACTAACAAGTGTCAGCTCAAACCGCATCAAAGATTTAAATATAAAGCCTCAAACTTAAACTACTGGTAGGAAACAGGGGAAACTCTTGAAAACATTGGAGTATCCAAAGATTTCTTAAATAAGACCCCTAAAGCACAGGCATTAATTCCCCAAAATAGACAAGTGGGATAACATCAAGCTAAAAAGTTTCTGCACAATAAAGAAACAATAATTAGATGGAACCAGAGTAATGGCTATGCCACTGGCCTCCCATATAGCTGACCGTGGTTCGAGTCCCAGGCCCAGTGGCTTAAACTCACGCTGGGTGTGTGTGCGTGCGTGACCAAGATCCCAAGAGGAAAATGGAGGAGAAGGGATTGAGGCATGGCCATTCCCCGGGGGCTGATTTTTCTTGCTTTCTGTCTCTGTCTTCCTGGTGAGTACACATGCCCTACAGCAAAAAAAAAAAAAAAAAAAAAAAAAACAACAACAACAACAAAAACTCTCCCCCCAACAACAACAGCAAAAAATTAGAGTGAAGAGACAACCCTCCAAAGGGGAGAAAATATTTGTAAATTAAGCTTCAGACAAGGGATTAATAATTAGAATATATAGGGAACTCAATCAGCTCACCTATAAAAATCTAATTAAGCCAATTAAAAATGGGCACATCAGCTGAGTAGAGAACTCTTCAAGGAGGACATTCAAATGGCCAAGAGACATTAAACAATATTCAAAGTCTCTGTAAAGGAATATAAATTAAAACCACAGTGAGATACCATTTAACCCCAGTTAGAATGGCTAGGATAAAAAAAAAATAAAATAAAGAGTGACAGTGTTGGAAAGGCTGTGGTTTTAAAAGGGACCTTCTGAGACCAGCAGATGGACATAGCAGTTACATCTTTGGACTCCCACATGGCCAACCACTATACGAGTTCCAGACCTGGTGGCTTGAAATTCAGACTTTGTGTATGTGTGTGCCCAAGATCCTGGGAGGAGGATGGAGGAGAAGGGAATGCGGTGTGGCCAACTCCCCGGGGGGGGGGGGGGGGGTGATTTCTCACTTTCCCTCTCACTGTCTCGGTCTCTCCCTGGTGTGCACACACACCCTAAGTCAAAAACTTCTAATAAAAAATAAAAATAAAGGAGACTCTCTTACATTGTTAGTGGGAATGTAAATTAGCACAACTGTGGGAACAATATGGAGGTTCCACAAAAACCTACAAATAGAACTACTATATGACTTAGTAATCCCACTCATTGGTGTTTACACAAGGATAGGAAAACCTTCTGAAAGACAGTTGCGCATCCATGTTTATGCAGCATTATTCACAATTGCTAAGACACGGAATCTACCTAAGTGTCTAAGAACTGATGACTGGGTTGAAAAATTGTGGCGCGTGTATACTATTAAATAATATTCGGTCATAAGAAACAATGAGACCCTGCCATTTGATTCAAAGTAGATGAATACAGATTATTTAATGTGAAGGGAAGTGAGCCAGACTATAAAAGACACACACTGCATATCCCCCATCATTATGTATCAAATGTCTGCACTCGGTGGCAGAAATTGAATATATCCTAAAGCCTCTGAACATTTACAGGGAAAAAAAGTATTTTAATATGTTGTTTCATTATTTTCACACAATAACTTGAACATTGCTACTAGTCAATATGTAGTTGTCCAGTCTAATTTATTGTTGAAATAGGCGAGTCAAAGTTATGAATCTTTTGCTTGTATTTAATATTATACTCTACTATGTAAAAAATACACATCCTCATTCCTATTAACTTTTATAAAGCTTGTCTACTGCAAAGCATGAGGAAATTTAGTTAATGATCCTGCAGTTTATAATATAAGATATATTCTATGGAATCTGAATTATGTTCTTTGCTTACCATTGTAAGTTATTGCTAAGATGTAACATCTTGGTGACCTAGGTTCAATGTTAAAGGGAAAAAAAAAGAAACCTCCCATATTCTAGCTGTAGCCATTCTATGGCTTATTGTTTTACTGCAGTGAATAACCGTAATGGTTTTCTGTTTCTTTTGTGCTGAACTTCACTCTTCTCTTCACATACGTGTTGTGATTACATTGGATCCTCTGTTCTTCAGTGAGCTAGTAATACAGATAACTCACAGAATACAACTTCAGGGGTGTGTTTTAGCTTTATTCTGGCTGGTGTTCATATTTTCAGAACAGCCAGATTATTTCTGGATGCTCTGAGAAGAGGGAAAAAGAAGAAAATCTTCTACTCATAAATTCAATAATAGCAACAAAAATAATGGCCGGAATAGCAACTGAGACCTTCTCTAGTTCTTCGTCAGTGTCTAGTACCATGACTTTCAACAGAGGCTCTATGGGTATCCTGGATGGGCTAGGTTTTGGTTGTGTAAAAATGTTTCACACTTTGCAGGATGTTAGCTCCCTGGCCTCAGTCACTAAATGCCAGAAATAGTCTCACCCTCATTGTGATGATTAGAACACGCTAGTGTGGGTGCTATTACTTCTGGTTGAGGAATATATGCATACTTAAGCTCAACAGCTACCAACAACTTGATTTCCCGTATGTTCCTTTAAAACACTAAACTTTAGTTATTGAATAAGCATATATCCTTGGTTTGATGACTTAAAAAGAAGTACTATACTAAGCCCGTGTTATGTATAAGATTCCATAAGAAGGGTAGATGTAAATAAGACAAAAACACAGATACAAAGTAAGCTAGCAAAAGCCAGTTTTTGCCCAGTAGAACGTACAACGTAGGCAGAGGCAGGCACACATACACTGAGCTAAATAACATGTTGGCAGCCTCACCACAGAGTGCCTCAGCGATGCTCCATCATTTTAATAAGGCACTGGGTTTTCTTTAGGCAAATAAACACTAAGAGTAGGCTGTGTACCTTTGCGCGTGAGAGGAGGCGCTCATCATGCCAGCCCACACATCTCTAAGGGTCTCCAGCTGAGTCCGAATCGCCTTCTGGCCTTCCTGATTGCTCCTCCGCAAGGCCTGTTCGCCTTTCCCGATAGCCATATTCAACTTGACTTCCCCCTCACCTTTCATCAGGAGAATATCCTAGGAAGGAAGGAAAAACCTGTCAGCAGGCGCAAGAAAAACCTGCTATTTTTAAACATGGTTATTATGTGTGCCATGAGAACCGAGGGAAATATTTTACTCATCTTACAACTAAAACGACAACTTTGGACCCTAATGCAATGTAACACTTCACTTAAAATTAGGTATTTGGGAGTCTAAATGTCAAAGAGTAACTTCAGTTAAATTTCTTAGAAATGTTGGGCCATCAGCCTAGAAAGTATAGTTTTATTGACTTTGTTTTTAAAGAGCAAAAAAATTATTTTGAAAATGAGAACGTATCTGTCAACACCTGGCAGTCTCCTACCGTCATTGTCTGGCTCAGCCCTCTCTCATGTCCTCCTTCGTTAACTACAGTCTAGGCTGGTGGTCTCCTCCGTACTTTCAACACACCCAGTTTGCCTCAGTCGTGGCCCCTGCAGACACACTGCTCCGCAGGTAACAGATTGGATTGGTCTCTGCTGCTAGACTAGAACTGTTTGAAAACAAGAACTAGAACCAATCTGTGGCATGGTGGTTAAGGCGACTCGATCCCATATGACCAACTGCATGGTTCAAGTCCAGGATCCAGAGACTTGAGTAACATGGTGGGTGCATGTGCGTGTGTGCCCCGAATTCCGAGAAAGGAGAAGAAGGGACTATAGCTTGGCCATTCCCTCAAGGGGATGCTTTCTCAGTTTCTCTCTCTCTCCCTCTCCTCTTTCTTTCTTTCTGGTGAGTACACACACCTTCTGGTAAATTAAGAAGAAGAAAAGAAGAAAGAAAGAAAGAAAGAAAGAAAGAAAGAAAGAAAGAAAGAAAGAAAGGAAAGGAAGGAAGGAAGGAAGGAAGGAAGGAAGGAAGGAAGGAAGGAAGGAAGGAAGGAAGAAAGAAAGAAAGAAGAAAGGGAAAGAAAACAAGGATCAACTTTACCTCTTTACCTCTATATTCTCAGCTACCTGGCTAGTGCCGAGACAGAGCAGGAATCAATAATATTTACTGAATATTTACTAAATGAAATTAAAAATATTTGAAAGCTATTAGAACAAAAATGTTCCTTTACAAAGGAGAAAGATGTTCTCCCCCATATCCGTGTAGTACATGATCTTCATTTAGAGGCTCAGAGATCACGCAGGACCCAACGCAGACGCTGGTGATCCCACCCGAACATGCGCGCCAGCCACCAGTGTCTGGCTGGTGCTGCACATACCTGTATGTGTGACAGCCGCTTCTCCAAGGTGTCTTTGTCCCCAATAGTACTCTCTGCACAGGCCAGTCTGTCTTGGATGTCCTTCACCCAGGACCACATGATCTGCAGTGCTTCTTCCAGGGCTTCGTGCTCCTGCAGGGCCACCTGACAGCTCCGGAGTGTCCCTTTGGTCGTCCTGAGTAAGTTCTGGTAGGCTGTGAGGAGCTGGGAGCACAGGCGTCCTTCTTCCCCAGCACCGTGGCCTTCTCCACTGAGAAGGTGCCCTCTCTGAGAGAGCTTATCAAGAGACTCTCTAAAAAAAAAAATGAATTCTGACGTTCTGGAGTGCTGGGGAGTGACAAATAGTTGTTGATATTGAAGCAGTAAGCAGATAAAAGCTCACAGCTGACATGCCTGTAAAATCCAGCTGCTGGGAGCCTCCCGACAGTCTCCCTTAATGTGGTCTGCGCAGAGCAGGACGTGGTTCTACTACCCACAGGGCAGTGACAGGCCGACTCTCTCCCTGCGCACCTGACTTAGGAAAGGGACTTGGCCCCCTCCACAGGCCTCCCTCCACGCTATCGTCATCCCTCTTAATGCAGTCATGATGAACATCTCCCTTAGATTCCCAGCACACGCTCTGCTCAGTATAGACATGCAGACACTTCCTTGTCAAAGCCTTCTGTCTCGTTTCTTGCCCTCACATCCCTGGAAGCAGCCCTGACAACTGTGGGGATGGTGGAGGGCGCAGGGCTCCTCTCATGCCTGCTTCGGTTCTGCTCAGTCACCCGACCTGCCATCTGTCCAATACAGGAGCTTTTACCTTCTTGGAGTCAGAGCTATTATGTTATTCTACAAAGGGGTCTTCAAAAAATTCATGGAAAATGTATATTGAAAAACAAACAAACAAAATTGTGCATGGAGGCTAGCAGGTGGCTTGGAGGTTAGGGAGCTAAATCCCATACGGCCAACTCCGCTCTTCCAGCCCAGGACCTGATGGCTTGAAAATCATGCTGGGTACATGTGTATGCGTACCCAGACTCCTGAGATGAGGACGGAGGAGGAGGGGCTGCACAGTGGCTGTCCCCCTAGGGAGGGATTTCTCACTTTCTCTAACTTTTTCTGTCTGTCTCTGTCTTTCTGTGGTGAGCATATGTACCTTATAGCTACATTTAAAAAAAAAATCTATGCATGGATTTTAAAGTTGTTTTGTACTGGGAACCAGCAGAGAGAGTAATGGCTACGTCACTGGACGCCCATGTACTGGACCGTGGTTCAAATTCCAGGCCCGGTGGCTTAAACTCATGCCAGGTGCGTGTGCGTGTGTGCCCAAGATCCAAAAAGGAGAATGCAGGAGAAGAGACTGCGGCATAGCCATCCCCCCGGGGAGTGATTTCTTGCTTTCTGTCTCTCTGTCACTCTCTGTATTTCTGGTGAGTGTACGTGCCCTATAGCAAAAACCTCTCCAAAAAAGTTATTTTGTACTAAAATAAACTTGGACTATAATTCCATTTTTCCAAAAATGTCTTGAAGTACCCTCTTGTATCCCCACGGCCCATCCTAGCACTGGGTAGAGACAAAATGGAAAAAGGTTTTGTTTCAAAAGGGCATCTTAGGAGGGCTCATGGATTTCCTTCTTCTATCTTGAATATTGTGCTCATTTTGATTTGGAAATATGTTCATTAGGTCAAGGGAAAAATTTAATTGCTATGTGGATGGACTGGCTTCAACTTATTTTACAGAACTCTGAATTCTTTTTTTTTTGGAGAGGTTTTTGCTATAGGGCATGTGCACTCGCCAGACAGACAGAGACAGAGAGACAGAAAGTGAGAAATCACCCCCAAGGGGGGATGGCCACACCACAATCCCTTTTCCTCCATTCTTCTCTTGGGATCTTGGGCACATATGCGCACGCGCCCGGCTTGAGTTTAAGCCACCGGGTCTGGGACTTGGACCGTGGTCGACTACGTGGGAGTCCAATGACATAGCCATTACGCTAACTTCTGGTGGGTGAACTCTGAATTCTTATCTATATAATAAAAGCCTGGGATGCCAGAAGAGAGCAGAAGGATCCAGATATAAATGGTTGTGACTGATAGAAAACACACACACACACACACACACACACACACACACACACAGAGCATCTGAGTGACTACTATGTAAATAGTATCTCATGGACCACCCTGAGACATACAAAGAGGTAGACAACATTGTACCTGCTCTAAAAGATGTTTCTCATACTTGTAACCTGCTTGGTGAGATAAGAAGGTGGCTTAAGGAATGATGTGAGCTGAACAATAATTTAAGATGAGAGATTTCATTGGTCATTACGAGATGAATTGCTCAATGGGTGATAAAAATATTAATGAGTTTCAACTTTGTGCTTTATTTTTTATTTCTTTTGTTTTTTCTTAGAGGGTGCTTACACCCACCAGACAAAGACAGAGAGACAGAGAGAGAGAGAGAGAGAGAGAAGAGGGAGGGTGAAAGCACCCCCAGTCTGGAATGGTCATGTCACAATTCCTTGTTGCCCATTCTCTCTCCTTTTGGGATTTTGGGCAGACACACACAGGCGCCCACCATGTCTCTCAAGCTGCCAAGCCCAGGACTTAAACCATGCAGTCAGCCCTGTGGGATCAGTTGCCTTAATCACTAAGCCACGGAGTTAGTTCTTTGGTGCAGATTTATACAGGGCATCTTCCCAGAATATTTGAAGTACTGGAAATGTGATGAAAAACTGCAGAAGACTGGGAAGGGCAAGCAGTAGGTAAGAGAGAGAAGTCTGTAAACCAGTTGGAGCATCTAAAGACAGCAGCTACCTTAGGACCATCCAGGGAAGTGGCCAATTTGGAAAGAAGGATCCCAGGACAAACAAATCTATAGTATCAGCATCTGTCTCAGAATATCAGAGGGTAAAATTTCAATAAGGACTGTATGCTATCAATGTCAAAAAGCTGCAACTGGGGTCAGCAGGTGGCATGGTGGTTAAGGTGCTGGACTCCCACATGGCCAAACATGGTTCGAGTCCCAGACCTGGTGACTTAACAACTTACACCAGGTACACATGTGTGTGCATCCAAAACCCCAAGAGGACAGTGGAGGTCAAGAGGTTGCAGCGTGACCAACATGACCATACGGTCAGCCCCTGGGGGTGATTTCTCACTTTTCCTCTCTTTGTTTTTTTTCTGTCTCTCTCGAGCAAGTACCCACACCCTATGGCAAAAACCAAATCAAAACAAAACAAAACAACAACAACTTGCAACTATCAGAAAATAAATAAGTGCAGAAAGAAACACTGAATTTGGTGATGAAGGTACTGGTACCACTTTGTCAAATGCATTTTAGTGTAATGATGGCAAGAGAAGTAGATAGAAAGGAAGATACAGAGCAGTCTGTGGGGAAGACTTGAAAGCCAAAAATACAGTCATTTTAAAAGTCCAGAAGAAAGGAAGTAGATTTGGTTATGTTCTAATGTATCTAGACAAGAGTCAGGATTTAGAAATCAAAATAATGTGGGGACCAGCAGTTAGCGTAATGGCTATGTCGCTGGACTCTCACGTAGTCGACCACGGTTCGAGTCCTGGACCCAGTAGCTTAAACTCATGCCTGGCGCGTGTGCATGTGTGCCCAAGATCCCAAGAGGAGAATGGAGGAGAAGGGATTGCGGCGTGGCCATCCCCCCTGGGGGGTGATTTCTCGCTTTCTATCTCTCTGTCTCTCTCTGTCTGTCTGGCGAGCGCACGCACCCTATAGCAAAAACCTCTCAAAAAAAAAAAAAAAAAAAAAAAAAAAAGAAATCAAAATAATGTGCAGTCATAGGGCCCAGCTATGGTGGAACTCCATGGACTGGAACCAGGTGGGAGGGCTGGGTTCGATTCCTGGTGCAACAGAAAAGTTGGATGTGGGGACAGACACCTGTAACCCCACTGACTCGGGGCTGAGGCAGAAGTATTGTGAGCTCAGTGCTGGCCTGGGTGACATAGTGAGACCTTGTATATAAAAGAGCCAGAGATGGCATATATTACTATAGTCCTATCTGGGAGGCTGAGGCAGGAGGATTGTCATGTAATGAAAACTCAGGTTTAAAGAAAATGCAGTGTGATCTTCAGAAAGTCATATTGTTAGGGAGATACTATTGTTACATTAATTTTTGAGCAGTTTTTATGTTTTAGCAGTCTATTAGATAATAGAATTATGAAAAGGGGGACCAGCAGATGGCATAATGGTTATGTCACTGGACTCCCATATAGCTAACTGCAGGTCAAGTACTGGGCACAGCAACTTAAAACTCATGCCGGGAGTATGTGCATGTGTGCCCAAAATACTGAGAAGAGAATGGAGGAGAAGGGATTGTGGCATGGCCATCACCCTGGGGGGCGAGTTCTCAGTTTCTCTCTCTCTGTCTCTCCAGCAAAAGCATGTGCCCTATAGTAAAATTTTCTCAGAAAAAGAAAAAAAGAAAAGAAAAGAATTAGGATCTAAAGTCATTGAACTTGAGCATATATTTAGAAGTTAGAGTGTGTACATAGAATAAACAAAGAGTTTCACCACAGCAAGGACTCACAGAGATGGGATTTAGCATTCCAGGGACATTTTATAATAGTCATCAAACTAGCATGCCAACAAGTAGCTGTCAGTATGGATTCTTTGTCCACTTGTTTGCATGTTAATTTTTAAAGACAAGGATTAACAGGCACATCTGACCAAAAGAGGTCTCAGTCAAAATTGAAAATGACCATATTCTGAATTAGAAGATATTTACTCAATCCCTGATTATTGTTGATTAAAGAGTCCAGTTTTTGGTCAAGCTGCACTTCTGGATGCTGTCAATAGAGAGGAAGCAACTGAAAATGCCAGAAGTAGAGCATAAATTTAGGGAGCAAAGTGCTGCAGGTGGTTGAGTCAAAAGAACAACCCAGGCCCAGCCGAAGTGGTGCAGCAGCAGCACAACCCTCTGCAATGCTGGAAGCCATATGGCAGACTGTGGTTCTGTTCCTCACTGACCATACCTTTGCTTTACTAACATGATTGTGAGGATGCATGGGTAGAAATGGAATTGGAAGCTAAAATGTGTGAAGAATATATAGAAATGGAGGTCTACAATATTAATGTACTATAGTCACTGAGAGTTTGTGGTTTTAATCAAGAGTTGCAGAACATAAGTGACCTGGTCGATTTCTTGAGCAAAGGTAAGTGGAAGTAGATGCAAATCAGCCCCTCCTTTCATCTGCGCTGTCTTCAGAACCCCACATTGCTATGAAGTGTGCAGTAGATCATTCACATCCTAGACTTTAAGGGACAGGAACAAACCACCACCCACCACCAATCACCTAACCAAATAACCAACCAACCAATCAAAAATATCCTAGAATAGATTCTATTCCAGGGCAAGCCCATGGCTTGGTGGTTAAGGTGGCTAGATCCTTAACTTGAACTGCACCGTCCAAGTCCTAGACCTAGCATTTGAAAACTATGCCAGGTACATGTCTGAGCATGCCCAAACATCCCAAAAGGAGAAATGAAGAAGGGATTGTGGTGCAGCCATCCCGCCCAGAGGGTGCTTTATCACTTTCTTCTCTCCAGCAAGTGCATGCACCCTCTACCAAATATTGAAAAAAAAAAAAATAGAACCTATTCCATTTCCATACTATACCTTGCAGCCAGTAATTCTCCAAGAAACATTTCAACTTTATGAACTTCATTTTTCTTCTCAGGAATATGCTGTTTATTCTCCCCCAAGTTTTCTGTACGCAGCCTTTCTTCCATCTCATGGATCCATAAGTTTAGTTTTCTGTGCTGATCCTCAAAGCTAAAAACAAAAAAGACAAAAAGAAAACATGGAAATTTATAGAAATTCTGGCTCTATAATCACTGAGGTTGCAATTTCTTTCATATGTGAATTAAGATCTCATGAATTTTCAATAACAGAAGAAAACTCAGCAATTAGCCCATTCAAATAATCACTTATTTCAGTAACAAAGCGACAAATATTTGTGATTTCTTTTGAGATCCAAGCATAAAAGGAATCATCTCACCTAACTGCATTGATTCATTGCTGGTAACTACCAACAGGATTGCATTCTCGTGTCAACAGGCACTTAACTTTGTATCTTACACACAGACCTTTGAATTAGGGCCAATGGACACCATGGGAAAAGAAGGGGAAGTGGTCTCTGTATTTATGAGATTATGAATATGACACAATCATTCTAAATTTTGAAAAGAATAGAAGCTCACCAAGAAACCTGGACAAGAGTCAGGCAAATTATTCTGCCATCAGAAAGGTAATTTCATTATACTGACATTTTTTCTCCCTTTAGTAATGAGATTTTTTTTTTTTTTTTTTTTTTTTGGAGAGGTTTTCGCTATAGGGCGCGTGCGCTCGCCAGACAGACAGAGAGAGATATAGAGACAGAAAGCGAGAAATCACTCCCCAGGGGGGATGGTCATGCCACAATCTCTTCTCCTCCATTCTCCTCTCGGGATCCTGGGCACGCACGCACACGTGCCCGGCGTGAGTTTTAAGCCACCGGGTCCAGGACGCGAACCGCGGTCGACTACGTGGGAGTCCAGCGACATAGCCATTACGCTAACTGCTGGTTCCCAAGTAATGAGATTTTCTTTTTCTTCTTCTAATTTTACATTGACATATATTACTGGTTGGAATTGTTTTAAGTTTATTTATTTATTTCTTACATTAGTTAGAGAGAGAAGAGAGAGAGAGAGAGAGAGAGAGAGAGAGAGACACCCCAAACAAGGTCTTCATGTTGTGACCTACTCTTAGCTTTAACCAGCCCAGATCATGGGCACATGCATGTCACACATGTCTGGCTGATCTCACCAACTTGAAACCTTCCCATGTGGGTCAAACTAGCAGAGCATCATGTTACCATTGTGCCACTGTCTGGACCCACTGATTGGATTCTAATCCATAAAATTCAGTATTATTTTCTGCTTTGACTTCCATGACAAATGGACATAGAAAAAGGCTTGGATAATCTAAAAACTGGGAAATCAAAGCTCTATCTTGAATTAACCAAACAGGAGAAATGACCTGCATTTATGTTAATTACAATTACTTGTGAATATAATTCCTTCGCTTTTTCTGTATAAAAAATAAAGCCAAATAATGTGCTCGCTTCAGCAGCACATATACTAAAATTGGAACGAAACAGAGAAGATTGTATGGCCCCTGTGCAAGGATTACATGCAAATTCATGAAGTGTTTTATATTTTTAAATACAAAAGACCTCAAATAGAGTCAACCGCAGAAGATTTTCCCCAAGGCACATCTTAGCCAGACTGTCCAAGACCACAGATAAAGACATGATACTAAAACTGGCAAGAAAGAAATGAGAAGTGACATACAAAAGTCATCCCATCAGGCTAACTCCGGACCTCTCAATGGAAACAATGCAAGCAAGGAAAGAATGGGAAGATGTATTGAAAGTGTTAAGAGGGAAACGATTTCAATCAAGATTATTATATCCTGCAAGATTATCCTTTATGTGGGAAAAAAAAAGATTAAAAAGATTAAAATCTTCTCAGAACAAAACCTGAAAGAATTTACCAACACTAGACCAGCTCTTCAAGAAACACTGAAGAAAGTACTGTTTCAGGAAAACTAAATAATTAACAGACAGAAACAAAGGAATAAAAGGCAACTAAGACAATGGCCAACTTAAATGTCAGGACAGATCCAGTAATATCGATAATAACATTGAATGTGAATGAATTAAATTATCCAATCAAGAGACACAGACTGGCTGAATGGATTAAAAAAAAAACCAACCAAAAAAAAAAAAAAAAAAAAAAACAGAAGCTCTCTATCTGTTGCCTACAGGAAAACCATCTCATGGATAAAGACATACACAGACTGAAAGTGAAGGGTTGGAAAAAGATTTTCCATGCAAATGGGAACCAAAAGAGAGCTGGAGTTGCAATACTAATTTCTGATAAAATAGGCTTTAAAGCAAAAACTATTCAAAGAGACAAAGAAGGGCACTATATTGTAGTAAAAGGATCAATAGATTAAGAAGATACAGTGCTTATAAATATCTGTGTGACTACCACAGGAGCACCCATGTGAAGGAAAGACTGTTAGATCTAAAAGGGGATATACACTGCAATACACTGATTGTTGGAGACCTCAACACTGCACTATCCCCTCGGGGCAGATCATCTAGACAGAAAAGTAGATAAAGAGATTAAAGGATCTAAATGATACTATAAATCAAATGGACTTAACAGACATCTATAGAACTTTCCATCTAAAAGTCACGAGATACACTTTTCTCTCCCCCCACATGGAATCTTTTCGAAGATTGCCCACATAATAGGGCACAAAGCAAGCCTCTACAGATTCAAAGGCATAGAAACTATATCCAGCATCTTCTCTGACCATGATGGAATTAAACTTGAGTTTTATTTCAAGAGAAATCCTCAAAAATACTCAAATACATGGAAACTAAATAACTTACTCCTGAATGACTTCACAACTACTGAAGAAATAAAGACTGTAATCAAAAGATTGATGGAAGTCAATGTCAATGAACACACAAGTTTCCATAATCTTTGGGACACTGCTAAAAGAGAGAAGTTTATAGCAATTAGTGCACATAAGAGGAAGACGGAAAAAAGGCAAATGGATCACCTAACATCATGCCTTAGAGAATTGGAAAAGCAACAGCAAAAAAATCCCAAAAACTCCAGGAGAAAGGAAATACTAAAGATATGAGCAGAAGTAAATGAAATAGAAAATAAATGAAGTATATAAAAAATAAATGAAAGTAAAAGCTGGTTCTTTGAAAAGATAAACAAAATCAATACACCACTAGTGAGACTTACTAAGAAGAAGAGAGAAAGGAACCGGGTGAATCAAATCTGCAATGAAGCAGGCAATATGACAACAGACAAAGTAGAAATACAAAACATCATTAGAGGATACTATGAACAACTGTATGGCAAGAAACAAGACAATCTGGATGAGATGGACAAATTCCTGGACACATGTAATCTACCAAGATTGAGCCAGGAGGATATATAAAGTCTGAATAGGCCCATAACAATCCAGGAGATTGAATCAGTAATAAATAATCTCCCAACAAAGAAAAGCCCTGTCTCTGATGGCTTCACATATGAATTCTATAAAACTTTCAGAGTTGACCCCCATTTTGCTCAAGTTATATCTAAATATCCAAAAGAGTGAATCTCTCCCTAATTCATTTTATGAAGCCTCTATCACCCTTGTCCTTAAAACAGATAAGGACAGGACCAGGAAGGAAAACTATAGACCAATATCTCTGATGAATATAGATGCAAAGATTCTCAACAAGATACTAGCAAATCGTATCCAACAACTTATAAAAAAGATTATACATCATGATCAGGTAGGCTTTATTCCAGAAATGCAAGGTTGGTTCAACATATACGAAACCATAAACGTAATACACCATATTAACAGGAAGAAAGATAAAAACCATTTGGTCATATCAATTGGTGCAGAAAAAACATTTGATAAGCTGCAACATCCCTTCATGATCAAGACTCTCAGCAAAATTGGCATAGAAGAGTCATTTCTCAACACAATAAAAGCTATCTATGAAAAGCCCATAGTGAACATCATCCTGAATGGAGAAAAGCTGAAAACTTTCCACTAAAAATGGGTACAAGACAAGGATTCCCACTTTCTCCACTCCTCTTCAATATAGTACTGGAAGTCCTTGACAACGTAATCAGAAAAGAGAAAAAAATAAAAGGCATTCAAAGAGGAAAAGAAGAGGTGAAACTATCTCTATTTGCAGATGACATGATTGTATACATAGAAGACCCAATGGTTTCCATGAAAAAGTTTCTGGAAGTAATTCATGAATACAGTAAAGTTGCAGGATAAAAAATCAATATACAGAAATCTATAGCATTTCTATATACGAATAACAAGCAGAATGAGATAGAACTGAAAAAAGTTATTCCATTTATCATAGTCACCAAAAGTATAAGATACTTAGGAATAAATGTAACCAAAGAATTTAAAGACCTCCACAAGGAAAACTATGAGAAGCTAAAAAAAGAAATAGAAAAATGACACAAAAAAGTGGAAGGATATCCCATGTTCCTGGATTGGAAGAATTAATATAATCAACATAGCAATTCTACCCAAATTAATCTACATATTTAAGGCAATGCCAATCAAAGTACCAGGCACATTCTTCACAGATCTAGAAAAGACAATCATAAAATTTGTCTGGAATCATAAAAGATCCCATATTGCCAAAGCACTTCTACACAAGAAGAGTGAAGTGTGCGGCATCTCACTCCCTGAGTCAAAAATATACTACAAAGCTGTGGTAATCAAAACAGTATGGTACTTGGGAACCAGCAGTTAGCGTAATGGCTATGTCGCTGGACTCTCACGTAGTCGACCGCGGTTCGCGTCCCGGACCTGGTGGCTTAAAACTCACGCCGGGCGCGTGTGCGTGCGTGCCCAAGATCCCGAGAGGAGAATGGAGAAGAAGGGATTGCGGTGTGACCATACCCCCTGGGGGGTGATTTCTCGCTTTCTGTCTCTATGTCTCTCTCTGTCTGTCTGGTGAGCGCACGCGCCCTATAGCGAAAAACCTCTCCAAAAAGAAAAAAAAAAAAAAAACATCATGGTACTAGGACCAGCAGTTAGCGTAATGGCTATGTCGCTGGACTCTCCACATAGTCAACCGCGGTTCAAGTCCTGGACCCAGTGGCTTAAACTCACGCCGGGTGCATGTGTGTGTGTGCCCAAGATCCCAAGAGGAGAATAGAGGAGAAGGGATTGCGGCGTGGCCATCCCCCCTGGGGGTGATTTCTCGCTTTCTATCTCTCTGTCTCTCTCGTCTGGCAAGCGCACGCGCCCTATAGCAAAAACTTCTCAAAAAAAAAAGAAAAAAAAAACAGCATGGTACTGGCACAGAAACAGACATGTGTACCAATGGAACAGAATAGACTCCCCAGAAATAAATTCCCAAACATACAGTCAACTGATTTTTGACAAGGGGTACCAGTCAATCCAGTGGGAAAAGGAAAACCTCTTCAGCAAATGGTGCTGGAAAAACTGGATTTCCACCTGCAGAAAAATGAATCTGAACCCCTACCTCTCACTTTTGACAAAAATCAAGTCAAGGTGGATCAAAGATCTAAATCTAAGACTTCAAACTATAAAACTGCTCCTAGAAAACACTGGGGAAACTCTGGGAGACATTGGGATAGGGAAAAACTTCTTAAATAAGACCCGCAAAGCACAGTCGGTAATAGCCAAAATAGACAAGTGGGATTACATCAGACTAAGAAATTTCCGCATGACAAAAGACACAGTGATTAGTGTGAATTGACAGCCCTCAGAATGGGAAAATATTTTTGTAAATTATGCATCAGATAAGGGACTGATAATGAGAATTCACAAGGAACTCAAGCAGCTGTTTGGAAAAAAGATGATCAACCATATTAAAAGATGGGAGGAGAAGTTGAAAAAAACTCTCTCTAAAGATGAAATACGAATAGCCAAAAGGCATATGAAAAATGCTCAACATCCCTCATTGTAAGGGAAATGCAGATCAAAACAACAATGATCTACCACCTAACCCCAGTCAGAATGTCTAAGATTAAAAAACAAAAAATGAGGGACCAGCAGTTAGCTTAATGGCTATGTCGCTGGATTCCCATGTAGTTAACCGCGGTTTAAGTCCTAGACCCGGTGACTTAAACTCATGCCAGGTGCGTGTGCATGCATGCCCAAGATCCCAAGAGGAAAATAGAGGAGAAGGGATTGTGGTGTGGCCATGTCCCCTGGGGGGTGATTTCTTGCTTTCTGTCTTTCTGTCTCTCTGTCTCTCTCTGTCTTTCTGGTGAGTGCACGTGCCCTATGACAAAAACCTCTCAAAAAAAAAAAAAAAAAAAGATAAGTGTTGGTGGGGGTGTGGTGAAAGGGGAACTCTTTTATACTGCTGGTGGCAATGTAAATTAGTCCAGCCACTGTGGAGAACAATTTGGAGATTCCTCAAAAATATACAAATATAACTACCATATGATCCAGCAATCCCACTCTTTGGTATCTACCCAAAGGACAGAAGAGTTCTTCATTGGAAAAGTGCTTGTATATTGATGTTTATTGTGGCACTATTCACAATTGCTAAAACATGGGACTAACCCAAATGCCCCCAAACAGATAAATGGATTGAAAAACTGTGGCACATATACTCTATGGAATACTATTCAGCCATAAAAAACAACAAAGCCCTGGCTTTTTTCAGAAAGTGGAATAATATGGAAGATTTACTGCTGAGTGAAGCAAGTCAGGCTATGTCCCCACTTAATATAAACCAAGTGTCTGCACTCTATGACTGAAATTGACTGAAGGATATACAAACATAGTTAATGTGTGTAAACACCAGATCTAGTGTGTGTGGAAGAGGAGGGCCTGAGGAAGGACATTTAGAAGAAAAATATGAAGGCAAAGCATTAATGGGACAAAGAAATGTGGTATTATCTGTTGAAGATATTTTATAGTTTTATAAACTGGAATAGGGAGAAATGTTTACATACTGAGATATTCACTTTGTAAGCTAAATAATGTGATTGAATGTATAAAAGAAAATGAAATAAATAAAAATAATGAATGGAGGACATAAAAAAAGTAATTCCAGAGTCTCAGCAATCAGCTATTGTTTTAGTAAGAACCTGTCCTCATGATCAAAGCTTACTGTAATTTAAACTCACAATTCCAAATGTTATATGCTTACACATATGGCTCTTCTTTTTAAGTCTTTGAAAACCCATTATGTGTATGATGAAATGGACATTTATCAAAACAACTTACCTCCCAAGTTCTGACGCACAGTCTTGAAGTGCCTGTTTGTCTTTAAGGCATTGTTTCAAAAATGCTTGAAACTCTTCATTAGCCCTGGTAATTTGTTCCTGAATATTGCTGACAATTTGTTTAGGCAAGTGTGCATACAAAGTTTGTCCTTCCTGAGTCACTGCATCAAGCTTCCTCTGTCCGTCACTGACTGAGTCCAGGATGTTCTGTTTTAGGAAATAAAGAGCATGTGAAATACACACTATTGTTTTTCATAGACCTTAGTATATAGGAGCTGAGATAGTAGAACCAGAAAATGAAAACAAAAGCCCAAGCAAAAAATAAAATGTCTATCAAGGCTGGAGTGAAAATGATGCATGCAATTGGATATAACCAAGACTCCTACAGAAGATGATGCCAGCCGGCCATTGGAATCAGTGAGGACAAACTGAGCAATGTCTAGCTGGAAAAAAGGATGTTGTCAAGGTGGCGATCTCAATCTCTCCCTATTCTCACTGTCCCAACCTAGTCCAGGTGCCAATCCTTACACAGTGAGTGTGGCATCTCTCTAAGCAATTCCTCCTCCTCTGATCCACCCTGCACACAAAATCTTGTCCTCTCATCCCTTCTTTCTCGGTGTGCACCTGTTTTTTGGAAGATCTATGTACAGGCAAAAGAATCCCAGAATTCAGTGCTGACCCTGCCTCTCCTCTAACTACAGGGTTGCATTTGCAATGGCCACTCGGACACTTCTTTGTTGAGTTCCACTGTGTCTCAAGATTAAAAGGAGGTAATTCAACATGTGAAATCACCACACTTCCTGCAAACAGCTTCTTTTATTCTAACAGTGTTCCTACCCTGATTTCTGATTTAATGAATTATACACATGATTTTAATCACCTCCTTGGGCGACAAATCGTCATGGTCCTTATTAATTCTTTTTAATTATTTTTTATAATGCTCAACTTAGTATTTAGAATGGCTATTCGAAAAACTTGACCAACACTTAATGTGAACCTATGCTTCTGTAAATCATTTTTTAACTTTGCCTCTCCTTCCTGAATCCATACTGCTCATAGTCAATAAACCTATATCTATTACTTCAATTGGAACGTTTCTTATCTCCAAATTTAGACCATAAGTTATTTAAAAAAATACAAGCCATGCTGCTTCTTTCAAAACTCCTCCACAACAGTGATTTAAAATATTTACAATTATTTATACATTCACTGCTATAAAAATTAAAAGTGGGTTAGTTTTTAATGAATCCCAAGACATGGTCAATAAGCTAAAAAAAAAATAGGAAAGGGATGTAGAAATTTTCTAGCTCCAATTTATTTTCTCTTTTTTTCAGGTTCCTGTTTCCTTCTGATCAGTAAACCTAACTATAAAAAGGAAGAAGAAAACATTGACTAAAGATTTGGGAAAAGAGATGCTTTGGGTCTGACCTGTAGGCACTCAAGTACGGTTTGCAGAAGGAAGGGTACAGCTTCTTACCTGAAGGTCATGGAGCTTTGCCTCTAGAACTTTGCTGTCGCCACTTCGATCGGATGATTCTTTAGCCACAGTCTTTGCTCTCAAAAACCATTCTTGGAATTCCTGCATAGAATCTTTTGAAAGTAATAACAATCAGAATTAAATCCAAAACACTGAATAAGCATCTAGGAGTGCCACAGTGAGTTATTTCTGACCTTCAGTCCATCTCAACTAGCCTTACAAATTATTTCAGAAAGAAAATGACTAGAAAATAACACAGCATGGTCTATACTCCATGACCACTCATGGCAGAATTGAGAAAATCATCTCAGAAAAAGGTCCAAAATGAAATATGTATTTATTAGAGGTTTTTGCTATAAGGCGTGTGAGCTTGTCAGACAGAGAGAGACAGAGAGACAGAAAGCGAGAAATCACCCCCCAGGGGGTATGGCCACTCCGCAATCCCTTCTCCTCCATTCTCCTCTCGGGATCTTGGGCACGCACGCACACGCGCCCGGCTTGACTTTTAAGCCACCGGGTCCGGGACGCGAACCACGGTCGACTACGTGGGAGTCCAGCGACATAGCCATTACACTAACTGCTGGTCCCGAAATATGTGTTTTTTGGAAAAGAAAGGTAATTAATTGCTGGCATACATGAAAGTGCAAGGGTAGAAATACTCCAGGGATGAAAGTCAAGCTTATGGCACCAGCAGGTACCACCTCTTCTTCCCACCAAGTTGACTTAGAGAGTCATTACACACCCACCTCAGAGCACAGGCACTGCTGTGTGGGAATCGGAGGGAGGGACCTCGGACTGGCTGTTCTTGGATTGTGTGGCTGGCGCTATTTGACGGCCTTACTTCACATCCAAAATATTGTGTCACTCCATCATAGCACAGATACATTCAATAGTTATTTAGACAGTGGCTGCTAGCCACTTGAACAGAAGTAACTTTCCACAGTAACATGCATGAGCTAGATGTAGAAAATCCAGATAAAATTTGGAAACATCAAAATGATAGACCCCTAATTTCTTGGGGAGAAAGAGGAAGAATTCTATGCAGAATAAGAGCTCCAAGCATAGTACTTCTATTGATGAAATCTCAAAGCACAAATAAATTTAAAATAACATCCTTCTGGAAAGTTCCCTCAAACTTCTGCTGACAGTTTCTTGGGAGCATTTGGGTTAGATTTTTTTCTTATAAACAAATATTCATGCTAAGACCCATCAGAACTCACCATTGAAGTGTTTTTCCAGAGAATCCTGCAGGCTGGCCTGAGTTTTGGAGCACATCTGACTCACAGCTTCATGCTTCTTTATCAACCCAGTCATGGCACGGCCCAGGCCCTCCAACTCAACTGAATGGTACTTGCGGCACAAACTGTTGAGATTTTCTTGGGTCAAGCTGATGCTGCCTTGTTGACTTTCAAGTTCTTTTTGTATATCCTACAGAATAAAAGTATACTATGAAGGGGACCAGCGGTTGGAGTAATGGTTACGTTGCTAGACTCCCATGTAGTCGACCACAGTTCGAGTCCTGATCCTGTGGCTTAAACTCATGACAGACGCTTGTACATGTGTGTCCAAGACCCCAAGAGGAGAATGGGGGAGAAGGGATTGCGGCGTGGCCATCTCCCCTTGGGGCAGGGTGATTTCTCACTCCCTGCCTCTGTCTCTGTCTTTCTTGTGAGTGAACATGTCCTATAGCAAAAACCTCTTCAAAACAAAAAGTATACCGTGAAGTATATTCACCACAATTCAGAGAAATACTCCATCTACTCCACTATGGTATTATCATT
Source organism: Tupaia tana (assembly GCA_026018925.1). Classification (NCBI taxonomy): domain Eukaryota; kingdom Metazoa; phylum Chordata; class Mammalia; order Scandentia; family Tupaiidae; genus Tupaia; species Tupaia tana. Next base: position 2,521,771 of record JAKSZU010000002.1, read on the forward strand.
ATTATATCTGAAATTGATTACACTCAGTAGTATACACATTTTGGTGGAGTGTTTTGTTTTGTTTTGTTTTGTTTTGTTTTGTTTTGTTTTCAGTCCTTGTGATATAACTGGATTAATACTTTCAGAATTTTGCCCATTTCTCCTAGGTAACAAAGAGTCATTGAGAACTGGCTAGAATACATGTAGTAGCGCAGGATTTAGAGCAAATTAATAGGTCCTTATAGATTCCAGCCCAGGATCTTGGGTTCAGTTTCTTATTAGAAACTATCATAGTTCACAGTCTTCAATGAGCCACTTGGGCTTTGTTTTAGCATCACGGGTGACACCAAAAGCACCAATAGTTAACTTAAAAGTATATGCATTTGGGCTGGTCTGTGGCCTACTGATTAAGGAAGCTGGCTCCCATACGGCAAACCGTGGTTTGAATACTGGCCCAGCAACTTGAAAAACATTCTGAGGGTATGTGTGCCCAAAATCGCAACAGAGTACTTTGTGTATATTTGTATGTCCCCAAGTCAGGTGGTGGTACAGTGGTAACACAGCTGGACCCACAAGAGAGCTCCCTGAGTAGGCCATGACCTGAGCCAGTTAAGACTGGGAGAGATCACAGCATGAAGACCCTGTTGCGGTTGCCTTTATCTCCCTCTCTCTCTCCCTCTCATGGAAAAAATACATTTTTTTGAGTTAGAAATAAACCAATAATCTAATAATTTTAAAAAAGCAAACATATATGTCCATAATCTCATTATAGCAATAAAATATGCTAAAAGAGAACAGACCATACCTTCAAATACTGAAAAATTAACTGAGGCACATTGTTCACAAGCAGCTGATTAAGAATGTTATCCATTAATATGGACAGACGAGATAGAAGTGGAATGGTTTCTCAACTCCCTTATTTTTCCCCCAAAATATACCACTGTCTAGATGAAAGCAGTTATACTGACTAACAAGAATAATTCAGTGCTAAAAAACTATCTGGCATTCTGGCATTTATGGAAAGTCCAATAGCTCTTCTATAGGTTCCAGCCTTTAATCCCACCCCCCAAAGACTGTTTTTATTTTTATTTAAAAATAATGATGCATTTTTGCATAGAAAAACATAGGAAAATACATGATGACTTTGCCAACAATCTAATTTTAAAAAGTCTGGACTAAGAGCAGGCCCTACAGCAACACTTTATGCATACTTTATGTTTCTAGATTATTCGTTGTTGGTTTCTCAATAATTTCATGTACTTCTTTACCTGCTGCTTATTTTGCTGTGTACAATACCATAGATTAGCTGATCCGCTGGTACTACGGGCGACTGAGAGCGGAGCTTATACCTTTTAGAACAGTCACTATGAAATGTGAACACCATTACCACCGATCAAGCAAACACTGCATGACTATGTCCTACCTTTAGTACAGTCACTATAAAACGTGAACGTTCTTATCACCGATCAAGCAAACACTGCATGACTATGTCCTACCTTTAGTACAGTCACTATAAAACGTGAACACCATTATCACCGATCAAGCAAACACTGCATGACGATGTCCTACCTTTTAGAACAGTCACTATAAAACGTGAACACCATTATCACCGATGAAGCAAACACTGCATGACTATGTCCTACCTTTAGTAAAGTCACTATAAAACGTGAACACCATTATCACCGATGAAGCAAACACTGCATGACTATGTCCTACCTTTACTTTCTTCAGCCCTTCACAAGTCTCGGTTTGGGCACGGAGCACCAAGGACTCTTCCACTTTTGCCAGCCACCCTGTTACGTCACTGACAAATTTCTCCACTTGGGTACTTTGGGCAGTGAAATCTTTCAAGGTTACTTTTGCTTCTTCGGTTATTTCTTTGGCGTGCTCTAGTTTCTGCCTTAAGTCTGCTTCTATAAACTAAATACAAAGCAAGATGTTATTAGAATCTGTGAAGAGCAGCAGAACACTCATTCACTAGGAATTCTATTCATGCGTGGCTTACATGTCAAAAACACAAGCCTCACCATGGAAGCCAGCTCACACGCTGCTTTTCCAAGGAGGAAAACCACTCAGTACAAGTAGTTAAACATATTAAGTGATGGGAAGATGGGAAGAGTAAGGATTGCAGCTAGCACTGGATGTAGGGGTGGCAGTTGGGACTAAGGTTCCAGGGGACATGTGACATCACTTTCTGAAAGCTGAGCTGGATGGACACAGAATTACCAAGGAGATAACCAAAAACTTCTTAGTTCTCCTCGGAAATGCTCCACATTTTCTGTCCATACGTAGCCATTGTACAGGACAAGCACCATTAAAAGATTTTATCATTGGGACCAACAGTTGTCGTAATGGCTATGCTGCTGGACTCCTATGTAATCAACCGCGGTTCGAGTACCGGACCCGGTGGCTTAAACTCACGCTGGGCACATGTGCGTGCGTGCCCAAGATCCCGAGAGGAGAATGGAGGAGAAAGGATTGGGGCATGGCCATCCCCCCTGGGGTGATTTCTCACTTTCTGTGTCTCTGTCTCTCTCTGTCTTTCAGGTGAGCATATGTGCCCTATAGCAAAAACCTCTCCAAAAATAAACAAATAGATTACATATATATATAAAATAAATAATTCTACTTATGTTTCCCATTGTCCTTGTAAAATATCTGGTAGTTCTCTTCTTTCCCCAGGATGATATTGGGTGGTTGGGAAAACCATTATGCATTTTTGCATAGAAAAATATGTCATGACCTTCCCAATTACCAAATATATTTCAGGAGGGTTGACTGCCCTAGTGCCTTAGTTAAGAAAAGCCTTATAGGCACCCAAACTGCAAAACAGTCTCAGTTCAATCTAAGCATCCAGCCCTCCTTAGTAATCAAAACGTTGACCCTAACATGAAGCTAAAGCTTTATGTACTTAGTCCCAGCTCAGATCTACAAGCAGGCAGCCCACACTGGGGAAGGGAGTTCAGGTGCCTTTTTTCCCTTTCTCTTTATTTTATTTCTGTCCTCCCATTCTGTATAGCTTATGACCCCTGCAGGCTTGCACTGGCAAGAGGTGGGCTGTGGAGTCTGAGGTTTGATCACCATCACAAGCTAGCATCTGTGTTCGCTAGGCCAAGTGAGATTTACATTCATTCTGCTGTGGGGCCTTGGTCCATGGGTTTCCCTGAGATCTCCATGCCTCCCCCACCCCACACACGCCTCAGTGCTAGGACCTCTTACTGAAGCTCCTGCACTCAGGGAATGCACTCCTCTCTGGCTCTTTGCCTTTTCCTTCCTCAGCTTGTAGGCTTCTCTGCAACTTCTCCTTGCTGAGTCTGCTCATCCTCAAGGCTGTCCTCCTGGGCAAGCTCAGATGGCCTCACACAGTGGCCTCTGACTTCCTTTTCCTACTGAGCCAGGTCATACACTGGCATTCACCTCTTACTGACGCAGGTCCCATAATCATGTCATCAGCAGGCAGCTAGTCTGTCACCTTTAGAGCTCTCGGGAGTTAGAGACTAGAACCTTATGCATGCTGATTGCAGGGGACAAATACCCTGTTCTCAGCTGGTTTTACTGAAACACTTCTGTCTGGGCTTGAGGTAAAGTAAGGCACTCCTGCACCTCTTCCTCCAGTGCATGAGTGTGTGTGTGCAACGCATGTGTGTGTGCATGTGTGTGGGAGAAAGACCAGAGTACAACAGCAGCACTTCCAAAATTCTGTCTTGATCTTCACTGTGCAAAAGTCCAGTTCAAAACCTGTGGAGCTTGCCCTGCAGCCTAGTGTTTAAGGGTGGTGGCTCTCATGTGGCCAATTCACTGTTTGAATCACTGTCCCAGCAGCTTGGAAAACACACCTGGCACGTGCGTGTATGTCCCAAATCCTGACAAGATGGAGAAGTGGGGGAAACAGAACTGTAACATGACCATGCCCCATAGGGCAAGGATGACTTCCCCTCTCACATTCTCTCTCACTCTGTTTTTCTCTCTCCTTCCAGAGAATACATGTACCCTCTGGCAATTAAAAAAAAAAAAGTCCGAGTGTTGCCCCTTGGTCCCCTCAGTGCCCGCAGCATAAGCAGACAATGTTAAGTTTGTATATAAATGGCACCCCATCTGCTTCTCTTTTCTTCAGGGGAAGCTTTTGACATTGCTGTACATAGATATCATCTACAGCGGGGACTGACAGATGGACAACGCAGTCTCAGATCAGAGCAAAAAGTGATTGAGCTACATTGATTTGTTAGCATGAAGTGGCGAATCGAGGATCAAGACATGAGAGTGAGAAAATGGAGAGAAAAATCCACAAGGACAGCCACAAATATAGAGGTGGACAGGGACGCAGCAGTCTCAGCCTGGAGCTATGGCTGGCAGCTCAAGGAGACCTGGAGGGCTGGATCTCTCGTGCCACTGGAAACTCCTGGCTGGATCTCTCGTGCCACTGGAAACTCCTGGCTAGCCTGCTCTGCCCTGCCCTGCATCCTGGTCCTTGTAGATGGTGCCATGTAAAGGTCCTTGAAGGGAGATTTGCAATGGTGGCCCCTCCAAACCAAATAATTAAGAAAATAGATGTGGAAAGTATCAATAAGAACATCTATGTTCATAAAAGCATGTTCTGTTCCTGTCTAGTCATAAAATCATCCATGAGGAAAGCTGGATTTAGTAAGAAAAATAATGAAATTCAGTAAGAAAAATAAAAAGAGAACCAATCTTATGGTAATATGAGTTAGACTTCTGCTTTTAAGACTGGTACATGGTGAGACCAGCAGGTAGTGTGGTGGTTAAAGAGATGGACATTCCCACATGGCTAACCATGGTTCGAGTCCCAGACCTGGTGGCTTGCTTTCTCGTTTTCCTGCTCTCTCTCTCTGTGTCGCTCTCTGGTCAAATTAAAATACATGAATAAATAAATAAAGTTAAATAAATATTTTTTAAAATACTGGTACATGGAATTCTAAAGATATTAATATTTGAAACACTCATATGTGATAAGAACCACATATTTGCTTGGAATTGTGAAAGGAAGGCCAATGGGAATATATAAAACTTTTTTTTAGTGGGGAGGAGTGGGAAAGAAAAAGACACAGATACAAAGAAAGGGAGAGTCTAGGACACAGCAGTTCTTACAAAACAAATGCAGTACTGACCTGCAGGTCTGGCGGTGTATCTGGATTTTTAGTTAATTCTTTAAGATCATTAACTTTGGATTGCAGTTCTTCCAACCTCAATGCCTTGTTTTTAACTTCAGTCTGTTAAAACAGAAAGCAAAAGGTATAAGCATAACTTACCAAAAACACTTATATGCCATATTTGGGATTTAATATTTTTGAGGGATTACTTTGTCAAAATGCTCCAATTTCAAGCCAGCATGGGTTGGGAAGATTTCCATTCCATTTTCTAAGAGCTGTTATTACTTATTCATGTGGGAAAATAGTACGATTCACATTCACTTGGAATATGAAAGAGTGTGCTGAACTATCTTTCTTCCTACCCCCTTTTATTAGTAAAAAAGCTCCTGGAAAAAATTAAACACTGACCAAAGCTGGTGGGGATTCCCAACAAGCGAACACGAGCTGACTGTCACTTATTCATTCACAACATCTCTACTACTACGGCAGTGTTAAACACTCACAGAACATTTCAAAGCAAAACCACATTAAGAGCACTTAATTACTTGAGATTGTGTAATAAGAAAGAAATATTTTAAATAAAAATTTAAATACCAAAATAGAAACAAGTTAATGAGGAAATTGATATCTAAAATTTTGCCTTTTGTCTATTTATTTTGCACCAACACTAACACAACAAAAGGAGAAAAAGAACAAAAATAATTAAAAATCATTACTGAACAAGTTAGATCCTAGAAAACATCATTAGTTATTTGGGGCCAAAAGAATTATTTTGAAATGGTATTTTGGTGGTTTGTGGACACCAAAAAATTCTTGTGATGTCATTAATTGAGATGGCAATTTTCTTTATTTTTATAATTATTTTATTTAACTTTTATTTATTGTGTTTTTTTACATGCTGAATTTTCTTTCTTTCCTTATTTTTATTATTATTTTTATACTACATTTAATCACATTTATCTTTACAGTATATAACATTTCTTTTTTCCAGCACGATTACCATGCATATCAGTCAAGACAAAGACATATCATTATCATCAAATAACTTTTCTTTTTTTAGATTATTATTTATTATTATTATTATTTACTCTCATCATCATTATTATTACTATTATTATTATTTTTGGAGAGGTTTTTTGCTATAGGGAGTGTGTGCTTGCCAGAAAGACAAAGAGACACAGAGAGACAGAAAGTGAAAAATCACCCCCCGGGGGGATGGTCACACTGCAATCCCTTCTCCATTTTCCTCTTGGGATCTTGGGCATGCACGCACATAATGCCCAGTGTGAGTTTAAGCCACCAGGTCCAGGACTTGAATCAGTCAACTACGTGGGAGTCCAGCGACATAGCTATTATGCCATCTGCTGGTCCGATCAATATTATTTTTTTAAATATTCAATCAGTATTCATCATTTGGCTTGTAAAGAGAATTTACCCAACATGAAATGCATCTCAGACTAGTCCAGTTGAGAATACTATTCATATTATCATCAACAGGTAATAAACCATTTCTGTGCCCCACAAATCAGATGGCAATTTTCTTAGAGTAAGATGTAATCAACTGACTATTGGGCTCAAGGCCACCTACAGAGCTGCTGAGCAATCAGGGACTCGTAGCTACCTACCTATCCTCCTTTACTGTCCTGCAGCAGGGATGGTGCTGGTGGGCACTAGGCTGGCCTTGTCACTTAATTAGCCAGTGTGTCACATGGACAGTTGGCAACATAAAAACTTAACTCTGGGAGTGTCAGATCTAACTGTGGGCCTAACTCATATTGGCTTCCCGGAGTGCTGAGGTCAGTAGCTGTAGGCTGCTTTAATGAACAGCTGCCTCTCCAAAGGAAAGGCCCTGCTTTTTAGCACTTACTGCTATTTTGAGCCACCACATGCTGTTCCTGTACATGGAGTTAAAAGATGCACACAGTAGCATCCCACGCTCAAGGCTTTCCACAAGGCAGACAAGACGGATGTCAATAACTCAAGGGTCTAGATAATAGTAGAATAAAAATTGGGAACAGGAAGCTTTCAGTATGTATAAACTGTGTTTTGTTTTGTTTTCACTGCCAGAGGGTATGTAAGCTTGCCAGAGACAGAAAGCACCCACAAATAAGACATATACACACTGCAATCCTTTTTCTTTCATTTCTTCTTCCTGTCAGGATTCGAGGCATGTGTGCATATGTGCCCCATGTGTTCTTCAGACCATAATGTTTGTGGTTCAAAGTGGTTGGCCAAGTGGAATACAGCTGCAGCAATCACTGGACCAGCTCTGTGGCCTCTCTTTTAATAAGTTTTTTTTTTATGTGCAATTTAATTTTTTAAAGAATTACTTATTTAATTTTATTTGTTATTACTATTTTTATTATTTAATTTGACCAGAGAGATACACAGAGAGAGAGAGGAGAAAGTGAGAAAGCAAGCTACCGGGTCCGGGACTTGAACCGTGAACTGCCTTGTGGGAGTCCAGTACCTCAACTACCACACTACCTGTCAGTCTCCAATTTAATTTTTAATAACAGTTGTGTTTAACAATGGCTGCAGTTACTGAAAATTTTAGAGTCAACTTTTGCATGTGCGTGCAAGCCAGATCCAGCTCAGAGCTGTTTGAGCTGCCTGTTACTTCAGAGAGATAACAGCTACAGAGATGGCAGTACTCCTCACCCATGAGTGTACTCATGTCTGGATCATTTCTTTTACTTCTGCTTGTCCTTCGAAATTAGAGATAGATTATAAAATATCTAGAATCTTCTTTGGGCTGTATAATTTACGTAATACAGTTTATTCACTTATATTTTTTCTGACTAAAGTCACTCTCTAGTCACTCTGTTTCTCCTTGCCCTGACTTTAATAGTAACCCACTGGCTGCCTGACACTTTATATATAAAACCTTTATTATAATGTAAATTGCAAGAGGGTAGGGATTTGTTTTGCTATTATATTTCAGTGTCCACCACAGTGACTGGCATATGTTATTAACCTACTCCATAAGAATTTGATGAATAAATAAATAAATGAGTGCAAGAAGTGAGAATACAAGGAGTTTAAAATAAATTGGTTACTAAAACTTTGAAAAGTCAAAGACTCTTTGTAAGCCTACGTCACTCCAATTTCCTTTTTTTTTTTTTATTTCCAAAAAGCAAGTGGAAGAACATAGGACCTAGCATAATAGCAATGGGAAGTACTGAACAAACAGGTTTTTATTTTTCCTCTCCATGTCATGACGAAGCCCAGCTCTTTTAAAGATAACGTGTCACTAAGTTGTCCTGCCAGTCTCAGGCTCGTGAGTTACTGGGATGACAGGTGCACATCATCACACCTGGCCACTTGGGTTGGATCAGGAATTGAACCTGGGCCTCCCATGCATTCCCAGCCTGCAGAGCACAGTGTCTTAGCAGTACACATCACAGTGGCTGGGCCATTTATTTATTTATTTATGCCGGATGAAGAAATAGGTGCTAAATAGTACTAAACAACAAATGATCCAAATCTGCTTTTCAAATTAAAAGCTACCATATTAACAGATGAATGGGTAAATTGTTGATTTTTATGAATATTTACATTTTTAGTAATACTTCAAGAACCCCAACTATGAAATGATAAAAATTTTAAAAATCACTTTTCCTTTAGCCTATTAAAATCTGAAGTAAATAGCAAAAGATAATTAAGATTTTCTTAGCACTCATAGTTCCCTCTGTTCCCTCTGAAAGGAAGAATGGACTAAGAAAGAAAGAAAGAAAGAAAGAAAGAAAGAAAGAAAGAAAGAAAGAAAGAGAGAGACATTGTTTTTCATAGTCTAGCAAACTATGTACAACAACTTCCTGTAGCTAGGCCAGTTGGTCAACTTACCTCAAATTCTCGGAGGAATTCTTCGGCTCGGAGACTGTTGTTGAGGTTGCTGATGTTTTCAGTCAGCTGCGGAACAGAGTTGTTGGACCATCTGTCGATCTCGTCTTTACCTGAAAGTACCTCATCCCAAATGGACAGGCCCACTCTCAGCCTCTCCATGTTTTCTTCAATTCGCTCTGATACCTGGGGTAGAAAATAGAAGCCATTACTAGGGCATTACTAGCGCTGATGCTTTCAAGTGCTCATTCCCCAACTAAAGTACTGAAAATGCCAGCGCTTCCTTCCTCAGGAAATTATATTCTGACTAACAAGGTTTTACAAAAATTATTACAACTTGACTCAGGCAAATGCTAATGAATACATTGTTTCTGCCATTAGGAGAGTTGTTTGAATTTTGAGACATTAAATTTACATTTATAAAGTGAGAAACTATGCAATAGGTCTGTTGGGACCTACTGTAGCTCACTGTAACAGTGAACTCTACAGGATCAACGTCCTTCTAGGACAGTATTTTATTTAGTTATTTATCATGATTTTAAAAAAAGTTGCAACAAGGCATGTGCACTTATCAGAGAGAGACAGAGAGAGGAGAGGGAGAAAGCATCCCCACCCAATGGGGCATGGTCACACCGCAATCCATTTCTCCATCCTGTTGGGATCTGGGGCATACATGCTAATGTGCCAGGCATGTTTTTCAAGCCAATGCCAGCGTTTGAACTCTGCTGTTGGCTGTGTGGGATCCAGCTCCCTTAACCACTAAGCCACAGGGCCAGTCCATGATTATCCTTTAAAGTTGATTAATTTCTTTCTTTTATGAGAGAGAGAGAGAGAGAGAGAGAGAGAGAGAGAGAGAGAGAGAGAGAGAGAAGCCCTTGACTGGACCTTGCCATTATTTGGCAGTGTCCTACCACCATTGTCACCATGGCAAGGCCTGTATTTATTTTTAAAAGTAACAAACTAAGCACTTCTATTTGTAATGTTGAGGTAGAAGAAAGGACATTGAATTCTAATATATTTAAAATGTAAGTAAATGTGGCCAGCAAGTGGCATAGTGGTTAAAGCACTGGACTCTTGTGTGGTAGACCACTGTTCAAGGCCTGGACCTGGCAGCTTGAAACTCAGGCTGGATGCATGTACACATTTGCCCAAAATCCCAAGAGAAGGGAGGAGAAAGGATTGTGAGATGACTATTCCCCCGACTCTCTGTCTCTGTTTCTCCAACAAATATATGTGCCTTATTGCAAAAATCTCTCCAAAAAAAGTAAGTTTTGCATATTTAAAGTATTATTGCTTAACATTCTTCCTATAATAAGAATATTCTTTTTAAGAGTGGAGGTAGTCCAAATAGCATATAAAGTCTCCTGTCATCCTCAATTATTAGATGATATTACACAAGTAAAAACATCTAACTTTCATAAAGTTAGTTTATGCAAGGGAACCCTGTAGGTTAAGTTTCTAAACCTAGATGTTGATGATGGAGCAGAGGCAACAGAATCATTGGATTTTTAAGCTGAAAGATAATGTAAAAATATTTGGATAAAGAAGTAAAGTTCCTGGGAAAGCAAGTGACTTGTCACAGTCATAAGTTAGTGTGTGACAGAGAGAGATCCAAAACCCAAGATGTAAACTACAAGTCCAGTGTTTTCCAATGCAAAATTATAGTGTTATTACTTTTCATTATTATATATTATGCCTCAAGATTCTGTGGGATGTTTATAAATTATTCTTCTATTCTTATCCATAACTCCAGAGTTCTGAGAAGAAAAACACCCAGAATTATAATTTGTTGTGATTGAAGGTATGAAGTGAAATTCCAGAAAAAAATCGGGCAATATTTTAACAAAATGGAGCCAATCATTTTTTCCTATTTCTAAACTTTATACGAGCATTATTTTGCTTCTGAATATCACTATCCATTTAGCATGAAAAGATAACCAGTTCAATTCATATCCCTGAATAATCCTTTGCCTAACAAGTTCAGGGAGAAACATGAAAGTTGAAAGGTTCACAGAATCTGGGGATTGTCTTACATCCAGCCATTTGTCCACGGTGCTCTCCATATCTGTCTTTACCAAGACAAAATCACTACTGTGAATTTTTTTCAGCTCAGATAGTAAGTGTTTTCCTTTATTGGTAAAGTTATCCAACTCTTTCTGTTTATAATTCATTTCATTCTTGGCAGTTTCATGCTGTGGGCATAAACAGTTCCGTAATTAATACAATAACCAGTGGTAAGAGTTTAAAACCATTTTCCTCTAAGGATCTTAATTCATGGTTATCCTATGCAGAAATTGGTTACATTAATTAACTGTATAAATATGTGTGTGTGTGTGTGTGTGTGTGTGTGTGTGTGTATAATATCCTTTTTTTTTTGAGTTTCTAGAACTCTAGAGTATCAATATTGCTGGTTGAGTTTGTTAGCATGAATTATCCACATCTAAATGTACTGATAAGAATTGTGCAAAAAAGTGCTTTACAGAAAAGAACAGATCTACTAGTCTAAGAACAGATCTACTAGTCTAAGAACAGATCTACTAGTCTACTAAAATGAATACATTTTGAATTTTACCTTAGATAAAGCCCATTTAAGATCCTCCTGATCTTTCATAGTAGTTCTGGTTACGATCACATTGCTGGCGTTTTCTAGGACTTTAGAAACAGCTGACTTCAAGTTCTGATATTCTCTCATTAAGTCGATAAGCCCACAGCATTGACCCTGGCTGGAATAATTAAAGCAAATATCTCCTTTAGTGTCATGTCTCAGGAAAGAGGAGCATTCTCCATGATTGGATCTGACATAGAACTACATAAATGCCCTCACAGATGGATGCTAGACCCAAGAAAAAACCAGGTTTCTACATACAGAGGTTAAAATAGCACTGCTGGTAACCCTACCTAAGTCTAATATCCCAAATGCTGTCTATGAATGAAAATGCGTGAGTAATTAAAACAAATCTATGGGGCTAGCCTCTGGCATGGTGGTTGAACCAGTTGGATACCACATGACTGAATGAATGGTTTGAGTCCCAGACCCAGCAGCCTGAAAAACATTCCAGTTGCATGTGTGTGCAGGCCCATGATCATGAAATGAAAGATGAAGAAGGGATTGTGGCATGGTCATCCACCCAGGGTGGCAGGGGGACTGCATTCTTACTTCCTCTCTCTCTGTCTCTCTTCAAAGAGCATGCATGCCCTAAAAAATAAATCTATGAAACAAAGAAGCAATATCTGTTCTTAACAGCTACACTTAGCTGAATCACTCAATTTTTGTTAAGTGTCCTTTTCCATGCCATCTTAATTATTTCATAATGGCATATGTTAGGAGAAGAAAACAACAAAGCAGAACAAAAACACTGCTCAAAAATGAAAATCCATGAGTCTTTTCCTCTAATCTCATGTAACAAATTTTCATTAAATATTACTCTCCTGAAAATTGTCAAAATAAGACAGAGTTTTAATTTATAAAGTGCCTGTGAGCAAGCAACTCTACACCAAGACATTTTTCTGAAGAAACTGTGTGTGTGTGCACACTAAGATTTAGGTAAAACAATATTCTTAACATCACTATTTGTAATAAGAAAGAAAAAATAGAAATAACCTAAATGTTAAAAATAGGGCAATGATTGAATGAATTCTGATACATTCTCATTACTGAACATAGTGTTATCTCTAAGAAATCACAATTTAGGGAAATGTTTAATAATATGGAATAAAGATGATGGCACATAATTAAATTTTAAAAATCCTATGAGGACCAGCAAGTGGCATAATGGTTACATTGCTGGACTCTCATGTAGTTGACCGCAGTTCGAGTCCTGGACCTGGTGTCTTAAAACTTATGCCAGTGCATGTGTGTGTGGCCAAAATCCCAAGAGGAGAATGGAGGAGAAGGAATTGTGGTGTGGCCATCACCCTTGCAGTTGATTTCTCACTTTCTGTCTCTCTGTCTCTGTCTCTCCAGAAAGCACATTTGTCCTATAGCAAAAAATCTCTCTCAAAAAAAAAAAAAAAAAAAAAAAAAAAAAAGAAAAGAAAGAAAGGAAAGGAAAGTCTATGTTACACATTGGTAATATTTATTCATTTATTTTGCCATAGGGCACATGCACTTGCCAGAGAGAGAGAGAGAAAGAGAGAGAGTGAGAAAGCATCCCCAGGGGATGGCCAAGCCACAATCCATTCTCTTCCAGTCTCCTCTTGGGGCTGTAGGCACCCAGACACATGTACCTGGCATGATTCTCAAGCTGCTGAGTCTGGGACACCCACAGTGCAGTTAGCCATGTGGAATCCAGTACCTTAGCCACCACACCACAGTTCTTTTTTTTTTTTTTTTTTTTTTTGAGAGGTTTTATTATTTTCGAGCACGTGCACTCACCAGACAGACAGAAAGAGACAGAGAGACAGAAAGCGAGAAATCACCCCCCAGGGGGGATGGCCACGCCGCAATCCCTTCTCCTCCATTCTCCTCTCAGGATCTTGGGCACGCACACACGCCCAGTATGAGTTTTAAGCCACCGGGGCCAGGACTCAAACCGCAGTCGGCTACATGGGAGTCCAGCGACATAGCCATTACACTAACTGCTGGTCCAACCATGGTTCATTTTTAAAATACTATAGATGTCCAATTGTTTCAGCACCATTTATCGAAGCATTGTCTTTTCCCTCTTAAATTGCCTTTGCACCTTTGGCAAGAACTAATGTGAGTCTATTCCTGACTCTCTTTATTCTCCTGGTCGACACAATTTCGTCGATACCACACTTAAACTAACAACTGTGGGTCCTCTAGTTCTTTTTCAAAACTGTACTGGCTATTTTGTCTTTTGCATTTACATATAAACTTTAGAATCGGCTTGTCAATTATTACAAAAATGCTGTGGGTGCTAGGTGGTTTCACAGGAATTGTACTGCTGTTGAAAAAGACCTCAGTATGACCCTGCTGCGGTGGTGTAGGTGGCAGAGCACTGCTGTGCCATACTGGAGCAGCACAAGAGTTCAGATCCTGGGTTGACCTGAACACACCAGTGAACACGGCTGTGACCCCATCCCTGCCTCTCATAAAAAATAATAACAGTAAACTTTTAAAAAGTGAAAAAGGAGGCCAACAGTGTCATGATGGTTAAAGCAGCTGGATCCCACATGGCCAACTATGCAGTTCAAGTCCTGGACCCAGAGGCCTGAAATATATGCCAGGGGCATGTACGTGTTTGCCCCAAGTCCTGAGAGAAAAATGGAGGAGAAGGGATTTTGTGGTGTGATCACTGCCTCTGTGAGTTGCTTTCTCACTTCCTCCTTTCTCTCTCTCATGAGTGCACACACCCTATAGAAAAAATTAAAATTAAAAATAAAAATAAAGAAAAAAATTTTATAACAACAACAAAAACATTCCCTTCCCAAAATGGCCCATGTGGACAGGCATTTTATTAAAAAAGTTATGACAGAACTAGCCCTGAAGCGCTATGTGTAGAAAGCCAGCCCCCTACAACCAGCAACAGTTGAAATTCCACTCCTGGCAGCTTGAAAAACATGCCAGCCAGATCCCTTTGTGTACATAAAATCATGATGGGATGGAGACAGGGAGGAAAGGGATTGCAGCATGACTCTGGCCCACTAGGGGGCGCTTTCTGTCTGTGCCTCCTTTTTTTTCCTGTTACACACACTCTGGCAATTAATTTTTTTTTTTTTAATAAAAAGAAGATATGGCAAATATTAGGTCGTCAGAGAAATCATGAGTATTTTTCTATGCAAAAAATGACTTCTCTGATGACCCAATAGCATATCAAAATATGTTCCATATCATTAGGCTTCAGGGAAACACAAGTTGAAAAGGAATGAGAAATCTCTACACATATATTAGGACATTAAACAAGCAAATAAACAAAAAATTGACATTGCCAAGTGCTGGATTACAGCTCCCATCCATGCTGATGTGAATGCAATGTGGTACACTCACTTTAAAAGAGAAAAAATCCCAGAGAACACACGTACTCCCCAAAGATAACAGGAGGAAAAGCAAGAAAGCGCTCTCCGTGAGACGTGGTCACACCGCAATCCTCTCTTGCCCATCTCTCCCTCCTTTTGGTATTTTGGTCATATGCACACATGCTCGGTGTTTTCTCAAACTCCAGGTTTGCGACTCAAACTGCACAGTCAGTGAGGTGGGACCCAGATGCCTTACCCACAACGCCACTGTCTGAACCTACAATAACTTTAAAAAGTAACTTAAAAATTTCTTATAAAGTTAAATGTATACTTTTCTACATCACCCAGGGTCTCACTTTTAGATATTTATCCAAGTAAAATAAAAACTTATGGACACACAAAAACTTGAAAATTAATGCTATTTTAAATGCTTTATGTATAAACCATTCAAACTGGAAAGAATCCAACTGTTCTTCATCAGCTAAATGGATAAATGGTGGTACATTCTATTCAATGGAATATTCAACTACATAAAAAAGAATGAATTATCGAATCATGTGATAACATACTATGTGTTAAGTAAACGAAGCCAGACTCAAAAGGCTACCTACGCTCGGATGAGTCTACTTATAAGTGATTCAGAAAAATACGAAACTACAGATATGAAGAACTGAGGGTTGACTGCCCAGGAGGCAGGGTAAGGGGAAGAGCTCGACTATAATGACATCCGAGGCATTTCTTTTCAGTTGGCAAAACTGTTACTGTGCAATGTGACAGCTGAGATAGTGACATACCTGGAGGAGTTTGTCAAAACTCGTAGAATTGAATACTACAAAGGGTGAATTTTACTGTCCTTAAATTATATCCTAATTTTATAAACAACTACGACAAAACAAAAAGGAAAAGAAAATCAGAGGTTCGGACTCTCATTGTAGTATTTTGTAACGGCTGATAACTTGTGTTTTTAGCCATTGAGTTACACACATAATTGTTATTTGAAGACAACATCCTCAGTAAAGTTGTGTAGGATTAAATTTGGAATGTCTCTAAAGTGACACAGAACAACCCCAAATGACAAAAGATTTCCAACTCTTCATCCATCAAGACAATCAATAAACAACAGTCCAATGTCACAAGGTAAGTGGAAAATTCAAAACTGGGACATTCGTGACTTACTTTTCATGAATTAGTTTTTTGGTGTCATTCCAAGTGACTTCTAAGCGATTGACCTCTTTGTCAACTTCAGGTGCAAAAGTCACATCTTTCTGTGCAATTTGCTTAGCTTTGTCTTTTAACCAACACAGTTCATGCTCATGAGAATTTAGTTCATCTTCTAATTGATTGAATACTCTCAACCTGTGAATTAAAATGGTATTATACTGTTAATTTACTAAAGGAGTTAAAGGGTATTTCCTTTCCATAAGCACATGGTAAGTCCATAAAACATACAAATACTTAGAAAAGCTTTTCTACAGGAATTAAATTAATCTGTATCAAATGACAAAGATTTATTTAAAATTAATTTTGCAATCTCACATTGTACCTCAGAAAATGCTGCAAGTTATTCTTAAAACTTATCAGCTTTTATTAAGTTTGTATTCTTTATCTACTTTGTTTTGACATGAAACTTTTTTTTTATTTTGAGAGATTTTTGCTATAGGGTGCGTGCGCTTACCAGAAAGATAGAGAGAAACAGAAAGACAGAAAGCAAGAAATCGACCCCCAGGGTAGGGGGCTGGCCATGCTACAGTTCCTTCTCCGTTCTCCTCTTGGGGTCCTGGGCACGCATGCACATGCGCCTGGCATAAGTTTAAACCCCCGGGTCTGGGACTCGAACCACGGGAACCATGGCAGGAACCACTTTTCCTACATGGAAGTCCAGCAACATAGCCATTATGCCAACTGCTGGTCCCAACATGAGACTTTTTAAAATTTCATTTTTTACATTAATTCTCTGTACATCATTACAGTATACAAAATGAGATTTTCCATTCAGAATACACTGTATATTGGTTTAATCAAGGATATTACCATACGTGTTATCACCAACTAATAATTTTCCATTTCTTGTTACTTATATATATTTTTCTTTTTTCTCCTCTCCTCCTGATTCCTAAGACTATGGGTGACCTGGTAGGCTTAGTACTAATTGCAAGGTCATTGGTAAGAAATGCTTCTGGGCCAAGTGGTCCAATCAGTGTCAGCAATAATACTTAAGAATCACAGTTATTTCATCTGAAACAGTTTTAATGAGCTCTATGAAAACATTATACAGTTAAAACTTAAATTAACTACATAATTGAAAAGAATCACCATGAAAAAAGTTATCACAGTTTTGTCCCTAATATATTGGGTTGTCAGGAAAGTCATGATGCATTTTTGCATAGAAAAATAAAAAACTGCCTAAGGAGTTTAGGGGTTGCCTGCCTCACTGTAAGAGTAAACTGCCTCGGCTTCCAAGGACTTCATATTAACATTCGAGCATAGTTAGGAAGTGGCCATACAGAGGCGGCCATTGACTCTTTCATGCTTGCGTTTTGATAAATCGCTGTAGAATTTACAAAATGAACATATATGTTATCCCATTCAATTCTCAAAACAAAGTGGCCTTGGGCAGGTATAATCATTATTCCTGCCTTACAGAAAGGGGGGTGATTTCCCCAAGGTGGACTCTGAGTGAAACCTAAGAGTGTCCAGGATTTAGTAAGTCCATCAATTCAGCGCAACATTTTCTGAAGCCTCTGTGTTATTTAGGTGAATTCTGTGCACTGAGGGGTAATGATAAGGCTCTTGAGCTCAACCTGGACTTCCTTTTCCAGAAATTTTAGGGTCTCCAGTCTGCTTGGCCTGAACTGGACAGAGAGGCCAAGCTGCCCTGTACCCCAATGGACTGCTAACCTCCTGGGCAAGTGACACTAAGCACCTTGTTCTCTCTGTGCATCTCTCTTACTGTAGAGGCTATTTTTTTTTCTCCCTAAATCACCTCCTTTGTTAATTTGTTGCAGAACCAGCCAGATAGCTTATGCCCAGCAGAGGTAAACGTCAGGAGCCCAATCTATAACCATCAAGTCCATCATCATCTAACTAAAGCCTTAATACTGAATTGACAGTGGTTTTAGCAGGGACATTATACAAAGGGTTTTCAAAAAGTTCATGAAAAATGCATATTATGAAAAAATTATATGTGGATTTATTATTTATTCAGCACCAAAATAAACTAGGACTTCCACTCCATTTTTCTACGAACTTTTGAAGTCCTCTTGTAATCTTTATCAATTACAGACACCTTGATATGGATGTGAATGAACTGAATACATTTCAATTGTGTCTTTGCTCCCTAAAAAAAAAGAAAAAAAAAAGTGGCCCTGAAAACATGGGAAAGAAGGAAAAAGAAGGTTGAGAAGAAAGCTACAGTATTAGGGAAGAAGGGATTTTGCAGTTCCCTAAGGAAGCTGACCCTTGACCCATTTGCTTCTATACTGATCTCACCTGAAAAACCCCACCTTTGCTCAAACTCACATCTCTACCTTCTCCATAGCTCTAAGCAAACGGTTAAAAGTGCTTGTGGAGACCACTCTGCCAAACTGGTTAGTTTCACTTCAAATGGATGAACACAGAACTCAAATGCCTTCCTAAGGTCCTTTTTACAAGAGAATTTCCTCAGCATTCTCTCTACTCTAATGTCTGCCACCTACCCCCACTTAGCGAACTTGCTCCAGTCTTGACTGGGAGGTTACCAACCACAAGGGAGGGGCTCCTTCACACACCGGCCTGCACAGCTCCTTTCTCCTCTGCCTTCACTCTTGTTACAGTATAGGAATCCCCCCTCTAACCAGTAAAAACTGCTTAAAAATCGGTCATCTGATTCATATACTGCCGTGTAAATAAGATGGCAGAGTGACTCACACACAGGCATTAGGACAATCCTAAAGGAAGCCAAAGAAATTTCAGTATTTCCCAAGTATCTAATTAGTCATTCATTTTATCTTGAAAATATCAAAAAAGGAAGTTGCTAAATACGGTACTATTAAAGTTCTGTACAGAAGATAATTCCAGGACAAGTACAACCAGAGACACTGGCTTCAACAGTTTCCTTTACCTCTGCTGAAGAGCTTGGCGCGTGGGTTCTTTGAGTCGCTCTTTGTCAGTTCTTTCTTCAATGTCCTCGAGGCTTTGCAGCAGCTCCTCCTTCTGGTCTTGAAATGCTTTTTTCAATACTGCCAAGGCATCTGCTTCACTCTGCTTGGTGCCCAGGAGGTTCTGGATCTTCTCCAGTTCTAAACAGAGCTGATCAGCCGTGGCTCGGCAGGAAGTTCTATGCTCAGAGCTGCCGCTTTTCAGATGGTATTGGGCTTTGGAGAGCATGCAGTCGAGACTGATGGCAGTAGATTCTAATGCTTTAACATCTTGAATAGCTTCATGTAGGTCCTTTTCTAACAAATCAGACTGTTTCTTATTCATGCTGTTGGTTGCTTCCACCGTTTGTCTCAGCCGGTGGAGAACCCCAGACAGAGAGGCCTGGCTCTGTAGGAACCCTGCCAGCTGGGCCAGGGCAAGCTGCCGCCGCTCCACAACCTGCATGGCCTCCTCGAACAGCTGGAAGCAGTCCTCTGCCTTGCCCTGGAGGAGGTGGAGGTCCTCTGCTTGGCCCAGAGAAGCTAGCTTTGCCAGGTGGCCCTGCAGACTTTGCCATTCTCCCTTCTTACTCTCGACTTCTGCTGCGTGGTCCTGTAAAGAGAGAGTCAGATTCCTCAGACGCCGACGGTGTGTGACACGTTTCTGTTCCAGGTGTGAAGTGTGAACATACACTGTAATACCAGGGATAGCGCAGTATTTGGAGATCATCTCCACTGAACGTTCCAGAAACCTTGGTAAGATTTCCCACTTCACTGATTAATGAGGGGACTTCAAAAAGTTTGTGGAAAATAAAATTAAAGTGCAAGCTTATTTTGGAACAATAGAATTTTGAAATGCATTATTTTTTCATAATACACTTTCCATGTACTTGTTGAAGACACCCTCATATATATTTCACATAAATCACAATTCTGATTTAGAACTAATTAATTCTGTGGGGAAAACACTCCTTCATGGATAGAAATCATTCATTTAAAAAGTTGAAAATTTAGAAAAACTTAAAAGATGTATGTATTTTTGTTTTAAATTTTAAAATTTAAATGATGCATGTGTCATTGAAATATACAGCTGATGTTTGAACAATGCCCAGTCAAAAATCCAATCATAGCCTATTCTGACCAGGGTCAGAGCTGCGCTGAGAAAGGGCACTGCCCGCCCCACTCTTCCTTGGTCATAACTCCTATCCAGAGGCTGAGGCCACAGGTATGGAGCAGGAGTACACGGCATCCCCCAACGATCCAGTTTGAGGTTTGCTGTTAAAGCCACATCTGGACTCCCAGTCACTGCGACAGAATCCGGGGTGCAGCCCCCGTCCTGCCACCCTGCACTGACCAGTCATCCCCATGGTCTCAGTCTCTCCAGAGGGTGGAAGCTGAACTTCAGTGGGCACCTTCCTCTAAGGCGTAAAACTATCTCGTGTCCTGAAGATTCAAGAAAATTTGTTTTTCCCTTTAGGAAAATCAATTAATTAGCAAACCCAGTACAGTTTGAACCTTCAATAATAATAAATGTGTCACTATCAAACACTCTTATAAGAGTATTTCATAGCTCCTGTTCACTATCTCACTGCTTGATGATCAATATCTGGTGGATTCAGTGCTGTGCGCGCGCACGTGTGTGTGTGTGTGTGTGTGTCTGTGTGTGTCTGTATGTCAGAATAGATATTAGGCATAAATAAGAGAAATAAGTCATGATTTTTGAATTGCTTTCAGGCTAAATAGCAATCCAGAGAAACTATATTGTGAAAGTCTTGGAAACCAGTATTAGCTTTTAGTATTGGAATAAACAAACTAGGAAACATAAAATAGATATTCTTACCATTTCATACTAGAAACCAACTCTCCACTTTGAAGAAACAGTTTCTCAGGTGGTTTTCTACTTTTTCTGAAATGGTTTTATCTGCTTAATTTATCTACATAACCCATATGATCAATTACTAAAACATTTTCACATGAATAAAAAATTACATTGCTGCCACATTTTTTTTTAATGTTTCATCCTTTTATAATTCAAAACCTCTTTTTTGTGAACAAATTCTTCTTTGATTTCTAAAAAAAATATATTTTACCTTGTGCCTGGTGAGAGCTACTTGATGATCCATCATGCTTATCTCAGAAGTACTTTGCAATTCACTGAGAAATTGCTTAATCCATACAGAAAAGGAAAGTAGCAACTCATCAAATTGCTGGTGTTCAGCAACCACAGACTGGAGAAAATTAATCCTGTGTGGAGAGAGATGTTAGAGCTGAAATGTCCTATAAGTGTATAGAGGGTTAATGGTATATTTGTGAATGAAGCTTACCCCTGGGTAATTGTGATGTCATTTGCAGACAAGCCCAACCTCTTGATATGTTTTACTCCCCAAACCCTGTTTTTCTAATATTCTCCACCTCAGTTAACATGACCACCATGCACGCAATGGCCTACCCTGATGGACCACTCTTCACCCCTTTACCCATCCCATCTGACCCACTCATGCCCCTGTCAGCACCTCCACTACACTCTCTCTTGACTCTGTGCTTTTCTCTCCATTTCCATGACTCCCACCCCAGTCGAAGTCTCTTCATTTCTTGCCTGGCCTCCAAGAGCCTCCTAAGCTGGCTTCCTTCTTGCCAGCCTTCCACTTCTGCCTCCCGGAAGTCCACTGTCTACATAATGGCCAGAAGCGATTTCATGTGATCTGCGCATTCCTGGTCATACTTAAATACTGAGACAGTTTCCTATTACAATGAGGAAGGCAAAACCCCTAAACTCTTTACGGCAGTCTACAAGGGACATCACATAGACGCTGCCCTGGCCTTGTCTTACACAGCTCTGTCCCACCCTCCCACTGACCTCTGTTCCCTGATGTCATCACTGCCTTGGTGCCTCTGCCCTCAAAGCATCCTTTGCACAGCACCCAGCTCCTCTTAGATGTCATCTTGCCAGAGAGGCCTCACTTGACCATCCTAAAGGCTAACATGCTCCACTCTGCAGGTCTTACCACAGCACCTATTTTGTTGGTAATACTCACCATCACCTGAAACAATCTTGTTTATTCATTTGTTTATTATATAGGAGATCAGAATCCCAAACTGGCATTAGAATCAATGCCTTAATCAAATATCAATAGTTGTTACAATAATTAATGCTAATTTTTTTGTGTTTTGTTTTTTTGTGGGGGGAGACTTTTGCTATAGGGCACATGTGCTCACCAGACAGACAGAGACAGAGAGACAGAAAGTGAGCAATCACCCCTCCGGGGGATGGCCATGCCGCAATCTATTCTCCTTTATTCTCCTCTTGGGATCTTGGGCACGCACGCACATGTGCCCAGCATGAGTTTAAGCCACCAGGTCCAGGACTCGAACCATTGTCGGCTACATGGGAGTTCAGCGACATAGCCATTATGCTAACTGCTGGGTCCCATGCTAATTGGTTTAAATGTATCTCCAAAATATCAGTGTGATAAAATGTGGTGAGCCACTGTAATGGTGCTGAGAGGGTGAAAACCTAATCCAATCATAGTATTGAGATAGAGGCTTTGGAACATGATTAAGGATTAGATAAGGTCATCAGGGAGGGCCCCCCATGCCTGCATCCTGGTGGGTTTCTAAGGAGAAAAACACAGACAAGGATATCATGGTCTTTTTCTGTCTCTTAAAGCACTGTTACCTTGACAGTTACATAGAGCCCCTCACCAAAAAGGAGACCCTCACCAGATATAACCCCTTGACCTTACACTTCTAAACTGTGAGTTAAATAAACCTCTATTCTTTTTTTTTCTGGAGAGGTTTTTGCTATAGGGCGCGTACACTTGCCAGACAGACAGACAGAGACAGAGACAGAAAGCAAGAAATCACCCCCCCAGGGGGGATGGCCACACCGCAATCCCTTCTCCTCCATTCTCCTCTCGGGATCTTGGGCACGCAAGCACACGCGCCCGGCGTGAGTTTAAGCCACCGGGTCCGGGACTCGAATCGTGGTCGACTACATGGGAGTCCAGCGACATAGCCATTACATTAACTGCTGGTCCCAATAAACCTCTATTCTTTATAAATCATCCACTCTCAGGTATTTCGTTATTAAACAACAGATAATGGACTAAGTTTATATCCAAAGTCAACTTTTAAAATTGACTTCCATGTTTTAATCCTTAAAAATATCATTCACACACTATTTGTACATGTATAAGTTATATTTTGAATGCCTTCACACATTTGTCACTTAGAAGTCTTTTCCTTCCCTTCTAAGAGACAGAGGGCAGATACTGCTCTGTACAGAAAACTGCTTATCTTTCAAGAGGTGTCATCAAATTCTTCCCAAACTCATTCAAATATTCCTTCTTTATGTTTGCCTTTCTCATTGATTTCCTTGCCACACCAATTTCCAATTATGTGAGATCAAGTTTTGTTTATTTTTATGACACCAGTATCTGACAAGGAGCCCCACACTCAGCCAATAAATGTGTGTTAGGTGACAGAATAGATAAATGAATAGACAATGGAATAAATACTTGCTGCATGGAAGTAAAGAGTGGAGCTATTTATTGTTATCCTCAGCACATTAAAGAGTACTCTACTCATTGTAGACAATTAATAAATATTAACTGTATGACTGAATATTTAAAGGACCAGAAAGGTTAACTGCTTATCCACGATCACGTGGGCAATCAATACCAGCTAAAAGAGAAAATGTGTTCTCTGGTATATCAATAAAGTACTGATGTCAACTGTCAATGATCTTAATTTGTGCCTCCATGTAATATAATACTTTCCTCTGAGCTCTCCAAAGGTCTATTTTGGAATTAAATAGAGTAGCTTACCTATAGAAGATGACTCTGGCTGAGAACCATCATGTGAAGCTGTGAAAGTTTTTTAGAATCAAAACGAAATAATGTGTGTCATTTTTGACTAAGCCAAGCCAGGATGACCCTGGAAGAAGTGTTTCCTCACACTAGTATGCCTGATGACGACAGTGACTGGGAGAACTCTGCCAGAATCCCGACCTCGCACAAAGAGCACTGCAACCCGCCACAAGGACTGCTTCTGCAAGGACATCTGTCCCAAGACTGGACGGAAACCACTCTTACTATTGATCCTGGGAGCCAAGGCCAATTGTCCCCAAACAATTATTATAATCCCCTCTCCTCCCACTTGTGGTTTATGGATTTTCACTCTAAAATTTGTCCAAGGATTGTAAAGTCCCAGAGAACTTGTTTGGGAATAATTGAATTATGCTCACCCAGCTTGCATCTTGCTGTAGTTCTCAATCTTGTGCCCAAATGTGAAGTCCTTTTTGCTTTACATATTTTGCCTCTGTTTATCTTTCTAGGTTAACCAAGCTAAATTTTAGTCATTTTTTTTTCTCCTGGACACAAATAGCTTGGGCAATAAGCAATATAAGCATTAGCAACCCTACCCTCTACAGTATATTTCAACTGGTTTAATCATTTGCCCTGACTCTTAGACTAAAATTTTGAACTGCGGCTCATTGGAAGTGCTCGTTTTTGAGGATCCATATTTTTAAAATGACAGATAGTTTTTGTCTCCTGTAGTGATCCACTGAGTAGCTGGGTTAAAGAAAACAAAACTATGCTCTCTTAATTTACATGCCCACTCTTTAAAAATAAATGAACCATATTAAAATGTTTTTTAGAACCAACCTTTTGCTAATTATCTGAGGTAAATCTCTCCATCTCTCATCTAACTGCTCCAAATGTAGCTTCATCATTTTCACGTCATCTTTGGAGGCCACTGAGAACAGTGATTCCTTCAGTTGCAGCAGGTTGCTGTACAAGGAGGCCTGGGCTACAACTTCATTTTGCAGTGCCTGAGAAAAACAGAATCCATTACAGACCTCATCCCTACATGACTACCCAGAAAGGACCATGTGACACAAGTGGTTACTGCCATTCTTGCAAAACAGAAGCCATTGGACTGACGGTATTAATCAAGAAGGTATTACTTAATTTGAAAATTGATTCACTTAACTTTCAATGCAATTTAAAAGTGCTACTGAAACTTGAATGTGTTTCCTAGAGTCTAGATTATATTAAGGGAGGTACATTTAGAAACTTTAAGAATATCTTTCCAGATGAAGAAAAAAAAAAATAGGCCAAGAGAATTAAGAAGAAAGTAAGCATGCAAACAAAAACTATTACTAAAGAAAACCAGTACTATCTAACAATAATAGAGATGCAATTCTAGGTACCTGCAATGTGGTTCCCCTCTCTGTTTAGACATTACATTAGGACAAACTGGAAAAATTAAGGGCTCTTCATTTTACTTTCATGCATCAGAACTGCTATTTTAAAAATCAAATTAGGCAATGAATCTCTTAGGTGATGTGCAAGGCATAAATATGTGTGCTACCTGCCTAACAAGAAAGAAGTTGTGGACACTCACATAGATCGCTAACACCATAGAATGGTATGAGATTACAGGTGTAGCACGACAGATAGTAGATGCTTGTGAAAAGATATACATAATTAAATGTAAATTTTTTTCATTTAAAAAATAAAAAACAGGGAACCAGCAGTTAGCGTAATGGTTATGTCGCTGGACTCCCACGTAGTCGACCGTGGTTCGCGTCACGGACCCGGTGGCTTACAACTCACGCCGGGCGCGTGTGCGTGCGTGCCCAAGATCCCGAGAGGAGAATGGAGAAGGGATTGCGGCGTGACCATCCCCCCTGGAGGGTGATTTCTCGCTTTCTATCTCTCTGTCTCTCTCTGTCTGTCTGGCGAGCGCACGCGCCCTATAGCGAAAACCTCTCCAAAAAAAAAATAAATAAATAAAAAACAAAACTCATCTCTGCTCTTTTTCCTTATGAAACTTTTCACAAATTACCTGAAATGTGTGTCTGCATCTTATACATCACTATGGTCAGATTTCTTTAAGAAATCTTTGAGGGGCCGGCAGGTGATGTGGTGGTTAAGGGTGCTGAACTCCCACATGGCCAACCAAAGTTTGAGTCCCAGACCTGGTGGCTTCTCCTCTCCCTGTCCCTCTATGGTCAAATTAAAATAAATAAATAAAGTTAAATAAAATAATTCTTAAAAAAAGAAATCTTTGAAATATTATCTTACAATAAATTATGTATATTTATTTCTATTAAAAAATATTTGTTTCTCTTCCTAGTGAGGCTATCTGTGTGCTACAGGCAAACTTGCTAACAGTAAGAGCCAGGAATGCACAGCCGGTGAGTAACAGGAAAGACCACCATGTAGCACTGGGACTTATACTGAGCAGGAAAAGTGAAAGAAGCAGGGCAGGATGCTATACTGGGGACTGGGGAAGGGGTACAGTCATTTTTTGGCTCACATGTACATGTGTCTGTCATGATTTTCAAGTTGCTGGGTCTGGGACTCAAACTACAGAGTTGGTCATATGGGACCCAGTGCCTTAACCTCCATGCCACCTCCTGAATCACTTTTATTAATATCACTTTTTATTACCAAAAATTCATACAAATACAAAAATGGATAAATTTTATGTGCGACCAGCTTCAGAAGTTATAAATTGATAGTCAACCTTGTTTCTTCTGTATTTCTACCCATCGCTCCCTCAAAATCCCAACTAGATCATTTTTATTCAAATGCCAAACATGGCATTACAGGATTGCTACTATATCAGGGAAACGGCTCGTCGCAAGTTCTCATCATCCCTTTGCCTTTCACGTCAGGCTTGCTTGACATCAAATGATGATTCAGGGACCTTAAAACCAAAGTAGTGAAGTGGGATAGAGATTTACTTATTCTTCTTATTTGTTTGTTTTTAAAATAATGCAGCCATAACAGAGAGCATTCACTTTCCTCCCACACTCTTCTTTGAACTCGCCTGAATTGATTGAAGTTCTCCCTCCACTTTGACTCTATCTGCAGAAATTTCCACTTCTGGGGAACTGGCTATAGCTTCACACCGCTCCAACCAGGTCAGAAAAGATGACAGTTCTTTCTCTAGTCTAAAGAAAGCAAAGAAATAATCAAATTCATCCAAAATTATCATGCTAGAGGGCTAAACCTTTCAAAAGGTGGAGGTCCAACATGAGCCATTATAAATAATACCATGCTGGTTATCACATCCCTAGATGTGAGGCTATAAAGCACTCCTTCCATTTCTGTGTATCTGCACACTTGTGTATATCTGGGTAATACATAAAAGACAAATGTATCTTCTCCACTCTTGGGAATCTTCATCTCGTCAGCCACACCAAGATCTTCCTACAGCAGACACATGAGATCATGTGTTTCAAATCTGGGATAACTCTTCCCCATCACCCCAGAATTCCTATTTAACAGTGGCCATGACTCAAGAGAAGAAGCTGCTCACCTCTGCCAGTGGGCCAGCAGGTCTCCCAGCGCTGTCTGTCTCTCTTTAGCCTGACTTAGGGCCCCCTCGTACCGCTTCTGCAGCACCGCAGCCTCCTGAACACAGGAGTCTCTATTGACCACCTTCCGGGCACTGGCTGAGAAGGTGGTAACTGTGCCACTCAGGGACTCCAGGGCCTGACAGAGATCCTTCAGAGAGTACAAAAGGAATCCAATAAAAGCATAGGGTTAAACCTCAAGATCTATGTTTTCCTTTGAGTCCCACCATTGCAAAATATCTTCCTTCAGTCATAATAAACAGCAATGGCACCAAAATATGTCTCTACTCATGATCTGCAGCAAGGCATAATGAAAATGAGGAGAAAGTTACTTTACGGATGCAGAAATCAAAAATAAAAATGGAGAGATTCTCCCTCCCCCCAAATCCTCATGTACTTCTTTATACCCGAATAAATTCAACTTTCCTGTGACAATTCAGATAATTTGTGAAAATTCTTATTCATTTTATGGTAAATATGTTTTAGGTTTTTTAAAAAAACCTAAAGTATTTCAAAATACTTAAAAAAAACCTAAGTATTTTAAAATACTTACTTTTAATTCATAAAAGCTACATGTAACACATTATATTCTTTATAAAACTGCATAGAAATACTGGGCCAGATGGTGACAAGGTGGTTAGGATGGTTGGATCCCACATGGCCAACTGCATGGTTTGTCTTAGACCCAGTGACTTGAAAAGCATGATTGGCATGTGTGTGTACATGGCCAAAATCACTCTCCCCTCTCTCTCTGTGTTTCTATTCTGGCAAGCACACATGTCCTTTCGTAAAGTCTTAAAAAAAAGTATATATAAATGAATATGTGTGTATACACACACACACACACACACACACACACACACACACACACAGTTATGGTAGTTATGGCTGAAACAGTTGTCATCAGGGACCTGTGATAATAATAAAATGATGCCTCAGACTCTGGCAGGAACCACTCTGTGCACATGACATATATTAATGCCTTTGACTCTTCATAAGAACCTAAGATGTATGCTCTTTTATTATCTCCATTTCACAGATCAGAAAATCAAGACAGGAAAGTAATTTTTTTTAGGAAATTGAAATATTCAAAGAAATAGATTAGCTTCTCTGGGACTCTATTATTAACTTGGTTGTCTGTTATTCTCAATGTAAGTATTCAGGCAATGTAAGTCCCAATCCTCTTTGTAGGTGTGCTTTGTCAGTCATTTGCTATTACTGTAACTCTCTTTCTATGCAGTTATGTCCATATGTGCACATGTGCACTTGTGAAGGCAATTACATGTGTGTTTTTGTTTAATATTTAACCCGTTTCTCCATAGCATTCTGTGTGCATGATCCTGCTGTGGTGCTCTCTCCTGCAAATTCTGCTGGAGCCATCTGTGTGTTGCCTTGAGGAAGATTCACAATGATCAGTTCAAAGCCCCAACCAAAAAAGCCAGTCATGGGACCAGCAGTTAGCGTAATGGCTATATCGCTGAACTCCCATGTAGCTGACGGCGGTTCGAGTCTTGGACCTGGTGGCTTAAACTCATGCCAGGTGCATGTGTGTGTGTGCCCAAGATCCTGAGAGAGAGGAGAATGGAGGAGAAGGGATTGGGACATGGTCATCCCCCCTGTGGGATGATTTCTCTCTTTCTGTCTCTCTGTCTCTCTCCCTCTGATGAGTGCACGAGCCCTATAGCAAAAACCTCTAAAAAAGGAAAAGAAAAAAGAAAAGCTAGTCATCAGAAACAGGTCAGTGAGGATGTATGCTTTGCAGATCTCAATGCAGTGGGTTATATGAATATGGGGCTGGACAGTGGTGCAAGAGGGCTGGCTACATGAGAAGGTTCTAAGTTCATGTCCAGGGCCTGGGCTGGCTGAGACTGCAGAGGCCCTGTTGAGGGTACTGTCTCTCTGTCTCTGTCTTTTTTTGACTTTCTCACTCATGGAAGAAATGGATTAGTAAATATTTTAGAAATCCACCCTTTACAAAAAAACGTGAAATCTGCTATGCATGTGTATTTTTTTTCTTGCACATTTAATTTTTTTATAATGCTGGCAAGAAGTAAAAGAGTTTATGAAAGCTATACTCTGAAAATGTTGCATGTTCTAATTAGGAGAGAAATGTAGTTTGAACAAATATTCCTTTAATGTACATTTCTAAGGAAAACTTATTTGCATACTTACATTTCCTGTGTTTTAGGAAATGAATACATTTGAGCTATATAATCCATCAACAAAAAATCCTTCCAATTTTAATTCTCATAAACATATGTACTCTGTTTTCTTTTCAGGCAAGAATTGTCAAATTTTTGAGTTGTCGAGTAAGTAGAAATGTTGAACCATAATCTTACCATATGTTCTTGGAGAACTTTGTATGTTTCTGTAGCTGAAGAACATATTTTAATTGGATCAGCGAGCTTATCTTCAAATTCAGACACAGACTGCTGAATCTAAAACATTCATAAAATATAATAATGGTGAAAAAATATACATCAAGCCCAAAAGGTTACTCATAAAACAGCAAATTTGTCTTTTACGAATAACTTCTAATGTGATGATAAAATGCGATTTTAAAAAATATAAAATCAACATGTCCCATTATTTGAAAAGAAAATAATTAAGCCATAACGACTACCTAAACACAATGTATAATATTATTCTTATATTCCCACAAAAAATGTACCATATACATCTAGTCATCATGACAATGTGGTAGATAATTAGCAATTGTGTCTTTTCCTTATTCCATGATTTGTGGACTACTTACTGCACTTTTCCATAAATACAATGAGAAGTGTGTAACTTAAGCAGGCATAGGCCAGTTCTTACCTTTTTAAGATTCTCTTCAAACTTCTGCTGCTGAGATAAATGTCCAAAGATTGTCCCTTCCAGACACTGTGCATGTTCTCGGAGTTCTTCCCAGTATCTTCTCAGCTGTGTCAACTTGGCTTTGATTCGAGCAGATTCTCCAGTGGTAATAAATTGAGCAAAAGACTGAGCTGCTTCTTCTAATTCTGTAATGTTGCTGAGCTTACTCTCTATTTCCTGAATTGTGACCTAGTATTTAAACAAGACAGACAAAAAATTTACAATGCAGGCTGAGCAAGCTTGCCTTCCTGAAATGATTCCATTAACTGCAGAAAGAGAAAGTGAGGAACACTTCCTTAACTGACATTTCAACACGCTCAGACGGTTAGGGAGAGAGCAGCTATGAACAAACACCATGTGTTTCCTGACCCCATTTTGAGGAGGATACATATGCAGACACTCTCTGTAAACTGCTGGGGGTTGTACGCACTGGAAGGAGGGTAAGAAATACTAACTACTTCTGCTTACAGAGAAGTGAGCATGGAGGTCCCTAGAACCTGTACAGTATCTCTGGAGTTGCAGAGAATTAATTATCTACTTATCCTATGGATCAAGCATTTTAATCAGCTGATGTGGGGAAGCAATGTGTTCCACCACCTCATAGGAATGCTAATACTGAAATTCATTTAATTTTCCTAAAATGTAGTTGTATTTCATGTTTAACTAAAACTGAAAGGATTTCTGATTGCATTTCTACCTAAAAGCAGTCTTTTCAAATATGTCATCTATTCTTCTTGCCAGTGGTCTCCAACTTTAGCCTGCACTAAGAGCACATAACTCCCATCTCTGGGGATTTTGACTCACTAAGACTAAGGTGGGGCCCAAGGCTTTTAATTTCTAACAACTTCCCAGACGAGGCTGATGCTGTTGTTCTCATCACTCCATTGCTTTTTCATGGGCTAGGTCCTGGGCAGTAAAATCCTCCAGACTAGCATTTGAATTTGAGGCAGAAATGACTGATTTATGTTAGCTAACACACGAGAAGTATTGATAGCTACTAAGTATGTGTGCACATATGTCTGTAAGGGGGTAGTGTTCCTTATAAACACAGAGGCTTACTTATGTATAAAAAATGAGAATTATTTCTCTGAGACAAAAGGTCAAATCATTTAACCCACATAATGCCACAAATTAGGACAAGTCTTGGTTTCAAATCATTTAAATTGAAAATACTATTGCCCTCAAAGAAATTAACTTGTGATTTCTGTCTAGATGAGACAACATAGAAATCATTTCTGTCTAGATGAGACAATTAGAAATAACTTACATCAGATTAAATGTCAGGTACGTATTCCTTATTTTTAACGTGTATGACTAGAGTGGTGTTATCTGATAGATATTTGTTGTTTGAGCACTAATGTGGAATCTCTTCATTGCGCTGGGTTTTAAAGTCAAAAGCTTAGAAAATAACTCTTAAATTGAACAAATATATATTGATGGTTTCCTATGTACTAATAATAGTTCTAAGTGCTTGCAACATATTGGTAAAACAATCTTAGTTAAGAATAGAGTTGTTATATATATATGTTGGTTGTTAGAATAATACATGCTATCCAAAAATGCATAAATATAAACAATAAAATCATATTGCTGGGTTGTGTTTAAAAAGAAAAATTCCATCCAAGAGAAGATGGAAGATGAACTCAGCATATGCTTTTAATCATTTATCAATTATTGATTAGGAATAAGAAACAGTCACTTGAATAGCATGCAATGATGAACAGAAAAGGGCTTTAAGTATTTACCTTCATGACAATGTAAATGCTTTACTTTTAATCCTAAAAATATCTTCAAGTGAGAATGCATGACAAGTGTCACTATATTTGTAACATTTCCTGTAATGTAGTCTTGTGTTTGGAAATAGGAGGTGAACATATTAGGACAGTGTATTCTACTCTGTCTTTGCTTACTTCTAGCAAACATCTTCTTCCTAGAATTTATATTTATTTAACATATTTCAAAGTAGTTTTCAAAATACAATGTTGGACATATCAAAATGTATTTCTGGTCTGGTGGCACAGAAATCCACAAATGAATATTTATATATTAAAAAAATAAAATATGTTTTTCTTAAGAATAGCAATAAATGACTACTGATATTTCAAAAGTCCTGAGATAAAGGTTAAAACACTAGCAAATGAATTATAGAAAGAATGAGTAAGTTTAAACATGAATGTTAGTTTTTGAAAAAGAACATTTTAAAAACAAAACTATTTGAATATGCTATTCTTTTTTTCTTTATTGTCTAGAATTTAGGAAAATTATTGAATGACAACTTTTAAATACAGTTTTAAAGATTTCATGAATATTCTTTAATGGACCAGCATCTATTTTTCCTAGCGTACCACCGAGGACATAGCAGACTGTGTGTGCCACACTCCATGCATACTTAATCATAAAAAAGGTGTGACAAGCAAGGACAACCTACACAGCATGCAATCTTAGCTAGGCAGCCCTGTAGCCGCCCACCCTGACATGGTAACAGCTTGTTCTGAGTCTTAGTGTGAAATGTTCCTCACCTCGGTATTTATTTTGCTATATTTAATTGAATGAAAGTGCAGAGGGGTTTTTCTACTTAAAAAAAATGAGCTGAGAGAGAAAAAATAAGTGGCTGAATTTTGAAAATGTGTGGGGGAAAACTATATAAAATAAAGAAAGAGAGATCAACCTTCTGTGCTCTTTTTTTTTTAATCTCATTTTTTCTTAAACTGTTCGAATTAAATGGATGATGGTAGTTTATCCACATGGTTATTTTAAAGCTGAAGGAGCTGAAATATCAGAACATTCCCACCCGTATCCTAAGGTCATAAAACACTAGAACTATAGAAATGATCTTGGGGCCAGCAGGTAGCGTGGTGGTTAAGGCGCTGGAATTCCCACATGGCCAACTGTGGTTCAGGTCCTGGACCTGGTGGCTTTCTCTCTCTCTCTCTCAAAACTCATGTGAAATAATAATAATGATAAATAAATAAAATAAATAATTATTTAAAAAAAAAAAAAAAAACGCTAGAACAACCAGGATGAGTTGTTCACCTAAAGAAAGTAATTTTTATAATGCTTCCTCGTGGTTGATGAGTGTGAAGACCACTGAAACTTGGGCTAGTCGTTAGGAATGGTCCTTACAAAGCACAATTGTGGATGAATGCATTTCACGTTGTATCAATGAATCACCAAACACACCATTTGAATTCATCCAAAACCAAGGAAAAGAATGATGTAACCAATACAAATATTTTAATGATATTGCACACAATAATGACTTCAAATGCATTAAGTCAGATAAATTAATACATATTTCAGCTGTAAAGTGTGTTGTTCAGTATCAATCAAGACTGCTTAGTTTGGTATTTGAGGTGAATTGAATTTTAATAGAATCACATAGCAAGATTTGTTCTGGGACCAAAGAGCATTAGAAGAAATGTAGGAAAGGAGTTCTTAAAAGTTAGATATGGATTAAAACACAACGTGTGAGCAGGTCACCTTAATTTGGCTGATCTGCATGTCCATGGCAGAGGATGAAGTTTCCAACGCATTGAGTTCTTTTTCTTTGTCAGTTATCCAGATGGACAGGGTCTCAAAATTACTGCCAAAATGATCCCATTTGTTTTTCACCATTTCCATGGTTTTAATACTAAAATTAACCAAATTAAGTCAATAAAGTGCATTATTTTAATGGAGAACAACAACACATTTTCCTATAAATCACCAGGTGAAAAGACAATGAAGACATTTGTGACTAATTCAAAGTTGTAATAATTTGAGCAGGAAAGAAATGCACATTAAATCAAAGAGGTTTGCTGGGTCTCACATCTTTCTATCTCAGCTTAAAGCAATGAACAAGGTTGATTTATCCTATGTATCCATCCATAAATGGATCTGCACTGCATTTAAATATTGCTGGCTCCAAACAGGTTTGAATCTGGGTATAATCCAATTAAACTCTGCATGTGACCAGAAGTTGCCAAGACTTATTTTGATAAACTTTGCCAGGACAGATTTTGATAAACTATGCCAGACTAGATTCTAGAGCACATAGCTTTTTCTTTTTTTAATTTAGATTTTTGCCATAGGGTACATGCACTCACTGGAGAGAGACAGAAAGAGGGAAAGTGGGAAATCACCCCCCAGAGGGATGGTCACACCACAATCCCTTCTCCTCCATTCTCCATTAGGGATTTTGGGCACGCACGCACACAGGCCCAGTGTGTTTTTCAAGTTGCTTTGTCCAGGACTCAAACTTTGCAGATGGCCACGTGGGATCCAGCTCCTTAACCACCATGCCACATATTGGCCAAGTGTTTTTAACAATCCTATTTTCATGGACATATTCCTTTTTCTCTTAAAGGGAAGACATTACTTTGATGCTTTACGCTAAAAGATCATTGTATATGCATCTTTATAAATCAAGAAAGGGTGTGTGATCTGAATCTTATGCTGCCAAATAAGAACTTTTCCTATCATTAGAGCTAAGTCTGCAATTTATGTCTTGTAATGATTTCATTTATTTATAGATATTCTGTGGTCTTGATTCCAAAAAATTTTATAAGCTCTTATGCATGAGCACCCTCACTATTTTTGAACAACTTAGGTGCTGTTTGTAATAAATCTAGTAAACAAAATTTCAACTATATATTCCCAGTTTGTATTAGCTATGCAAATGTAACCAAGTGAATATGGCTTTAAGTTTAGAAAAAGACTATGAAATTAATAGTATATCATTGAACTCATAAGTCCTTAGGTCAAACAACAAAAAAGGTGAAAGAAAAGTCCCTGTTTACCAAAAGGCACTTGAAGACATCAAGAAAATACAATGGCATTGATTGTCTAATTAAACAGTATTGCAATCTCAAATTTATACATCGTGTGTGCCTAATGTTCTCAACAGTAAAGGAAGTGCAAGCTATGTTATGTTATAAATTTTTAAATGAAGTAAAGATTCAAATGTGTACTTTTAATAGAAGTAACTTGCTTTCTAATAAACTTTAAGTTTTACTTCCATAAATTTATAGAGCATATTTAATATGAAAGTCCTCAAAGTTTCAAGTCATAGTTTGTTTTAAATATAATATTTAACAAAATTTTGAAATTTGTGTAAAATGTAAAATGTTAATTTCAAGGAGTTACTAGTATTAAAAACAAAATTTACGTCTCAAAATTCATCTTAGAGATGATGTCCTTTTTATTAAGAGTGATATGTGGACATATCTCTGATTTGCCACTAAATAACTTTTAAAATAGACACATTTAGCCATATTGTTCTGAAGAATATTGGCCATATTATTATATTCTTATCCCCCCAAATTTCCCTTGCTATATGATATATATATATATATATATATATATATATATATATATATATGGGATACCAATAGGCCAAACTATTACCTCTTTTTTTTCAATGAACAAACACTAAATGTTTAAAAAATAAAATAGATTTTTGAAGTTAATTTCTGGAAACAACATACCAATCGGTAACAATTTGAATATTCAGGCACCATAAACAAGCTTTATCAAACTGGAGACATTTGGTTTATGTGCTGTGTATTCAGGCCTAGAATCTACACTAACAAAATATCTGAGCATCCCTCTAACTAATATCAGCATAATAATATAATAAAAATGATTTTAAATGTTTTTTCTTAGATTTCCTCTACCATATGCAAAGGCCACAGAATTAGATAGATATGGCTTCCTTGTGAACATAAATCAGTTTAAGATGCAAAAATACACATCCCTGATATATTTTTGTTCTGTTATAGACATTGGTTCCTGTATTGATGATACTTTCTTCTGAATTGTGAGTTGCTCCCTCAAAACATGCTGAAGCACACAGACACTTGGAGATTTGAAAAGAGTGTTTTGAATACAAGATACAGGAAAGATCGTATTAAACGTTATCTCAGAGAAGGAAGTTTATGACTTGTCAGGCACATACTCTTCTTCAAGTGTGTCTTCTAATTTGTTAACTTGCTCTTTGATGGACGTGGCCTGCTGGTGAAGTAGCTGCTTATTCTTAGGTCCAAGGGGTAGCTCTGAAGCTTCCTTCACAAGGTTCTCAGCCTGGACTGCAATATTTTCTGTCCGTTTAGAAAACTCCTAGAAAAAAGTTATTATAATTGTTATGAGAGCGTTTTCTATTATTTGACTCATCTTCAAGCAAACTCACAGGACAGACAGGTGGATGGATGAACAAAGTTATACATGTGTGGATGTCATATTGTTCTTAACAGCAAAACCAACTTATTTTCATATGGTTGAAATGGATGCTTTGCTAAGTAATTTTCATTCCACATACATAACCAGTTATCTGTGTTCACAGTTATCCAACAAGTCTCCCAAAAATGGTTTCCCCATTGATTCCTGGTTTGGGTTTATTGTGTAGAATTCTGACTCACATTATAATAATTAACTTCTCCACAAACATGTGAACTTATTATAGTTAGACTCTTTAACATCCCTCACATACAATTGATGACAAAATGGTTTATTAAGTCCTACACTGATTTTTAATGACACTGAATTATTTTAATTCAAAAGTTAAATTTAACATGTATGAGGCACTGGAAAACTTTAGATGTTACATGAATTTTGTCAAGTAACTGTATTAATTGCAGAATTAGGAATGGGTAAGCCCAGTGATGATCCTGAGTGA
Organism: Tupaia tana; assembly: GCA_026018925.1. NCBI lineage: Eukaryota > Metazoa > Chordata > Mammalia > Scandentia > Tupaiidae > Tupaia > Tupaia tana. Next base: position 2,558,614 of record JAKSZU010000002.1, read on the forward strand.
AAAAAAATAACTTAGTCTCATTTCTTCTCATCTGAGAGACTTTCACAGGGGTTTGGCATTGTGATCATTGACAATCCTCTCCTAAATAGATAATGTAGAATTCCAATATAAATATTTTCTAAAAGTCAGCTTCTCATCCAAATCATCTCCTAGAATTATTATATAATGTCATGAAGATAGAGTTAACTATAATACTATTACAGCTTAATGACTGAAAACTTAAAAGTTATCCTAAAAATGTCAGTGCTACAGAGAAGTCCCCTGCAATTTGAGAGAACAAACACTCGTAAGTACAGCTTATGGGATAGAGATTTATAGTACCCTAAAATACGAGAGTTCCTAATGCACAACATCCAATTCTGTCCTTACGAGCACCCACTATTCTTTATATGTGAACTTGCAGTCATTGTAAACTCAGTTGTGAAGACTGAATCACAGCCTAATCTCACATAATCTCATTATAAACTCAAGAATGTGAAAATAAAGTTCTTTTTCTTCCTAGTGTTTCCAAGAACCAAACAAAAAGCACAGAGAAAGTAATATTTGAAAATGCTTATACACCTGTAAACGTAGAGACTTCTGTGTGGGTTATATATGGGGAAGTTCTTTGCAGAGGAAACTGAAAGGCAGAATGATGTTGAGAAAACAATAAAATAAACAAGATAGAATAACCCTGTAAGCACTTATCCCTAAGTCCTAAGAAGATGACATGATAGCAGGATGTATCAGGAAAGAATGGACTGATGTTAGAGAAATCCAGAATAGAAACCGTATTTTGCCCTTCCCTAGCTGAGTGACCTGAGAAACAGTCTCTGGATTTTCATCTCCTCATCAGTAAAACCATGCCTTTTGGTTAACATGGTATTGCAATGAACCTCCTATCACACACAGGCACACAAAGAATACAGAAGTTCCATCACATAACGCTTCCTTAGCACAACCACTCAAGAGCTACAAAGTGAAGTAAAGGTTGCAATAACAAGAAGAGAGGCAAAGCAGCGAAGACTTGTTCTAGGTTATATGTGCTGATGTGGCGGAGTGCGTAAGCTGCTCTGTAGGTGGTTCAGGTTTGACATGAAACAGTGCAGTGGCTAAGGGTGTGGGCTCCAGAGGAAGACTTTCTGGGTTTGGATCTTAACCTTTATACCTAGTGATCCAGAGATCTTGGGCTAGTTTATCACCAACTTTGTGCTTGAGGTGTCCTTGTTTACACAATAGGATTAATAGTGATACCTATTTCTTAAGATTGTTCTAAGGATTAAAGAAGATGGAAAACACCAAATAATTAGACCAGCAGATAGTATAATAAATATTAGCTAATTTTATTAAATCAACCTAAAACTATGGATTATCATGGGCTAAGGAGAATTTTAATAGAAAGTTGAAAATGTTTACATTTGTTTCATCTTCAGGCAGTTAAACTGACCTAAGTGATTAGTTCAAAGGGAATCTAGGGGATCAGAAATCCTGAATGGACTCTGGGTGGAAATAGATGTGAAAATTAACCCAACAGGGACCAGCAGTTAGCGTAATGGCTATGTTGCTAGACTCCCACGTAGTCGACCGCGGTTCGAGTCCCAGCCCCGGTGGCTTAAACTCATGCTGGGCATGTGTGCATGCGTGCCCAAGATCCCGAGAGGAGAATGGAGGAGAAGTGATTGCGTTGTGGCCATCCCCTCTGAGGGGTGATTTCTCGCTTTCTATCTCTCTGTCTCTGTCTGTCTGTCTGGCGAGCGCATGCGCCCTATAGAAAATTAACCCAACAGGGGTCTTTATAAGAAATACCTGATATATTTTAATATAATATTAAAATAACGGTCTATTTAATGGCTGATAAAGATTGTAAAGAATTGAATCTGTGACCTTAAAAAAACTTCAAACTTTTCAATATGTTTATAAAAGGACAAATTATTAAAAGCCAGTATAAGAGATGGAGAAGCTTTTTACTGATAAGGAAAGAACAGTTCAAGAGCTTACTTACCGAAAGGAAGGAGTTGGTGCAAGGCTGTTCTTTTCAACATAGGGGTCAACCTGTTTCTACAGAAATCCAGCCTTTCTATGTACCTAACGCAGGTGCAATGACAGTCAACAGGGCCTGTGGCACTCTACATGCTTTGCACAAATGTATTGGTCTGCTTTAAGGGTCCAAGATGTTTGACCTTACAAGGTTAAACTCTCCAAGCACACCACCAACGAAATACTACCTCCTTGATTCCCCATGGAGCCTCAAACTCACTAAATTTAAAACTGAGTTGTTCTTCCTCCCCCACCTCAATAGCTCTTCCTTCAAGTTCCCCATCTCACTCATTGTCGCTGTCAGGCTCAGGATCTTGGACACTAACTTTCTTTTCCTTTTCCCTCTCTATTCTGAGTTGCCCTCTTCTGGTGTGACCATTTCTTTTGCACCTGGTCCCCTGCATTGACTGACACCTAATGCTCAAGTAAACTGCCATATGCCATATTTAGTAACTCTCTAATTCAATCCCATGAACTATCGCTGAACCTTTCATTCAATTAAATTTCTCGCCTTAAAGCACAGCTATGGTTGGGTGATCCTCCTCCTTAAAAACCTCAGTGAATCCGATCCCATGCTGCCTAGGGAATCACGCTTTAGTTCTTCAAGATTCTTTGCGATATGGTCCAACTTTCCCTCACAATTCACTTCCCTTCATTACGATGTACATCACAGAATCCCCTTCCCTAGCACCTTTATATTTCATGACATTCCACTTCACGTTTTCTTTTCTCACTTCCAAATGCTACTATTCTGTTCTACCTGTACTTCAAGTTTTAGCTAAAAATATCAATGTCCCAGATATACATCCATTATGGAACCAATGATTTCACACTTTCATAAAATGTTCTCTCCGTTATTTTCCTTTCTAATGCCATAGGATGTGTGCACATACATGAGAAAGAAAACACGTCACAACAGTCTAGGTGTGGCCTGGTGTGCTGCTACTGAGGCTCAGATTCTAACCTCAGCTGGCCATGTACAGTCTGGCTCCCTAGGTAATTCTCAACCACTGTGCTACAGGGTTGGCTTACATCTTAGTTCTCAGTGCTTTAAATCCTACTATGTTTTCATTCCACAGTGTGTTGAAAAGATGAGTTATCAATAAGTAGTATTGCTTAAATAAATAATGATTAGTAGTATTCGTGGAGGAGAGATAGGTAGGATATTTTCGAATAACGAGTACCAAGAAACCATGGGTTTTATCAGTATACCTTTGTTTGTTCCAGTTCTGAAGATAAGCTTTCCAAGCTGCTAAAACTCAAGAAGCGTTCATGGCTGGAACCTGTTTGGAAAAGGTATCTGACTACTGTCTCTTTATTTGTCTCAAATCGCTCCCATTTCCTTAATGAGACCTAAATTAAAAAGATAATAATAATAAACAACAGCATCAGGTTATAAATTACCAAAATATGCCTTGAAATATTGTCTTATTGTGGTTCATTTGCCAATTATCAACTTCTGGTGAATTGTCAGTTCAAATTTTACATAGACTATGCTTTTAGCTCTCACTGTTTCTGCTCCAAGAGATGATACGTGGATAAAGTGACTTTAAAGTTATTTTGTCAGTTGCAAAGTCCTAGAAATCCACAGATAAAACTTACAATGTAGATAAGTGAGAAAAGAGAAAAGAACATCTTAGTAGCTCTCCAAAAAAGAAATGAATCACTGGATGGAGAGAGAGATGGAGAGAGAAGTGAGCAGGGGGCAAAGACTAAGGACTTTTTGCGGGCAATGTGTCAACACAGCAATAAACCACAAAGGTGGCATAAGGGTGTGGCTCCTGAACGTCCTGGAAAATTGAAACGGTATTATCAAATTTCTGGATTCAGAGAAATGTGAACAAAAGCCTGGCTTTGCTACTGTCCACTGAGCTCAAACTCTTCTTAAACATCTGCACTTGGAAAATGAGCCCATGTCATGAGGTGATGTGACGATATGAAGGGAACATCCGTGCTTAGCCCAGTGCTGGATCATCACAGGCAGAGGCAGCGTTTCCTCCTGAGGTTGCCGACCGGAAGTCACGCAGCTGTGCCTGTTGCAGCGCCGGAAACGCGCTCCCACCTGCACGCGGCGCTCCTGGCGCTCCCGGCGGCGCTCCGCGCTGTCCAGGGTGCTGGCCAGCCTCCGCAGCTCCTCGGGGCCGGGCCCGGGCCGCCCGCGCTCGCCCTGCTGAGCCTGCGCGATCTGCTGCTGCACGTCTCTCTTCTTCGCCGAGATCCTCTTTGTCTGTTGCTGAAAGCGTTTGTTCAACAGATGGATATAAATTTTACTTTCTAAGCAGCTAAACAGAGACATGAACACCCACACTTACCAGAGGTACAGCTAACACATGCAGCGTGAGCCCGAATTTTATTTTAAATTGAAGAGGAACAGTCAAAATAGTAATGGGGACGCTTCCGTATTAGTCAAAAAGGGCCAATATTTATAAATGTTTTATGTTTTTAATGGTAAACACTAAAAGTTTTGGCGTCAATGTTTTAGTTCTGTCCAGATTTGTAGAACATGTAGTATTTTGTGTGATACTCCAGAAAGAATGTGGTAAAACAACAAATTTAATATGATTTTTCATACAAATAAATTACTATTACATTCTATCTACAAAAATAAAGTCCTAAATCCATTTTTAAAACATCATGTTGAGGGACCAGCAGTTAGCGTAATGGCTGAGTCGCTAGACTCCCACGTAGTCGACCGTGGTTCAAGTCGACCCAGTGGCTTAAACTCACGCCGGGCGCGTGTGCGTGCGTGCCCAAGATTCCGAGAGGAGAATGGAGGAGAAGGGATCGCGGCGTGGCCATCCCCCCTGGAGGGTGATTTCTCACTTTCTGTCTCTCTGTCTCTCTCTGTCTTTCTGGCGTATGCACGCGCCCTATAGCAAAAACCTCTCAAAAAAAAAATTATGTGGAAAAGAAAATGCTAATATTAAGATATTTTCTCTTTGAAGGGGCCGGCAGATGGTGTGATGGTTAAGGCAGCTGGACTCCCATATGGCTGACAGTGGTTCAAGACCCGGACCTGGCAGCTTGCTTTCTCACTTTCCTTCTTTCTCTCTGTCTCTCTCTGGTCAACTTAAAAAAAGAAAAAGTTTTTTAAAAAAATGACAATGAGTAAAAATAAAATAATTCTTCAAAAAAAGAGAGGTTTACTCTTTGAGTATATTCAGAGTTATTAATATACTGAGATATTTTGAGGAAAGTTGTGTTTTAAGCTTTTTAGTGAAGTGTAATCTTCAAATGAATGGCACACAGATCTCAAGTACACAACTTATGAATTTTCCACAAAATAAACATGTCTATAAACAAGTATTTAGTCCAAGAAATATGAACCAAGTTTAAAAATATTAACATAAATATCTATGGTCATATATTTCTCTAATGAAGTAGGTGGAAACATAAGGAATTTTATAACTGAGAGCAGTGCAGCACCAAACATTGAGTTTCTGTTCCCATACCCTTTCATAATTATTAAGTAAATTATGAAGACTTCAGGATACTATTTTACATACTTGCCACTTTTCATACAATGTACATTTTATAAGTTACACATAAAATTAGCCAGCATTTTTCTACACATTAACTAGCTAGAATTTTGTCATTAAAATATTTTATTTGGTGCCACAGTGGTAAAATTCAATGCTCTGTGAGAAAAATCCCATGGGTCTCTATATGTGAACTAAAAACTCCTCTGAGTATGCCAGGCATTGGCAGGAGTGCTTATGATCAGGGACTGGCTGGAGGTGGGAGTGGATTGTGGCACCAAGGCTCTGTCGGGTGTGCTGTACCTATCTCTCACTCTCTCAGTTCTTCTTGCTCATAGATACTTTTTATTTTCTTTAATTCTGGTAGAACATATACACATGAGAGTGAGAGAGATGCGCAGCCTCCAAAGGATCTGGTCACTCTCTGATCCCCTTCCTCTAATCCTCTCTCCAGTCTGTTGGTTCTTGGGCCCTCGCATGCACATCAGTGTGTTTTAAGATGACCAGGCCAGGGACTCCAACCTTGGTCACCACGTGGGATCTGTCTTCTAAGCGGCATGCTAACACTGTGCCATGGAGCTGGTCTAACTTAAAAATAATTTTTCAGAAAAATCCAGTCTTCCTTTAAAAATAGATTTGAATCATATTTCTATTTATATTGAGTTTGATTAGTAATATGTTCCATTTATATGCCTATTTTAATATGTATATTTTAATTCCCTGCTGTACTGTTAGGAATTAAGTTGATTAGAACTGCTTATTACTGACATATGTATCCGAATCTCTTTATTTCCAGCTCTAACTCTTTGTGAGAACTGGCACTTCATGTAAGTTATAATTTCCTAGAGTAAAGTGTTCAAAGTTGTAAAGAGAGGGACCAGCAGTTAGCGTAATGGCTATGTCGCTGGACTCCCACGTAGTCGACCGCGGTTCGAGTCCCGGACCCAGCGGCTTAAACTCACGCCGGGCGCGTGTGCGTGCATGCCCAAGATCCCGAGAGGAGAATGGAGGAGAAGGGATTGCGGCGTGGCCATCCCCCCTGGGGGGTGATTTCTTGCTTTCTATCTCTCTGTCTCTCTCTGTCTGTCTGGCGAACGCACACGCCCTATAGCAAAAACCTCTCAAAAAAAACAAACAAACAAACAAAAAAAACAAAGTTGTAAAGAGAAAATTTTAATGTGATAACAAAAGAATAGTGATCTCAATTACAAAGCAATTCGTCTATCCTTTGTAATGAAAAGGACAATTAAGCATGTTTTATGTAAGTTTTCATAGCTAATTCAACCACAGTATTTTCTCAAATTTCCTTTTTTTTTTTTTTTTTTCTTTTTCGGAGAGGTTTTTGCTGTAAGGTGCGTGTGCTCGCCAGACAGACAGAGAGAGACAGAGAGATAGAAAGTGAGAAATCACCCCCCAGAGGGGATGGCCACGCCACAATCCCTTCTCCTCCTTTCTCCTCTTGGGATCTTGGGCACACACGCACACGCGCCTGGCGTGAGTTTAAGCCACCGGGTCCGGGACGCGAATCGTGGTCGACTACGTGGGAGTCCAGCAACATAGCCATTATGCTAACTGCTGGTCCCCAAATTTCCTTTTTCTAAGACAGGATGTTGCTTTGTCAAGATCTTCTAATCCTCCTGCCTCAGCCTCCCTATTTAGGACTGCAGGTGTGCGCCACCACTCCCAACCTCCCAGGTGACTTCAGCCTGCCAAGTCGGAGATAGAGGAGTGCACTACTTGGGCTGGGGCTTCCTAGAACTTTTTGATAACACCACATCACTCAGTCTGAGAATTCATCTTGCAGGATAGTATGAAATGTTTAATATTTAGCAGAACAGAAACAGAAATATCAAGTTCTTTTAAGCATTGAACTGGGTTTCTTTCCATGCCGCCCGCCCTGGCTTCTCCAACCCAATTTGATATATTCATTATCTTTGTTCTGTCAGTAATTAATCAACTCTACAGAAATGCATTGGAGTAAAGAGGCACTTCTACCTGATGATGAAGAAGTAACTGTTGTGCTTCAAACAGATTTTCAGTGTCTAAGATTTTCTCAGCTTGTTCCTGGGCTTCCTCTGAGTCGGAAATTAACTCTTCAAGGGAACTTTTAACTATTTCTTTATACTGGACACAGTCCCCAAAGTTGCTCAACATCTTTTCAACCTACATTTTTATGAAAAAAAGGAGAAACGTATATCATATCTTACTTTGCATAGCTAAGTTCATACAATCTTTTATTGAGGTACAATTGACAGTAGGCATTTAAGTGTACATGTGATGTTTATATATATAAATCTCATGAAATAATTCCCCCAATATAGCTAATTAGCTCGCTCATCACCTTATATATTTACTGTGTGTGTGTGTGTGTGTGTATGTGCGTGTGTGTGTGTGTGAGGGAACTCTCGAGGTTTACTGTCAGCAAATTTCAAGTAGACAATACAATATTATTAGCCACAGTCGCTATGCTGTTTTTAAAATTTGTACCCTTTGATCAACATCTCCCCAATGAGGTCCAATTTTACATACTTTAAAAGTATGTATACCGACCAGCAGATGGCATGATGGTTATGTCACTGGACTACCACATGGCTGACCATGATTCGAGTCCCAGGTCCAGAGGCTTGAATCTCATGCTGGGTTCATGTGCGTGCCCAAAACCCTGAAAGGGGAATGAACGGGAAAGGACTGTGGCATGGCCATCCCTCCAGGGGGTGATGTCTCACTTCTGTCTCTCTCTCTCTCTCTCTATCCCTAAGGCAAGGGAGCTCATGCGCCCTATATCAAAAATATCTCTTAAAAATAAGTGTGTATGAAGGCCATTTTAACAACTAGAGAGACATACACTGATCCCTAACTTTCATTCTTTCATGTATGTTTAAGGCTTATTCAATTATTATTAAGCTGTATAGTCACTTATGGGAATTTCAAACCTCATTTGACATGTATGGTACTCTAGGCCATGTTAAAAACCCACCTGACAATCAAGGCAAAATAATAAAATTATATACGTTGTATTTTTTTTTTCTCACAAAACCCTTTAATTATAACCTAATGATTAAATCCTAATTGTAAAATTCCCTTACAAGAAAATTCAGTCCATTTTATTTAAAGTAAGTAATGGAAAAAAAATGCAGAGAGGAAAAAGAATAGAAGAGAATTTTTAAAAAATGTACTGGGACTCCAGAGGCAGTGTGGGAGGAGGGTGGGAAATGGCAGAAGGTGAGAGGGAGGGGATCAAGGGGAAAAGAAGGAAGTAAAACAGTTACGTACAAAATGGGAGATTATCTGTTGAAGATAATAGGTATGGTAATATCTTTGGGTCAATATTCAGTGTATATTGGTTGGGAAAAATCATTTTATATGTTGTAATGATATATAATGAATAAATGTAAAATAAACAAAAAAGAAAAAATGCACTTTCACTATTTCTACACAAAACATCAATATAAATTTCGGATTTTGTGGTGATTTAATGGATTCTCTTCCTTGTCATGTCCCTAAAGTTTTAGTTTTCTCTTCTAGTTTTGGCTTCCTGTTTTAGTTTTGCCAATATCTTCTATTTTCAAAGTCCATCTTACTGTACCGAAGACTATTTTTATGTGTTAACATTTGTCTTCCACAGAAGCATTCCAGTTTCTCCCACTCTTTCTTTAAATGTTTTGCTATAGGACATGAGCATTCACCAGAGAGAAAGGGAAAGTGAGAAATCACCCACTAGGGAGAGACCGAGCCACGATATCTTTCTCCATTCTCCTACACAGGATTTTGGTCATGCACACACATGAGTCTGGCATGTTTTTCAAGCTGCTGGGTCTGGGACCCAACTTGTTCCTCCTAGCACTCAGTTTCTCCCACTCTTGTCCTATCTTTTTCTCTGAGCTTCTTCTGATCTGAGTTGGTCCAAGGGGACCTGGGGATTGTTGTTCTCCAAATAAGCAGAGGTAAGACCCTGTGAAAACCACAAACTTCCGATTTCAACATAAATCAGCAGCTCTGGTGATTTACATATTGTGACTCTCCCCACAGACTTTTTTTTTTTCTTATACTAGACAATTGCAAATACCTTGTGTTTAGCACTCATTTAAATAGTAAATAAATTATTATCAAAGGAAAGGAATGAATGTGCCAAACCAATCTTCTCATATAAATCTGTACATAAACAGAATGTCTGTTTTACTCTATTCCTCTTCTTTTGCTTTCACTAAGTGATTAATTAGCAAATGAGGATATTGGTTTGACAGCTGTTGACTGTTATTTTGTATTATTATTTTGAGATCTTTCTGGCTCTTAGTATGATGAGTGATTGTCAATAAAAATCTAAATATTTAAAAAATATTTATATAGAAGTTTAAGATAGATGAGTGTGCAAAAAATTAACAGCTGTATAAACATTTGTTAGAGAGAGATTGTTGCTCTAAGTCCATGGCCAGTGTGTGAAAACACTTGGTAGATAAAACAAATGATAAAATGCTTGGCAAAATGCTAGGGAGATTAACCACTTCTCATTATAGGCTGCCAAGTGATTTTCGTTTTGTGGGACAAAATATATTACAAATTGTTTATTAGTGTGACTTAAATTGTTGGCTAGATCTTGGCTCACAGATCACTTTCATATACACTAACTTTTAGACAGCCATTTTACTCTTATATTCTTGACTAAAGAAGAAATTAATGTCAAATTTTCATTTAAACTATAGAAGTTGCTGCTTACTAAACTTAATTGTTGCTATGAGTGATGGCTACCAAAGGATTGAAATGGCTTAAGTTCTAAAATTTGGTGAATGATATTTCTATTTTCAATTTGTCAAAAATTCTTAAGATAACTGCAATTTATATATCAAAATCCTCACATCAAACTAAAATCTCAAGCAGTTTAGAGTATTTTGGGTTTAAATTCACCACTGGAGTCTCTAGCATATCTACTTGGATTAAAATATGAACGGTGCAGATCATCACATTGTATAATGTTAAGATGCTGAATTCCCACATGATCAACCATGGTTCAATTCTTGGACCTGGTGACTTGAAAATCACACTGGGCACTGTGCATCCATGTCCAAAATCCATGAGAAGAGTGGAAAAGAAAATATTACAGCATGGTCATCCCCTCTAGGGGGAGAATTCTTGCTTTCCCTCTCTCTGTCTTTCTCTAGCAAGTACACATGCCCTATGGCCAAAATCTTAAAAAGTGGTTAAGGGAACTGGAACCCACATGGCCATGGTAATTCAAATCTTGGATCTGGAGGCTTGAAAATCAGCCCAGGTACATATGTGTGCACATCCCAAATCCCAACAGGATGGAGAAACAGAGAAGGAATTGTGATATGATCACTCACTGGGGGAGAGGGGCTTTCTTCCCTACCACCCTTGTCTCTGTGAGCACACATGCCCTCTGGTAATTAAAACCAAAACAAGCAAGCAAACAAAAACGAATGATCAAAAGGGATTTAGCTGCTAAAACTCTAAGCTCTGAGTGAGAACTTGGATCTTATCAGATAAAATAGAATTCAGGCAAACATTCATCAATTATGACAAAGATGGATATTTTATAAGCCATGATTGATAAATGAAACTATAGCAGCTATAATATCTGTGTGTACCAGTAAAGGGACAGACAAAAGTGTATCTATTTTATAAACCAGAACAATGACTTGCAAGCAGAAATAAATAAAAACCATAACTAGTAAGAGGAACACCGTCCTGTGTATAAAACAAGTCAAGAAACAAAAATGAAGTGTAGGAAAATGGAGACTAAAACAATATAATCAATAAGGTAGATTATATGGAGATACATACATATACGTGTGTATGTCAAACTTTAAATATTGATAAATAATATGAACTTTATTTAGTTAGTTTTACTAAAGGGTATGTGCACACATCCTATGGCAACGCCCCCACCCATCCACCCACACACACAAAATGACAAGCTCAAGGTCACATAGATAGTAAGGAATCAGATTTAAACTCTAACCTGGATTGTCTGAATCTCAAGCCTTTTTTTTAATCTCTAGTGTAAGCTTAAACCACCTGTAAACCACCAATATTTTTAGCAAGAGTGAAAAACTGTGGATTTGATGAGTTTTGTACTTTGGATATAGGTCACTAACCTGAACTAACAAATCCAGCTGCCCTGACCATAATTTAAACACCCAACTCAATCTTTTCCCACATATTCATAGAAATAAAATATAATCACTATTCTGCTTCAACTACAGTTTCTTTATAAAATTATTTGCTAAACACAACCAAAAGAAAGAGAACCTTCCAGGTCCCCCACCCCACACCAGACTGTCTGCTTAGCATGTGAATTAACCATATACCTCTGACAGCAGAGTCCCTAGGGACTTGAAAGAGCTTGACAATTTTGCAAGCTCATCCCCTTGCTTCTGTGCTTCATTCTCAGAAGAAACTTCAATCAAAGTTTTAAGCCTGGATTTCAGCCAGCTGAGAGTCTCGCCTTTCTGAGTAACACCACTTCTGATTTCCTGGAATAAAAGAACACTTTTTATGAACTGAATACAATTACAAATGATAACTTTCCCACAGCGAAGGGCTCAACCCAAAAAGGATGAAAAAGTTTAGGTAGGCGAGCCAGTCGCTCACCAAGAGGGTGCCTGCTCATTTAACTTTGTACACATCGGTAACAGAAGTCTGCAAGTGAAAAAAAAAAAAATTCCCAAGGCCAATACCTGATGTATGAAATCAGTGCTGTCTATACTCAAAAATTACCGGTTTGTGGCTCTGTGGTAACACAAAATTGGATCCACACGGAAGGTCCTGTTTGCATCCTGAGGTCTCCCTGTTCATGCTGAGCACACACGTGACCATGATCCAGGCTAGCTAAGGCCAGAAGTGGGTCACAGAACACAGACCCTGTTGGGGGTGCCTGTCTATATCTCTCTTTAAAGAAAGTAATAAATAAATTTGAAAAAATTACCCTCATAATTATTTTATTCATCCCAGTAAAGATGATTCTAAAGGTACTACAGAAAAATATGGGACACTAAAGTTGAGAATTGTACCTAGGTGTTGTTATCTCATTTTCTGAGAGCTGGAAGGAACATATTTTGTTTTGTTTTGCTTTTTTTTGGGGGGGGGGGGGTGTGATAGCCCTTTTCTTTTTAGTTAGCTGCTTTGTTTTGTTGAAGATTTCTCTTATTGAATACTGCACAGACATTCTGAAGATTTATTTTAATTTCACTAGCTTACATCTTCTGCCTCATTTTGTTGGTATTTAGAAGTCCATACCTTATATATTCAGATGCATAAATAGGAGCATAGCTGTAACTCAGGAAGGAAGGGTTAGGGCCAAGTCGATGAAAACATCATTGGGCTTACAGCCATGTAAGGCTGGTGACTGATGGAGTGCTAGTGTGTGTGTGTGTGTGTGTGGGTGTGTGTGTGTGTGTGTGTGTGGGCGGGGGGTGCCACCTGTCCCTCCTACACCAATTCCCGGGTTACACAGGGGCAGAGTTTCCAGTTACTCATGCTACTCAGATTCTTCAGGGCATATGCATACTGCCCAGAAAGCAGTGGGTTGCAGGGGAAAATAACCTCTTCATCCTAAGATGTGAGTGGTTTTTGTACTGTAACAGTAACCAGCAGTAAATATAAATCTCCTATGTGTATACCATGACATTATTGAGTACCTCTAGCACTTGAAGGTATTATATAATTTAATTTTTAAAAAATGAAACTTAGGGAGTATAACAGAAAGGAAATATATTCTCTTTGACAGCAGCTCTGTAACTTGTAGGGGTTAAAAATGCTGAAAGATAAAGAATCTCCTAATAATGTAAGTCTAAAAACTAAGAACCAAGCTACCAGGGGGAGAGTTGAGGGGTGTGATTCATGGAGCACAAGCCATGCTCAGACCTGAGGCTCCTTCTCGCTGGCTGGTTTGACCAAGCCGTCACCATGCTCACAGGCTGCAATGAACGAGCCTGAATTGTGAAGCAGAAAGGATGCTTAGAGACCTGGCCCAATTCCCTGTTTTCTCTGTGACCTGATTTTTGGACAGCTGAAAATACATTATATGAAAGCATATGGTATTCCTTTCTTCTGTGACAAAATTCTTAAGTCTCTGCTGTGTTATATACCCATGCATCAATTTTCCACTCAGGAATCCCCATTAGCTAAAGATGCATTAAAGACACCACTGAGCGTGACTAACCGTCAGAGCAGCTACCGCTGACTCATTAGGGGAAAATATGTGCAGACTATTTTTTTAAGAAAACTTTTGGGCACACAACTTATTTCCAGAAAGAAAAACAAAAAGTAAGATAGTCTAACATTATTATTATTTTTTAATTGGAAATTTTCCTCTAGAAAACAGTAGTCCAGAACTTACATCTACAGCATGTTTAACCTCTCCGTGGTTGGCAGTACTGATAGCTTCACCCTGGATCCCCTTCAACTGCATTTCCTTTGCAGATATCCAAGATGACAACTCAAAAAACCTGAAATAACCCGAACAGTTTCTTATTAAGCAAAGAGGATATCAGAATGGCTAGAATACATTTTCTATTTTGAATCCACTCACAAAAATTTAACAATCAAGTGATTTACAAATTGATTGAAAGATTTTCTGGAAATTTCCTTTAACATTAAGCTTAGGGCAGTGGGGCCACCTCTGTGCTCTGTTACTTGACGGAGCTCAGTATAGGGAAAGGTGTGGCCCAGGGCCTGAGTTCCAGAGAGAAGACAGGGACCACCTGAGGTCTAGCCTCACACCTCCCTGCAGAGTGAGACTCTGACCCAAAGAGTTAGAAGCCCTCCATTGGAGTACGAGGAAATCGGGGAGAAAGAAATCAGCTAACTCTGCCTCAAAAGATACATAAGCTGGGTCATTGGAAAATAAAGTCCCTCTCGGACCCAAATTCTGACCCAAACACATTTTTCCATTCGCTTTATTTATTTTATTTTATTTTTAATGTACATTCCATCGTGGTACATCTCTGTGGCACACGACATGGTCAGAGGGTAAGTGTGCTCACCAGAGAGAAACACCACAAGGAGAGGAGGAGGAGGAGAAAGCACCTTCCCTGGGGTGTGGTCAAGCCTCAATCCCTTCACTTCCAGTTCCCTGTCCCGTCAGGATTTGGACACACACACACACACACACACACACACTCCTGAGTATTCTCAAGCTGCTGAGACTGAGACTGGAACCACGGTGGGCCATGTGCAATCCAACTAGGTTACAGGACCAGCCCCATTCTTCTTATTTTCAATTTTTAAAAATTTTATTTTTGAGAGATTTTTGTTAAAGGACATACGTGCCTGGCATGAGTTTTTTTGTTTGTTTGTTTTGTTTTTGTTTTTGTTTTTGCTTTGAGAGGTTTTTGCTATAGGACGTGTGCACTCGCCAGAAAGAGAGAAACAGAGAGAAAGAAAGCAAGAAATCACCCCCAGGGGTGTGATTCATGGAACACATGAATTCTCCCCCATTCTCCTCTCAGGATCTTGGGTACACACGCACATGCGCCCGGCGTGAATTTAAGCCACCGGCTCCGGGACCCGAACCACGGTTGGCTACATGGGAGTTCAGCGACATAGCCATTACTCTATCTGCTGGTCCCAACCTGGCATGAGTTTTAAAACATTGGGTCTGGGACTCAAACTGTGGGTGACCATGTGGGAGTCCAATGCCTTAACCACTACACCACCTGTTGCCCCCCTCCCCCATTCTTTTTATTAACTGAAAGATTTTGTACAAGAACATGGGCAAGGCCACACAATCTGATTTTCCTAATTGCGTAAAATGAAATGTATGCCATTTCTTGTTTTGTAACAGTCTCCAACTAACAGAACTAAGATAGACCTTCTCCTTGTCTGGAGGCAACCCAAGCCTACCTGCTGGTGTAGTCTCTCCACTTGTCAGGGTCTTCCAGGAGCTTTGCATAGGTGCTGTGAATGGCAGCTCGGAGCTCTCTGAGTGCTGTGTGACAGGTTGCAGGTGCATCCCGAACCGGATCCCGCACTGGGAGTTTCACACACAGTTCCTCAATGAGCTGTAACCTTTTCTCACAGAGGTGATGAGGACCTTTGTCACTGAAAAATATCTAATGAACAACAGGCATTTTTATAATCCCCATGAGAAGCCATATAATACTTCTACATTTTCATAGAAAAACCAAAGGAAGATCCCCATGTGGACTACCAATGCAGTGTAGTCCACTTTCTTTTTTCTTTTTTTAGACCCCAGATGAAATATCAGCTATGTCCTGTAGGTAATAGTGTGGTATGAGAGACATACCCTGTGCTCTTTAATAATCTGTTCACTGCCTTCCTGGGGCACCAGGCTGGTCTCTCGATCCAGCTCCGTCCTGCATTCTTCTACAGAGGCTAAGAATCTGTTCCTCTCCACATCAATCTTCAGATGAAGCAAATGATAAGGAGCTTCTCCTTGAAGGTCCTACATACCATAAGAAGATTCAGAAAACAGGATACGTTCCTAATTATATACATTTCTAATTGAAGTGGAAAAAATAAAACATAAAACAATTGTTTTAGAGGCAAGGTTATTTCCTCACTGTTGTCTACCCTTGGGCTCTCTACTTTGTACTTTATTAAATACTAAGACCTCAGTAAATCCTTTCCGCCTACAGTGGGTTCATGTTTGCACAGTAATTACCCTACAGAATTCTCACAGCAGCTCCACACGGTGTTAGTGTGCCTCTTTCAGAGATTAGATCATTGAGGTTCTGCTGTGCATACAACAGTTCGGTTCTAACCTGGATTTAAGTCATGCACTGGTGCCACATCCCCTTTCCCTGCACACAACACTTTTGATTTAGCTGACACCCTTGTGAGGTAGAAGGAGCAGATATCATACCAACTTCATAAAGGAAACATAAAAAAACTTACGAGGAAAAACAAAAAGTAATAAAACAAAATTAAATAAGCCAGGATTGCTGACCACCTGCCATATCCTCTTTCCTTCAGGCTCTGTGATAAGAAGATAAGTAAGCAAGAACTCAAACAACACATTATTTTTTTTCACGTTCTTTTTAATTATAAGCATAAGCCTCACTATTACCTTTAGTCCTAAAATTTATTAACTTTAGCCCACTTGTATCCTATAGCATTTAAAAGGATTACCTTTCAAGCAGAATTCAAAGATAACTCATGAGGAAATGAGATATGGGACCATGGAAAGACTATGACAGATGATACTCTAGAGCGTTTACTCTGTGTGTGTGTGTGTGTGTGTGTGTGTGTGTAATAAAATACTCTCTTCACTTACAGTCTCTATTCCATAATACATTATGATATGTTAAGCTTCAAAGACAGCTTAGAAAGCTTGGATGTAGAATTTTTTTTTCATGAGATGCTCACGTTTTCAAATTACCAAGTATAAAAGAGATTTCTGTAACTGTTTTTTCCATATGCAGTGAAGGTTTTTTAGTCTGTGTCACTGTTAAAAATCCAGAAAGGAACACAACGTGATGGAGAGACTTTTATCTGTTAATGTTCCAAACCCCAACATCCCAACCCATAACATACACACTCAACCCTCCATTGTCACCTCCTGATAGCACCTGCAGCTGGGCTCAAGCTCCTCCACCCTTGTTCAGGAAAACAGGCTTCACTGGGTCTTCATTATACTGCAGCTTCTTCCAGAATCAGACAGACAAATTCTGAAGTGGTTTCCAGTTGACAGGCCCAGCCTTTCTCCCAGAACGCTCCCTTGACAGTCAGACCATGCTCCATGGGTGCCCCACTTGCAGGTTCTCTGCTTCCTCTATTCTCAAAGGCTGTGGCATCCTTCTACTTAACCTCACATTTCTGATCTGCTTTAAAGTCCCCGCTAAAATGAATGACCTCATTCAGTTTTCAGTCTCAAGTATGTCCCCTCCCTCTTTCTAAGCTTTCCCAAATATATTACCTGCATATTTTTGGACTTATTATATATTATACTTTCATTCTTGCAGCTAATTATCACCTTTACTGAACTTTGTGGGAAGAGGATTATGCTTTGTTCATCATTGAATCCTTAAAGAACAAATGTTTTATTTATATTTTTATATCATAGCTTTATGAACTAGATGGTAAAGTCCTCAAGGAGAGCAACTATATATATATTTTTGTAATCTCAGTGATACACATAACATTACTTATCTAAGAGGAGTGTGCTAAATGTTGCTTGAATGAGGTAAATGCCGTAGTCATTCTTACCCCTTCCTTCCAAAACTCAGAAAACAGCAAAAATAGAGTCCTCCATAGTATAATAAAACTGATGCAAATATACAAATAACAAAGTGCCATCATACTTTACCAGGCTTTACTTTTCAGTATTGTTGCTGTTAGTGGGAGAGGTGACCACGGTGACTCTGTGAACCTCTGGTCGGGCCTTAACACCCTCTGCCCTTCCTTGGTCATGACGCGCTGCTCCCCTCTGCCCTGACTCACCTTCCATTGCTGGTGGAGCTTTCGAACAGCTTCTTGCAGGCCTTGCTGTTCCTGCTCAGGGAGGATATCGGTGAGCTCATCACAAGCTTTTAGGAAAGCATTGAGCACCCGCTGATCCAGCTGAGTGAAAAACTCCTGGCATGGAGAGAGAGAAAGGTGGGAGAGTGTCGGACAGAATACGAGGCAGCATCAAACTATCACGTCTCTAAACACGCCTCTAAGCAATCCTCTGGGCCAACGGCCGCCCTCCTCAAGACTTCTGGGCAACTATTAATTTTTTTATTAATAGATAAACTATAAGCATGTGTAGTTTTGAGTTAGAAGCATTACATCTGAAATTCAACTAGTACTTTTTATTTTTCTTTCTCTTTCATTTTCAAAATTTGCTTTACTCTTATGAGATTACTTGAGAGAGACAGAGAGAAGGAGAGAGAGAGAGAAAGTGAGAAAGCACCCCTCTGGGGCAATGGCCACACTGCAATTCCTTTTCCTCCATTCTCCTCTTGGGATTTTGACACGTGTGTCCAACATGTTTTGCAAGAGGCCAAGGCTAGGACTTGAACCTTGCAGTGGTCATGTGGGACCCAGCCACTTTAACCACCAGACCGCTGACTAGCTCAGTACTTTTCATCTTTAGGAAAAAATTCTCTTTGCAACTTTCAAATTTGGTAGTCTATTCTGAAAGCTCAATGGGAGATCTTAAAACCATGATTCAACAGTGACAGAGTTTTTGGTTCCTCTTTGGTAGAGTCAAAAAAGCAGAGTAGAAGCCAGGACTGAGCCTAATAATTGCTCATTCCCTAACTGAAATGCATTCCAAGCCCTGGTGGCTCATGGTGAGTCATTGTCACATTCACCCATGTGAACACATGAGCACATGGGATACAGACTGAATTGTGTCCCTCCCAAATTCACATGTTGAAGCCCTAACCCAACCCCAAATGTCATGGCAATTAGAGGTGCGGCCTTTGGGAGACACTTAGGTTTAGATGATGTCATGAGGGTGAAACCTCAAGATGGGATTAGTGCTGTTATAAGAAGAGACACCAAAGAACCCACTGCTATACACTCTCTCTCTCTGTCATGCAACGACACAGGAAGAAGACAGCTATCTGCAAGCCAGGAAGAAGGCCCTCCCCAGAGCCCCCCACACTGGCACCCTGATTTCAAACTTCCAGCCTCTAGAACTGTGAGAAAATAAATTTCTGCTGTTTGAGCCACCAGTGTATAGTGTTTTGTTGTGGTGGTCTGAGCAAACTAAGGCGATATATGTGCACATGCACATGTGAGTAGGTCCCACAGACCCAGCAGTACATTTGCAGAGATACTTTTAAACAACAGTAATTCAAAAATAGGAATCACCGTACTGCAGAGGTGAACAAACTGAGGTGGTTTGTGTTTTGTGGTCATAAACATCAACCCTAAGTCTAGCCAGTTGTATCATGAAGGCATTGCAGTCATCATCTGAAAGGGTGGGTTATACAATTTTCCACGGATATTTCAGGAAATTTCCACGGAAATTTCAGAACACATGTTCTCAGAGTTCTAGGCAACTCCACACACAATTTCACGCCTTACTAGTGTTCCCAGTATCGATGTAATTAAACAAGTAGGAGAAGCATGATGATGGCCTCACCGCACTCGGGACAACTGTGAGTAAGCTATACCAGACTCGGAGTGACATGATCTTTATACTATAAAATGAGCACAAAGACATCACCATTCACCTGATGTTATCTATATAAAAGGATCTTTACTTATGTAAGAGTTTCTGGTTTGAATGATGAATTTCTAACTGAACAGCTAAAATTATCCTATGACTCTTATTATTCTAGGGGCTTTAAAAAGGCCAATTTATAGGTTAGCTAGTCAACTGCTCTTGAAGTTTTTTTGTCCTCCATTTCTTTGGATCTCACTCCTGAAACATTACTGCCTTCCCAAGTCAGCCCCTCTTTCCCCTCTCTGTGTTGCATTGGAATGTCCTTCACACTTTTTCATTCAGGACTGCCCATCCACACAAGCGGACGCCACCTACGTTTTCCAGGTCAGAGATCCCACTCAGGGAGGACTCACAGTGTGCCTCTTCAGCAGTTCTTCTGGATCCCCTTTTTCCTCCAGCCCCTCCTGAGCAATCCGAAGCACTTTTTCCAACTCTGCTCGGGACTCCTCAAATTTCTTCATCAAACGACTGTTGGTTTCCACATGCTTCTTCCAATCTCCAGTTTTCTTTACCATATTCTTGATGTAAAAAATAAGCATAATGTGCTTTCTCATTACTAAAAGTGTCATTTTATTAGAGAGTATTATTGATTAAAAAAGACACTCAGAAGGAAGACATTTCATTAGGATGCGAATAATTACCTTTATCCAGTATTAGATTAATATTTTTAAAAAGATGTAGCAAAAAGATTGGATTCCAAATGCCCATAGGTGAGACAAGACTACAAGAGAAGGCAATGCCTTGTCCTCATTCTCTGTTCAAGACTTTAAATCAAATAGAACAAATTACCTGAAAAGCAACATGAACATCTGTAATCTGTCTTTGCAGCTTCGTCTGATCAAAATGCTTTAACACATTGCTCAAGGTCACAAACTTCTGGACACTATGACTGCCTTTCTCGATTACAGTCAAGGTTTTCTTACAGCTTTCCTGACAAGCTAACAGTTCCTACAAGAAAAAGAAACACACAAAATATTTAAAAGAGTAAGAAAGAGAGTCACCACTGCAAATAATAACATTACATAGATTTTAAACATTCCATCAGCAATAAGTCAAACCAAAAGTACAGGGGAACATTGCTTTTCAAAGGAGCTCAATTTTAAGCAATTGCTGAAGTCAGTGCTTTTCAAAGCATTTACGTGTCACACAAGTTGTTTTATTTTAATATTTCATACACATCTTATTAACATTAAGAAAGGCAGAGCATCAAAATTATTACTTGCCTAGTGTCTACATTCTTCCACCTAGTTAGGAAGCCTGTGGTCTATTGAGAGAACAATCATGAAATCATGCTATGTATCAGGTTTTAATCTGACTAAATGAACTTAAGACCACATCACTACCGAAAGAGTCAGGTGCAACATATTTTGGATCATGCATGTATCCTAAATTTATTGCATTGAATTTCCTGAGGCTATCAGCCTTAATAATGAAATAGGGACTCTAGATCCTAATCAGAAAAGGAGCAATCCAGTGGGCCCAGGAAAACTTGCAACCATCACACCTTTACAAGACAAGAAGCAAAGGTGATGCACAGGTCCACATCCGAGCCTGCCATGTAGTCATTTGTGAGGTAGAAGGCACAGACATTAATCAGCCTGGCCAAAGTAGAGCATCATTTTTTTTTTTTTTTTGGAGAGGTTTTCGCTATAGGGCGCGTGCGCTCGCCAGACAGACAGAGAGAGACAGGGAGATAGGAAGCGAGAAATCACCCCCCAGGGGGGGATGGTCAAGCTGCAATCCCTTCTCCTCCATTCTACTCTCAGGATCTTGGGTACGCATGCACACGCGCCCGGCGTGAGTTTAAGCCCCCGGGTCCGGGACACGAACCGCGGTCGACTACGTGGGAGTCCAGCGACTTAGCCATTACGCTAACTGTTGGTTCCAGAGCATCATTTTTAATGTAAATCCACACCATTTGCATTTCAACATCCTCTATTGCTTTGAAAAAAAACATTTTAAATGGCTCATTTGGATGTCATTTTTTATTCATTTGGAAGTGAACATTAAGAGGGGGACAGCAGGTGGCATGGTGGTTAAGGTGCTGGATACTCCCACATGGCCAATTACGGTTCAAATCCTGTACCTGGTGACTTCCTTTCTCACTTTCCCCTCTCTCTTTCTCTGTGTCTCTCTGGTCAAATTAAAATGAATGAATGAATAAAATTAAAATAATTATTTTTTTTTAAAAAAAAGAGCAGCGTTTTTAGTTTCTTTAGGCAAAACAGAATAAGGATACACTTTTTTCTTTTGAAGACTTACGAAGTAAAAGAGTAACAGTTTAAAACTGTGACAACATATTACTGATATTTATTATTAATAATATAAATATTATTTATGCAAAGATTATAGCAATTTGGAAATGTAAAAAATGATACCCTGTTTCAAAATGAAAGACAATCTTTATGCAGTATCATGAGGAGTCATTGAATAGGGTTTGGTCTGTAATTATTGTGGCTTCACTACCTATAATAATAACGATACCAGGTACAGAGAACATGTTACATGCTATTATGTGCTAGTCACGTTACAAAAGACCTAACATCCCTACAAGGTCACAACTCAGGTATTATCATCTTTATCTGAAGGTGAGAACATTGAAGTTAATCAAGGCTTTGTAATTTGCTTTATCTGCCTGACTCATTTCAGATAATCTCTGCTTTCTACTAATGGTTCTGCCTTCCTCTCATGAATCTATTTCAATTAATGTAGTGGCAAACCCTTTTGTATGTTAGTTTCACCCTCCTCTGATGGATAGGTTCATTTATTATAGCCAACTAAATAAGTCAATTAACTGGAACGCTCAGTAGGAGCCTGCTCTGCATATAGATCTACTTACTAAAAATGAGACAAAGAAAAATGATTTTCACTCCAAACACATTTCTAGAGTTTTCTACTTGTTTAAACATATCTCTTCCTAGAGTGGAAAAAAAAATCTCATGAGACATTGATTATAGATACCGACAAGGTGACTTTGAAATTCATATGGAAATGCAGGGACTGAGATAGCCAAAACTATCAGATGAATACAATATACAATTATATATAAATATATATATATGTAAAATAATATATACACACATACATATAAATACACATACATGAAGTTTTATACATTTACATATGAATGTGTACATATGGAACACACACCCATGTTTGAAAAAAATGAAGAAACATGTATCTTTTTAAATAAAATGAACCATTTAGTCAATTACTCTGATAGTCGGGGAGCCTAGTTCACGGAAGGGAAGGTCAGGTCTTCATAGCAAACTAATGGGATCGTCCTAACTCGTCCAGCTCAGTGAATTCACTAATTGGGAAGATTAGAACCCAGCTCCCACAAGCCCATCCGCAAAGGCCAGTGTGACAATCCCTGAATACAGCTCAAAGCCCATCCACTGACAGGCGCGTTTCCATCTTTGGACAAGACGTGTGTTTTGTTTTGAGTTACTAGTAGTATTCTAGAAAAATGGTTCTTGTACTAAGTGAATTCCTATAAGCAACAGCTCAGTCTCATTACACATGCTTGGACATAATTCTGTCTCCTTGACGGGGATTTTCTTACCCGGTGTTTTTGTTTAAAAAGAGCACTAGATTGTGCCTCACGCTCAAGAACGGTTATGATCTCATTAATTTTCCCAAGTGAGTCATAAAAGGACGTCATCTGTTTTTCTAATTCCTCCAACGGAATCAACAGCTGCTGAGACTCATAAAGGAGTGGGGGGCAACATTCTTTGACCTTTAAAAATACAAAAACAAAATTCCATGAAAAGGCCGTTCGTCCAGCAGCACCAGCTCAAGGCAGTGTTCAAGGCTCTGAGGAGCGTTTTCTGTAGTGACAAGGTTGTATGTTTACAAATCCACACAGACAGGTCTTTAATGATATTTCTTCTTGTTAAATTCTGCTGTCAAAAACAATACTACCGAGACAAATGAACAGCTACTGAGCTTTCTCATGAAAATTCATCTAAATCATCCATCTGGACAGCATTTTCCCAGCTAAATGATCGTGGTTAGTGAGGCAGATGGCATCAAATTCTACTCCATAAAGCCTGTAACTCATTTCACTTTGGCCTTCAAATCTGACCTAACACAGTCCTGACTTAATACTTGTCTGGACCAATCTGTGCCTCCCAGATTTCCTTTCAAGAGCTCGCCTACGTGAGCTTCTGACCTCAGACAAACCACAACCTTGTGGATGCACTCTTCCCACACAGGCCTCCACTGTCCTACCTCCCCCCAGCTCCACACTTCACTACTCTCTGCTTAGTAGCGTCCCACTCTTCCCACGCATTCATGTCGTGTACCAACTGACACATGAAGGTTCCCATGCTAGGGGTTGTCCCCTTTGTCTGAAATTGCCCAGCCCTTATCCATCACCTGTCCTTCAAAAACTGTTAGACTATACAGCTGCATTAACTTCATGATGTAGCCATATGCTCCCAAGATCAAGAACTCCACAAAGTGTTTGCCTTGTCAAATTTATGTTGGACTCCAGGACCTTATACTTCTCTTAGAACTTCTGACTCCTAATCATTTTACTTAGAGTTGCTATCAAAATATTATTATCATTTTAAATTTTTCTGTAGGGTACATGCACTCGCTAGAGAGAGAGGGGGAAAGCGAGAAAGCAATGCCCAGGGGGATGACCATACTGCAATTACTTCCCTTCCACGGTCTTCTTAAGATTTCAGGCATGCACACGCATGCATCTGGCATATTTTTCAAGTCTCCAAGTTTGGGATTCAAACCACGCCGTCAGCCATGTGGGACCCAGCCACCTTAACCACTAAGCCACAAGCTGCCCCTCAATGTATTATTAAAACTTTCAGACAACCCAGGAAAGGAAGTTAATCTGTATTTATTAGTAGATCATTCTTTGTTTTTTATAAAATATAAATACAATAATATGCTAACTATTGTATTGTTGGAAAAGTCATGAAGCAATTTTGCATAGAAAAATACAACATGACTTTTCCAATAACCCAATATATCAGTAGTATCCAAAAGTAATTCTTGAAAAAAAGTGGGTGGTGGTGGTAGCAGTGGTGACATTTTGTTGTATCTTTAAATCCTAGAATTATTTATGCACAAATATTTACACATTCTAGAATATCCTGTCTGAAGGATACACTCATCATAAGAAAATACCTATCCTTCTACTGTAACAAGACCCTAAGAAAATTACCTTCAACAAAACCAGGAACAAAACTAATGTGTAAAACAGATATGGCTTATTACCTGTTGATGATGACATGTATAGTATTCTCAACTGGATTGGTCTGAGAAGTATTTCATGATGGGTAAAGTCTTTTTACAAGCAAAATGAGAAATAGTGATTGACTGTTTAAAAAAATAATTAGAATAATAATAATAATGATGAGGAAAAACATTGAAAAGATATTGAATGATGAAGTGGGAATTAATGTCTCTGTATTGACTGGCATGCCTGGCATTACCTTTTGAAAAAGCAATGTAATACACTGTAATGTTATATGCAATTCAATGTAATATAAACAAGATTATGATGATAATAAAAAAGAAATAGGGTATTCAAAACATGGGAACCATAATCATAAAAAAAAACTAAAACTAATGTGTATAAAAATAAGTGTGCTTTATTGACCTTTCCTGGATACAGTGGAAAACTCTCAAGATGCTGCATCTGAAACGGCACTGAGAAAGCATAATCTCTTAAAATGTGTCCACAGTACAAGTTGCCTTTTCAGGAATTGCCCTAAACCACTCAACCTGACCCAGGCTGAGTGTGAACCCAGATAATCCTCCCAAAGCCACTGAAAAGTTATCAGATGAAAATGTTGAGTTCAAATTGTACCCAATCTTCACTAAATTCTGTTGGCAGCCAATATTGTCATTCCTGCTCATTACCATTAAATTATAAATCATGCTAATTTACATGTTGCATAAAACGAATTGAAAATGAATGTTCTAATTTATGCCAGACTGACAGATGCAGTTTTCTCTTTTTCCCAAGACCATGATTTTTCTTATATTCATTTCTTGCACTTATTACTTTTTCATTAATTTCCCACGACTGGTTTCACACCAGTTATTCTTTTTTCTTCTATTTTTCTCTCCTCTTTAACACGTTTTGCTACTTTAAATTTCTTTACTTTCCAGTTCTTCATTACAAAATGTTTCTATTAATTTATATAGTCACTTCTCTCTTTTTTTAAAAAAATGTATAGGGCATGTGTGCTCATTGGAGAGAAACAGAAAGAGAGGAAATGAGAAACCATCCCCATTTCCCTCAGAGTGGATGGCCACATTGCAATCTATTCTTATCCACTCTCTTCCAGGTTTTGGGTATGCACATGTGGTTTTCAAGTCTTTGGGTCTAGGATTCAAATACAGAAGTCAGCCATGTGGGATCCACCTGCCTTAACCACTACACCACTTGCTGGTATAGTCACAGCTCTCTTTTATCAGAAATTAACTACCCAATTTCAGCGGACTTTGAAAAAGATACCATCTTCCTAAAATTCAAATGTAAACAGATAATAGATCTTAATGGAATTTACAAAGTTTTAAGGAAAATCCCTCAATAGAATAGAAAATGCTTATGCTTTTGGCTTATATCTATCAAGTTCCTTGCACAGAAGTGGCATAAATCTGTATATCTTTAAGGTGAACTTAAGTTTAAGGTGAGCTCTGTGAGCTGAAGAGGATAGAATTTCCACTGCTTTGTTGCTATGCTAGCATAAAATAGGAGAAATAAACTTAGAGCAGAAGTATGTCAGATAAATCTCAATTAAGTGTAATTTAAATGTAATGATCTCATCTTCTCTCTCTCCCTCTATATTTTTTTTTCACATTTAATTGCCCTCTTCCCAAATACTTACCTTTATATTAAAATATAGTTATAGCACTCTTAAGTTAACAGAGCTCATGCTTGGTGTCAGTGCTCTACTTTTACTTCTTAAATTCACACTAATGACAAAGTTACTAAATAAATCAAGAACACCAATAAGAAACAGAACATGAATAGACCAGCCAGTGGCTTGTTGGTTGGTCAAGGTGGCTAGATGCCACAAGGCCAACTGTGTGGTTTGAGTCCCAGACCCGGCGATTTGGAAAACATGCTGGGTTAGTGTGCTTGCATTCCTACACTCCTGAGAAGAGAATGGAGAATAGATGGCAGTGTGGTCAAACCCCCTAGTGGTGCTTTCTCTCTTTCTTTCTCTCTCCCTGGTGAGCACACATGCTCTGTAGCAAAGTTTTGAAAAAAGGAAAGAAAGAAAGAAGAAACAAAACATGATTTATTAACAAGTAAACGTCTACTCTTGCATGAAGGCGGAAGCATAGGCAAGTTGAAGGTGGCACCGGAGCACGCCGCACCCCGTACAGCGAAGCACATCTGTACCTTGGTTAGCTGCTCCCTGAGCCCAGACATGGTTGCAAACATCTCATTAGCTTCTTCTTGGGGGCTTTCCTTGGTGATGAGGTGTGCTGTTTTTGTAATCATCTTGTACTGAGCGTCCATCACAGGCATCCTCTGATCGATATCCTGCACGGATCATTGAAACAGATTAACACATGACATGTTTCCTTTTAATGTCAGGATTCTACAAGGCAAAATAAAAGCCAATGTGCACCGTATAAAATTCTATAGACTCCAGTCATTGTTTACCTTCACTACTAATATATTTTGCTAATACACTAATAAATAAAAGTGTTCCTTTAGGGTAACCAAAAAAGTTAACATAGATTAGGTTAAGTAATCTTTTCACTTTCAAGAAAAGGTTAAAGTAGTATGGAAATATTATATATTAGGTTGTCAGGAAAGTCATGATGTATTTTTCTATGTAAAAATGCGTCATGACTTTCCTGACAACCCAATAATATAAATGCCTGCTAAGAATTTGGCATATCTGGCTATAAAAATAAAACTTTTTTTCTTTAAAAGATAACATGTTATCAGGGTAGAAACTTATAAATTAGAGCTATTAGGATAATAAAAATCTAAATTAATTATAGTCTTCTCACATACTGATAACCAAAGCCAACATCTTAATCA
Source organism: Tupaia tana (assembly GCA_026018925.1). Taxonomy (NCBI): domain Eukaryota; kingdom Metazoa; phylum Chordata; class Mammalia; order Scandentia; family Tupaiidae; genus Tupaia; species Tupaia tana. Next base: position 2,586,287 of record JAKSZU010000002.1, read on the forward strand.
TTACATCATGAATCTGCCTTCCTGTGTGTGTTCACAGCCATTTTTAATTTTCACAAAAACAAAACAATGATAGTGTTGTTTTTCTAGGTTAGTAATAGATTGTAAAATCTTTATGTGTCACTAAACATTCTTCCACTACTTCACTTTTAGAGCTGCAGGTTATTCAATATTTGTAAATACCACAGTTGATGCGATTTACCCTTTCTTGTTGGAAGGGTTTATATAGAGGTGCTCTCTATATATGTCCTCTGTTTTTTCCTCACACTTTCCAATTTGGTTATAGAAAAAAAATCTCTAAATAGAAAAACCATTTTGATGTTACTTTACATGACCAAAGCGTATCTTTTAAAAAAAAAACAAACTAACATTTATTTTTATAAGAGGCACAGGAGATATCAAAACAGCTTTTCCAATGATCTGAGTAAACTTGCTGGTCTTTACTTTTGAAGTAGAACAGATTTTTTCATTTTATGATCTCAAAGCCCCTTACCTCCAAGTCTTGAATTAGTAACTTGACATTAATAAAAGAGACTTCTAAAGGTTCAGAAAGTTTCTTATGAGCTTCAGTTGTAAACACAGACAGAGCAGTAACACAGTCTGTGTATTCTTTCTTCATTCTGTCCATCTCATCAGCTCGTGCATACTGTTAGGAAAAGGATAGGGGCATTGCGACAACCATTAAGCCAAGACTCTAGAAGCCCACAGCCTTCTCTTTTGCATATTCTCTGGAACTGTTACACGGTAAGAAAGACTCTAATTTCTGATTCTTATCTTAGATAAACTTGAAGTATGTCCAAATACTTTGAGAGGCAGAAAAGAACTAGCATAGCAATGAAGACTTATGATTTAAAATGCAAATCATTCCATAAAAGTAGGCTCCATATGTCAACATAATCCTTAATCAAACTATACATTCTGTAATGTGCCACCGTTATAAATGCAAAAGAATGAAAAATCAACTATAAAACATACCAGTTTTAATGAAAACGGTACTCTGCCTTAATAAGCCCATGTCATAGAAATGAAATCATCTCTAACCAGACTGCTTATCATAACATTTATAATACATACATGTTTGAGGGGTATACAGATTTGAAAGACGTACTTGCTTGACTTCTATAAATAGCTCCCTCCAACGTCCATTTAGCAACAGTAATTGTTGCTTAAGGTCACGGGAAACCATCTCATCACACGTTTCAATTAGAAAATTGCCAGCATCATTCATGGCCGTGTGCTGCTGAATCCAATGGGGTAGGTTCCGAAAGAAATCCTAAAAATAAGAAATATTCATCATTACAAACCATAAACAGATACTAGTGACTGACATTAAAATAACCAGACAGATTTGTTCTAAAAGTTGTGCAAATTTTGAAAGAGGTTAGAGAGAGAGAGAGAGAGAGAGAGAGAGAGAAGGAAAATGAGAAAGCAAGCTGCCAGGTCCAGGACTCAAACCACAGTCAGTCATGTGGGAGTCTAGTGCATATTTTTAATGAAGAGTTTCAAAATATGAAGTGGAAACAGGGAGAATCTTTTTATAAAAACATCTATGCCATATCTTTAGTTGAATACAAAACAAAAGACTATTTTCCATTATCCCTGTTTTATAAATGGCAAGGTTGAATTTCTGCAAGTGTAAGTCACTTGGGCATGGTCTTTGGACTAGTAAATACAAGTGTCAGGGTCATAAAAAAGACATACTACTATTAGAGGGAACCAGCAGTTAGTGTAATGGCCATGTCGCTGGACTCCCACGTAGTTGACCACGGTTCACGTCCCGGACCCTGTGGCTTAAAACTCACGCCGCGCATGTGTGCGTGCATGCCCATGATCCCGAGAGGAGAATGGAGGAGAAGGGATTGCGGCGTGACCATCCCCCCAGGGGGTGAATTCTCACTTTCTGTCTCTCTGTCTCTCTCTGTCTGTCTGGCGAGCGCACGCACCCTATAGCGAAAATCTCTCAAAAAAAAAAAAAAGGCATACTACTATTAGACAAAATCTGTGACTGTCAGGAAAAAAAAAATAAATGAAATTTTGAGTCTATTTGTCTAAATATTTACTTAAGAATAAGAGAGAAATTTTGGGCAGATTCTTTTCATGCCAGGCTCTTCCTTTCCCAGTCTTCCATCTGGCTAACGTGCAGGTGTGCATCATCACACCTGGCCTGTGAGGTCTGGCTGGAAACCAAGTCTGGACGCCCCCCCGTGGCCCCAGCCTCTGAGCAGCAGCATCTTTGCAGTGTAAGCCACTGTGACTGAGCCCGAGACTCCTGTTACTTCTGATTTCAAAATCTGAACATGATATATTGAGGTAGTGCATAATCATGGAGATAAATCATCTATGGAAAACATTTCAATTAAATATCTGAGTCAAAACATTTAAGGCAAAAATATCCTTTCCAATAACTTGTTTAAGGGTGCACAGTTGGCAGTTAAACAGCTTCCTATTCATTTAAACTGAGATAGAGGGTGTGCATACATGCTCATACGCGCATGCATCACAGTGAGAACCAAGGATACCAAAAATAATTCAAAATCCTTTGCAAAAGCATGTGTGGGAGGACTTCCCACATAAATAGATGAGAACACTTCTGTTTCTGGTGGATATATTCCTTTGTATCAAATTAAGATACATGACATCTACTGGTCTGGTCGGTGGTCTGGCCAGAAAAGCCAAAACCTGTACAAGCGTGCAGTACTGCTTCCCTCAGCTACACCATCTAGGTGACATACAGAGTGGAGAAACGTGTATAAACAGCCCTGGACAGACCCATCTTGAATGGCAAGCAGTAATTCTAATGTATTTTCTATATTTCTTAATGGGAGCCTGGCATTTTGATATCCTTTACATATAAATTGGTTTTCTATGTGAAAATGCGTGGCTCCCATTAAAAGTATATATACAGAAATCAGTCCATTTCATGTGATATTTACACATAAGTGACATTAAAGTAAAATAGTAACTCTCACATGTGCCCACATACACACTTTAGCCTGCAAGAATAAAATGATCCCTCCCCAGAATGAGACCCTTGACTGAGAGTTGATAAAATACAAAAAAGAATCTCAGAAGGATAAAAATGGATGGTCTAGCTTCAATTGCTGTATGTTACCACACAGATTTGGTACTATGTTAGCCAAAGTTCTCATTGCCTCTTGAATTAGAAAATCCACAAAGCCTAGGGCCCTAGACAGGCCTCTTCAACTGCAGAACTCAGTGTGGGTATAGCGCCCTCTGCTGCCCATTGAATTTGGCAGACCGTCCATCAGGTAAGTGCTCTTCTGAACGCAATAGACATGAAAGACAATTAGAAGAAAAGTAGGAGGCAAAGCATTAATGGAACAAAGAAATGTGGTATCATCTGTTGAGGATATTTTATAGTTTTATCAACTGGACTAGGGAGAAATGTTCACATAGTGAAATATTCACTTTGTAAGCTAAAAAAGGTAATTGAATGTATAAAAAAGAAACTAAAAAAAAGAAAATTATCTGTTGATGATAACATGAATGGTAATATCTTTGACTGGATTAAAATGCAGTGTATTCGAGCTGGGAAAGTTCATTTGGTATGCTGTAAAGATGTATGGTAATTAAATGTAAAAGTATAAGGAAAAAATCAAACACTGAACTGATTAGACAGAGAACTATTTTAACAGAGCTTTTACTAAGCATTGTACTTATTGGTCTAAAATGATTTACTAACCTGAAAGTGCAACTTGTCAGGTAAAGTCAGGATTCTTGAGTTCCACTTGCATAAATATATAAAACACTCCCTAATGAGCTAAGCTCTAAAAGTCTCTCATTTCTAAATCTAAGTCTTTTCTTTTGCATTCAACAATCTTACCTTTTTTGCATTTTCTGTTTGGTTTAGCATTTTTTCGGCATCCTCTAGCCAGGCTTGAAGACTGGCCACGGTATTGCCATAGCGATCCCAGTTAGAAATCACTTCTTCCAGCATGCTCCTCACACTCCGGACTTCTACCGACAGGTTCCTCCACTGAGCGGTGGTTTCATTCATGAATTTCATCACATTCTCAGCTTCTTCCACTGAAACAGATGAAACCAATTACATCCTCATTTTGTACTTTAAGTCTTCCATTTTTCCCCCTGTGGTCTGTTACAGAAATGTGCAATAGAGTCAGTCACAAATTCTAGAGGCCATTTTTAATAAACGTGTCAGACGTATCGATGAATCAAAAACAAGTCTGTTTTACAAGCTGTGTCTTCACACCAGCTCGAGCTCTCCTTTACTTGATTATGGCATTCACGTTATTCAATATTTTTGCATGTGATCCTTAGAATTAAAAAGAGGTTGAAAAATTACAATTTAGAAAACGAATGTTTATTCCTATCTTTCTTAGGAGATTTCACACACACAGGAGTATGATTATACAGGTTAGGCATTTCATGAAGTCCAGGGGCTGAATTCAGTATGTGCAGTCCTGGCCAACGGCAAGGCCACACAGAGGTTCTGCAGAGGGGAGTAGAGGTCTGATCCCAAGGGAGCCTGCAGTTCTGAACTCTACTGCGCTCAGCCCTGAGCCTATTCTGCAGTGCGTTTTACCTGAACCGTCCGCTTTGACATACATCTCTGCTGTCTGTTTCAAGATCTGGTACGTCACTTCATACTGCTCAAAGAACTTGCTGTTTTCTATGAAAGACTACAAAAGGAGGGACAGTTAGGAGACAGCAACCATCAGGCTTACGTAGAAAGGGCGAAGTCAGTTTTCCTCACGAAGTCAGAAATATATAGAGAGATGTCAATCTTACTCTTCTTGAAAATACGAATTTAATTTTACTGGCACAAATAACCTCAGATTATCCTGAGTACATAAATTGATTCCATAGTTAACATTCTATGTCAGCACTAGATTGAGAAAAATATTCCATTTATTCACCACCAAGGGTTCACTTTTTAAAGAGCAGAATTTTTTCCAAAGAGCCTGGGCCTATTGTAAATGCACTAAATTTGGAGGAATATGCTAAAATGTCCCACTGTAGTTTAGCTGCGAGATTTTGCTACTTTTTGAACATTAATCTTGATGAGTGACTGCTCTGAAAAACTTGGGATTATAAATAAATGACACCAAACACTTCCCTTAAAATAAAAAAAGAGAGAAAATGTAAAAATAATCACATATTCCATCCATGTTATCGATGGTCTCATATTTCAGTTACCTAATACAAAAAGTTACAGATAAGACACATTTATAACTATATCTGTATGTATGTAATGGGGTTACTGTCAGAAAACAAATACTATAAAATTGAGAACACCCACACAAAAAAACCTTACATAAACTTTATTACACTTAACTCCATGAAATATAAAATCACTCCTGTTTCAAAGATTATTCTTGGTTTTCTAAAGTAGAAAATTAATGCAATTAATTAACATCACCACAGGCTCTCTAATTTCTTTTAATAGTATAATTAGTTTCTATAATTCAGATCCATTAAAATACTTCATAAGTGTCACTATTATCAAATGCAAAATTAGCTTGCAGAAACATGCTAAAGTTCTATATGTTATGTTCTAAATATCTAATACGAAGACACAAAAGGCTTGTGTGTAGGTGAAAAACTACTTATTCAGCAGGTTCCCAGATATCTCTATATTTTCAGTGATCAAAACTTATCATGATACAAATACTTTGAGACACGAATTAAAAACATTATATATAGATGTGTGTGTGTATGTGTGTGTACACACACACATACACACACACATTTGATATTGTTTTATGTTTATAAACATTTACTTCTAAATTATTCTTGAGGGACAAAATAAATAATTTTGTCAAAGCTGTGAGCTACCTGAAATGAGGGGATCCATTATGCAAACTTAAATAACTTTAATAGATTTTACTATTTTTCTTTGAGAATAAAGATAATAGTAATGTAATTAATTCATTATTTAGTCTTCTATCCTGTTTCTATTTCCAGCTGGACAGAGAATAATTTACTAGAGCTTTCTTTTTGAATAATTTAACGAAACAAGCAAGGAATGATTTTATCCAAAATAGAAAAGTACACCTAATTGTTCAAGACACTGTGTAAGAAATTGAAAAGATAATTTTATCTGGTAAAGTAAAAATAATCTTCATGTAGCTTTGCCACAAATTTCAAGAAGCTAATGAGGAAACAATTGTTCTAATTGTCAAAGAAATGAAATGAAAAATAGTGCTTGTGTTGGACAGGAAAAACCAAATATACTTTTGCTAGAGTAGTTTACAAATTAAAATGAACATGAGAGAAAAACGTATCCCCAGTTTCATTTTTAGTTCATGGAGAGGAGAAAAAGATGTTTGAGAATATTACAAATGTTGTCAGGATTCACTAAGATAGTTTTGAGCTTTTCTGTTAGGAAGACTAGGAAATTAATTTTTGAAGGAAGATGCTTTATTTGTTTATTTTTTATTGGTCCATTTAATCTAACCCTTTTTTTTCTGGGTAAGGAGTAAATACATTTAGTAACATGAATTATTTCATCTATTAAACTCATTTTAACAGAAGACTTCTATATCTCCTTGTCTACTGTGAACTGTCTAGACATGCCTCTTAGAAAAACACAACAGTAATTACGACTGTATATTTAAAATAGTAATGACAAGATCAGTTTATTTCTTTCAAAATAGAAAGAAATCCTGAATCTAGGATATCAAGTTCCTTTATTCAAGTTGAATATAGGATGTCAAGCTCCTATACCAAGTTGATGGTATGTAAAGAAAAATGAGATACCTCTTACGTTACTATATTAGAAATATGCATGACTAAATTTCAATTCTCACAAAATGAATACAGCTATAAGTAAAAAAAAACTCACCAATTTCATTCAAAGAGAGCTAAATCATATCTCTTGAGATTTTAAAAATAAACTTTTTGAGGGTAAGTGGTTTCATCAAGATGGCCTATTTCGATTAATAAAATAATTAAAAACAGTAAACAGTCACATAACTTATTTTACACTTATACAGTCTACATTAACAGCTCCTCTTTTCTTTTATGTGAAAGACAGAAATGTTATCCTATTTTTCCCCATGTATTAACTAAATGATCATTGTCAACAATGACCAGTTATCTTCTGATTTACATTACAGGATGTAATCACTAAACAGCATGTGATCTAAATTAATCATGACAAGCATTTATGAAAATGTTTTCAATAATTTTTTAAACTATTCAGTGGCTGCATACTTGAGCTAGGAAGCATATTCTCTAATTTTCTAATCCTTAAAAAAAGTCAATTATTTTTTCTTTTTTGCAGATGAGTATGACTGCATTGAGATTTCCGGTAAGGACTTTGGGCCTTAATATCTTGATTACTAGACAATGTAGTAGCACAGGCTCATTATAATATATATATATATATATATATATATGTGTATATATATATATATACACATATATATATATATATATATAAAACAAGGCCTAAGGCCTCCATTTAAGAAAACAACTTTGGGTCCAGTAGGTGGCTTAGTGCTTAGGGTGCTGGACTCCCACATGCCCAACGACAGCTGGAAAACTGGACCCAGCAGGCTTGAAACTCACACTGGGTGTGTGTGAACGTATGCTCCAAATCCCATGAGTGGAATGGAGAAGAAGGGATTGCAGGAGAAGGGACTGCGGTGTGGCCATCCCCCCTGGGGAGGTGATTTCTCACTTTCTCTCTTACTGTCTCTCCAACAAGCTCATGTGCCCTATAGCAAAAATCTGTCAAAAAATAAAAAAAAAAAAAACTGACTTCATAATTTTATCTGAAGGTCTTCAAGTTTTTTGAAGTAGTTTATTCTAAAGAGAATGGCTTTCTAGAAATTTTCAAAAAAAAAAGGGGAAACTCTATGGGTGTAATATAGGAGGAAAATAGTACATGCCAGTATTTGTTCCTTAGCAAAATTTTATTATTCTATTAATATTATCACTATTATTACTAATATTATTTAAAATCTAGGAAAGTCACTCTTACTAAAAATTAAGTTATTCATGAAGTCAAAGGGGTGGTAAGGCTGAACCAAGATTCAAACACATTCCTCTGTGACTAGTAGTTAGGCTTCAGCATTCCTCCTCACCCCCAAACCACACGATCCGGTACATAACTAACAGCAACTGTCAGCCTACAGGATGCAAAATATTGTCAACTATGGAGCTATATTAAGTAGAATTAGTATTTATGAGAGCTACATTCTTGAGTTCATGGGGACACAAGATATCATATCAATGAATTGGTCTTTAATGCTAAAAGAGTATTGTGAGAGGTTGGCCCAAAAGCTAGTAGTTAAGGGAGCCACAGCCCTCACGGCTGACTTCAGTTGGAATCGCAGCCTCGTGGCTTGAAAACCATGCCAGGTGCATGTCTGTGTTTGTGTACCCCAAGCCCATACAGGATGGGGAAAATGGAGAAGGGAGGGAGGCACCAACAGGCCCCGCTGAGTGCTGCTTCCCTCTCGCTCTGTCTCTGGTAAGTACACATATCCTCTGGCAAATTTTTTAATTGTTTTATTTTAAGAAAATAAATTTATTTTAAATTTATTTATTTATTTTATTTTAATTATTTTTAGACAGTAATACTCAGTACTTAAGCACAAGGAATTTTGATTTAGAACATTTTTGGATTCAAACTGTGGCTCCACATCTTAACAAGTGTGCCACCTGGAACATCTGACCTGAGACTGTGAAGTCGGTGTCGGCTGGTCCCGTTGCGTGGTGGCCAAGGGAGCTGGATCCCAGGTGGCTGACCATAGTTTGAATTCTGGCTTTAGTATCGTAAGAAACATGCTGGGTATGTCTACAAATTCCAACCAGATAGATAAACGAAGAATGGACTAAGTGTGACCACACCTCCCTGGGGGATGCTTTCTTCTCCTCCTTCCCGCCGCCCGTCCTCCCCTCATCAAGTACACACGCCCTCTAACAACTAACTAAGTAAATAAATAAAAATAAAACCACAAATTCAATGGTTCTACATTATTTCTTCAGTGTACAAAATAGTATGAAAATGCCCAGTCCATAAAGCCATCACTTGGATGAAATACAGTACATAAAAAATTGTATAATGTGTGAAATACTCAATAATTCACACTTATTAAAACTATTAAATAAAAATTATCTTAAAAGTCTTTATGAAAGAGAAACATGTGCCATAAATAGGCATTCTTCACTAGGAGATAAAAATACTAGGAAATGTTCATTAAAATATGCTGTATGCTGGGTCAGCAGGCAGCATGGTGATTAAGGCACTGGATCCCACATGGCCTACTTTGGGGTTCAAGTCTTGGACTCAGCAGCTTGAAAAACAAGTGAGGCATGTGTGCCCCAAACTCCAGAAGGGACTGGAGGAGAAGGATGTTGATATGGTCATTCACCACAGGGGACATTTCCTCTCTCTCTCTCTCTCTGTCTCTGGTGAATGCACTTATCCATAGTAAAACTCAGGGCAAAAAAAAAAAAAAGGTTAAAGCTGTGTGCTATGTATGTGTATAGGGCAATTAGCAACTTTACAAGTAATTTTGAAAGTTATAAAGCAGCTTGAAATGAGCAACTTGGTGATTTTCTCTTTAACTCAATGGAATAGAAAGGAAGTACTGACTTTTATCATTAATAACAACTTTCTATTTATATATCCTTTGAGAAAGTTCAAAGGAAATTATTAACATCATTGTATTGGAACATGAGCCTGGTGGAACAACCCCATTAGGGGTTTAAACCGGAGCTGGTAGTTCTTAAATGGCTAGAACAAAATATCCATCCTGTATAATCAAATGCTGGGCTGGGAGTGTATCATTTGACATGACTAAACATGAAAATATAAATGCACATTTGTATTTAATATTTAAAGAACTAATGTGATTGTTTGACCTTAAAAATTGGATTTATCATTAGTTCCCAGGGCAACTAAAAATGAGTCAAGGAACATATCATAACAGATTTCACATTTGTTTGACAAGTATTTTTTAGACAATTTTAGTACATCTGGAAAAAGATGTTACTATATTCTAGTTAAATCTTATGTTTTCAAATATATGTTGTTTGCTCATCATTTAGAAAATGAAATTAAAATGTAGCAAAATAGGTTACAGTCTAAGTTGTTCAGTAAGGACATGTTTTTGATAAATACTCAAGCACAACATATTAGAGTCTCTGAGACTAATCAGCTTATAAATGGGCTTATATTTTAAAAGCTTATTGATTTATTGGTTAGAATTTGTGTTTAAACTTAAATGGAATAGTACAAGATTGAGAAGCCCTATTAACATTAATTTTATAAAAATTAATTTGTATTACAAAATAAATTTACAGGGAAGGCATGTTTAGTTGATTAAGAAATAAACTGTCTATAATAAATATAATACCCTAATTACATACAAATGGAAATTGCTAGCTATACAACAACCTGATTCTTTCATTAATACAGGGTTTTTTCCCATATAGATGTAGATTATCTGCACTGAAAGCCCAAGTAGGAGATAAACTTTAAAAGTGAAGTTGGTACAAAGATTCACAGACAATAATGTACTCTTCCCAAGTGCTCAGAAGAAGAATGAAGCTCTGGGAAATACACACTGGACTTAAAAACACACACACACACACACACACACACACACACACACACGGTCCCCATGTGGACAGTTAAGAATTGTTTTTAATTTACTCATGACATGATTTTACAAGACACAAAAATAATCCTTAAGGTTTTCATTCTGTTTCAGTAGAGTTCCAATCAGAGATGGGTATGCAATGCAAAAACTTTTTTTCCCTAAGTAATAAAGCCAGTCACAATGGTTCAATATCAACAGTGCAGCAAAACTTTTCTAAACTACTGAGTTTTCAAGAATCAAATTCCCAGAGTATAGTTTTACATTTCAGATGACTGTGAACATCTCATAAACTCCTACCTAACCCGTTTAACACAGAGATACCTTTGTGTTTAATGTAAAGATTGAAATAACAGCATGAAATCAATGGGTAGGTGTTAGACGCTACACCCATGGGCCCTCAGACTTCCCTGTCCAGCCACCGGAGACTTACGATGTAGTTCTGCAGAAGCAGCTCCACTGACTCTCTCCTGCCGTACTTGATGATCCAAGACTTCAGCTTTGACTCTGCAAGAACCAGCAGTGAGAGCAGACGGTACTTTAATTCTAGAAATTCCATTTTCATTAAGTGCAGCTCTGATGTGGAGGAAACAAAATGAAACCTAGAAATAAAACACCGAGAATTTACAGGAGGTAACTCCTAGTAACAGCACAATGCTTACTTAACCTGTTAGGTGTCAGCCTTAAATATAATGTGGCCACAGGTCTTCTACACCCTGGCTGATCACACGATCTGCAGATCTGATCCCTTTTCTGGCTCTGGGTCTCAGGCGAAACGTGATTGATTGAAGTATTTGATTTAGTTCTTTCCCCTGCCAACACATCTCTCGTCTGTTTCTTTTATAAGCTGTTTTTGCAATATTACATAATGTTCCTTACAGTACTGAATAAAAATACAGGCAATGAAGAAACCATCTCTGCAATATGCAAGCTGTGGGTACATTCAGGTTCACTCTTTTCAGTGAATAATGCATTAGAATGTTGACATTCTTAGCATATGTTATGGGAGCCCACTCTTTAATGACCAAATGCTAGCATCTTCATAGAAAAAAAATCATTGAAAAGAAAACAAATATGAAAAGCATCCACTTTGCATTTTAAAAAGAGATTTCACTGAAAACCCGGCACTCTTACCTCTCGGCCATGTCCTCTAATTGCTCAGGTGGCACAGGGATCCCGTTAACGGACCTGGTCCGGTAGATTTCATGGAATGCTCTTTTGTGGGCATCTGTGTTTTGAAGCAGATCCTAAGATACAGTTTTAAAAAAATAAAAAATGAGAGAACATGTTCACAGGAGGCTAGGAAGCATAATTTTCAGCATGCACCGATGAGTCAATGTATTCAACAATCTGATCCTGCTGCCACGTTCACATGCAGCTTGGTGGCTGTCACAGGCTTTTACCTTGAACAGGAGCCCAGTGCCTGTATAGGAGGCACGAGGCTAGAGCTGGGATCTAATAATTATGGCATCTTTTAAACACACATGACACTTGCACAGCACTGCATTCAGACATTTTAAAGGCACATGAGCCAAGGGAAAATGTAATTAGTGCTATAAACAGTGATTTTAGTAGTTTTCTCCAGCCTTGATTTTGAATATGTTGGTTTCTAAAAGCTTAAAATGGAGCATAAGAAATTTAACCCTTTCATGATAGAAAGTATTAGACTCTCTACTGCTACCTTATTTTAAAAGCACGCAGATTATTTTAAGGTGCTATTTCCTTGTCACTGAAAGTAAGTCAAGTATATTACAATATATTTTGAAAATATCCTTTGTTTAGAAAATGTCACACAAGTGCAGAGATTGTCCCATAGAACAGTGAGGAGATCAAATATGATGTGCATGTGCATTCTTTATAGATTATATAGAATTTCACCCATTTGATTCATTTAGTTAGGCTAATTTGAATTTTCCTTGATTCATTTGCTGTGGTTTCCACTGTGCACAACTTATAAAAAAACGAACAAGTATTTCACAGTCTCTAGCCAACTTTTTGCATAGAAGCAAGGAAAAAATGAAATGAAATCTCCTTTAATGCCATATTTTCCAGGACTTTGCTCATTTCCCAAAAGCAGAATAAATACTCAACAGTGTGTCACTCATTGAAAGGTAGGACACATTAGCCCAATGATAAATAAAAATTAGTATTGTTTCTCTTGTGTGAAAATTTAATGGATTGACTGGAAAAATAGAAACAAAACAGCATAAATCCAAAAGACTCACACTTATTTCCCATATACTATAAATTAAAATTTTGAAGTCTATATGTGTTCGTCACATATAAGTGACATCTAAACATTGTAAAAAAAAAACCCTCAGGGACAAAACATTTCCATCCTGATATATTTTGCTATGATCACACTAGACCTGCTTTGAGTCTGTAGGTAATGTACAGATATTTGCAAATCGCGTGCCCAGATGGAGGAGGATACCATGTGCCATTAAGAGTTGATCACAAGAGGACAGAGGACAGATTCCTGAGCAGCTACTCAGAGCAGCTACTGAGATAAGATTTTAGTCGCTCCCTACCTCCTTTATCACGACACATTTTATGGCTTAGAGTCTTGGCTAAAACTCCCTCAAGTAACTGTAGGGCAATCTCAGAGCCATCGCCTAAGGCTACCTCTGATCTATTGTATACAAAAAGGGTTTTTTAAAAAAATATTTATTTATTTTCATTTATTATTATTATTATTATTTAAATTTTGACCAGAGAGAGAGAGAGAAAGAGAGAAGGAAAGTAAGAAAGCAAGCTGCCAGGTCCAAGACTCAAAGTGCAGTTGGCCATGTGGGAGTTCAGTGCCTTAACCACCATATCACCTACTGGGTCGTATGTGGCAGTTTTTAATTGAAAAGTCTTTACAAGATACCAAAACAAACAAAAATTTTCACATATGTTATAAGACAACTTCTCTGCTGGCATGATGGCCCTGGTTCCTCTGAAAGGTCCTCTCACTAAATGCTGAGCAAAAACATAATTTTATCCACTTTTCTGGGTTCACAGGAAATTAGTGAAATCTTTATGTCTCCCATTCTCAGTAAAATATGTCTCAAAATTGCATCACAGACCTGTGAGCAAAAGCAAACTGAAAAGGCCAAATTGTCCTGGACAAATATCTATATAATTTCTGTGAAAGATTTAATCTTATAAAGTGAAGAAGATGAGAATACAGAAACTGTATCTCCTCTATCTAGACAGAACCCCCAACAAGGACTAACATGGACCAATTGGTAGCAGACACTATTATTAATACAATAGGAGGAAGAAAGCAGAGCTACCAACCACAGGGAACAAGCCACCATGAGTGAGAACCAGCAGAAACAAAAATACTGATGATGCTAGAAAAGTATCAGTAACTTCATAATTAACAAAAAGCTATATAAGTTAGGAAGAGTTAAAATATTCTTAGTTCTAGTTAATATATTCTAGTTAAATATTCTAGTTAAAATATTCTTAATTCCTTGTATTAATTAGGAAGGGGTTAAAGTATGGATTAATTTGGAATTTTGTTAGGTATGTATATCAAATTTCAAAGGAAATCATACTATGCAGCTAAAATTTACAAGTTTCAAGATAATAAAGGGGAAATTGTGGAATAAAAAAAATGAGCAAGCAAGCAAATAACAAGACCTCAATTTATAAATAGTAAGAAAGTAGGGGAAAAAAAGTAGGACAAATAAAAAGCAAAAAGTCAGATGATAAGAATCAATTTAAGTATATAAATAACTATAGATAAGTGTGAATTGAATATAAATTTACTAGTTAAAAGACAAAGACTGTCAGTTAAGACAAATAACAAAATAGAACTTCTGTTTTTATAAGAGATACTCCTAAATATTAAGAATATGCATAGTGGCTCAGCCACGAGTATGGTACTGAAGCCACATGGAAGGCATGGGTTTGAATCTGAATTGACCTGAACATGTTGGATGCACCCACGTGTGTCCATGATCCTAACAGACTGGGAAATTGAAGGAAAGACTTTGGCATGATGACAACCTGTAAAAGGTACCTGTCTCGCACTCTTTCTCTCTCTCTCTTTGTATCAGAAATAAGCAAACTAAAATTAAGCAAAAAGCATGAATAGTTTAAAATTAATAGAATTAAAAACATGACATCATGTCTGGCAACTATTAAGCAAAGAAAACTGGTATAGGAATTTTTTTGTTTGCTTGTTTTTTCTTTTCCTTTCTTTTTCTTTTCTTTTTTTCTTTTTTTTAAGAGAGTTTTTTTGTTATAGGGCATGTGCACTCACCAGAGAGAGAGAGAGAGAGAGAGAGAGAGAGACTAAAAGCAAGAAATCATCCCCCAGAGGGGATGGACACGCTGCAATCCCCTCTCCTCCATTCTCCTCTCAGGATTTTGGGCATGCATACACATGCACCCAGTATGAATTTTAAGCCACAGAGACTGGGTCTCAAACCACAGTGTACTACATGGGAGTCCAGCGATGCAACCATTATGCCATATGCTGGTTGCAGTATAATCGTATTTATAAAAATTGCTATGGGGGGTTAATAGATGGTGTAATGGTTAATTGACTGGACCTTGAGTCCTGAACCCAGTGGCTTAAAACTCACACTGGGCACATATACATGTGTGACCAAAACCCCAAGAGGAGAATGGAGGAGAAGGGATTGTGGCATACCCATCTCCCCTGAGAGTGATTTCTCACTTTCTGTCTCTCTATTTATCTCTGTGTCTCTGGCAAGTGCATGTGTCTCATAGCAAAAATCTCTCTAAAGAAAAAAAAATTGCTATGAAGTATATGTGCTCACTAGGAGAAGACAGAGAGAGAATGAGGAAGAAGGAAAATAAATCACTCCCAGGGGGATGGCCACACTAAAATTTCATACCTTTCATTCTCCTCACAGGATTGTGGGCATACATACACGTGCATATGGAGTGTTTTTCAAGCTGATGGGTCTGGGACTTGAACCATGCAGTTGGCCATGTGGGATCTAGCAATCTTAACTTAATTAATATTTATATTAATATTAGACAAAATAGACTCTAGAGCAGAAATCATTAAATTGCTTAATGATGAAATTTTAACCTTAGAGGAGATACATTAACGTGAACTGGAATATATCTAGTTTAAGTTTCAAACTACATAAAGCAAAACTGACAGAACTACAAGGAGAAGTTGACAATTCCACATCACTGTGGGAATTATCAATACCTCTCTCAATGATTGAGATGAAGCAAAGGGAACAAATAGCAAGATGTTGGATAAAGGAAAAAGAAGAAAGGGGCCTCGTAAGAACATTCAGTATTAATTTTAAGAAGATAGAGGCTGATGAGAAGTTTTGAGCAGAGTGGTGAAATGATCTGAGCTGCACCGTACAAGGACTACCATCTCTATTCTACTGAAGACATCCTGCCCTTAATACACCTGCTTCCCTTGGTATCTAGGACCACACAGTACATGGATTTCATTATCTTCCCTTCTCAATTAAAAGAAATTTCATTGTTTTTTTAGTTGCTCACCTTAAAATTATACTGTCATTTATGGTAAACTTTCCCCCTACAATTGATATCTAATGCTGAGAATTCTGTTTCTTGATTTCAAAATATATTCAGAATCTTGCCCAGCCATGATAACAAAGCAGTAGAGTGCCACTCTATGATGTTGGAGCCATATAAAAGATTGGGATCTGGTTCCCAGGTTGACCCGTTTACACTGGTGAGTGTATATTCTCATGATCTCATGATCCTGGCTTGCTGAGAAGTCTGGGGTGAGGATTGCAGTGTGAGACCCTGTTGAAGAAGCCTGTCCATCTCTTTTTCCCTCATGAAATTATATATGTAATTTTTCCCCACAGAATCTGGCCATTTCTCACCATCTCTACAAGTATCACCCCGGTCCAAGCCACACATCGATTACTGGAACAATATCCTATCATATGCCTTCCATCCTTAACCTAGCGTAGTCTCACACAACAACAATAGCAGTACTGTGAAAGGACAGTCATCCCTCTGGCAAGAAATTAAATGGAAGACCAACCTAGTGGCATCGTGTCTAAAGACCTGGCTGCTTGAAAAACACACCAGGCATGTGTATATGCAGACCCATAATCCCAAGAGGAGAATGGAGGAGAAAAGGTTGCAGCATGTCCAACCCCCCAACCCGGGAGAGCTTTCTCACTTTCCCTCGACCCCAGCCTCTCTATGGCAAGTGCACCTGCCCTTGAGTGAAAACAAAAAGAAAGTAGATGGACAAAGACAGGACATGGTAGCAAGTCAACAATGTCAAAGTGAATTTAGGAAAGTGAGAAGGAACAAAGAAATAATACTGGAGGAGGGGACCAGCAGTTGGCACAATGGCTGTGTCACTGGATTCCCATGTAGTCAACCACAGTTCGAGTCCTGGACCTGGTGGCTTAAACTCACATTGGGTGCATGTGCGTGCATGCCAAGATCGCAAGAGGAGAATGGAGGAGAAGGGATTGTGGTGTGGCCATCCCCCCGGGGGATGATTTCTCACTTTCTGTCTCTCTGTCTCTCTCTGTCTTTCTGGCGAGCACATGTGCCCTAAAGTAAAAACCTCTCCAATAAATAAATAAATAAATAAATAAATAAATAAATACTGGGGAAAAGGTAATTTAAACACAGGTACATAAAAAAATTACAAAAATATGTGTGTATATATATACATATATATATGTGTGTGTGTGCTGAAGAGAGACAGAGAGAGAGAAAGAGGGAGAGTGAGAAAGCAATCCGGTATCCCCTCTTCCTCCATTCTCCTATTGGGATTTTGGGCATGCACATACCCTCGAGGTGTTTTTAAAACCACTGGGTCCAGGATTCAAGCCACACAGTCAGCCATGTAGGATCCAGCCACCTAAATCACCACACCACTGGCTAGCCCTTTAAATGCATGTTTTAAACAATTTTATGCAATACTTTTTTAATTTGCCAGAGGCACATGTGCTCACCAGAGAGAGACAGAGAGGGAAGGAGAGGTAGACAGCTCCCTGCAATGGGCATGATCACACTACAATCCCTTCTCCTCCATTTCTCCATCTTGCTGGGATTTAGGGCTGCATGCACACCCCGGTTCCCGTGCCAGCATGTTTCTAAAGAAGTAGAGTCTCGGACTAGGATCACTCAGTCAGCCATGTGGGATCCAGCTTCTTTAGCTGCCAGGCCCCAGGGCCAGCCCTATGCCAATAATTTTGAAGATTTAGTCAAGTAAATAAATTGCTAGAATGTAGAAGTTAGCAATATTGATCAAATAGAGATCTTGAGACTCTGAATATTGAGAGTCAACAGTGAATAAAACAACAATCCTTGCCCTTATAGAGCTGACTTTATGGTTCAGGAAATTAAGCAATAAATAAGACGAATAGCTAGAATAGCTGGAACTAGACAGTAGTCTGGTGGTGGTGAAGGTAGTTGCATGTCTGACTGAGCAGTCTGAGTCTCAGACCCAGTGGCTTGAATAACATGCTGGACGTGTGTGCATGTAAGCCCCAAATTCCCCAAGAACAGAGAAGGGATTGCAGCATGGCCATTCCCCCCTGGGGGGGGGGGGGTTCTCACTTTCTCTCTCTTTCTCTGTCCCTCTCTGGTGACTATCATATACTCTATGACAAAACTACAAAAAAAAAAATAATTAAATTTACATTTAATTTAGTTCAACTAAATTGAATTTTTAAATAAAAATGATTAAACCATAAAATAGTTAACAATTGGAATGATGATTAGTGCTAGAGAGAAAAATCAGAGAGGAAGTTTTGGGGAAGTTGTAGTTTCAAATGAGGTGATCAGAAAAGGATGGATGAAGAGATAACCTTTCAGTAAAGGCCCAATAAAAATGAAGAAGAAGGTGCAATGGCAAAACAGGTTGAGCCCTATTAATGGGAACCTGGATCCCACATGACCAAGAGTGGTCAAATCCCAGCCCTGGTGGCTTGGAAAGCACACTGGGGGCATGTATGTGCACACCCAAAATTTGGATGTGAGAAAAGTGGACGAAAAAGGATTGCAGTGTGACCATGCCCCATTGGATGGTGCTTTTTCTCTCCCTGGTGAATGCCCATGCCTTCTGGAAAAATAAATAAATAAATAAGGAAATATAGAGGAAGCATGTAATGGGAATATTAGTAGCATAATATTTCAGGATGAGGGAAGAGAACATTCCAGCAGTGTGGCAAGGCCAAGGGCTTGAGCTGGGAATGTCTTTGCTTGTTTGCTATTATTTTTCCATGAGGTTTTGCTGAATACCCTATTTAAAACTATAACTATAGATAGTGTTCCCTGTCCCTTTACCTTCTAATCTAAAGTTATTTATTCATTATATTTATTATTTTTATCTGTTTCCTTTCACTAGAAGGCAATTTACATAAGGACAGAGATATTTTTCTGTTTTGCTAATAGGTGTATCACAAATGCCTAAACAATGGTTTGCACATTGAGAATGTTTGACAAATATTTATTAAAATACCAGAAAAGCCTAGAAAGGTGTAGCTAGTGGAAAAAACAAAGGAAAATAAAACAAAACTCAACAAACTAAGAAACCAAACAAAGAAAGCATTTCAAGGGCCAGCAGATGGTGTGATAGTTAAGGGAGCTGGATCCCGCATGGCCGACTGTGCAGATCCAGCCCTGGACCAGCAGTTTGAAAAACATGCTGGGCTGGGATCAACGCATGGCATAATGGTTATGTTGTTGGACTTCCATGTAGTCAACTGCAGTTCAAATTCTCAACCTAGCAGCTTAAAACTCATGTAGGCTGCATGTGCATGCGTGTCCAAATTCCTGAAGAGATACTGGAGGAGTAGGGATTATAGTATGGCCATCCTCCTTGGGGGTGGGGGGCCTTCTTGCCACCTCCTATCCTCTTCATTTCATCACTTCCTTTGTACTCAGCTCAATGCACAGTTTCTATCTTTCTGTCTCCCTGTGTCTCTCCAGTGAGTGCATGTGCTCTATAGCAAAAATCTCTCTAAAAAAAAAAAAAAAAGAAAAAAAAAAAGAAAAGAAAGAAGAGAAAAACACTGGGCATATGTGCAGTAATACTCAAGATTCCAAGAAGAGAATGACAGTGAGGGGATTGCAGCATGGCCATCCCCCTGGGGGGTGATTCCTTACTTTCCCCCTCTCTGCGTCTTTCCACTAAATGCACACACTGTACAGGAAAAAAAAATGTTACTAAGTGTTTCAAGAATGAAGGAAAAACTAGGTAAAATGGTCAAGTCTCAATCCAGGAGGTAAGATGAGATGAAAACTGAGAACACTGGATCAGGAGCAAGGCAAACCCTGTTAAGCTTAATAAGGGAAGACTTGATTGGAATAGGTTCTAGAAAAAAATGCAAGAGAACTTTGAAACAAAAATGACAATTCTCTCAAAGGGCCTTGCTGCAAAAGAAGGGATAATTGGACAATAGCTGGAAGAGGAAGTAGGGCAAAACAAGAGAAGTGACAGCATATTTCTTTGTGAGTAGGAAAAATCCATCAGAGAGAGATAGAGAGGAAAAGAGAAGAAAGGAGGAATGACAGTTGTCTTTGGTGGGGGAACTAGCGCATACGTGGAAGGGCCAGCCTCAGCTCGGAGCACAGATGGTTCATCCATAGTAACAGCAGTGAAGACTGAGTGTTCAGGCACAGATGCAAGTAGGTGGGTTGATGTGGCCGTGGGAGCTTGCGGAAATTCTTTTCTGATTGCTTCTATTTTCTCAGAGAAAAAGGAAGCAATGTCATCAGCTAAGAGTGAGGGTGGAGAGGAGGTGTGAAAGGTCTGAGTAGACAAGGTGTGATAGAGTTGTCCCAGAAATGGAGAGGGAATGGGGAGAAAAGCGAGTGGGGAAATGCCTTAGGAGTGCCAGGCAGCATTAAGGGCCCACTTGGGTTAGTCATTTAGTCGCTGTGCCTGGAGGGGTGCTTTTCTCCGGCCACAGTCACAGTAAGTGTGTGGGCATGAACGAGGCAGAGTTGGCTTTAGTCAGCACTGATTCTTACCAGGATAGTAGGACAAAGCGAGATGCGGATAAGGCACTGGAGGTATATATAGTGATAACTGCATTGCATCTGAGCCGAGTACAAAGGAAGTGATGAAATGAAGAGGATAGGAGGTGGCAAGAGGCAGCTGGCTCAGTGGATTATAGGGTGTAAAGGGGAGAGGACATGTTTGGTTGGAGGGTGAGATTTGTGACAAAGAGATTGCAGAGGGGGTGCAGGTAGTGGAGACAAGAATTCCAGGCTATGCCGAGGGAGAAGGTGGCCAGGGCAGAGTGAAGGACAGAATCTCAGGGAAGAGGAAGTCAAGGGATCAAGAGACTGCAGAGTTTAAGAATCTTGGCACGCACTGTCACTCAGGGAATAAAAATTAAAATTCTGAAATAAATAAATAAATAAATAAACAATGATCTGAATCCAATTTGCAAATACTACTAATGTATTTAGTGATGAAAATTGTGGGTGCTTTTAAAAGATATACAAAATACAAAAGAAACAAGCATTTCACATGTTGATAAGATATTTAAGTTTTTGTTATAAGAATCAGATTTGGGACCAGCAGTTAGCGTAATGGCTATATCGCTGGACTCCCACGTAGTCAACCGCGGTTTGAGTCCCGGACCCGGTGGCTTAAACTCACACCGGGCGCGTGTGCGTGCGTGCCCAAGATCCCGGGAGGAGAATGGAGGAGAAGGGATTGCGGCGTGGCCATCCCCCCTGGGGGTGATTTCTCGCTTTCTATCTCTCTGTCTCTCTCTGTCTGCCTGGCGAGCGCACGTGCCCTATGGCAAAAACCTCTCCAAAAAAAAAAAAAAAAAAAGAATCAGATTTACTTTTTTTTTATTGGCATGGGAAGATAAAATTCTCCAACTTTCTGATTTGTGCATCATTGAGTTTTATGTTGTGCTTTCCTTGATTTAGTGCATCTCTGGGTAAGCCCAAAACACCAACATAGGGTAGTTAAAGCAAATTGATTATCTCAAGTTAATGAGGCCTGATTTAGTGCCACTGAAGAAACCGAGAACTTCAGTTATCTCTTAACAATAAATCGCACTTCTCACATTCAAAACTTAGCTTACTATGGGCACCTAATAAATACACTTTGAATAAGTGAGAAATTGATCTCATAATTGACAATGACATAATTTTATGACTGCAACTTTAAGGACCCATGCCCGTTCTAATAAAAAGTCCTGCATTGACATAAAGATCATTCCGAGATTCACCTTGAACCTGGTCTTAGCCCCTAACCATCTCTACTACTGCCTGTTGTCTATTTATTGTATTCTCCAGTTTTCTCTTGAGTCTAGTATTTTCTGAGTTGTTTTTTTTGTTTTGTTTTTGTATTAAGAGAGATTTTTGCCATAGGGCCTGTGCCCTTGTCAGAGAGAAGCAGGGAGAGAAAAAGTGAGAAATCACCACCCCCAGGGAAAATGGCCACACTGCAATTCCTTCTCTTTCATTCTTCTCTCAGGATTCTGTGCACACACACACATGCACCTGGAGTGAGTTTCAAGTCACTGTATCTAGGACTTAAACTGTGATCAGCTATGTGGGAGTCCAGGGCCTTAACCACTATACACCCTGCTGACTCCCTTTTCTAGTGCTTCAATCTTAGGAAAACATCTACTCCAACTCCTGCTCCTCTGCCTCTCTCTGTCCCACTTTATTTCTGGTTGTTACAGCTCATTTGCTACACTTTGGCAGAGATTGTTCTAGCTACACACTCAGCAGTTGCCAGAGGGAGTCTCTCTCTCTCTCTCTCTCTCTTGGAAGACAGAAGAGCTTGTTAAGGTCCTGGGATCATATAGTCTCTGGAACACACAGGCAGCAGCATGCACATCGTTCGATTTAAACCTCATTCTTCACCAGGGACTAATGCTGCGTGAATTAATATTTCTGTGAACTATCATAATTATGAAGTGAGCAGCACAGCCACACTGCAGGACATTTTCTCAGTGGTGGTTCATGTAAATTGAGCTCAAGTCTATTATATAAACAACGAACACATGGATGTCTCTCAAACTTCCAAACTGGAGGTGCCACAAATACCTGGACCTTGTCTGTTCCATTCATCTGTTTCCTGGTGCCCAGAACGGGTATAGAGTATGCCCTCATGTATTTGTGAATCAATACATTTAACATACAGTGGATATACATTCTACATTTTTGTGAGAGATTTTTGCTGTAGAGCAGGTGTGCTTGCCAAAGAGACAGAGAGAAACAAAGAAAGTGAGAAATCACCCCCTGAGGGTTGGCCAAGCCACAATCCTTTCTCTACTCACCTCCTGGGATTCTGGGCACACAAACTTACATGTCTGGTATGAGTTTCAAGCTGCCGGGTTCAGAACTCAAGCTGTGGTTAGTCACATGGGAGTCCAGCACTTTAACTACTATGAAATTCTACATTTTTTTCATGCCAGATGGCAATGTGTATAGGAGAGAAAGACAGTATCCTCAAAGGAATCTGGTCATATTCTGATAGTTTTCCCCCAATTCTCTATCCCATCACATCTAATATGTTTTTCAAGCTGCCAGGGCCAGGACTTGAACTCTGGTTGGCCATTTAAGATCTGGTTTCCTCTGTGTGGTGGTTAACCATTAAGCCATAGGGCTAGCCCCAATGTTCTATATTTTATTTAAAAATATAAGGTAACTTAGTTTGTATTAAATAGTGACACCAATTAAAATAGTTTCACTTATTTACATGTACTGCATAAAGAGAGATTCTATGTTATATATGCTTAATAGCTAATTTGTTAAAGTGATATTTTCTGTTTAGTCCTATTTTAACACTTCTCTATGTATTTTCTTTCTTTTTTTTTTTTTTTTTTTTTTTTTTTTTGCCAGAGTTCTTGTACTTGCCAGAGAGAGACAGAGCAAGGGAAAGAGGGAGAAAGTACTCTGCAGTACGGCATGGTCATGCCACAACCCCTTCTCTTCTATTGCTCCATCCTGCAGGATTTGGGGCACACTTGCCCATGTGTCCTGTGTGGTCTTCAAGCTGCCGGGGCTGGAATTTGAACCACTATTGGCTATGAGGGATGCAACTGTCTTAACCACTAGGCTATGCAGCTCCCTTTATTTTAATATACCGAGAGTCTTGAAATAGAAATAGCCCAGGTGTTTCTGAGCTTCTAAAAGCCTTAACCTGGCTCAATACCAGGAAAAATTCTTGTGACTGGATCTTGCATGAAGCCTGATCTCTGGAGCCCTTGCATCTTCCTCCAGCTTCAGCTGAGGAGGCCCCGACTGGCTGCGGGATTATCTGTACAGACGGAGCAGAACCCAGTGCTGTGCTCTCATCGGAGAAGTCAGATATGTGTGTGTTGGCGGAAGTGTGGAGGGGAGAAGCTAAGTGATAATGAGCCTCTGAGTGTCTGAAGATAGTGTAACCAGGGAAGGGCCAAGAGTAAGTGGGGACGGGACCCCGAGCTGTTATCTACCACAGAAAAATGCTGCAATGTCAGTTTTGTTTGATGAGCTGGTCTAAGAGTGAGTCAGTTGAGCTGAAAGAGCCAAGATATGAGGTCCCAGAGAGGCATGAAACAAAACCTGTCATGATTTGTTTTATGATGTAGTCTACAATATGTCATAGTCCAGTTCCTTGAACAACTTAAAAATTATATCAATAATTTGGCCAATATAGATTAGCTATAAATTGCCCTTATGCATCAGGAAGAGAAACCTCTGTTTACTGGTTTTCCACATACGCAGTAAATCCCACTGTCACACAGACAATGGGGTACACAAATTCAAATGCATGAATTTCAAGTTTGTGTTAATGGGATGCTAATGAAAAACAGTATTTTTCATTAGGCTTGTGTTATTCCAGAATACAAAGAGGAAGTATACTGAAACCTACGCACAACTGACCATCTGGTAAGCTTAACACGTCCCCCGTGACGAAGAGGCCAACGAAGTCTGACCCAGCCCTGTTAAGGGCGGTCCTCTCCTCACAGCCCACTGCCCAGGACATAAGCCTGTCTGCCGTCCCTTGGTGATGGAAGTAGCCCTGTGGTCTGAAGGTTAAGGGAGCTGGATCTCAGTGGCCAACAATATGATTCCAATACCAGCCTTGGTGGTTGGAAAACACACCAGACACATGTGTGTCCTCACCCCAAATCCTGACAGAATGGAGAAATGGAGAAGAAGGGATCAAAGAGAGACTATGCACCATCGCAGGAAGTATATCCTCTCTGATAAGTACAAATGTTCTCTGGTAATTTTTTTTTTAAGAGAGAGACTTTTTGCTATAGGGCACAAGCACTCATGAGAGAGACAGAGAGAAACAGAGAGACAGAAAGCAAGAAATCACCCCCTGGGGGCATGGCCACACTGCAATCCCTTCTCCATTCTCTTCTTGGGATTTTGGGCACACATGCACAAAGGCGGAGCGTGAATTTTAAGCCACTGGGTCCAGGATTCAAACCATGGTTGACTACATGGGAGTCCAGCAACATAACCATTATGCCATCTGCTGGTCCCCCCTTACCTTTTTCTTTTTTTAAAAGAGCTTCTGGTAAAACTTTTTTTTAAAAAAAAGCATGGAGGCAGTGGTGAGGTCTGGAGTCAGTGGCCAGTCCCACTTTTATGTAAATGCATTCTATCTACGGCTTTATCTCTCGAAAAATAACATGCAATACAAAAATAACAAAGATAGTTGTGAGCAAAAGTAAACATATCATAGAAATATTAGGACTATCTCAGGAAATCGAACTACTAGACTGTCATTAATGGGTATAGGAAAGGAAAAGGCAGATGAGAGGAAAATGCTGTTCGGGAGGTCCCCGCTCGCGCAGGTTCTAACTGGGACTTCTCTGCAGACCACACAGGACTGTTACACTGGAGTTCTCCAGCCAGAGTCTGTACCTTATGTTGCTCAAGTTTCCGTTGTATTGTGTTTGCTGTTTCCTCGTGGACCTGCTGGACGGTTATCTCCTCCCTCAGGGCCACCTCTGCTCGGTACAGCCAGGAACCTATGGTGCCCAGAGGGGCAGGAAGAGATTTGTCAAGCTGTATGTGCCAATCAAAGAGCTGAAATGAAAGAAAGCAGAAAAATAAAACATTTCTCATCTTTTACAGGAGATGATTCCTAAAGTTCTTCCAGACAAATTTAAAGCATACATAAAACACTTTAAGTCAAGGATTTCAGGCTAATTTAATAAATATCAAATAAATATCTGCATTCTGAGGCTGATGTTTTGGCTATGGGAAGGGAATTATAGTTAAAGAACATTTCGAGGAAACCCAAAATACACCTTAGACATGGAAAGATGTTTTTAGGAGCTTAAGCAATTTTCTTCTTGTGGGAATAGCAGCAATTGCCGCTGATTTGCAGTGTGGCGTTTGCTGAGGGAAGGGACAGGTTACTGGCATGCTCAGAGAATGCAGTAGTTATATATCAGCAGTCATCTGAAGGAGAATCCCACTGAAACCTCATACATGATTCAGAATTGGACCAGAAGAGTTAGGGTTTTCTAGATGACACAAGTTTAGTTTTTAAGATTCTTTCTATAATCCTATGATTTCTTAACCTTCTCACCACATTTTTACCCAGTTCTCAAGCACCATTTCCTAGTTTATTGGAATGCCAAGTGGGACAGGTTGAGGTGTTTAGAAACTAGCCTATCCTATGATCGAGCCGATGGAAAGAATCAGATTATCAAAATTAAAAACATAGAATAAGTTCAAGACAAATACTTCCAAAATGGTAATAGGCTTCCAGAGGGTCTGAAATCTTGGGCTTTAAACATGAAGAGAGAAACTGAGTAGCTCTATTTCAAATTCATGAGGAACCAGATAAGAAGAGGTTCTTAAATTAAAGAATGTAAAATTGAATGACAGCTCAGGAACGTGTTTAACTGTTGCTGAAACTCAGTTACAGAATATGAAGAGTTGTTGAGTTTCTAGTCTTGAGAATCTTCTACACAACAAGAGTCACCTCTGAACAAGCCAGAATTAAGCTGGATAATGTGAAAAGCCATCCAGATGGTCTTTCTGGATTCCCATCAGTCATCTAATCAATGACTATCAGCATGTGTACTGTAGACAAAGCAGGGAAGCAGTTATTATCCAAACGCTTCCACCAACTTACGGAAAAACTTGACAAAAGGACAAGATTCTCCTGTAGCTAGACCTCTCCGACCTCAGACAGAGCAGCAGGGACTAATGCAACATCAGTGCGTAGAAAAAGTTGATGAAAAATATTCTTGACTCTATTACGTAAGTTCTAATGAAATTAATGATGGGGAGACTTACCCTGGAGGACACTCTATCCCAGGACTGTTTTACCAATGCTTGGTCAAGTGACAATTTACCGTCTCTCTGCAATGGTTGTATTAAATGTTCAATCTGTTTCCTTTTCATTTCATATTGAACTCTGAAGTGCTTAAATGACTAAAAGCGGAAAAACAGCAAAGATATGGCAATGAGTCAAAGAAAGCAAAAGCAGAGGAAACCACATTTCCTCAATAATAATCTTTATTTTGGATAGCACTCAATAGATGTTGTTAATAATAATAATAATAATAATAATAATAATAATAATGGCAAACATGATACTAATACCACCACGATTCATCAAGCCCTGACTGTGAACTTGACCCTGTGCTACGTGCTCCTGTTTATTAATCTCTCTGGCTCCCTCCATAGCCCTACAATATAGACAGATGTTATTATTATTCCAAAGCCCAGGAGGGACTTGGCAAGAACCAGCAATTGAGGCAAGACTAAAGCTAGGAATTCTTATCTTTAGTTGAGCAATCTATGTGTCAGTCCATGTTTATCAGGGGATAATAGTAAACAGGTGTACAAATCTGTGTTCAAGATAATTGCTTTATTTCAAAAGTTCCAATGTACAAATAAAAATTGCACATGTTAAAATGATGCTGAATTAAAGACATCTAAATATGTGTTTATGCAATCTCCTACAACGACGTTTACATTAGAGACAGTATTTGCGTAATAACCCTTTGCTTTAATTTTTAGAAGAAGTTTTCCAGAGGGTGAGTGCACTTGCTGGAGAGAAACAGAGAGAGACAGAGAGAGAGGAAGGATGTGAGAAAGTGCCCTCCATGGAGAATGGTCACACTGCAATCCCTTTTCTTCCATTTCGTCTCCTTTCAGGATTTTGGACTCACATGCGCATACACTCAGCATGTTTCTCAAGCCGCCTGGTCCGGAACTTTAGCTGCACAGTGGCCATGTGGGTTACGCCGCCCTAACCTGTAACACGGGGTGGCCCCTTCGCTTTCATTTTATGGCATGAAAATATTAAGAATTTCACAGTTAAAATAAATGTATGATATGTAGACTTATCTGTAAGCTTAATATTAACATAGAAAGTGGTTGTTTTAAAGTTCTCCATTTTATACTAACTTAACACTTGCTAAAATGTGACCCCCAAGCCCAAATATGAAGTTATAATACCATTTAATTGTGCAATTATGTTACAGAAGAGGAGAAGGGCCCTATGGAGTCTAGCAGATAATACATCTAAAAGAATTTCAAAGTTATAAATGGACATGTAAATTCACATGAAGAACACTGGGGGGAGATGGTGAATACAAATTTTATAAATTTTATCTTCTATTCCTTTTGACTTACTGGAATGTTTAAGTTACTGAAACATAAAAATCAATCTTTAATTTTATTCTACAGAATTCTGTGCATAGAAATATTGGAATATGTTGTATTTATTGGTAAGTTGAAATCATTTAAAAGTGCTGATTACATATTGTATTCAGATTTTAGATAGTCTTTAAATCTATTTTTTTAAGGTTTTTACCATAGGATGCATGTGTTTGCCAGAGAGAGAGAGAAAGTGAACGGGAAAAGTGAAAAATCACCTCCTAGGGAGATGGCCACACCACAATCCCTTCTCCTTCATTCTCCTCGTGAGATTTTGGACACAAACACACACTCTCACACCCCACGTGATTTTCAACCCTCCAAGTCCAGCACTTGAACTGCAGTTGGCCGTGTGAGAGTCCAACACCTTAACCCTGATGCACCTGTTGGCCCCACCCCCTAAAAGTACTCTTAATCAACTAGTGATCATCTTTGACCTGAAAGGAGTGTTTCTGTTACATACCTTCTAATCCTTTGTTTTTCCCCTATAAAATAACATGTATAGTAATTTTATAGCTTGAAATTTAATTTTTGATAGTTTATGTTAAAATTAAAATTCAATGCACTCAATAAACATATTCCCTCTGTTCTTATGTTTCTGTTCTTAATTTTCTGGCTAAATAATTTTCTAATGGAATTCATCCCAGAAAATTTTATTTTGAGGAAGAAAGATTAGATAGAGTTCCAAAGAAAAAGAGCACATGCATAATAGGCATATAATTATTGCTTTGCCCAGTTCAAGAAATATAATATTGATGGTATCATCTATCCAAAATTAGGAAAATTTTATAAGTACATATATAAAAATCACACACAAATGACGTAGATAAATCTTCTGTTATCTGTCATGTTAAATCTCTCACATCACTGTATCTTTCCTTTGGTAGCAAAAAAGATTGAAATATAATACAGAGTAGAATATATGTAGACTTTATTTGGTCGTTGGGAAAGTCATGATGCATTTTTGCATAGAAAAATACATCATGACTTCCCCAACAAGCCAATAATATTAATATGCTATATGTCGTTAATAAAGTGATATTTTAAATAGAAGGAAAATGACAGAACTTCATAAAATAAATCACAATTTTTTAATGAAAAAATATTGATATATGTTGTAAGACATAGCATTTTGGCAGCAGAAATTATTGGGCTGTTGGAAAAGTCATAACTCATTTTTGCATAGAAAATATATCATAACTTTTCTCATGACTTAATATTAATAGAAACAGACAGTGCAATGAGACTGGGGCGGGGGGAACAACAGCAATTGCTCTAACCTCCAAATATACACAATAGTGTAGAAATCAGTAGAAAATGATCACTTAATAGATACACAGCAAATATTTATGCTGCAATCATTTATTAAATGCAGCTTATTTTAAAGTAATTTTCTGGTTAACTTGTCTTTGTTGTTCTTTATTTGTGGATTTTTGTTAGATGACATCTTTAAGATCCTGAGTTCTACAAAGATTATAACCCCATGTTTGTGTTCTGGGTCATCTTCAAGACTCTCAGTTTTGGAAAACAGATGAAGCCTCAGAGCTCTGCGTAGTGTGTAGAAACAATGCAATTTAAAGCTACCTATTTAGCGGCAGGCACTGTGGCCTTGTAGTTATAGCAAGCGGATCCCACATGGTGGACTGTGTGGTTTGAGCCCTGGACCTGGCAGCTTGAAAAACATGCTTGGTGTGTCTGTGTGTGCATATCCAAAATCCTGAATGGAGGGAGAGGTAAAGGGATTGTGGTGTGACCATTCCCCAGAGGAAGAAGGTACTTTCTCTTCTCTCTCTCTCCATCTCTCTGTCTCTCTCTGATGAGTGCATGTGCCATTTAGCAATACAGAGGAAAAGCAAAACACTTATTTATATAGAAATACAATGATTAAACTATATGCAAATTTAAGATAATGGATATTATTTCTTTAGAGGCTTTAGTCCTTACTTCAATTTGAAAGATTAAACATAGGTTAGATGACATATATGAATCTTACTTATGACAAGCTTTTGAAAACCTCAAGTTTTTTTTCCATACTTTACCTGATATTTGTCCTGCAGATTTAATTCTGCCATCTGTGCCCTTGTCAAATCTCTTTCAAATTGGTCTATCCAAATTTTCATTTCCTTCAATATGAGTCTGTCTTCTCTCTGGAAGCCATGAGATGTTATAATTTGATTAGTCGCTGTGCATTTATTCATTGCTGATTAATACCTGACTGATCCTAGAATAGACTTAATAAACCTCAATTGTCTGAAAAATGTTGTCTCCCCCCACCTCCATAATTTTTGAGAGGTCAGAAGTATGAGTTAATGCTACAAAAATGTCTTACTTAATCTTGTTTAACACTAAACTTATCTACACCATTTTGTTCCCAAGTAACATTATTTTAATAAAGAAAATGTGCTCAGGATGGAATGTCCTAATTTCCAAAGTATTGAGAGCAGTAGCTAGAGTGGGAGCACAGGCCTGTGGATTGCTTCCTATCCTGAGGTCACTGGTAGCCCAGACTCTTATGGGTGGGATTAATTCTTAAACCAAATCCAAAAACATGGAGTTATAATAACGTAAGACTAATTGCCTGTGTTATTTAAAAATATTTAGTATTGCGATATAAGCCCCATTTGGACAGAAAGCACATTCATCATGTTCAACATGATAGCCAACGTTGTGCCTACAAGAAATCTGTCAAGAATCAGCTGGATGAATGCATCCGTGCCATGACTCACAACACCAAAATGAAAAATAAAACTGGGATTTACATACTTGTTTCCACAACTAATAACAGGAGCCATTCCGATGTTGATTTAGTGCAAATAGCTTGTTTTTGCATTGATTGTGTATCTTGTAAGAAAGCCAGAGTAACCATAAATGTATTTCACATGATTTTTCTTGGCAGGAAGGAAATTTACAACTACAGCATCTCACTCACTGCTCGCAGTCCTGAGACTGTGAGTGGCTGTCCTCGGTGACAGGTGAAGTGTCAGAGTGGGAAAGCGTCATCGATGGAGGCAGGCAACTGGTTTTAAACTCTGGTGCTGTGGTGCTAGTTCTGTGACCTTTGCACACCTTTTTGTCTTTTCAACCTCCCTACTGTTGAGTCATCACCTGAGCAATCACCATAAACGTTCTCTGGTTTTAGTAAGAATTAGCGGCGACTCCTGTAAACTGTCTGGTACACACACACACCGGCACACGATGTCCTCATGATCCAGACTCGTCTCCTTTCCAGGTCTTACACAGTCAGCCATCTTACGCCTGCAAACGTAACGTTCTCATTTTCCCCTGAATAGTGCCGCCTTCGGAGTTCAACTTGGGCATGACGCCCTCTAGGAGGCTTGTACTGACTCGGAAGTCTGAGTTAGGAACCTCTCTTTTATGCTAGTAGTTCCCAAACTTTAGTGTGCACTAGAATCACCTGGAGGGTTTGTGAAAACACAGATTGCTGGACAACACCTCAGGTTTTCCAGCTCGGCATATCTGGGCAAAGCTTAAAATTGTTTTCTCTCACAAGTTTGTAAGCGTATCTGATACTGAAGGTCTAGGAACTATGTACTGAAAACGTTTTTCTATTAATATGATCCTGGCTCTAGATCTGAGCTCTAATATTCACCCAAATGTATTATATCGTATTAGTGCCCTTAGTTGTCTCTTAACCACCACCCTAGTATAAAATGTATCTTTTTATCTCTATTGCCTAATGAACTACCTGGCCCTCAGTAACACTCAATATATGGTCATGCAATAAATTATTGACTGGTAACAATTAGAGAAAGAATTGGAGCAGGGGACCAAGACCACAAAGCTTCAGTGATAGCAGGATGGCTCATCTGAATAAACAGGTGACTATAATCAAGGCATCTCCTTTATTATTTTTTTAAAGAATGATTTTACTTTATTTTGTATTTATTCATCCATTTATGTTTTAATTTTACCAGAGTTAAGGAGACAGAGAGAGAGAGAAAGTGAGAAAAGCAAGTCACCAGGTCCAGGATCGGAACCATGGTCAGCCATGTGGGAGTGTCCAGCACCCTAACCACCACTCCACCTGCTGGTCCCCATGGCATATCCTTTATTATTGGTTGATTTCATGCCAAAAATAAAAGAGCACAACACATTTCATTAGTTTGGAGGGAGAATTACTCTCGATCTCCAAGGCACCAGAGGTCAATATGACCACTATAAGTGATCCACATTGCAGCAAGTAGTAGACTCCACTGTGAGCCTCAGAGATCAGAATGCCTACATCTGCATTTGATAAGGACTTGGGACTGTCCTCAGAAGGAGCTGTTTGTTATCAACTGAAATAATTTTATAAAGTTATCTGAGAGGAAAAGATTATGTTCTTACAATAGTGTTATTAGAGACCACTTGGTGAATTTTGCTAGTGGTTTGAAGGTGTCAAGCAAGTTGCAATAATGTGGGAAAGATGTAGCTATTTATACATTTACAGTCTCCTTTCTAAGAAGAAAATGAAAGACCAAACAGTATTTAGAGTCCCAGAATACATTAGTGTCTTTTCATGAATTCGCAACTTACACCTAATAGGCTATTTGCCTATAGAAGACCACCTAAATTCCAAGCAACTACACTGTTGGTGTTTTCTCTGCTGTTTTCTTTCATTTTCATTCTCTCTCTCTTCCTCTAGCACACATACAAATTTCTTTCACTCATACACACACACACACACACACGTACATTTATATTTTTGCACTATTTTTATACATATATAAATTATGTTTTGTAGAGTAGTAAATACAAATTAATATTTGACATGATGACTTTTGATTTTCTATTCCACTGTTGGCATAGAGTCTATCATATTGATAGATTCTTAAGCCTGGGCCTAGATGGGATATAAAGAGAGATGCAAAAACCGTAGGGAAGGATAAGCACTTAGTGACTTGCATATGGGCAAGAATTCATAATCATTTATTCCACAGAATTTTTTGTCCATATGAGAGAGAAAGGAAGAGAGCTAGAGAAAGGCATTTTTCACAGGGTGTCACTGTGTCACAATTATTCTTCCCCACCTTCCCAATTAGCTGGGGTCACTGGTATGCAAAATTGTGCCCAACAAGTTCAGGGGAGCCCCCCATGCGGCCTCCAGCCTCCTCAGGGGTGGGCCTCTACAGATTTTTCTTGGGCACCTAGCATGTCTTGTGAACTTAGACCATATGACCCAATAGTGAGCAGAAGTGAGGGAACTCAGGCTCATAAGCTAAACAAACACTTACCTTTTTCAAGTACTTTCTGACTACTATTTTAAGATACAAAATTAAACCTTTAACTTTGTTTTTATATTCCACATTACATTTAAATAAATCAAACATAGATACTGTATTCTTATTAGTGCTATTAAGTGTTATTTAAAAGAAATTAATTGATACCATTTTATAATTAAAGATTAGTGAGCAAGTCTAAGGCAGTGGTTAGACTGTCACCAACATTTGATAACACATATGTATGTTATTCTGTTAGGAAGGAGAAAGAACTAATATGATTAAGGTATTAAAAGAAATGTATATATAAAGGTAAATACATGCAAAGTCAAGGCTAAAAAGTCATAGAATGTAGGATGTTTGAAAGAGGTCACAAATTCACAATTATTTAAATCTTACCTTAAAATTTTGGATAGAATTTACAAAAGATAGGAAACCTGGAAGTATTTCCTAACAATATGAAAAGATAATATATAGAAATATAATATAAATAAGGCACAAAAATTATATAGAAAACAAAAAGAAAATCAATGAGGAGGCATCTGTCTATAAATAGGCAATAACTTTAGGGTATAATGCTTTAAGATCTCTTCATAACTTTGAAAAGTATAAAAATGTTCAACTAATAAGGCAATGCAATTATTTGGCAAATGACCTTTTAATTTCAATTTGACATTGTCATAAGTGGCAACATATATATATTTTATAAATGTGTTTTGACAACATTAAGTATTTTAGAAAAGTTTTGTAAAGAAGATGCACATGGACTTAAATTTTTGCTTATAAGTACACACAACATATATGCTTCTATGGCCCCATAACAAGATTGTGCTGTGCTTTGAGAGCAGTAATAATTGTTGTAATAGAATGGATGAGGGAAAAAGTAACTGAACATTTCATAGGTAAGAGAGAGGAGCCAACTGGTCTGTTATATTCATTTATGACCGAATACTAATTACACATGGGATTATTTTCTTTTAGAGATTTTTGCCTTAGGGTGCATGCACTTGCCAGCAAGGGAGAAACAGAGACAGTGAGAGGGAGCGTGAGAAATCACCCCCCAGAAGGGATGGCCACATTGAAATCCCTTCTCCTCCATACTCCTCCCAGGATCTTGGGGGTGTGTGCACACATGTCCATGGTGGTTTTCAAGCCATCTGGTCCTTGGGAGATGCGGCTGGCCCTTTGGGAGTCCAGCGACATAACCACCAAGCCATCTGCCAGCCCCACCTATGAGATATCTTAAGGGAAAAAGTTTATCCCTTTTATTGGGTGAAACTATAAAGGCATAGCAACGCCTCGTTCTAATAAGCAGACTATATAAAATGGAATCCATAAAATATTTTATTTAAATAGTCTTAAAGGGGATATGAAACTCAGATACACAGAAAAATGGAAGCCTGGTAAATAGGTTGATGCCAAGATTTTTAAAGATGAATTAAGAGGCTTATTAAGACCTGTGTAGACAAAGACTGAGTATTCTGAAGTGGTGGCATCATAAAATATGTATAGTCTATAAAATCTTTCAATGGACACTAGAGACAAAGTGGAAAGAGAGTGTGGGAAGGGAAGAGTGTAGAAAAGGAAATTTGGGGGGAAATGGAGAGGTAAGACACTTGTGGGACACAGACAGGGTTTTTTATCTGTTGATGAGGATGTGTATAATCGTCTCAGCTGGGCTGGACTGAGGTGTGTATCATGCTGGGTAAGATCTCTTCACAATCTAAATGATGTATAGCGATTTAATATATAAATAATAATTTAAAAATTAATAAAAATCTTATCAGCTCTCTAAACAAAATTAGGTGACTATTAAAAGCATTAAATAAATAAAAGTCCTATATCATTAAAGAATAAAACTTTAAAATTATTGAAAACATTCAGTTTTTTGATACATATGCCCTATATTACAAATACACATTGAAAAGGGTAAAGCATAAATACATTTTCCTCAAAATTATTTTTGAGATAATCCTGAAGAAATCATATGGCCTCTTTCTAGGAAAGAAATAGAAGCAGTCCTTAAAAAATTATCAGAATTTATTTTGAAGGTAATGAAATCAAACTCTTAATAATAAAGCTTCTTTAGTAGAGTGTATTAACAAGTTTACATCAGAGGTACACGTGTTTCGAACCTCTAGGAATTTTTGCACTAAGTTCCTGCTTAGAGTACTAATCGAAGCATGTCCTTTTGTTTCTCCCATGTTTTCAGGCAAAAAGTTTAACTATCTGGAGAGATGATTAATGTCCAAGAAATTAAAACTAAAAACTCAGAAATGAGGTCAGATTATAATCCATGTGGATAGTATAAGGACTTCATATATGAAAATCAGATGGAAATCTGAACTTCTCTGCTGTTTGGGGTTCGCCTAATATGCTTTCTTACAGAGTTTCTTATTCACACAGCAACAGCCATGTCCAATTATATACACTGTCAAAACCCAGACAGTATTAAATGACTCCAAAATACTTGGAGCAAGCTATGTTAGCTTTTGTACATCAATCTATGTTAGCATTTATACAGAAAGTCTTTGATTCAGCCTTCCATGGTGCTTCCTGGAAAAATTTGCTTTACTAACTATACATAAGGTACTCTGGAGATCTGGAGCTGCTTGCCTGAATCTTGGCAAGGAACACAAAGGTTTCCTGAAACTATAGATGTAAAGAAGCTAACATAATTCTGTTAAATGCCAGAGTGACTTCATCCGAGAGACCCAGGAAACGCAGGTCATCTTCATTTTGCTCTATTTTTATGTCACTGATTACTGATCACTAGTGCCATACCTTTTCCTATATGATAACTTTGGGTTATATTCCTCTGACCTTTCCTTCCTTAGGCCTGTTTCTAATTCTATTTAGAAAACACATCTAAAATGTTTTAATTTTCTTATTGCTACTCACTGTAGTCTCAAACTAAACTGAAAACTCTGGCTGAAATTTAAGCCATGAGGATAGAAAAGATGGCTTTTAACACATCTTGAGAATGTCATCTGTTACTTTTCATGTGGCAATTTCACCTTATAATTAATCCTTAATTCACTGGTGAGTCTACTTGTCTACTTCTCTATAATCAAATTATATACATATATATACACACTACTGTTTCAAACATATTAGAAGAATGGTCATGTTTATTGTTTTTACAGACTGTTATTGTTATGGTGGAATGTACAATAGGACAAACATCTACTGGGAAATTTAAAAAGCATTTTAAAAATCATTAAAGTTACTCCAGCCAATAGCATGTTAGTTAAGACAGCTGGAAACTACACGGTCAACTTTTTGATTTGAGTACTGACCCTGGCAGCTTGAAAAATGTCCTTGGTTCATGTGCATATGTGCCCAAATCCTGAGAGAATGAGCAGAGACTGCAGCATGATCATATTCCTGGGGGTCACTTTCTCACTTTCCCTATCTCTTTCTCTTCCAAGTGGACATGTCCTGTAGCAAATTTTAAACAATAAAAAAATCGTGTATGCATTTTAGCCTAGGAATGTCATGTCTAGAATCTTATAAGGCTTTATTATAATTGTTTATAAAAACATTACTGGTAATTGCAAAAAATCAGACATTTCCAACAGTTTAAACTGGATAGGTTATCATACAAACCACATGATTACCTGCATAACTCTTTGTCGTATCAATGGAAAAAATCAATTTAAAACTGTATGCATACCATGATTCTATTTTTGCTAAAATGTTATGAGCCCATACATTCATAGAAAAATATTGGGAACTAACATCAGTATATTGATGTCTTTTCTAGGAAATATTCTCTGTATATGGTTAAGTAGAGATCATTTCTTTTTAGTTTCATTTTTGAAAAATTTTTGACAATAAACAAATATCATTTGAACAGTATGAAAACTGTTAATGTTCCTTAAAACTTTTTGAAGGCCAAAAATTACCTAACAATAGTAAATAATCAGAACTTTTAGAAATTGTGGCTTATGAGACTTCTTAAATAAGACTCCCAAAGTATAGGCAATAATCCCCAAAATAGACAAGTATATATAAGATTAAGAAGTTTCTGCACAGCAAAGGACACAGTAATTATGTGAATTGAAAACCCTCAGAATGGGAGAATATTTTTGTAAACTATGCCTCAGATAAGGGACTGATAACCAGAATACACAGGGAATTCAAGTGACTTACCTGAAAGAAAATGAATAACCCAATTAAAGGATGGGAAAATGAGCTGAACAAAAAACTGTCTAAGGAAGACAAATGAACAGCCAAAAAGCATATGAGGAAATGCTCAACATCCCTTATCATAAGGGAGATGCAGATAAAAACCACAATAAGATACCACCTAACCACCGTCCAAATGGCAAAGAATAAAAATACATAAATGATGTGTTGGGGTTGTAGTGAAAGGGATACTCTCCCCCAGTGTTTGTGGGAAGGTAAATTGGTCCAGTTTTTGTGGAAAATAATATGGAGGTTCCTCAAAGACCTACAAATAGAACTACCATATGATTCAGCAGTCCCACTCCTAGGTATCTACCCAAAGGACAGGAGAATGCTCAGTCAGAAAAGCGCTTGCACATCAATTTTTATTGAGGCATTATTCATGATCGCTAAGACATGGAATCAACCCAAATGTCCACACACAGACAAATGGATTGAAAAAGTGTGGCACATATACTCTATGGAGTACTAGTCAACCCTAAAAAACAAGACAACCCTTGCATTTGATAGAAAGTGGTCAAATATGGAAGATTTATTGCTGAGCGAAGCAAGCTGGGCTATAAAAGAAAGATATTGTATGTCTCCACTTAATATATACTGACTGTCCACACTCTATGGTAGAGACTTAAAGATTGGAGGGCATAACAGCAGTGAAAATAGTTATGGACATTGGAGACAGTATGGAAGGAGGGTGGAAGAAGGGAAGAGTATAAGGAAGGAAATCAGGGAGAGAAAATAGACAGGTAAGACATTTGTGGGACACAGAAACGGTTCATTACCTATTGATGATAACATGTACAGTATTCTCAAGTGGACTGGTCTGAGGTGTATTTCACGTTGAGTAAATTCTCTTTATAAGCCAAATGATGTATAACAATTGAATGTTTAAAAAAATAAGAAGAATAATTTAATTTAAAGAATAAATTGTGCCTCATTTCCATATTTTTGTTGTGAATAGTAATAATAAAATCTGAAAGTCAAAATTAGATTTCATCAGATCAGTTTGGCTCAAGATCTAGAAGCGCAAATACTGAGATGGATGTAAAATTACGGTGGCCCTCAAATTTAGTAATTTAGAACTTCATTCTAGTAATGAAATTCCCAACCCTGCTATCAATTCTCAATTTAAAATAATCAGCATTACATATCTAACATTTATTGTAATTTCTGGTTTATCTATTTTCAAGGTATATCTCTGTGGGGTACAGTATGGTTTTTTAAAGCATGCGTGCAGAGTGTGCAGACCAAAACACAAATATACAAATTGTCATCTTTCTCAACATGCAACATTACATTATGCTGTGCACATTGATCATAGTTCTACTCTTCTTTCTTCTAAAATTTTTACTTTCCTGTGGTAATACTGCCCTCTCTGACATACGCAACATATAAACCAGAGAAATCTTTTCCTCTAATTATCTCACTATTTGGTGCATCTATTTTTAATTCAATTGCTCTCTTTTAAATCCAATCCAATTTAAATTTCTGAAAACAGTACATTTACAAATCTGAGTCACTGTCATTGTGTGCACTAGTCATACTCAAAGAAAACAAATACCTACATCATCCTCTTGCCCATCTGAGCTTGGGTTGTGGATGTCAGGATAGTGCTTCAGAAACTGGGCCACATAGGTCATAATGGACTTTTCATCTGGTTTATCCACATCGACATCTACAAAAACAAAAACAAAAACAAATGTGAATAAATTAGGATTCATTGAATTTTAAGAATAGAAGTTTTGAAATCTAACTAGTGTACCAAAAACACACTGTCCTGGGACCTGCAGATGACGTAATGGTTATGTCGCTGAACTCCCTCATAGTCAACCACTGTTCGAGTCCCAGACCTGGTGGCTTGAAACTCACGCGGTCATGTGTGCATGCCCAAGATCCCGAGGAAAATGGAGGAGAAGGAATTGTGGCATGGCTATCCCTCCTGGGGAGTGATTTCTACTTTCTGTGTCTCTGTCTCTCTGTCTCTCCGGTGAGCACATGCACCTCATAGCAGAAAAAGAAAAACAAAACAAAATAAAACAAAAAAAACACTGTTCTAAATGCAGAAGGAAAATAGAATTACTATTTAGAATTGGAGGAAACCAATTTAGTTTTGATGGTATATGGTGGAAGATTTATGACTCAGAATGAAACACTGTAACAAAGAGGTTTTTAGAAAGGTACATTTTATTTAAATAATCTCAACATTAATTCATCAGAAACATGGAATACTGGATGGCTATTGAAACGTTATATCTAGTTAATAAAATATAAGTAATGTGTATATTTTAGGACAGGGTGAGTGAGTAGTACAAAAATGCCTATGGGTGTGACATTGGATGATAACTCCTATAATCTGTATGACCAAATATAGATAAGCTCCCCTCGCACACACCCACTAATGTTGCTTTTGAAGAAAGGGAGATACTTTATATTCAATTTCCAAAATATCTTCTTCATTATGGAGCATGCTGTCTAATTTATCCTACTTCGAACAATCAAGAACGTTCTGAAAGGGATACAGCTTGCCAAGACCTCCACTGTGGTCTCAAGCACAGGTAGTTACCTAGCGAAATCAGTGAAGATCAGGCAAAGAACGTTAGATGGATTTTGTAATTATATGTGGAGGTAAAACCACATAAATAAAAGTGCCCAATGTAAACAAGATTTCTTTTTTTTTTTTTTTTTTTTTTTTTGGTTTTGCTATAGAGTGTGTACACTAACCAGAGAGAGAACATGAAAAATCGCCTCCCACCCCGGGGATAGTCATGCTACAAACCCTTCATTCTCCTCTCAGGATTTTGAGCAACACACACACACACACACACACACGTGAATAGTGTGTTTTTCAAGCTGTCAGGTCCAGGACTTGAACTTTCTTTCTTTCTTTTCTTTTCTTTTTCTTTTCTTTTTCTCTTTTTCTTTTTTTTTTTTTTTTTTTTTTTTTTTTTTTTTTGCCATAGGGCACGGGTGCTAACTGGAGAAAGACAGAAACAATGAGAGACAGGAACAATGAAATGGAGAAATCACACTCCTCCCCAGGGTGATGGCTATACCACAATCCTTACCCTTCAGTCTCTTCTTGGGACTTTGGGCATACATGCGCATGCACCCAGAATGATTTTCAAGCCACTAGGCCTGGTACTCAAACAGTGGTTGGCCATGTGGGAGTTCAGTTCCTTAACCACTATGCAAACTGCTGGCCCCACCACCAACGTATTTTTAAATACCCATTTTAAGTACAAATAGCGATTTAATATATGAATAATAATAAAAAATATATATAAATTTTAAAAATTGCAACAACCAACAAACAAAAAAATGAGCCCACTACCAAATAAAAAATGTACATTTTGCAGAGCAATATATGAAGTAGAAAGCAAAACAAAACATAAAAAGTATAAAAGTAACCTAATAATTTGTTCCCTTAGATTTGAAAAATAGTTTGTATCAACTCTCAATGTAGGATTCACAAAAACACTGCAACTTGCATGATAATGTATTGAAGAATTTGTTAAATGACTCAAAGGTGATTTTAGAAATGACAAGTTGTTGATGCTGAAGATGCAAGAAGGAACAATTAAAGTTATTTCATATAGGACATCTCTGCACCACATAAGTTAAACCCTGCACACGGGGAACCACATCTCATGCAGTTAGATTGAGTGCCAGAAGTTAGAAAAGCACACCAGCACATGTGTGTGCATGCCCAAAGTCCTATAGGGATGGAGAGAAGGACTGAAAGGGATCGCGGTGTAGCCACACCCAATTGGGAGCTGCCTTCTATTCTTTCTCTCTCTCTATTTCTGGGGAGCACACATACCCTCTGGCAATTAAAAAAAAAAGTTCATGAAATGTAGAAGCAGAAAGGAAAGCACTATTTCGTACATGATATATTGAGCTGTTGAAAAAGTCATGACGTATTTTCTATGCTTTTCTATGCAAAAACACATCTTGACTTTTCAGGTAACCCAATGTAATGATATATGCTGTTCTATACGTACATAATTAAATTATAAAATAATTATAACAACTATTGGCCTATTTAATTTCTTTCCATAGGAGTTTATACATCCAATTTGGCTAAATAACTTTTGAAGGGAAGTTCTCGGTAAAATAGGGGATCACCTTATATCTGGGATAGCCTTATATTTGGACAATCTCGGTTTCTAATCATCAAAGAAAATGTTAAAATCTTCTAGGATAGAAAGTATAAAAGAGGCATTTATGGTCCTCTTTTAATGCACTTTGCGAAAGATATCAGCTTTTTATACCTTCTGCAGTTGTTTGGGATGTGTGTACATTTTGTGTGTGTGTGTGTGTGTGTGTGTGTGTATGTTTGTGTGTGTGTGTATGTGTGTGTGCAGAAATGAGACAGAAAGTCCTCAGCTATCCTAGTGAATGTCGGGTACCCAAAGCAAGGAAACTTCATGGGACCCCTTCTTTATCTCAGAGGAAACCCAACCATGTGTCTGTAACTTACTCATGGAAGAGCAAGCGTATCCTCTTTGTTTTAGAATTAGAAAAGTTCTTTCTGAAATCCCATCTTTAGAAATAATTTGCTTTCAATGTATATTTATATTTCTTCATTTATTAGTAGAAATTTCCATAATCGTGAACTCGAATAAGAAATTACTTTGACATGTGGAAAATTCACTTTGATTCTTTTGGTTTAATATGAAACAAACAATTAACTATTGATAGTTTAGTAAAGTTGAATAAAGTCATCAAACTTGTCTTTCAAAAACTTGAAAAAGTTAACTGCACTTCCAGAAAGTCTTAAAACTCATAGTCCTACCACAACAGTGCCAATTGAAACGAAAAATATTAGTCAATCATTCGTGTTGTTTGTTGATTGACACTGAAACTCTGAAGAGTTACTAACATTTCTAAATATCTAATGATGGACATCTGAAAGACCTTAGCTTACTAATAATCTATTTCTTCCAGATTCTTTGGCGTTATATAAAAAGATCATTCTTTTCCCCTACCACACCCTCAGCCTTCCACATACATACTTCTGAAACATCCATTCCACTCCTGAGTATCCTAAATCCAGTTCACCATTGATCAATACATTAAGGTTGAAGAGGTATTTGGAATAATGTAGTCATATTTTGCATGCAAATATTTATCCAGAAGTAAACTGGTGCAGGAAGATGCCATTTTTTCCCCAATGTTCTCCAGCTTTTCTTTTCATTTTCCTTTGCCTTTTTTTTTTTTTTTTTTTTTAGGTTTTTGCCTTAGGGCATGTGCACTCACCAGCGAGACAGAGAGAAAGTGAGAAATCTCTCCCAGGGGGATGGGTACACCACAATCCATTCTCCTCCCTTTTCTTTTTGGGATTTTGGGCACTCATACACATGCACCAGGC
Source organism: Tupaia tana (assembly GCA_026018925.1). Classification (NCBI taxonomy): domain Eukaryota; kingdom Metazoa; phylum Chordata; class Mammalia; order Scandentia; family Tupaiidae; genus Tupaia; species Tupaia tana. The sequence goes on from JAKSZU010000002.1 coordinate 2,629,255, forward strand.
ATGATTTTCAATTCACCAGGTCCAGTATTGAGAAAGCACTTGGCCATGTGGGAGTCCAGTGCCTCAACCACTAGGCCACCTGCCAGCCCCTCCAGCTTTCTAACAAGAGTCTCGGAAGTTATGTGTAATTTCTGTGTGTAAGACATATAAACCCACCGTGTTGAGGTTCACAGCGGTCAACAATTATTCAAAGTACCTTCGGGATCCAGCAGTCGTGGGATCCCCAGTTCCACTTCAGCAATCGTAAAAGCATCCTCCAGGTTCTCTCTGTTAGATCTGCCCCTCACTTTCTCCAAGTCTACGAGTTCTGGTCGAATCGCGTGGATAACTGAATGAAAGGCAATCCCGCTTCTCCAGCTTCGGCCAAAGTCTTTCACTTCTATCCCAGCTTGCCTTAGGAGGATAAAAATATAAATAATGCCATGTTTTGGACAGTCATAAGCACTTCCTTCAAGGTCTCATACAAAATCCAGTGCTTTCCAACAATGATGTACAGTTAGCTATATCAATTGGTTTTGAGAAAAATTAAGCAAAATAAAATTTTTAGAGAGTAGCAAAATAAGATGGAGAAGATTCTGGTTCCATACTTAAGATTTTTCTGTTTTAGATCTTTTCTTCATTGAGATAATTGGTATAAAGCAAACGTTCATACTTTTTTGGGGAAGGAAAAACAATTTATGGAAAAATGTCTTTTGACACCTTAAAAAGGAAAAATCATTAAACACCTAGAGTTATAATTAACTACTGTCTATTTTTTTGAAGAAATGGCTAAGACATTTCTACTGATAAGCAGCACTCCAGTCACACAAGCTACATCAGATTAAATAAAATGCGTTGGAATGTACAAATGCACGTGGATGTAATTACACGTCTTAAGTGTTACAAAGGTCTTAGACTCCACAGCAGTCTAGATAATAGTTCCAATTATCCCACCAATCAATTTTTAAACTCTTCTTTTGGAATTATCCTAGTAGCAAATATTTTTTTTCTTTGATGGTGGAATTGATTCATCCAAAACCAGTTATAGACAAGAGTTGTCACCGGCTGCAATGGTGCACAGGTAACACCACCAATTGGGAAGCTGGGGTCAGCACAGGCGGCGGTGCCAGGGTCCATTCCCTGAGCACCTGGGTCCGGTTGGGCCTGTCTGTAGTCCTACCTACTGGGAGGCTGGGGCCGAAGACTCACGACACAGTGAGACCCTGTGGAAAATACCCATCTTGTTCTCTCTTTCCCTCTTTCTCTTCCTCTTGCTTTCAAAAGGAAAAAAATAATACTCAAGTTGATGATAATATTTTGTCATTGAAGTCAGAAGTGGGATGATCCCACAATAAGGCTTTTTTTTTTCCTTTTCTACATGTAAGTATCAGTTTTAAAAGCAGTTTAAAAGAGTTACAAAGATGGGGACCAGCAGTTAGCATAATGGCTGTGTCGCTGGACTCCCACATAGTCGACAGTGGTTCAAGTCCTGGACTCGGCGGCTTAAACTTACGCTGGGCACGTGTGCATGCGTGCCGAAGATCCCAAGAGGAGAATGGGATTGTGGCCATGGCCATCCTCCCTGGGGGGTGATTTCTCCCTTTCTATCTCTCTGTCTCTCTCTGTCTTTCTGGTGAGCGCACGCGCCCTCTAGCGAAAAAAAGAAAGTTACAAAGATGGTTCTGAGCATCAGTATGGCCTCTTGATTAAGTCTTAAGCCTATAATTGTGATCCCTCACTAAATTAGGCAACATTCGATGGGCAAGTAAACCAGTGGGTTCTTTTTAAAACATCATTCAATTATTTTTTTTTCCAGTCTTAATTTTCCATGACAAATGCAATCTAACTGACACACCAATTAGTATAAATTATCAAGTGCCCTTAAATTTTATCTCAGGGAAGTTGAGTTTCTCTTTACAACAATGTAAATTGAGTTTCTCTTTACCAATGTAAATTCAGCTTGTATAAAATATATTGTGTTAAAATAGTATAATGTATGGCTAAATGAATAGCTGAATTACAATCACTCTACAGCATTATATGTAAAATAATGCTGTATATGTGTGTGTGTGTGTGTGTGATGCTTATTAAATTGAATGAATTTTAATTTGAGAATAAACTTTAAGCAATTTACTTCAAAAACAAAAAAATAAAAATAGCATCATTGGATCTAATCACTGATGTCATAAATAAATATTTTAAAACAACTTTGTAAGATTCCAGTAACTATAATCATGCATCCTCTCTCGATTCTCTTGAGTTTTTGTCTCTGATAGTATAGACATAGTTTTCTCAGCAGACGTCTGAGATCCTCAAGGATCGAATGTAATGGCCTTGTTACCTCTTCATTTGTGCATTCATCTCCTGCTTTGTCTTACTTTTATACCTGTATTCTCCCTTTGTCCCTATTCCCTCATGTTAAAAGACTTTCAAATATTTAAGCTACCTTAAATTAATTATTAAAAAAATGGACAAGAATGTAACTAAATAATTAGCTAATGTATATTCATATGTAATTAGATAATTTCTGATTTTGCTTGAACTTATTTATTGTTTTAGAAATTAAAAAATACATGCAGAGGCCAGCAGGTGGCACGGTGGTTAAGGCACTGGACTCTCACATGGACGACTAGGGTTTGAGTCTCTACCCAGCTTGAAAATCACGCTGGGCATGTGTTCATGCATTCCCAAAATCCCAAGAAGAGAATGGAGGAGAAGGGACTGGGGCATGGCTTTCCCTACTAGGGAGTGGTTTCTTACTTTCCCTCTCTCTTTCTCTCTCAGTCTCTCTCCAGTGAGCACACCCACCCTATGGAAAAATCTAAGATATATATGTAGTTTCACTAAATTTACTATATTGGGGGCCAGCAGGTGGTGTGCTGATTAAGGGTGCTGGACTCCCATATGGCCAACTGTGGTTCTAGTCCTGGATCTGGTGACTTGCTTTCTCATCTCTCTCTCTCTCTCTCTCTCTCTCTCTCTCTCTCTCCTCCCCTCCCTCCCTCTCTGGTCAAATTAAAATAAATACACAAAGTTAAATAAAATAATGCTTTAAAAAATTTACTATATTGGAATAATTAAAATGTTTCAGTATATTTTCACAAATATACTTTCACAATTAGTCAAATATTACTAGATAGTTTATCTTTTCCCACAATCTTTAGTCTTGTGAGTATGATGAAACTTGAGTCTACCGAGTCTTGTGTAAGATATTCTAGGAACATTTCACTCCTGTACTGAAATAAGCAAGGATTCTAAAATTTTTAATCCACATTGAGTAAGATGTTTCTTCAAAAGAACATACTGAGAGAGTATAGAAAGCAGCTTTTAGAAAAATTATCAATAGTTTGGTAGCATATGGAATTGTGTTCATTATAGAATATTCATGACAGAGAAGTCATCTTCCAAAACCTCTAAAATTTACACAGATTTATAGTATAAAATTTGAGTTCACTGGGTCCAGCAGGTGGCGTGGTGGTTAAGGGCGCTGGACTCCCACATGGCTGACCACAGTTCGAGTCCTGGACCCAGTAGCTTGATTTCTCACTCTCTCTCTCTCTCTCTCTCTCTCACTTGCTCACTCGCTCTGTTTCTCGCTGGTCAAAGTAAAATAAATAAAGTTAAATAAAATAATTCTTTAAAAAATAAATAAATTTGAGTTCACAGCAAGTTATTAATATATTGTTACATCAAAATTCATTTAATTTTGGCCTATTTAATGTTGAGTGGAGCAATGAGAAACAGGATATCACACTGGTATCATTACAAAGTTTAACTGCAGTGGCACCATGACAAATGTCATCATGCAGCCACCGGTCTTCTCCCACCTGGCATGTTTCTTTTTTCTGCCCAGTACAGTTGTGATAAGATTAGTAAGGGTCACTGTGGTGCCAGCCATGAAGGAAGGGTTTTTATTTAATTTCCACTACAGATTCTAGAGCCACAAAGCTTTACTTTCAGGACTATTTTTGACTGCAACATGAATCATAAAATTATACCCCAAATTGGGAAACCATCAACACACTAAAAACTAAACAAAACCCACATAAATTAGTAGCACTAATTACATCTTTTTAATGTTTATATCTTTCTCTTTTTATTTTTGCACTTCAAACAGTTTAAAAATAGAACTCTCGATGTTCAGTGCCTCAATATTTTATCAGAATAAGTACTTGTTTACAACTATTTTCAAGAAATAGAGAATCAAATTTAGATTAGATTTAGGCATGCAAAATAAAATTTACATTTCATTTATGAAAATAAAACCAGTGCACAGCTTCTACATGAGGGAACTTACACTTGACCACAACAGACCACGAACTATTGGTAGGATTAATTGAAAGCTTTAATAAAATTGCTATGTGAAAATATTTTCCTAGAGCAATAGATATTTATTTATTATAATCACATAAATATATTCACATGTGAGCTTATTATGCCTAGAAGCAAACTGAAAACTAGAAGCAAATTCTCTAAATCTAGAGTTGTTAAAGGAATCTACAGTCTAGATAAAAGGTGAGAACGAAGAAAAATACAAAATATTATATTTCTTAAAAATAACAAATACATTTTTTTTAGAATGTGTACCTTAGGTAACATTATTATTAAATAGAGCTTAATAGTTTTATGGAGAAATATCAAGCTTAAGTCTCATTTATTTGTTTAAAATTGATTTGATAGGAGCAGAAACTCCAAGCAATGACCTGAATAAAATTATCCCTCAGGCTACTAATCAAACTATAGGATTAATCAATTTAATCAGGCCCAGTCACATGAATGAAGAAGGAATTTATTTATTCTATTTGATTGGGATTTTTTTAGAGAGATTTTTAACTATAGGGTGTGTGTGCTCACCAGAGAAATAGAGAGAGACAGAGAGATAGAAAATGAGAAATCATCCCCCACAGGGGACGGCCACACCACAATCTCTCCTCCTCTCTTCTCCTCTTGGGAACTTGGGCATGCATGCACACACGTCCACTGTGAGTTTTAAGCCACCAGGTCCTGGACTTGAACGGCGGTCAACTACATGGGAGTCCACTGATGTAACCATCATGTCATCTGCTGGTCCCAGGAATTGATTTATTCTAGCATTTCCCTTTTATTATAGTGTCTACCTAGAGTATTAGAGATGACTCATGTTTATAATTTTATTCAAGGAAAGAGTGAAATAAGAGCTATAATAAATCAAAGCCATTTATTCATGTCTCTTCAATTTTGTAATTATTGTGAGAAATAAGCAGTAAGATATTGGTGTCTCAAATTATTTAAGGGTTTCAAATATCAACAATCCTTTGGTACTTACTTGCCTGCAGTGTACTGGACCCACTTTAATAAAGCCTTCTTGGCATTCCCCTGGATCTTTGTGGCCACCTTCCGCTTGCTTGGGGGGCTGGCAGTCTCAGAGCTGACCATGCTGTCCACTGAGGATGCACTGCTGGACAAAGACTGCAGCTGGGGCAGGTTACTGGTCAGCTCTTCAATCTGTTTGTGAGTTAACCAACAGCAAAAGGACCAGAATTATTGTTGCTCTTCCTTTCTCAGATATTTTACTTTTCTAACTAAATATGATTTATCTTAATACCTAATGTTCCTGCCAAAACTGTAAGCCCTTAAAGGGCATCGGTGGTGTCTTTCTCCTCTTGTATTTCCTGTTGCACCTCTAACTGTATCTGACTTGCAATAATGAATATTTGCTAACTATAGGAATAAACAAAACCTAATGGCTAAAACAATTACTCTGGATGGAATGACAAGTCAATTTCTCCCATGTCAAATAAGAGCTTAGAACTGGTCCTTTTTGGAGAGAAAAACATTCTCCGAGCCCCTACATCTCTATGTCATCTGCATTGTGGTGTGACCACTTCTCCGGTTGGGTTTGTCTGCTGAAGTTCTTTGGGGACAGGGGGCTCCCTGTACAATGCCGTTGCAGAGGAAAAGAGAGAATTCTCCTGCTACCAAGAAACAGCATATGTGTGAAGGTCACATTTCTGCTAAGCTGAAGATCAATTCTAAAGGTATCACAAATAAGGGCATTGTTAAATTGTTAGGAATTTTTAGGAAATAAGGGCATTGCTAAAAAATTCAGCACTATCTCCCTCCTTGAAGTTACATAGACTAAAAAATGAATTGTGCACAATACCTGGAAATACAGAATAATGGTCCACATCAGTCCGAGAACGATCGACGGTCGGCCATCAGCTATATCAGTGGAGTTAATGTTGACTAATTTAATCTGTTTAAAAAGAAAAACTGAACTAGTAATGTACTGGAATAGTAGAGCTCGCTTCATAATGCAGTACTCAGCACTTCAGCAGCTATCGGTAGGATTTGGTCATGCCTACGTAGCGGCACACAAGAGTCAGTGCGGTGAGCCAAGAACAAGCGCACGGGTTCAGTGAACACTTCAGGGGAATTTGTTAGGTGCAGGAAATAAAAACCACTACCAAATGGATTTCAAAATCTTTGTGTTTAAAGTTGGAAAAATATAACATCATGCAGGAAATTACCAAAAAAAAAAAAAAAAAAAAAAAAGCCAAACAGGGAGGAGAGAAAAAAAAAGGTTTTTCTTTACATTAGTTCACTGGAACTTAAAAGAAACTGTGATGAGTAGTTTAAGAAGATGCACTTACTTCGAAGTTTGTTACCAAATACCATGAAACTTAGGTTCTCTTTTACCTATAAAAATCAGGAGTTAAAAATTCTAAAATTTGTACTAACCGGTGATCCTCTGTACATGGACTGACATGAAAAACAAAGGAAGAAAATGATATACATACATAAATAACCTTTTGAAATCAGAACTGCTTTCAAAGGGAATAAAAATTTAGGTAGTACATTTCGAGCATGACTTTGGGATACGCATTTTAAAGAAGAATAAAGGAAAGCCCAGAAATAGTAATATAGAGATTTTTAATACTCAATTCCCTACTTTTGATTGTTGATGACTATAAAGCATTTAGGATGGATATTAACCTCTCACAATTGTTCCTGCTTATTCATTTGGTTGTTTTTCCAGCTATTAAAAAGCTATTACTAAACCCCAAGCAAAATGGACTTACATGGTAAATCTATCTCAGTCAATCTCTGTAACATAGTTAACAAGTGTTCATAATCCTTTTTATAATCCCTATAATTTAGGAAAAAATGAAGTACTCCTCAGAAAACTAGCTCAATAATTCTCAGTCAATATTTCATAAGGTGCCTTACTAATAATAAAGTTCAGAAGTTTATAATTTACTTAATTTTTTATCAGATACAAAATCATCTTATAAATACTTTACTCTTGAATACCAACTTTAGGGTTCAGCTGCTGACATGAAAATTAAGGCACTGGACTCCAACATGGCTTACCATAGTTCAAGTCCTGGACTCAGAGACTTATAAATCACACTGGGCATGTGGGCATGTGTGCCCAAAATCCTGAGAGGAGAGTGGTGGAGAAGGGGTTGAGGTATGGCCATCCCCCTTGGGGGGTGATGTCTCTCTCGCTTTCTCTCTCCATCTTTCTACAGTAGTGCACATGCCCTGTGTGTGTGGGGGAACTGAAATAAAACAAAACAAAAAAGTAAAAATTTAAAAAAATTAAAAGAATAATAAGTTTAAATTTGCTAGTTTTACACCAAGAAGGTAGAGTGAAAGTTAGAATAAAAATTACCATGAATAATTTGAGGTATACCCATATGATTTTTGTTTCACTGGTTAAGTTCACTCATCAGATTTGATGACAGGAAAAAAAAAAAAACTGAGAACTGCCATAGATTATACACTTATGTGTTTGTTTACTTTTTATAAATCTATCAGTGTAAGACATGTATTACATATTTGTAAAAAAACATCAATTTCTTTAAATGTTTATTATAGAACCTACTGCAACCTCTATAATCATTTTGATCAGTCTGTTTCACAACTGTTTCAAAATTTTCTCCATGAATATTTAGTATCCATAGACCATAAATTTATACTGTATGCTCATACTATAAGATTAATGCATTTCATAGAGGCCAGATTCTTTACTTCTCACTGCATACTTTTTTTTAATGTAGTTGAGTGCAATTTGAATATCCCACCAAAATCCAGCACCAATTGCACTACCTTATTAACATTCAACATTATGTGATCTAAATATCTTTGTTCACCTTGTAAAGGAAATGTTTTTATAATGATTTTCTATCTCCAACACTGTGTTCCACAGTGGGTTTATGGAGCAGTTTGTTTGTTTAACTGAACATCACTTGCAAGATTTTCAACTTATTAGAATAAACTCATAATAGGGGTATGAGCAATAGAGAGATATACAAAAAAGAATGAAGAATTTCCAGAAGCCAGAAAGAGTATGGGATTATTTTGATGGACAAAACCAAATCAGACGGATATTGAACCACTGTTTCTTCAAGTGTGGTCCTTGGAACAGCAGCAAACACCATCACCTGGGAATGCATTAGGAATGTACAATCTGAACTCTCACCAGAAACTAAGAAAGTGAGGCCCGAGAATCTGTTTTAACAAAACCTCCAGGAGGTACCAATACACATTAGAATTTAAGAACTATGGACTAGACAATTATATTTGTCCCATGGATCCCTGAGAAGTTTGATTTTGTAAGACAGAGGCCTATATGGTGCATTGTAATTTGCTTTCCTCCAAAATTCAAATGTTGAAGCCCTACATTCCAAAGTAACTGAATTTTGGGAGTCTTCCTTTACTGAGGTAATCAAGGTTACATGGGGTCATAGGATGGGGTACCAACCTAATAAGACAATGGTCCTTATAAAAAGATAAAGAGCTATAAACTCAATCTCCCTACACAGTCACTCAAAGGAAAGGTTATGCAAGGACACAGGAGAAGGTGAATGTTTATCAGCCAGGAAGAGAGGCCCTTCCAGAAAATGGCCTTGACGGCACCTTGATCTTGGACTTCCAGCTTCCAAAACTGTGAGGAAACCAGTCTGGCATTGTTATGGCAGTCCAAGCAGGCTAAGACAAGGGCCGCAAATACTTCAGTGAATATTTAAATTATTTTTAAATAAATTTCTATTGAAAATCCAATTGGTTAGCTTTTTTGATAGATCCGAGAACCTAACGAATAGCTATGTTATCATTTTGCACTAGTTGCTTTACACAATGAGGTATCAGGTGGCTCATTATCTATAATAACACAGGTAGTTCACTCTCTGCATTATTATCTGCATTACTTAACACACGATTTAAGCAAATTAAAAATTTCATTAAAAATCCAGACTACTAACTTTTTTGGATAATTGAGGAAACCTGGAATCACTGTCCTTGCATGTCCTTTTTCATTAGAACTGAATATGTGCCTGACTTTTCAAGATAGGACACAAGACTGATCAGATATCCTGTTGCCATCATTAGCCACTATCTCACTTTATTACCTCACATCCCCTTTCTGGACCTCAGAGGAATCTGGATTTCTGACCTTGGTCTGCACTCTGAGAGCTCAGTGATTGGCTCCCTGAATTACTGTTTAGAATGATCTACCTCACACTTCATTAGAGAAAAACCTAGGGCAACTGGTAATGGGTTTCTTCATCAGAGTCATGTTTATACATTTTTCAATCAGACTATAACATCTGTTATTTCAATACCTCTGCAAATAAAAGAAAAAGTAAACATATTGGTAAGACGTTCCTAATAAAATGTGCCCTTATTACTTCTTAAATCAAGCTGGTTAAGAATATCAGGACTATATAAATTTTCTATAATCTAAAGAAAAAAATAGTAAGTGGAAAATAAAGTGCAAAGATAAATATGAATTCCTGAAAATATGATTGAGACATAAATTCTTTACTCGTAAGAAGACAGAGGGCACCAGAGAGCCTTCAAAAAAATCATTCCTCCCACAGCCTCACATTTGGTGAGGCTATGGGGTAAAGAAATGTAAAAGAGAGTGGCCAAAATGTTTAAGTTTCAGGTAGAAGGTTTTGTTTGTTTGTTTGTTTTCTAAAAGGAGATTAAAAAGATTCATGAGGTAAAAAGAAAATTCTTTGGCTTTTGTTCTTAGATTCAGATGCTTTGTTTTCCGTATTTAGTAAATATCATATTTAAAATCTGAGTTTTTTAAAAAATTACTTAAAGTTGCTCTGTAAAAGTAGATTTTGTGAAAACAAGTACTCTTTACAAACAATGCTTGCATAAGTTACATTACTAAAATTTTCTCTAAAGCATTTATTAATAAGAGAGATTTTGTTTTTATACTAGCCAATGAATGTGTCACAGAACAAAATAGGATCCTGTTATCATGCAGCTAAAACAGGAGATTGAAAGAGTTGAAAAACTGTGTGTGGACTGTGTTTCCACCATCCTAGTGCCTGGAATCTCTCTTGGGCATGAAGTTTGCACAACCAACTGAGCTTTATACTGATTCATTGCATTACCCACTTGCCAAATATAAATTATTTAAGGGACATATTCTAAGTTCTCTTTAACTTCATCTTTTTCAGAGTTCTTGACTTACAGAAAGGATTCAATTATACATTTATAGACTAAGGGAGTTAACTTGGTATATATATAGACTGAGAAGGAAATAACTAAATTATTCTATTTTCTAGAGGTGTCGGGATATCTATTTATAAAGCTGATATTACCTTACATAGACTTCCTTAATTCCCACAAATTAGAAATCGTTAAACAGAATAGGATTTGTTTAGTCCTGACAGGGGCAAATAGAGCAAGGTTTAACAAAATTGCATGCACACTTTCCTTTTGACCTAGCAATAACACTTTTAGGAATTTACTTATAAAATGTATCTCTAAGAATATTAAAGTACTTAGGCACATAGTTATTAATTTTATAATTATGTTTGAAAAATGTCAGAAATAACCTAAATGTCTAGTCATAAGAAAGGGCATAAACATGTCATAAATTATGACATATCCAGCTAATGGAATCCTATACAGCTGTGAAAGTGAATAAAGAACCTTTATAAATGGATTCTGGGTGGTTTCTAGGATACACTGATAAATTGGGGGAAAAAGCAAAATATATCTAAAACATACTACCTCTTCTGTATATAAAACCACATCTCATTTGTGAAAAGGAAAACAGATAAGATATGCAACACTAGAGTTACCTAGTTACCTACAAGTGGGAAATAGATTGGTAACCTCATACATTTTCGATCTTCTGAGAGGTCCTAGGAGCAGCACTACTCCAGTAGCAATGAGCATACTTAACACTCAGGTCTTGGTTTCTAAGTATCATTCACCAATAAAACAAAAACAAAAGCAAAAATACAAAAAATAAAAATAAAGCCTCAGGAGATAAATGGTTTGATTCCAAGACTAGGGCAAGAAAATTGTAAGATAAGCCTGGACTATCTGTAGTTTCAAAAATAAGGTAATGCTTGAAAAAAGATGGGTCCGTGTGAAAAGGGCAGGAGTCAGTCTGAGCAACAAAATAATAACAACTTCCTGAGCACTGGTCACTAAGAAAGCTGGATTCTAGCACCAGTTCTGGTTTCTTTGTAGGTGCATCCCAACCCCCATATATTTGTCTTTGGAACCTGAAATCCTTCAGCTTTCATGTTGTGCTGTGTAACTTGAGTGTCTTCATTAAGTCATATTTCCCTATCTCATCCCCAACTCATCAATATCTAAAAGGTTAGGAAAGGAGTCAAGAAAAGCCTTTGACACTACAGAATCTACTCCTATAAATAAGAAGTGAATATTTTCTCAGATGACCAAAAAACAAGCATAGAGACATAAGAAACAAGACAAAACAAGAACTATCTCTCCCTCAAGGAAACACAATAACTCCCTATCAATAATAAACAGCACAAAATAATTCACAGAAATGTCAGGGGAAAATAAAAACAAAAAACAAAAGCAAACAAAAACAAACAAACAAAGAAAAAAAAAAAAAACTCCAAACATTCATTGTGCTCCAAACATTCACTGTACTAGGGAGAAATGTTCATGTGTTGAAATATCTATTTTGTAAGACAAATAATAATGTGATTGAATGTATAAAAGAAAATGAAATGAAAAAAAATAAATAAAGGGAAAAAAATCAGAATCTCCCTCAAAAGCATTTAACAGCAAATTGAACTCTGTTCAAGCAGAGGAAAGAATTTCTGACCTTGAAGACAAAGTCTCCAACCTAAATCAAACGACCAAAAAGAAAGAAAAAAATCCCAAAAGAAATGGAGATAACATGAGAAATTCTGAACACCATTAAATGCCAAATATCTGTATAATGGGTATTCCAGAAGGTAAAGAAGCTGGTAAACTCCTTCCATTAAATAGTATCTGAAAGCTTTTCAGTTCTAGAGAAACATGAAGAAATTCAGATCTAGGACATAAAAAGAACCCCAAATAGAATCAAATAAAAAGATCCTCCTCATGGTATCTCATAGCCAGATTGGTAAAAATCAATGACAAAGGAAATATTCTAAAGATGGCAAGAGAGAGAAACATTAAGTTATGTATAAATGTTATCCTATTAGGCTAACATCAGACTTCTCAACTGAAACAATGCAGGCAAAGAGAATAGGAAGACATATTCAGAGCACTAAAAGCAAAACATTTCAACAAAGAATATTATACCTGACAAAATTATCCTTCAAATGAGAAGAAGAAATAAAATTATTCTCAGATACACAAAAACTTAAAAGAATTCACCAACACTAGAACAGCTTTTCAAAAAGTACTCAAAGGAGTACTAGAACAACAACAACAACAAAAAAAAAAACTAAAAATAGAAAAATAGATATAGCAGAACATAAAAACAGCCAAGAAAATAGCTAATAAAATACCAGGGATAAGTCTACAAATATTGATAATAACATTAAATGTTAATGGATTAAATTCTTCAATTACAAGACATAGATTGAATGAATGAATAAAAACAACAACAAAACAGGAACCATCTCTATGCTGCCTACAAAAAACACACCTCACTGATAAACTGAAAGTAAAAGGCTAGAGAAAGATGTTCCATACAAACAGAAAGCAAAAGAAAGGTTGGAGTTGCAATACTGATATAAGGAAAAATAGACTTCAAGACAAAAGCAGTAAGAGATAAAGAAGGATACAATCTAGTATTAAAAGGGCTAGCTCACTAAGATTGTATAACACTTACAGATATCTATAAACCCAACACTGGAGCACTTAAATATGTGAAAAAGAGACTGCTAGATATAAAGAAAGAGATAAACTGCAACACACTAATGGTTGGGGATTTCAAAACTCCACTGTCTCTTCTGGACAGATCATCTACACAAAAATAAAGAGATATGAGATCTAAATGATACAATGAATCAAATGGACTTGACAGATATTTATAGTGCATTTCATCCAACAACTTCAAAATAAACATTTTTCTCACCCCATATGAAATTTTTTCAAAGATCAATCATATGTTAGGGCTCAAAGCAAGCCTTTAAAAATGCAAAGGCATAGAAACTATGTCCAGCATCTTTTCTGACCACAATGGACTTAAACTTGAAATCAAGTACAGAAAAATACTTCCAAAATACACAAACACATGGAAATTAAACAAGCTACTTCTGACTGAAAACTATGAAAAACTCAAAAACTAAAAAAGAAAATGAAATGATACACAAAAGTGGAAAGACATCTCAAGCGACTGGATTGGAGGAATTATTATAATCAAAATGTCAATCCTACCCAAATCAATTTACAAATTTAATGTAATTCAATTCAAATTACCAGAGATATTCCTCACAGAAATAGAGAAAATAATCACTGAAAAAATTAAGACTGAAATTGAAAGATTCATTAAGACCAATGATAATGAACATGAGTTTTTATAACCAATGGGTCACAACAAAGCTAGTCTTAGGAGAAAAGTTCTTAGCAATTAGTGACCACAAGGAAAAAAAAAAAGGTAGCAAATAAACAACCTAAAAAAGTCCTCAAAGAATTAGAAAACAACAACAAGAAAAAAAGAAAACCAAAAATACCAAGAGTAAAGAAATAGTAGAGGTTCAAGCAGAAATAAATGAAATAGAGAATAAAAACTATACAAAAATGTATGAAACCAAAAACTGGCTCTTTGAGAAGATAAACAAAATTGACACACTGCTAATCAGACTAATCGAGAAGAACAGAGAAAGGAAAAAGAGAAATAAAATCAACAATGAAACAGGCAATATGACAACAGACAAAACAGAAATACAAAAGATCATGAGAAAATTTATGAGTGATTATACACCAACAAATGAGAAAATTTAGAAGACATGGACAATTTTCTGAACACATATAATTTACCAAGATTGAACTAAGAGAAAATAGAAAGCCTGACTGATCTTTGATAGTAGATGGAAAACCACAGAATACTTGGGAGGCAGAGCTGAGTTGGGAAGGTTCATGTGTGAATTGTGTGCTGGGTATTTGCTTTTCAACAGTTTGAATAGTTGACATGTAAATATTTTCTAAAAGTATTTAAAACCATACTGTCTCTGCTATTATAGAGTCACAAACAAAATTATAACAAACATTTTGAAAGTTAATTTTAAAATTCAGTATTTTTTTAAATTTTGAAAGTTGTTAATCTATTAATTGTAAAGAACTATGGAGTATGAGCAAAAAATTTTTAATATGTAAAGTAAATTTTTGTAAGAAAATGTAAAAATAAATAAATAAATTTATTTTAAAAAATGTTTAAATCTAAATATCAATCTGCAAAAAAATGAAACTCAACCTCTATCTCTCACCATAACAAAAGTCAACCCAAAATGAATCAAAGATCTAAATATAAAACCTCAAACTATAAAACTACTGGTGAAAAGCAAACTCTTGGAGACATTGGGGTAGGCAAAGATTTCTTAAGTAAGACCCCCCCCCCCCCAAAGCACAGGCAATAAATCAAAAAATAGACAAGTGGTACTACATCAGGCTAAAAAGCTCTGAAAACCAAAAGGGCAATAATTAAAGTGAAGAAAGAACTTTTAGAATGGGAGAGTATACAGGAAACTCAAGCAGCTTATCCACACACAAAAAAACACAAAAAAAAAATCCAATTAAAAGATGGGCAAATGAGTTCAACAGGTAATTCCCTAAGGAAGACATATAAATTATCAAAAAGCATATGAAAAAAGTGGTCAACATCTCATATCATAAGGAAAATGCAAATGAAAACCACAATGCAATACCACTTAATCCTAGTCAAAATGGCTAAGATTAAAAATATAAAGAATGGTAAGTGTTGGTAAGGCTGTAGTGAAAAGGCAATCCTCCTATGCTGTTGGTGGGAATGTAAATTAGTACAGTCACTGTGGAGAACAATATGGAGATCCCCTAAAACCTACAAATGGAACTACCATATGACCCAGTAATTCCACTCCAGCATATCTACCCAAATGATAGGAAAACACTTAGCAGGAAAAACACTTGTGCATCCATGTTTATTGCAACATTAGTCACAATTGCTACAATATGGAGTCAGCCCACATGTCCAAGAACAGATAATTAGATTGAAAAAATGTGGCACACATACACTACATTATGCTATTTAGCCATTAAAAAAAAAAAAAATGACACCCTGACCTTTGATACAAAGTGGATGAGTATAGAAGATTTAATGTAAGAGAAGCAAGCCAGACTATGAAAGACAGGCATTATATGACCGCACTTAATATATACTGGATGTCTGCACTCTATGGAAGAAACTGAAAGATTGGAAAGTATAAAAACAGAGAGCATCTGAAGACACTAGAGACAGTATAGGATGTGGTGGAAATAGGGAGAGGGAGAGAGAGGATCAGGAAAAAAAATTAACAGACACAAAAATAAAAAGTTATTGTTGATAATAATGTGTATAGTATTACCTTTGACTCAACTAAGGTGCACTGTATGCATGCTGGGAAAAACCATGTTATATACTATAAAGATGTACATTGATTAAATGTAAATGAAAATATTTAATATAAAAATATTAACAGCAGTGATGGATTTTACCTATAAAGTAAAATTAATTTGCAGAAGTCCATACTGAAACAAACAATTAGTTGGATAAATGAGGGGAAAAAAAACATCTTTTGGTTACAAAACAATTTCAACTAATAGATGTAAAAACAAGTTTGAGGAGAAGCAGAATATTAGAATAGTGTCATTTATCTCCCCTAAGTTATTTCTCAATTGTAAAGGAAAAAATTGTAACTTTACCATAGAAAAGCACAGCAGATACTACCTCTTCAGGTGATCAAGGTTAAGATCAGTAATAAAATATATCAGAAACCTATACCCACTAGG
Organism: Tupaia tana; assembly: GCA_026018925.1. NCBI lineage: Eukaryota > Metazoa > Chordata > Mammalia > Scandentia > Tupaiidae > Tupaia > Tupaia tana. The sequence goes on from JAKSZU010000002.1 coordinate 2,645,470, forward strand.
TACACTGGAAAGAATATAACACTGCCACCTTGGAATTATAGCCAGTTTAATCACTAGAAAACTTCATATAAACCCAAACTGAGAAGCGTCTATAAAATACTGATCAGCAGTTATCAAAAGTGTCAAGGTCATAAAAGACAAAGAAAAAAAATGAGGACCTGCTACAGAGTGGAAAACACGATTCAATGCAAAGGGTGATACTGGACTGGGTCCTGGAACGTGAACAAGACAATGGGAAACTTCATAGAATCAGACTAATGTCTGCTTTAGTTAATAGTATCATTCCAATTTTAATCTCCTTATTTTGAAAATTGTGCTTTGGCTATATCAGTTTTAACAGCAGAAGAAGCTGGATGATGTGTAGATATGAAATCTCCATTTTGCAACTTTTTCATAAATCTAAAATTACTATACAATAATATTGCATATCTATGCTATATAGATTATATTCAGTATTTCTATGCTACAGCCTACATAGGAAACACCAGTATGCCCATGCCTCTTCTTTAAGTGTTTTCTTTTTCTCTTACCTTTCTTCCTTCAAGGAACTTGAGTGCTGTGCCAATGTTAGCCACAGCATGGATTCTCTTCATACGACGTCCTTGTTCACAAGGCTATAAAAAGGGAAGGGACAGAAATAAATACAAAAGCACCAATTAAAGAGATAGTTGGAAAGTATAAATGAATTGAAAATATGCTTAAGGAATATTCAAGAGCAAACAGCTCAATTTTAATAAAGGTTAGACTATACATAAAAATGTGTAACTCCACCACACTCTAGAGATACACTAATTTATTCAATAAAGATACTCAGGCTCAGATTTGCTGTGAGGGCATCTGCCTTTTAGGATTCTGTATGTCCTTAGAGTAGAAACTCACAAAACTTCTGTGCTGTCTAAAAAGACCATCACTCCTATAGATTACTGAATGTTTATAATACCAGATACAGTGTGTGTAAAAGAGGAGGATCTGAGGAAGGACATTTAGAAGAAAAAAAGGGAGGCAAAGCATTAATGGGACAAAGAAATGTGGTATTATCTGTTGAAGATATTTTATAGTTTCATCAACTGTACTAGGGAGAAATGTTTACCTGTTGAAATATTCATTTTGTAAACTAAATAATATGATTGAATGTATAAAAGAAAATGAAATAAAAAATGAAAAAAAAGAATAAATTTTCTGGTCAGGTTTACCTTAAAAATAAAATAAAATAAAATAAAATAAAATAAAATATCTAAATGTTAAAGAAAAAATAAGTACTCTTGGTCACTGACCATTTTTTTTTCAATCATACAAAACATGCAAGGACACTGATAGTAACATTTCTTGATTTGAATGTGAACTGAGATTTAAAAATAGGATTGTGGGGACCAGTAGATGACCTAATGATTATGTCACTGGACTTCCATATAGTTGACCACGGTTTGAGTCCTGGACCCAGTGTCTTAAACTCACAACAGACACATGTGCGTGTGTACCCGAGATCCTGAGAGGAGAATGGAGGAGAAGAGATTGTGGTGTGGCCATCTCCCGAAAGTGATTTTTCGTTTTCTGTCTGTCTCTCTCTGTCTTTCCAGCAAGTGCATGAGCCCTATAGAAAATAAACAAACAAACAAACAAAACACAAAAAAACCTAACTCTCTTTAAAAATAAATAGAATTGTGAGAATGAAAATGTATTCACAAAACAGTGATTTCTGGTCCACAGATTCTTTAAGTCATCTGTGGTTAAGTTATCAAAATTTATTATGTGCTTTCTTTGTGCTACACTGTTAATTTTCATATTCAAAATAATTTCAGTGAAGTAAATATTACTAGCCTCCTTTATATTTTATAGGAACTATGAACATAACCCAAGTTAAGTAATTTCTATAAGATTGCATCTTTAGTTTATTTAATTAATTGATGTATTTTTTTTCATTCCTAGAGGGGTCATGTGCCTTCCAGAGAGAGACAGAGAGAGGGAGAGAGGGAAAAATCACCCCCAATCGGTCATGGTCACACTGCAATCCTTTCTCCTCCGTTTCTCTATCCTGTCAGGACTTGGGCACAAATATTTAAATAGAAGACATACTTCTTAAATGTTTATTTATTCCTTACTGAGACCACCATTATACATGAATTAATCTCATTGTCTATCTGTGCACATCCCTCTTTAATTTATTTAATTAATTGATGTATTTTTTTTATTCCTAGAGGGTCATGTGCCTTCCAGAGAGAGACAGAGAGAGGGAGAGAGGGAAAAATCACCCTCAATTATGGTCACACTGCAATCCTTTCTCCTCCATTTCTCTATCCTGTCAGGACTTGGGCACATGTGCTCACATAGGGCACATGTGCTCACTGGAGAGAGACAGAGAAAGAGGGAAAGTGAGAAATCAATCCCCAGCGGCCATGACCATGCTGCAAACCCTTCCCTATCAGGACCTTGGGTACGCATGTGCACATGCCTGGCATGGTTTTCAAGCTGCCAGGTCCAGGGCTCAGACCGTAGAGTTGGCCACGTGGGATTCAGCACCTCAACCACCATGTCATCTGTTGACTCGTGGTGCGATTCCCAAGCTGCTGGGACCAAGATTCATACGTGTGGCCAGTCATGTGGAATTCGGCTGCAGTAACCACTAGGCCGTGCGGCGGCCCTGATTAAATAAGCTTTATAATATGAAAGACATGCATAAACCTGCCAACAAAACAAAACCAGCACCCAAGTTCAATATAAAAGCAATATCCCCCCAAAAGACCACTATTCAACCCATCCTCCTGCCTTTATACACCCATGGCAGCCATCACACTAAATCTAGTCCAGGGACCAGCACTTGGCATAACAGCTATATCGCTGGACTCCCACGTAGTCGACTGCGATTCGACTCTTGAACCCGGTGGCTTAAACTCATGCCAGTCACGTTTGTGTGTGTGCCCAAGACCCTGAGCGGAGAATGGAGGAGAAGGGATTGCGCTGTGGCCATCCCCCCTGGGGATGAGGGGTGATTTCTTGCTTTCTGTCTCTCTTTCTGGAGAGCACACACATGCTATAGTAAAAACCTCTCAAAAAAAAAAAAAAAATCTAGTCCAACACTTTCCATTTATACTGATTCATACATTCACATGCATTACTGGAAAAACTGCTTTTAGTTTTTTACTTTATACAAGAGTTTCACCATAGAGATAGAAGGAGCAATGGGAAGGCCTGCGCTCATCGCAGAGTCCCCTGCCAGCCTGCTATGGGGGAGAAGGGGCAACTCCTGCCCTCAAGAACCACCACCAGCTTCTTGCAGTCCCAGAGACAGAGGTGGAAGCTGCCCCCACATGTGCTGACGTTGTTCGGACCCTCACCCATCCAGGAGTACAGGGAGGTGAGCCCATTTGGCCTCAGCTCATCAGTAGGGACCCCTACCCAGCCTGCTGTGGGGGAGAGGGGCTGCTCCAGCCCATCTGCAAAAAGTGATCTACCACTTTATATCCTGCCTGTCTAGCTCAGCTCTGAGCCGCACGGAGCAGAAAGGTCTGGGTATACAGAAGCCAAACCCCTGAAGATCGGAGACTCTGGAGGAATTCTTTCCCCACAACAGCCTCAGCAGCGAAAGCAGAGGAATCTTCCATGAAAATCTGAGTCCCAAACTCCTGCAGTGAATTCCACACTCCTACCCACAGCAGAGAAGGGAAACTGGCACAGACCTAATGCACACCAAGAGAAGTGCGTGAGCACACAGCTACAGAAATACTCTCCAAAGAAGTAGGAAGAAGTGAGTATATCACCAAATGACTAAAAATCAAAGCAGGGCCCCAAGAAATAAGAGAAATACTCCCCCCACACCAATAAACATAATATCTCCTCACCAACAATGGATTAAACACGAGAGATCACAGAAATGTCAGAAAAGAATTCAGAATACTCATTATAACAAAACTCAATGAGAGGGTGCCCGCAGGTGTGGTTGTTAAGACTGGATTCCACATGGCCAACTGCAGTTTGAGTCCCAGATCTGGAGGCTTACTTTCTCACCTTCTCTCTCACTCTCTCTCTTTCTCTCTTTCTGTCTGTCTGTCTCTTGCATTCGCTGGTGAGAACAATTTTTTTTAAAGTATTAATAGGGACCAGCAGTTGGCATAATGGCTATGTCGCTGGACTCCCACGTAGTCAACCACGGTTTGAGTCCCGGACCTCTTGGCTTAAACTCACGCCGGGCACATGTGTGTGCATGCCCAAGATCCTGAGAGGAGAATGGAGGAGAAGGGATTACAGCATGGTCATCCCCCATGGGGGGTGATTTCTCTTTCTGTCTCTCTCTGTCTTTCTGGTGAGTGCACGCACCCTATAGCAAAATCCTCTTAAAAAAAAAGTATTAATATTAATTTAAAAATTAAATAAATAATTCTTTAAAAAAATCTCAATGAGATGTAAAAGAAAACAGGCAATCGATTCCAGGACATGATAAAATGTTTCCATGGTGTGAAGGCAGTACTCCATAAGGAGATAGATACACTGAAAAAGAATCAAACAGAACTTCCAGAAATAAAGAATTCAATGTAGGAAAGCAAAACCTCCCTCAAAAGTATCAACAGCAGATTAGACCACACAGGAGAATCTCTGATCTTGAAGAAAAAACCTCTGATTTAGTTAAAGCAACCAAAAAGAATAGAAGAAAAACCATTAAAAAGCATGACCAGCAGATGACATAATGGTTATGTCGCTGGACTCTCATATGGCCAACCATGGTTCAAGTCCCAGACCCAGAGGCTTAAAACTCACACCATACGTGTGTGCATGCATGCCCAAAATCCCGAGAGGAGGATGGAGAAGAAGAGATTGAGCATGGTGTCCGTCCCAGGGGATGGTTTCTCACTATCTCTCCAGTGGGTACACATACCTATAACAAAAACAACTTGCAAAAAAATAAAAGGACAACATACAAGAAATTCCAGACTTAACTAAATGGCCAAATAGCCACATGGTGAAATTTAGAGAGATTTGCAGACATTCAAATCCAGGAAATACAAAGGATACCAAATAGATATATCTATGGAAAAAAAAGCATATCCTAGCCATATGAAAAATCAAAAACAAAGACAATATTCTAAAAATGGCAAGAGAGAAATGCCAAGTTACATACAAAGTTTATCCCATTAGACTGACATCAAATCTCTCAATTAAAATAATGTAGGCAGGGAGAGAATGGGAATGCATATCTTAAAAGTCTGAAAGAGAAACAATTTCAGTCAATAGTACTATACCCAGCAAGATTATCCTTCAAATGGGGAGCAGAAATAAAATCATTCCCAGATAAGCAAATGCTAAAAGAATTTACCCAAATTAAACCAGCTCTTCAGAAAACTCATAAGGATACTACACCAGGGAAACTAAAGATAGATAAATAGAACTAAGAGAACACAAAACAACTAGAAAAAAAGGCTAAATCCCCACATGTCAATAAGATTGAATGTTAGGATTAAATTTCCCAAGCAAAAGGCAAAAAATGTAGATTCAACTATTTTATCCACAGGTTTAAGAGCAAATTCACTGATAGACAGGTGTCTCCACAGGTTTCAATTTTATATATTCATAATAACCATTACTCATTGTGTAAGACTAGATAACAGAGGAAAAGTCCAAAATGTTACAAGTAGCTGAGTCTTTCTTTAGAATTAATTTAAAGAAGGCTAAAATCAAGAACTTTGTAAAGCTTATAAATCACCAAGTCAGTAACTTCATCATGTCTTCACTTTCAAATATCTCTTTCCAATTTTGTTTTGTTTTTGCATTTTTAGGTACTTATTTCTTTATGTACAGTACCATGCTATGGTCTTACTAAAAGTTTTGTTTTTCTATCTCTTCCTAGTAAGTTATTGTTAGGTGCAACTTTATCTGTCTCTAATTGGCCAATGATTGATACTACAGCTCTTGACAGATTATAAACTTTTATATGGAAACTACAAATTCTTCTTTTACTTGCCATGTTAGGATGATCTTTTTTTCCCCAAAACCCATTCTCATTAATTTACGTTACTTTTTGTTGTCTGATTTATAGTCAGTATGCTTTTCTTTAGAATAGTATGTCACATTTAAAAAATAAAGAACTATATTTCACAGTAAAGAACATCATACACAATTCAATATAGATGTGCAAAATATAACCAGTGGAGCAGGTTTCGAATATTCACAATATAATGTTAAATGTTGAAGGTGGCAAATATGTTTGTATCCTCAATGTGTTCATTATATACACAGTATGTATGATTTTAAAGACCAATAGACCATTTTTTACCCTACAAAGATGTGTAATTAATAGATGTAAACCATGAATTACAATTAATATTTTTATAAAGAGCTTCACTATAGTAATCATTTGAGACTAACTTTTCTACACGTTATGATTCATTCATATTGTTTCTTCTCACTGTATTTTATTCATTTTGACAGCTAAGTGAGGAAAACATGAACATCTGTTCTATCACCCCATCACATGTTTTCATTTATTTTCACACAACTTAACCTATCCTACTTAGTACAATTATGTTCCCTCGTGGAAAGCAAGCCTTTTCAGGGTGCTGAGGATAACTCATTCATCTTGGCGTTTCTGGTAGTGCTTTATTCATAATAGGGATACCAGAAATACCAACTGAATGACTAGTAAACAATGCCAAATCCCACTACAGAATGGGGTTTTACCCTAAATATATGAACGATGCCTAACAAAGTCACCTGGGGAACACGCAGGAATCTTCAATGCCCAAGCTTTCCTAAGAGTGTTCATCGTTCACTTCTAAGTGTATTATTAGGCTTCTCTTGAATGCAAAACATTGAAGAGTCTTTTTTTTTTTTTTTAATTACTGTACTGACCCAGCTGCTGGCATTGTGGTGGTTAAGGTGCTCTGTCCCACATGGTTGATTTCACGATTCGAGCCCCATATCTGGTGGCTGGAAAATCACACCTCACATGAGTGCATGCATGCTCAAAGTCCCTAGAGGAGACCGGAGGAGAAAAATTGTTGTGTGTCCACCCCTCACCCCCCACCCCAATTTCTTACTTTCTCTCTCTCTGGCAAGTGTACACACCCTATAGCAAAAACTAAAAATAAATAAATAAATAAATAAATAAATATACTGTACAGAAGGTTAAGTAAGTATATCAGATAAGTTTCTCTGTAGTCCTTAATTTTTATTCATATTGATTCAATTTCTAATTTTTGAATGACAATTCTTCATAATTTTTTTAAAAATCCTAAGTGCAAAATTAAATTTAGTGTTAAACATCTATGTGTGATCGAAGATAATCATTGATCCATTTAAAGAGAAATTCCATAAATAATATTATAGGGATGTAGAGAAATCAAAACACAATCATTTAAAAATTAAAAAGTCCCTAAGACCTTAAATAAATCCCAGACAAGAGAGAAACAATAGGTTATTAAAGTGCACTAGGGGGATTAACAGATGGCATAATAGTTATGTCGCTGGACTACCAAGTAGTTGACAGCTGTTCGAGTCCCAGACCTGGTGGCTTAAAGCTCACACTGAGCACACGTGTGGGTGTGCCCCAAATCCCAAGAAGAGAATGGAGAAGGGATTGTGGTGTGGTCATCTGCCCTGGGGTGGGGAGGTGATTTTTTGCTTTCTGTCTCTCTGGCGAGTGCACATGCCCTATAGCAAAAAGCTCTCAAAAAAATAAAATAAAATGCACTAGGAAATTGAGATTCCACCCTTATTCTGAGATGCTTGCAGTAAAGATGATGCTAGATCATGTGGCCACATTTATGTGACCTATATTAAGTACAGGTCCTTAATAGAGTTCCAGCCATCAGATAATTAAAGAATTCCTTAACAATGTCAACAGTCCTGAAGAAAATGCTCTCATTCACATTCTCTCTTTGCAAAGCACTAAAAGAATGCCTGTGATGCTCACTCCTTTAAGTAATGCTCTTCATCTTACTGTAGTCCTGAGACATAATGCACTATTACAAAACCCAAATAATCTTTGCTAAAGCTTAAGAGTAATTTCCGAATATTTTCATTTTTTATAATTCATAATCTCAAAGGGCTCAATGTAAATAAGAAAGTAAATCAATCGGTCAATCGATCAAGGTTAAATCAGAAATTTCCCTTTTATGTATTAGTTTTCTTATATACTGAGAATGCTTATATTCTTTCCGAATTCCCTTCTAGTTTTAAGAGCTCATAATTCTAACTATGTCTGAATGAGTAGGGTATTTAGACAGAAGTGAGATATTTGAGTCAAAAATATACTTCTTGGGAACCAGCAGTTAGCGTAATGGCTATGTCGCTGGACTCCCACGTGGTCGACCGCGGTTCGCGTCTCGGACCCGGTGGCTTACACCTCACGCCGGGCGTGTGTGCGTGCGTGCCCAAGATCCCGAGAGGAGAATGGAGGAGAAGGGATTGCGGCGTGACCATCCCCCCTGGGGGGTGATTTCTCGCTTTCTGTCTCTATGTCTCTCTCTGTCTGTCTGGCGAGCGCACGCGCCCTATAGCGAAAAACCTCTCAAAAAAAAAAAAATATACTTCTTCTACAATAATTTACCTCAGCAGTGAAAATACCCATCAAAACTTCTGTATATTGTTGGCCAAGTATAGTGGCAGGATTATAATGACACTTAGAATGACAGATATCCTTTTGGAATACTCATATAAAGGCTCCTTCAAACTTCAAGTAAATAGTTTAATTCAGTAGACCATATAAAGATGGCCAGTTATATCAGGCAATCAAGGGAATACAATTTCAGGTTAATGATTCCCATATCCTAATGTTTATCCAGTTTATTTAACTAAAATATATGCCTATATGTTCCAAATTGGTAGTTTATATATGCCTTGTTTGACTTCTCCTAAAACAAAACTTAAGATACAGACTTTGGTGCTTGGAATTTATTTCAGAGGTGATCTAGGTAGTAGGAGTAAGGAAGTACGGAGACAGAGACGAGGAAAGAGGAAAAGCCAAGGGAAGGTATGCTCTCACATACTGCCACGTGAGTAACAGGACCTCAGTCCCAGTGGAGAAGTCTAGGAGGTGTTCAAATTGTGCCAAAGAATTAGCCATCCTAAAAATTAGATGCTGGAGCATTTTTTTTTCTTTTTCTTTAGAGAGAGACTTTTGCTATAGAGCATGTGCACTTGCTGGAGAGACAGGGAGATAGAAAGCAAGAAAATCACTCTCCAGGGGACATAGTCACGCTGCAATCCTTCTCCTCCATTCTCCTCTTAGGATGTTGGTCATGCACATGCATGCGCATTCAGCATGAGTTTTAAGTCACTGGGCCCGAGCCTTGAACCACGGTTGACTATGCGGGAGTCTAGTGATGTAGCCACGACACCATCTGCTAATCTTAGAGCTGGAGCATTTCTTCATGGACTTCTAGTCTATGGGTTGAAGGCCTTATGCTTCGGGGCTGCCGTGTGTGATTTGTGGCTTTGATAAAAGTCCTGAGTCAGAGACAAGCCACCAATGCTTGAGGTGAAATGCTGCCAGAGTGTTTGGGAAATGTCTACCACAGATGTAGCTGAATTCAGAGGAGAGCAGAGAGGGCACAGAGGGCACCAACAGTAATGGCTACAACCTAAATCCAATTAGATAAATGATTGGACAGAATTATTGTCTATTTGTATTTCCCAACAGTTCTTTCAATAAAGCTGTTTTAATAACTCCCTGCTCAAAATTAACTAGATACATATTAAAATAAAAAAATACTCCTATAGTGACTCATTTATCCAAGTAATAATGATTGCACAATTCTTGCCAAGATGCATGAGATAAAGAAAAAAAGTACCTCCAATTTTGAACTTTGTCTAGTGTGTTACACAACATTCTGAGGATTATTTCCTGAACTCTTTGTTCCAGTTACTGCAACCTCCATTTATACATAATTTATCTTTATAAACTACTTACTGATCCACCACTCTAATTTTTTTAAAAGAAAGACAAAATAAATATTTTATTTTTGATAACATAGGAAAAGTATTTTTTATAGCTCCCTTTCAATGTTGTTTTTTTCATTTTGCTGGTTGCACTGCAAATAGAAACAAATAACTCTTAAGTGCCATTCTTCTTACAAATGACTGATGATGAAGGATGTTAGAAAGAATATGAAAAATGCTACACTAGTTTCTAGCTTAATTTTCAACAAATAACTGTATAAATATGTAGATATGGATCTACCATCCCTTCCAAGTGGAAAGCAAATACTTAAATGCAGGTAGATGTTAATTTGCAATGAATATTCCTCGGTACCACAGCGTCGCAGTAGCTAGTCACATCACGGATGAAGGTTTTTACTCTTAGTTCTAAGGTTGCTGCTGCTAACAATGGTTGTAACCCACTAGGGGTATGCAGGAACAAAACGGAAATATATTCCTTGCTCCCAGAGTGACGAGTGTTTCTTGTATATTACCATCTACAAGAGAAAATGATCTTTCTATTACCTGGCCAGCACCCTTTGCACTCCCAACTCAACCATCCCCAAATTCCAAATGGAAATAATTTAAAGATATGATCACAGAAAGCATACTTACCAGTTTCTGCCCAGACAGGACCTCCAGGAGAGCAAGCAGCTTAACACCATCTTTCATGTCTTCAAAAAGATCATCCACCACCATTGGGGGTTTCCGCTGTAAAAAATAAAAACAGAATGAGTGCAAAATATCACTTCTCTTCTCTTTTACCTTTGCTACTCGGTATGATGAAATTTGTAGGGAGAATTTCTATATACCTTTATTCTTTATTTTGAATGTAGTTGTCAATTACCTTTTGATAATTGTAAGAAGAAACTCTAGTGGAAAAAAACCTCAACATTCAAAAATTTCAGATTTAATACCTAGGCTTTGAGACACATACCAGCTTCTTTCTGGACAGAGATTCTTGACAACAGTGGGATGGTGGGGGAGAAAGTAAAGGGAAAAGAGCACTATCAACCTGCAGGATAAGAGAGAGATTAAAATGAAATCTCAAAGGAAAGCAGGAGATGTCCCAGACAACCTGGGCCAACCTCACAGCTTCACTGTGAGTGAATCACACTCCCAGGGCGTAACGGGTTGTGGTACTTCTGCAGGACCTCCTCACCCAGGCAGCCCCCTCATTAGCTCAACACCTGCTGTGGGAGCACTGACAGCAGAGCTGGGGTCACAGCTTTAATCTTCCCATGGGTTACTTAGTAGCTTTGTTCTGTTTCACAGACAATCCAATCTAGCAAACCTTCTCTGTGTAGCGTTGAGCCCAAAGTCATATAAGCACAAGACTGTGGAGTGATCAGTGCAGTCTATCGGCACTATTGCAAAATAAGCCAAAGCCCATGTGCAATTCATGGAAGGTCTTTTTTTTAATGAAAGTTATCAATATAGTCAATATACTAGAGTTCATCAAACTTGAATTAGAGTCTATTTTGGCTAAGATGAAAGTAAATAAGCAATGACGCTAATGTAGACAGACAATAGAGAAGTGTTCACCAACTTCTCACAGAATCATATTTTTTCCTGTTTACCATTAAATCAATGATTACCATGTCATTAAAAATCTCTGCATAGAACGTTTTGTAGAGAGAGATTTTTGCAATAGGGTGCATGCACTTTCCAGAGAGACAGAGAGAGATAGAAAGACAGAAAGTGAGAAATCACTCCCCATAGGGGTAGGCCAAGCCTCAATCCTTCTCCCTCATTCTCCTCTCGGCATTTTGGGCACACTCACACAGGTGCCCAGCGTGCATTTGAAGCCTTGGGGCCTGGGACTTAAACCATGGTTGACCATGAGAGAGTCCAACAACATAACCATTACGCCATCTCTGGGTCCCTCTACAGAGAACATGTTTAAAGAAAAAAAGAGTCATCAAGCGTTAGGCCTTTAACAAGTTTCATTGAGAATCAAAACTATAGAGCTACTTCAAGCTTTAAAAACAATGTTCCATGTAGAGATATTTAACCACCCAACGTTTTATTGAAATGTGACTTTTGTTTCTACCCACTGACATGGAACATTTATATTCTCTTATGACTGCATGAATTACTGTCTCTGAATGGCACATTCTAATTTTAAATGTATTTTTCTCTCTTTATAAAATGAACAGCTGAACACATTTTGTTCTCATGCTTTGAAATACATGTTCAAAAATAACAGACTTTTCATTTTAAATTCCGCCATTCACACTGCTTCTTACTTACAGAGCAAAGATGTAATAGTGACTTGATAGTCTAGGCATATAAATAAAATTAACAAAACTAAAAGGAGTCATTACAGTGGAAACCGTCATGATAAGAATTAAAATCATTGTATTATCCTTATTTAGTCATTAGCAACTATCTTTTTATTATTTACAACATCCAATCATATCCTGATAAAGGTAAAGTAAAACAATGAGGGAAAAGTTCATAAATATTTGATATATTCAGGGGCAAATACAAATGATGTTTCTCATATACAGTGTTAAATATATGAATAAAATGAAAAGAAACAGGGAATTTCTATGAAATGATAAAGATTTCCAAGATATTTGACCACCCCTAAATTGATAAAATACATATACCCATTCATTCTGCCTTTAAAATCCACAGGTCTCTGCCACTTTGAAGAGCATTTTCTCTTGAACTCTTGTGCCATTTATTTCCTGTTGGTTTATTTTCATAAGTGACAAAGAGACAGAAACCCCAACAGCATCTTGACATTGCCACCGACCCTTAGCCTAACCAGGCCTGGATCATGGGCACATGTATACTTGGCACACTCAGGATCGTGTCCAGACGTGAACTGAACTCTCCCACGTGGGCCAGCTTGGCAGAGCCTTGTTTCTTATGTCCAGCCCCAGATCTTCCGTTTTTCCCCTGTGTCTCCATGAGGCTGGACACATTTCCTTCCCTCTCCAGCTGCCCCTGCACAGCTCTCCTGGACCTGGTCTTCAGGACAGCACTGAGCAAGTCGGAGGCCACACAGCCTCTCTGTGTGGGGCACGCTGACACCATCCTCTCCTTACTCTGCTCCTCACCAAACCTCTGCACCAGCCTGCCTGGTTTAAGGGGCCGCCTCTCTGTCTCCTTCTCCTGTTCCTTCTTTGTTGTCTTCTCCTCCTTCTCTCTGTGCCATTTGCCAAATTCAACCTCAAGTTCTTTGTTCTTTACAAAATTTTGTCTGCATACATTACTGGCTGACTGACTGATTAACTGGTTAGATGGATGTAAACATTGTAGGAAACCAACGAAACACCTTTGTTTATTAAAAATGACACCACTTAAAAATATTAGTAATTATTGGATGAGTTTTTGCCACCCTCACAGAACGTATTGCTTATACAAAATACATGATGGACTGGGGAGACCTTTGCTACTGTGACTATATTACATTTTATTTTTGAAACAAGGTTTTAATGTTCCTCCCGGCACATATACAGATACATGTAGCACCAATATGAAGCTTGAGTAGAACAGGCGTCATAGTGCCAGAGGCCAAATTGAAAAGTTTGAAATGAGAATAATTTAAGGGAGACTGACAATGGAAAATAAAGATGATGTGGTTTTATTTGGATTGCTTATGAATTTGCAGTTTCAAGCACTAAACAGACATTTATCAAGCACTTTTTAAGACCACAGCTATTTTTTTATTAATGGAAAATTACGATAAGCTCACTTTTTTTTTGATACAGAATTTGGAATATTACATTCTCCTTTAGTCCTGCCAGTCATATACACTGCAGTGGGACCAAGTCTGAGATCATTCAAAGGATGGACCTCCTGCCCGGTGAGGGGAGGAGCTGAGCAAGAGGAAGAAGACAAAGGTACTTCACATCTACACTACCCTTCTAAAAGCTCTTCTCAAACTGAGTTTAAACCCTCAGTTCTAACTTCAAACAGATTACCAGTTGTCTATAAACTGTCCAAGTGTGCTGGCAGATGATGTGAAGGTTAAGGCAGCTAGATTCCACGTGGCCAACTTTATGCTTCAAGTCCTGGATCTGGCAGCCTGAAAATCATGCAGGGCATGTGTGTGTGTGTGCATGCACATAATCCCAAGAGGAGAATAGAGGAGAATGGATTGCAACATGGCCATACCTCCGGGGGATGATTTCTCACTTGTCTCTTCTCTCTCTCTCTCTCTCTCTCTATCTCTGGCAAATGTACATATCCTATAGCAAAAAAAAACAATAAAAGAAAAAAGAAAAGAAAAGAAAAAAGAAAAGAAAGAAAAGAAAAAGAAAAAGAAAAAAGAAAAAGAAAGAGAAAAAGAAAAAGAAAAAAAGGCTCCAAGAACTCAGGGAAATCACAGGCCTCTGTCGCTGAAGAGGCGATACGGCCTAGCTATCCCCTGTGGAGTTAACGCACAGGTGGAACAGACCTCATCGAGTGTTTTTCTCTATTTCTGCTCCTCCCACTTTTATTTTAGCACAGCAGCCCCCTTGACAGAATGTAATGACATTCATTCGCTTTCTCTTAGGACTTAAAATAAATCAAAGGCTTCTCCTAGAGCTTTATGAAATCTGAGGAAGCACAGGTGTCTTTGACATCATTTTTATTGACCATTTCCTGTAGTTTGAGAAAATCATCTTTCTTTAAGGGTTTGAAAAAGAGACAGAGAGAAACATACAGAGAGAGAATAACTTCTGTCTCTTTACCAGTCTATAAACACCAGTGTATATTTAACCATTACCCACCATCTGTTTTCATATTTTTATTCATGAAATGATGGCCATGTTTGCTATGCCACATGTCGATTTGATGCCCAAGGAATGATTACATTCCTTAAGGGGAAAAGATTAAGAGAATAATTTGATGAAAACAATATCAGAAATAACTATTTTGCATGAAATAAAAATTAAAGACAGTCTCACACTTAAAATTATATGTCAAATGGAAAATGTTCATGCATAAATGAAATATTATAAAATAGTTCTAGTAAAGACTACGCATATGAGTTCCAATATTAGTAGGTATCTTTATGGTTTAAATATTTATACAGTTAAGTTTTGTGGGCATTTTAATAGGGATGAAGAGAGGAAGGAAGGATAACAGGAAAAGGAAGAAAGAATGACTAAACTGTTGTCGAACATTTAGAGGCGTCAGCACCATGATCAGTCTGTATTACACAACCACCACATATAGGAATACTAGTAAGGAATCTGAATCTCAGAGATGTTAAACCATTGGCCAAAATCTACCCTTGTTAAGTGACTGGGATCAGAGCCCAGATTTATCACATGTTGAGTCTCCTTGTCAGACAAGAAGTTTAGGGTAAGAAAATGCAGGTATTAATATAAATTTTTCTGAATAATACACAAACCTATAAATATGATTATTTAATACCAATAGGAAAAGCATTAACTGATCGGCTGAATTGCTTGCCACTCCTACTGGAAACAATAAATCTGTTAATAAAAAGCCCTTTCTAAATGTGACTTTAAGAGAGATCACAAGTAGTGCAGAGGTTAAGGCGTGGACTTCCATGGGGCTGAGCGTGGTTAGAGTCCAGGACCTAGAGACTTGAAATTTATGCCAGGTGCATGTGCATTCATGGCCAAAATCCTGAAAGGGGGACGAAAGAGAGGGGACTGCGGTGTGACCATGCCCCCGGAGAGTGATCTCGCACGTCCCTTCTCTCTGTCTCTCTGGCAAGTACAGGCACGCACATTATGACAAAAACCTAAAAAAAAAATTTTTTTTTAATTAAAAAAAAGGAACTATACCCACCAAACATCAGTTCTCTATTTTCCCCTTTCTTAACCTCTGGAATCTATAAATCTCTCTTTCTCTATGTGTGTGTGTGTGTGTGTGTGTGTGTGTGTGTGAAACCATCCCCAAGGGGAATGACTACTCCGTAATCCCTTCTCCTGCATTCTCCTCTCAGGATTTTGGGCATGCATGCACATGCATCTGGCGTGAGTTTCAAGCCAGTGGGTCTGAAACATAAACCACTGTTGGCCATGTGGAAGTCCAGCACCTTAACCACCACACCAGCTGCCAGCCCCCAATCTACTTTCTTTTCAGTTATTTTGACTACTCTCGATACCTGATGTAAGCGAAGTCACATGGCATTTGCCATTTTGTGCCTAGTTTATGTCCTTTGGCATAATGTCTTCAATGTTCATCTGTGTTGTAGCAGAGGTCAGAATGTCCTTTCTTTTTTAAAGACTGTATAATATTCTACTATATATTCATCCACGTATTGCATGACAATAGGGATATGTTTTGGGAAATGCGATGTTAGGTAATTTCATCATGTGCAAGCATGACAGAGTGTAATATAAAACACAGACAGTATAGCCTGCCACACACCTAGGCTATATGGCATAGTCTATGTGCTCTTTAAGGGACTGTTGTATACATAGTCAGCCATGGAGCAAAATGTCATTATTTGCGTGACTATGTACACCACATTTTGTGTATACATTCATTCATTGATGAACACCTGGGTTGCTTCCACCTTCTGGTTATTGATAATAATGCTGTTAGGAACATGGGTGTAAAAATATCTCTTCAACACACGTTCTTTTTTTTTTTAGTTGTCAGAGAATTTATCCGCTCATCAAAGAAAGATGTATAGAGAAAGAGAAAAGCACCCCCTAATGGGCTGTGATTGTGCTGCAATTGCTTCTTGTCTATTTATCCATGCTGTTGGGATTTGGGGCATGCATGCACATGTGTCAAGCATGTTTTTCAAGTACCATGGCTAGGATTCAAAATGCAGTGAGCCATGTGTGGGACCCAGCTCCCATAACTACTAAGCTACCAAACAAGCCTCTAGACTCTACTTTCAATTCTTCCGGATATGTACCCAGAAGTGGAATTGCTAGATTATATAGTCATTTTATTTTTTTAATTTTCAGAGAAACTGCCATACTGCTTTTTATAGTGACTGCTATGTAAAAGAATAAAAATTTATGCTGAAACATCACCAACACATCACTACCTCATCGGTGGATATGCACATATCTTCTAAGATCTTAGAGTTAATAGTGACCAATGTCTTCAAGCTTTAAAGTGTATCTTCAGCAATTATGGATTTTGTATTTAGCAAAAAAAAAAAAAGATAAAATCACCTACCAAGACCATTCGAGTCTTTATTTACCATTATCCCTTTTAGTATTTTACTAAATGCTTTTTATTTTTCAAGAAAGAGCTCTCAAAGCATTTTATGAAGAAAAATAACAATAGCATTTTACTTTAAAATACTAAACACATAGCCTATAGATAAATAGTTGTGATTACAGGGTACGTGGTGATACCAATAAAACTGAACTATAGATAGAAAATGACTAAGGAAAAGCACACAGTACAGATGCCTCCTCATGTCAGTAGAGGCACACACACTGCTGAATGCGGTCAGGGGGGTTGTTGACCTTGGTACCTAGTCATGGCTGATATATTTGCAAAACTGCCTTCTGCCCAGTATATAGAGATGGTTCAGATAAGGGCTGCTCAAGGTGCATTTTGTGCAATCTTGAAAGCTCTATGCCCAGAATGGCCCATTACTTTTAGAGTTGAACTAACCACTACTTCTGGCTGACATATTTCAGGTAGGAGTTATTTCACAGTCTGAGAGACAGGATATTGGGGAAATTTCCCATCCCAGAACTAATGGAGAGTTTTTGAATCCTCTAATGGTTATCTGCTGGGTGGGAGCAACAAGCTAAACAACAGGAATAGAGAGAAGAGTGGGAAGGGAAGAGAGGTTGAGCAGCAGATGTGGAGAGAGTTACCTCCCCTAGGGCTGGCAAAGAGCCACCACATGCACACGCCTCAGAAGTCAGAGGAGCGTTGGGACAAGTCAACAGAACCATGGTTGTAACCAATGGCAGTAGCTAAATAACATTAACGTCTGAAAGGGTCATTCTATTCAGAAAATCTAGTTGAATGTTTCCAGTATCACCAAAGAAAAGGTGAGTTAATTCAAAAAATTTTATTTATAATAAATTTCTTTCCCTCCACTGATAGAGGCACTATTGTGAATATTTTCCACCTCTACTAGGCAAAAGTGGGAAGATAGTTCCCATCCTTTTCTTTGTTTCCTGTGGCAAATAGCATAATCATTTCCACTTCCTCAATTATTTAATTTAATTCTGAATAAATATCCCAAAGGCAATAACAGCCCTCCAGGCAGCCAAGCAATAAATCTGCTCAGAAAAAATCCCTTAAGTTTTCAGATGGAATAAGGTTCTTAGACTCCATGCTATAAAGTAAGCATACTTGCCAAGTTATTTGCTTTATGCAGTATAAAGTTAGGGTTATCCCGGACTTCACTCTTTTGTTCACACCCAACATCGGATTCATCAACAATCTTGCTGACTTAATTTGCAAAAGTCAACCAGAATCTGGCCACCTCTACATACTTCCACTGCAGCTTCCTTCATCCCCTCCCGTCCCTGGGGGACTCTGGAAGCTCCAACTTCCTCCCTTCTCCACCCTTTCCCCTCTCCAGTCCCTTCTCAGCAAAACAGCTTTCCTATCTTCTTTGCTGATCATCTTATCCCTTACTAGGATATAAGCTCCAAAATGCAGGAATTGTTTTTAACTGTTTTGTTTACTGCTACATTCTCCATGCCTAAAATATTAAGCAGCATTTAAGAAATAATTGTGGAAATAATATATGAATAATTATATATATAAGGTAAATAAATACATACTTTAGTTTTTGACATAGGGCACATGCACTCACCAGAGAGCGACAGACAGAAAGGGGAAGTGAGAAATCACCTCCCAGGGAGGATGACCACAGTGCCATCGCTTCTCCTCCATTCTCCTCTCGGGATTTTGGGCATGCAGGTGCACATGCCCAATATCTTTTTCTTTATTTTTTTCAGGTTTTTGCCATAAGGAATGGGCATTCACCAGAGACAGAGAGAGACAGTGAGGAGGAAAGCCTGATATGTTTTCCAAGACAGCAGATTCAGGACTCGGGATGTGCAGTTGGCCACGTGGGATCCAGTGCCTTAATCGCCATGCCGTTAGCTGATCCAAAATGAAACACATTTCTAAAGAATAAAATCTGACAAAGATTTACCAAAATGTTCATTAACCTTCATACACTTCATGAGACCTATACCCATGTTATCAGTAAATTAATATATCCTATAAATACATAAGTAAATGCTATTCTCTTGAAATGGTGATTTTTTTCCTTTGTAATCTTTCATATCTGAAATAACTAATTTATCAGTATGTTTAGGCTTAAAAAATAGAAGCAGGTTTCTTTTTAACCCAGCTTTATTAAGACATAATTGACAAATAGAAATTGTATAGACTTACAGTGTATCTAATTTTTAAATTGTTAATATTGTCTTAGACAAGTTCTGTGTCATAATCCTGCTGCTTCAGCCTTCCACATAGCTGGGACTACAGGCATGCACCTTCAAGCCCAGCAGTTTTTAGACAGTGTCTTACTATGTTGCCCAGGGTGGCCTTGAACTTACAATCCTTCTGCATCAGCTTCCAGAGTCCCTGGGATTATTGGCACATGCTACCGTGTCCAGTCTTTAGGTTCAAATCAGAACACCTGTGTGGTCTCAGCCTTTGGAGCCCAGCATGGTAGCCACTCATGCCATCACAGCTGGGTCCTCAGTAATACTTTGATATATGAATACATTGTGAAATAATTGAATCTAGCTAATCAACATATTCATCACCTCACATACATTAAGAAAACTACTAAAGAAAATTTCTGGTGTGAATTATAACCTTCATCTTTCTCTATTTTATCTGGGGGCATGGTGGGGTCTGCCCTATGACAAAAGCTACTGGAGATTGGAGGATTGTGGGATCAAGTCCATCTCTCTTTCTCTCTTTGCTTTATCTTGTTTTATTCACTAATAGTCCTATCAAAGCATATACGAGGAAACAAGAGAGATTGAAATTCAATTCAAAATGTGCTTCTCTGCTGTCTTTTAGCACTGTTGTTTGAAAGACAGTTGAAGAAGATGAAGGCAACCATTAAGGTGATATTTAGTGACGATAATCATATCTTTTGAAGTCATAATTAGCCTGATTATTAAAAAAAGTGGAAAATCCAAAGTGTTCCTTTTAAAGGAGTTATACATCTAACTTGATTAAAACAAAATATGTTCTTAATAGAATCTGTTACAGGGTATTTGTACCCTGCCCCCACTCCAATATTGTATTGAAATCTTGACCTATGGTATTTTAGAACATGACCTTAATTGGCAATTGGGTCTTTAGAGAGGTAATCAAGGTAAAATGACACCATGAGTGTGAGTCCCAATCAAAAATGACTAGTGTCCTCGGGAACCAGCAGTTAACGTTATGGCTATGTCGCTGGACTGCCACGTAGTCGACCGCGGTTCGCGTCCCGGACCCGGTGGCTTAGAACTCACGCCGGGCGCATGTACGTGCGTGCCCAAGATCCCGAGAGGAGAATGGAGGAGAGGGGATTGCGGCGTGACCATCCCCCCTGGGGGTGATTTCTCGCTTTCTGTCTCTATGAGTGTATGCGCCCCATAGTGAAAACCTCTCCAAAAAAAGAGAAATGACTAGTGTCCTGATGTAAAGGAGAAATTTGGACACAGAAACTGACATGCACAGAGGCAGAGGTAGGAGTGATGCAGCTGCAAGGTGAAGAATGTCATGTGGTGCAGACTAGACACTTCCACTAGAAGCTAGGACAAGGTAAGCAAAGATTCGCTTCAGAGGGGGCATGGCCTTCTAGCCTCCAGAACTGTGAGATAATTGATTTCTTATTTTTAGCCACATAATATGTGGTACTTTTTAATGACAGCCCTAGCAATTAATGGAAAACTAAATAATGTTTTATGATACCTTTTCTTGGTGGCGGGGGGGGGGGGGGGGGATTTCCTCCAAAAAGTGAGAAGATGCTCGTGTCATGTCTGAGGTCATCCCAAAGACAGGATGTACAGTGGCTTATCACCAGTCCTTGATAGCTTCATAAATTTAAGGCTGGCAGATGGATAAAGGATTCTTCATTGCATACTAAAAAGAAATTTCTTTTATAGAAACACTAAAAAAAATGGCTATGTAAGGCCCATTTCCTCCCAAAGGACTTAGTGCCAAATATCATGCAGTTAGAATCAAGGGTGTTTAAGTACAAATATAATACTTTATTTCATTCGACAAAATGACAGAAAATGTGAAAGTACAAGCATTTAATAACAGAATATAATCAATAATAAATAACATTAAAATTACTTATGCTATCTTTCTTTAATTTATAAAAGCCCAACTTTTTATAAAGTTTTTTGGAAAAAGTATTTTAAATTGTTTCCTTTGGGTGGCCACATCAGTCCTATACAATTACAGAAATCTAAGGATCTTGTGTAAAATTTAGAAATTTTTTGAGGCATTTAAAAAAATTATCAGAGGGTACATGCTGCTCAAAAGGGGGAGACAGTGAGAGAGAAAGGGAGGACTCACGTCTCCCCTCACTGTTGGTAATCCCTTCTCCTCCACTGCTCCACGTTGTCAGGACTTGGGGTACACATATAAACGCATCCAACATGTTTTTCAAGCCACCAGGGCTGAGATTCGAACCAAGCTCAGGTATGTGGCTCCTTTACTTACGAGGTTACAGAGCCAGATTTAAGACAATTTTTTTGGTGGGGTGGGGGAGAGGTTGTTGCTATAGGGCACATGTACTCTCCAGAAAGACAGAGAAAGACAGAAAGTGAGAAATAACCCCCCTGGGGGGATGGCCATGCCACAATCCCTTCTCCTCCATTTTCTTTTTGGGATCTTGGGCACGTACACACACGTGCCTGGCGTGAGTTTAAGCCACCAGGTCTGGGACTCGAACCATGGTCAACTACATGGGAGTCCAGCGACATAGCCATTATGCCAACTGCTGGTCCCAAGACTAATTTTAAATTGCAAAAGAACTAACATGTGTACCCTTTAAGTGTCAATTTTAATATATTGATTCTAATGTAATTGATTTGCTCAAAATATAGGCTGAGCTGACTCTACATTTACAATGGTTAAGCACTACACAGAGAAACTCAGACTCTTGAAATAAATGGAATTGTGGTATTACCAAGCCCTGTTGGGATGAAATGCCCTCTGACTCTCATACCTGCATATATACCTATATACATACCTGGCATAATAATGGGAGAAAAAGGAAGAAAAAAATGTAAGCATTTACTGTTAGACCTAAGAAATCAATAGTCATTAGATGGGGATTCTGTCAAATTCAAGTCTATTCCATTTTTGTCTTCTTCTCTATTTCTACGCCGAACTTAGGTACATCCACACTTAGTTTCACTCTGGTCTCAGAGAAGTGTGATTTCTCTCTTTTTGTACAAATTACACCCTTCATCTATACTCTGATATCCCCTGCCTCTTCAGGAACATTGTACCTTCCAAATAACCTTCCTTTCCTTCTTCAGCCTTTCCCTAACATTAGTTTGTTAGAAAAGTCATGATGTATGTTTTCTATGTTTTTCAAAGGTCATTTATTTCTATCAAGAAAAAAAGCTCAATCAATGATATAGCTCCCATTTTGTTTGGTAAACCTTGTGCCGTTTTTCAATGAACTTCATAATTCCTCCTTTATAGAAGGACCTGTCTTCATTGGTGAAAAACTGCGCAGGGCACTGATTTACAGCCTCATCTGAATTGAATGTTATACCACACAAGGAGTATTGAAGAGAGAGAAACAAGTGTATGATGGGTGTGGTAACACATCCCATCCAACTTCCAAACTTGTGTGTGGTCTCACATTGTTGTGGTGGAACACAATTCCTTTATGACCAGTGAGCTCTGGACGCTTCTGGATGATGGATTCGTTCAAACTGTCCAAGTGTTGGCAGTATGCATTTGAGTGAATTGTTTGGTTCCTTGGTAGGAGCTCATAAAACACCTTGAAAATCCCACTGCACTGAGCATAACCTTCCTCTGATGGATAGCTGCTTTTTTTTTTTCCTTTAGAGAGGTTTTTGCTATAGGGCGTGTGCAGACAGACAGAGAGAGACAGAGAGACAGAAAGAGAGAAATCACCCCCCAGGGGGGATGGCCACACCACAATCCCTTCTCCTCCATTCTCCTCTCGGGATCTTGGGCATTCACACACACGCGCCCGGCATGAGTTTTAAGCCACCAGGTCCAGGTTGCGAATCGCGGTTGACTACATGGGAGTACAGCAACATAGCCATTACGCTAACTGCTGGTCCCCCTGGATAGCTGCTTTTGATATCGTTTGAGGCAAATCACCACATCAGTACCAATACTGTTTGCACCACATTGTTGTAAACAATCCACTTCTCATCACCAGTTTTCAGTCATTTCCTCATGTTTAATGAGCATAGAAAGATGTTTACACATACTGTCAGATGAACTTTCTTGAGTTTATGAGGGACCCATATATCAAGCTTACGTATCCCAGCTTCTTCAAGTGGTCAAGAATGCTTGAATGATGGATGCTCAATGTTTCTGCACTCTCTTGTGTAGTGTGATGTGGGTTTGATTTGATAAATGCCTTTATTTTGTCGTCATCAACCTTGGTGGGACTCCATGACCGAGGAACACTGCTAAGATCAAAATCATCAGCACAGAATTTTGTGGATCATCGTTGGCACTGACGTTCTTATAAAGCAGTGTCACTGTAAACTTGATGCAATGTTTCACATGCTAGATGCACATTTTATGTAAGTAAAACAGTGAACTATAGCTAAAATGCAGTTTGGTCCTCCACATTCAACTTGTAAAATCTCCAAAACTCAACCAAATGGCTTACTTTTTTTAGAATGAAGCTAGAACTGTCAGCTGTCAAATGACATAGTAATCACATAGATGCAAATGACTCCAGT
Organism: Tupaia tana; assembly: GCA_026018925.1. Taxonomy (NCBI): domain Eukaryota; kingdom Metazoa; phylum Chordata; class Mammalia; order Scandentia; family Tupaiidae; genus Tupaia; species Tupaia tana. The sequence goes on from JAKSZU010000002.1 coordinate 2,669,220, forward strand.
ATTTCCAAAAGTGAACTTAGCGCCAAGTGCTAGAAAAATGCATCATGACTTTTCTGACAACCCAATAGTTCTTGATCATTCCCTTTCACTGAGACACATACTCAAGATAGCTCTTTATTGGACTGGAACCATGGAGGGCGTTCAAGAGAAGAAAAAGAAGGTTCCTTGCAGCAGAAACCAAGAAAAAGGCTCCTGCTGTGCCAGAAACCCTTAAGAAAAAGCGAAGGAATTTTGCAGAGTTGAAGATCAAGCACCTGAGAAAGAAGTTTGCTCAAAAGATGCTTCAAAAGGCAAGGAGGAAGCTTTTCTATGAAAAAGCTAAGCACTATCATAAGGAATACAGACACATGTACAGAACTGAGACTCGAATGGCCAGGATGGCAAGAAAAGCTGGCAGCTTCTATGCACCTGCAGAACCCAAATTGGCGTTTGTCATCAGGATCAGAGGATCAATGGAGTGAGCCCAAAGGTTCGAAAGGTGTTGCAGCTTCTTCGTCTTTGCCAGATCTTCAATGGCACCTTTGTTAAACTCAACAAAGCCTCAATTAACACGCTGAGAATTGTGGAACCATATATTGCATGGGGGTACCCAAACCTGAAGTCAGTAAATGAACTGATCTGCAAGCATGGTTATGGCAAAATCAATAAGAAGCGAATTGCTTTGACAGATAACTCTTTGATTGCGCGATCTCTTGGTAAATTCGGCATCATCTGCATGGAGGATCTGATTGATGAAATCTATACTGTTGGAAAACGCTTCAAAGAAGCAAATAACTTCCTGTGGCCCTTCAAATTATCTTCTCCACGAGGTGGAATGAAGAAAAAGACAACCCATTTTGTAGAAGGTAGAGATGTGGGCAACAGGGAAGACCAGATCAACAGACTTATTAGAAGGATGAACTAAGGTATCCACCATGATTATTTCTGTAATCTGTCAGTAAATAAACAGTGGCTGTTTTCAGACTGCAAACAAACAAACAAAAAAGTTAGCTCTTTATTTATTTTGAAAGGTTTTTGCTATAGGGTGCATGTGCTTGTCTGAAAGACAGAGAGAGACAGAGAGACAGAAAGTGAGAAATCACCCCGCAGGAGGGATGGCCACACCACAATCTCTTCTCTTCCACTCTCCTCTCAGGATTCTGGGCACACACGCACATGCGCCCAGTGTGAGTTTAAGCCACCGGGTCCGGGACTCAAACCATGGTCGACTACGTGGGAGTCCAGCAAAATAGCCATTACGCTAACTGCTGGTCCCCAAGAAAAGTTTTTTTGAGGCCAGCCTGTGGCATAATGGTTAAGGCAACTGGATCCAACATGGCCTATGGCATGATTCAGGTCCAGGACCCAGCACCTTGAAAAACACACTGGGCAAGTGTGTATACCTTCCTAAAATCCAAAAAGGAAGGAGAAATGGAAAAGAAGAGATTGACACATGACCACCCCTCATGAAAAATGTTCTCTCTCTCTCTTTCTCTCTCTCGTGAGCACACATGCTCTTTGGCAAAATAAAAATTTTAAGGTCAATTTTTGAAAATCACATTGCATTTTTATTTGTATTATTTATCTTCATGCTGTTGCCATATTTATAAATTGCTACAATAGAATAAAATATCATCAGTAAAAGAGTTTATTTTATTTAATTATAGTTTATTAATTTTCAATTGAGCAAAGTACTCAAGAACAAAAATGAATTTTTTATATAAAAAAATCTTCCCAAATATATCTTCAAAAGCGTTTCTGAACATCTCCCAATGCATGCAAGACTGAGTGACCTTAGGACAAAAGAAAAATCCTTTTTTCTTTTCAACTAAATGCCCCAGTTCTTAAATTTGTCGCTACCTTTTAGTAAAGCTATTTTTGGAAGTAGTCAATTTCCAAAGACAATTTTGAGAACATATAGATTTTCTTTCCAAATATATGGTCTTTTAAATTGTCCTTTAAAATAAAATTTTCATGTCTTTGGGTTGCTTAAAAATTTCAAAGAAGGCATTGCAGTAGCTAAATACTATCACAGATTTTAGGATTTACCATTCTCATTAAATCCTTGAAAATTCCCATGACTCTTGTGCAAAAGTGTTCATATAATAAAAATCATAAAATATATTTCCAGATTGTATTCTAGGAAAAAAAGGTAAAATTTTTTCCTGGTTAATTTAGTACTTTTTCATTTTCTCATTCTCAGATATTCACCCCATCATGTAGCATAAGTAACAGTAATTTAAAACTAATATATTGATCATCTGTATAAAAAATACTTTTGACATGGGTTATATTTTAATTTTTATTAGTAGATATCAACAGAAAATTGTAGGGGTTCAAGAGACCCAACCCTATTAAAATGTATTTTAACTCTTGTAATAGTTGGATATCAGATTGTCTGAAACAATTTCAAATTACAGAGCTATGTATAACAGAGATTACCCATGAAAGGAAACGTTAACTATGAAAAGGGAGGCGAGCTTATTACTTCCACCATTCCAGGGTTACAGGTTAGCAGAAATTCTCGTGGGCTTCAAGCCAGACTCAGAATCAACTTGAGGCCTGTTATGGATAAATGTTTTTGTCTCCCCAAAATCCATAGATTAAAGTCCTTCACACCCAAGTGACAGTACTGGGAGGTGGGACCTTTTGGTCCTAATCAGGTTAAAAGAAGTCATGAAGGTGGGGAGCTCATGACAGATTCATTAGTGTTCTTGTAAGAGGAGAGACAAGAGCTCTCTAGCTCACAACAGCTGGCTACTTGACAACTGTTCTCTCACTGTGTCCACCAAGGAAGATGTTCACCAAGAACTGAATCTGCTGGCACCTTCATGACCTTGGACTTCCAACATCCAGAACTGTGAGAAATGAGTGTTTGCTGTTTAAGCCACCTCATCTCTGGTATTTAGTTATAGTAACCTGAATTGACTGATACAGAGCCTAAATCCACTGACAGAGTAAAATAAGTAAGTATTAGAGAAACAAGAACAAGCAATCAACAAACCAAATCAGAATCAGTCTGACCAACAAACGACAGGACCCCAGATGGTTCCAAAGCTGACAGCAGTCAGGGTGCCAACCTTGAGGCAGAGTGTTTCTTAGTTAGAGGACAAACCACCTGTCCTGGTTATTTAATCAGCAATAGAATGAGGAAAACTTGACTCAAGAAGCTCTAGAACATAAGGAAAGGTTATGAGACAGGTCAACTCATTTCTTTGTAAAATAATTTACCTAGTAAGAAACGTTTTTATTGTAATAAGGCTTTGGGGCTTACTCTGTGACTGAAAAATCATTTTCTTGTGGAGTTATATGTGTGTTGCTGATAGGTAATAATGACCTTTGGACACACAATTTTTAAAGATATTTTCATGAGAGGCTTAGTGAGACCCTTGGCATAACATCTGGTTCTGCAGAACCTAGCTAGCAGCGTATGTGTATGTGAGTGCACACACACATGCATGCACACACACGTGCCTGTTGTCCAGGTCTGTGGGCTGCTAACGTAATGAGCTCAAACACACTCTAGCACCCAGAATGGCTTTGAGAGCAAGCGTTTCACAAAAGCAGCAAGAAAAGTGACACAATGTCTTGGTCCAGAGGTCACGCACGACAGTGACCTGGTCTCTGTAAGTCGGATATTATCATCCTCAGAATTCTCAGAAGGAAACGAGGACTCTGTAATGGGGAGGGGGTGTATAGTTTCATTTGAATTTGGGATAGACATAAATGTCACCTCACTGAGACTCTGAAGAAGGAATTGCAGGTTGAATGTGTTTTCTGAAAAGATAAATAGAACAGAGACGGAAATGGAGGTAAGGATGACAATGAAGATTTACTACTAAGTGAAGAAGCCAGACTATGAAAGAGAAGCATTGTGTGTCCCCATTCGATATACGGAATGTCGGCACTCTATGGCAGAAACTGAAAGATCGGCAAGTGTAAAAGCACGGGGAACGATGGTGACACTAGAGAGAGTGCAGGGGGAGGGTGGGAGAGAGGGGAGGGTGAGAGGGAGCGAATCAGGGGAAAAGAAAGCAGCAAACATGTTTAAGAACACAGAAATGGAAAATTATCTGTTGACGGTACTGTGTATGGTAACAATATCTTCGAAGGAACCAATGTACAGTGTATTCATAATGGGAAAATTCATTTGGTATGCTGTAGTAGTTGAAGGTAAACAAAAGAACTAATATATGTAGATACATACATAAAAGAGTCTCTTTGTAATAAATGCTCTTTTTTTAAAAGATGGCAATGAGGAGATTTATGCAAAAATGTGTAATGTAAGGAAAGCATGTGGACTTTAGGTTCTTGTCTGGATAAAATTTCCAGATATATAAAGACATATGCTGTGAAATAACCTATGCTAAGCACTTAGAGAAGGAAACAGAAATCAGCCCCCACCCCCAGCAGGAGGAATGGCCACCTCACAATCTCTCCTCCTCCATCTTCCTCTTGGGATTTTGGGCACATATCACACTTGCCTGCCATGTTTTTCAAGCCACCTGGGCTGGAGCTCAAACTGCATAGTCAGTCATGTGGGATCCAGAATCTGTGTCTTAACTACCACACCATCTGCTGGTCCAATGGCTGAGATAATTAATCAATACAGTGTTTAACATTCTTTTTTTGTGTGTGTGATACAATGTTTTTATTATTCAAAGAAAATAAAAAATGAAACACTCTTTTTATTTTTAATTGATCACCATTTTCTGTATGGTACACAATTGCCTAGAATCACTAGGATTTATAAAGAAATTCCAAAAACTAGCATGTATTGTAAAAGCTTTACAATGTTCGAAATTTCCCAACAGTGGAAAGGTGAGATAGGAAAAAGTACAAAATAATTTAGGGCATCCTAAATTGTAGCTATGGCACAGTTTCCAGAGAAGTGTCAAAAATGAGAATTCTACAACACAGGGAGAGGACGGTCAGGGAAGGCAAAGGGGTGGTCTCAGAGGAGGGCATGGGGCAGCTGCCAGGGCAGGCTCATTCTGTCACATGTGGTCTGAGACTGCTTGGCTTAACAAAAAGGACTGTACCACACATTAAAGGCAAGGCTTAAACATTTCAGTAGGAAAGAGCAGGACTGAGGTCACAAAGCAGGGCTGGAAGAGCCCACTTTCAGTAACAACCAGCTGGCACATAAATATGCACATTGCTTTGAAACAATGATAATATTAAATTCAAAACCAAACTCTCAGTATGTAATTCCTCCACAGAGGTCCTTTGTATCCTGTGCACTACGGCATACTTTCTGAGTCGCTGTTCTTTTTAAGTATTCAGTATGTAGATGAGTATTCCAAGAAATCAACTTTTCACAAAATAATTAACCTTTCTTTTAAAAAATGAAAAAATTAATTTTAATCTATTTTAACCAATTATATTAGGGAAAAAATATTAAAAATTTTAGGGAGTGTTTTAATAGTTCAAGAAAATGTAGAATTTTATATGCTCTTGGTATATATTAAATTTACAGCTCCTCAGGGGCGAACAGGCAGTGTGGTGGTTAAAATGCTGGACTCTCACATGGCTGACTACAGTTTAGGTTCCAGATCAGGTGGCTTGCTTTTTTACTTTGTCTGTTTTCTGTCTATCTCTGGTGAGTGCATGTGCCCTATAGCAAATTTTAAATTAATAATAATAAATAAAATTAAATAATTAAAAATAATTATAGCTCCTTATACCTGTTGACTAACCACTTCTAGAAATCTATCCTAAGAAGAAAAATCATGGGCCAGCAAGTGGTGTGGTGGTTAAGGCATCGGATCCCATGTGGCTGACTCCGTGCTTTGAGTCCCAGACCAGGCAGTTGAAAAGCACATAGGATGCATGTATGTGCATGTCCAAAATCCCATAAGGAGAATGGAGGGGAAAGAATGTGGCACAGCCATCGCTCTTGGGGGGTGATCTCTCACATTCCTTTTCTCTGTCTCTCTCTTCAGTAAGTGCACATACCCTATGACTATATATATATATATATATATATATATATATATATATATATATAAAATTTAGAAAGGTGTAAAGAAAAAACATTTTAAAAAGAAGTTGAAAAAAACTTTAATTTCATTTTGGAGTGGGGAATTGATGAAAATACTGTGGAATAAGAAGTAGCCAACTTGTGAAAATGAGCCCCAAAGTTGTCAACCCTATTGCATTCACTGCCTTTTCTTGAGGCAGATTCTGGTGCTACTACTGGGCCATAGAACTAGCACTTGAGGTTATAGGAAAAACAAGTATAGTTTATCCTGTATCTAGACATTGTTCTAGACTTCTTTCACTGTTAGATTGTGAGTTTTTCTCTTTTAAGAGAGAGATTTTTGCTATAGCCCATGTGCATTCACCAGAGAGACAGAGACAGAAAGAGAGAAGTCATCCCCCGGGGATGGCCATGCCACAATCCTTTCTCCTCCATTCTCCTCTTGGGGTCTTGGGCACGTACACACATGTGACTAGAATGAGTTTTAAGCCACCAGGTCCAAGACTGGAAATCTATGTAACCATTATATAACAATGTAACCATTATGACTATGTAACCATTATGTGACCATTATGTAACAATGTAACCATTATGTAACATTATGTAACCATTATGCCATCTGCTGGTCCAGTGAGCTTTTCATGGCCGTGAAAAATGTCTTACTAATTTTTCCTGTCTCAAAAATCTAGCGCTGACACAAAGTAAGCAGTTAATATGTAGAACAAGACTAAAATGTATTACCATTCTTTATTTTGGAATTATAAAAATGGATTGGAGGAAATTTCTCACCAAAGACTGTCCATAGGGTTGTCACTTTCATGTTAAAGATACCACTTTCAGCAAAAGGATGCTCTAGGAACATTTTGACAATCTTTTATCTATCTATTTGAATTTACTTATTCAAATGTGTTGTTTCTTGGTATCCTAATCTTTTCATCAACATAATAAGATTAATTTTATTATCATTTACCAAGAGCAAAATTGATTTTGTATTAGTGTTTATTAGTATTAATTTAAAGATATTACAATGTCCAGACACATAGTCAGCCACCTACTACAACTTAATGTTGTTGTGGATAATGTTAGAATGATTTCAGTCTTCTTAGTGTCCTGCCACCCCAGTGACTTTTTTATCCAAGTACCTAAGGGGGAGTTTAGACACTGTTGCAATCATCTTAGATTAAATTATTCACTCACAGCACATCACTTACTGTTGCTGTCTTTTGTGAATAAGTGCGCACACACACACACACACACACAAATCTAGCACAAATTCTTTTTGCTATGATAAGTGCATTACTATAGAAGAACAGCTGGATGAAACATTTGAAAAGTCATGGAACTGATGTGAAGTAATTGCTCCTGAATCTATCAGTTCATTTCTTCCCAGAGCAAGCTAGTAAGTGCCACATTTAGGTGGCAATTAAACAAATAGAATTACTGATATCAGTGATTAGTAGTAGTGACAATATCAACACTGTTCTTTCATATTGTGCACTTAATGATTTCTGGGTTCAAGTTAAGTAAACCTGCAACTCTGAGTCATTTCCATTACCTTGACCAGATGAGAGTTGATCCATTTTGTGAAAGTGCGTTTTTGTACAATTTCTTGCTCATCTAGAAGAAAAAAAAATTGTCCAGTTATATAACATAATATGTCATGAAGTTGCACGATGAAAAATGTTCATAGTTATATCACTCTAGAAGTAATGATATGATGAGTTTACTTTCTAACTCATTTTTTTGAGAGGTTTTTGCCATAGGGCGTGTGCACTCTCCAGACAGATAGAGAGAGACAGAGAGACAGAAAACAAGAAGTCACCCCCCAGGGGGGATGGCCACGCCGCAATCCCTTTTCCTCCATTCTCCTCTTGGGATCTTGGGCACACATACACACGCACCCGGCATGAGTTTTAAGCCACTGGGTCCGGGACATGAGCCACGGTCAACTACATGGGAGTCCAGTGACAAAGCTATTACGCTAACTGCTGGTCCCCTTTCTAACTCATTTTTGCCAACCCTTCCTTAAAAGAAGGATTGATACAACCCCTAGCATATAATTAATATGACAATCTATTTAAAAATGATCAGCAAGTGCTTTAAAATTGGCAATATCTTAGCCCAGTGTTACTTTCATTTACTTAAAAGTTCACTGATGAATTATACCTCAATATATCTGCTAAGAATTAAAGTTCAAATCTGAGTGCAGAAGCATGCACCTGTAATCCCAGTTACTCAGGAAGCTGAAAAAAAGATGATGACTTTAGGGTCAGCATGGGCAGCATAGTAAGACTCTGTATATTAAATAAATAAATAATAGATGAAAAGAAAACATAAATAATTAAAAGTTCACTGAGCCGACTCGATGCCAAGGTTACACTGCCCAGAAAGATGTGAAGGTGGGACTGAGTGATACACAAGCGAGGGTCTGTGAGTAGTAGAGGGTGACACAGTAATGCACTGAGCTAGAGCACTAGACGAGAGACATTACAGGGATTTGACCAGATGGGGAGAGTGGTGAGTAAACCCTAAGGTGACCTCCAAGACTCCCCACCTCCTGAATCCACACTTTGGTATAGGTAGAGCACAGACAGAGCCTGAACTTCCTTCTGACTGATAGACTATGGCAAAAGTCATGAGGTGAGACATCTACGTTGTGTTACTGTAGGTTATTCCACCTTAGCTGACTAGAGCGGTAGGTCCTCCTGCTGGCCTTGAAGAACCTAACAGTTGGGCAGTAAACTGCATATGGAGAGGGCTAATGACAGGGAACTATGAGCCCCCTCAGGAGTGAACAGTGGCCTTCAACCAACATCCAGTAAGAAGCTGATATCCTGGTCATTTGGCCACAGGGAATGAATTCTCCTAACAATATGAATGAGTCCGAGATGAGAATGTGGCTCACCGCTGATACATTAATTACAGGTATCATCAAGTTGGTACCTTGTGAGACCCTGAGCATGTGACATGGCTAAGCTGTGCATGTACTTTTGACCCACAAAAATTTAGAGGTAATAAATACATGTGTTTCGAACTGCAAAGTTTATGGCAATTTGTTGTAAAACACATTAATATGGAAGTATTAAGTAATATGGGAAATTATGAGCAAATTAATATGGGAATAAAGAGGTAGAGTTCAGTATGGCTTAAATTACAGGTCTAAAGAAATCAAGAGCAGAGGAGGAGTACTCGTCCTTTTCTGTTTATTCTGCTAACATCTGCTGAGTGTCAGCTCTTTGAGAAACACAGGACTAGAAGCTGCGGGGGGTACCGGCAAACAAGTCATACTTTCAACTCTTCACCTTTCCTTGGATGGTACCAACATCCACATCTCTACCTGGCCTTCCCTGCGCTTCAGTGCAGAGCATCTGACTACCTTCTTGAAGGTGAACCTCATAAGGAGAGCAATTTTATCCCTAGCGCCTACCAATGTGACAAATAAGAATAAATAAATGGGGATTGGCAGGTGGCATGGTTGTTAAGGCGCTAGACTCCCACATGCAGACTGCAGTTCAAGTCCCCAGACCTGCCGACTTGCTTTTTCACTTTCCCTTTCTCTCTCTGTCTCTCTTTGGTCAATTAAAAAATAATAATAACAAATAAAATTAAATGAATAAATTATTATTTTAAAGAAGAATAAATAGATGAAGAAAATAAACAACAAAATCTTTTAATTTGGAGAAACTTCGAATATATTCATAGAATTACATAATGCCATTATTCTAATATATTTTACACATACTTTTTTGTTTCACATTCAAATATATATCCAAAAAAAAACCTGATTATGGTAAGCAAGACTTTCTATACACCAGGTACAGATATTCTGTAACTATTGGTAGATATTATGTTTTAATTAATTAACTATTATTTAACTATTATATATCATATGTATGTACTCATTCATTTAATTCTTACAACAAATCTCTAATCAGGAATTACAATGATACATATTTTACAGAAAATATGATCAAAACACATAAAGTTAAGTATCTTTACCAAGGTCACTCATGGCAGAAGCAAGTTTTAGACTCCAGAATTTTTATTCCTATGCCATTATATTGTTGCTCAAGGGTAGACTAAAAATGACTACATTTGTCATATCAAATATTAATCTCATGAAAATGATAAATTTATAGTTCAATCAACTTGAGTTTGACCTTAAAATCTTTAGTTTCTATAAATAAAATCATGTAGCAGCAAAATGACCTTAACCAATCAAACCAATTTTGATAGACTTAGGAACAGGAATGTTATAATATATAATATTCAATTCTAAATCTAAATTAGTACAATTGAGTATGAATAAAAGTAATTTATAAATTTAGTTAACACATTTTTAAGCTCAGAGCACAGTAAGGTTTGTCTACCAGAGGTCTTCAAAATTTTAATGAAAAATGTGTATTATGAAAAATTGCACATGGATTTCAACTTTTTTGCACCAAAATAAAATGCTTTAATTTCATTTTCTGTAAACTCTCTGAAGTCCTCTCATATATTCCACAAATAAACCAAGTCTTTAGTTCTAAGAATCACAGAGAACGAGAAGCAGTTTTATTCCCTAATTTCTATTAATTCGATGTTAAGACCCAAATGGTTTTGAAGTCAGCTTATCCTGGATCTGTCCTTTCTTATCTACAACACTGAATCATAAGAACATCTATCAGTTTTACTTCCTAAATAGCTTGCCTTGACTAATATATGTCTAGCTCAAGCTGCCATTATTTTCTGAACACCTGTTCATTCCTATCTCTGGAATCTAAGTTCTAGAGCAGAAGGAAATTTTCAGAGAAGGTAGTGAATCTTCTCAGGAAGAGAGACAGCCATTCAAAAAGCATGGCATGCTATATTAAAGTGAAAGTGAAAATATGTAAGGACTGGATTATAAAGTAGAGTGGGAGTAAAAAATGAACTGGAGGTGAGTTGGAAAAATAGGCAATAAGCAGGTTATTAAATACTTTCTATAACAGACAAGGAGTTTGGTTTCTATCTGATGGTTATTCAGACTTCTATGGTTTGAACAACACAATGACCTGATCATATCAGACCTGAGAAACTGAAGACAGCACTGAGGTTTAACTGAAGGGAAAAGAGACTGAGGGCTGGCATCTTTGGGAAAATAGAACACACGTCAAAAGTGGTTAATTCTCTTCTGGGACAATGTCAACGGGAAGATGAGCAAAATGGCTGTAGGGAACTATCAGAAGTAGAACCCAAAGAAGGAGGGACAAGAGCTAAGGGTACTTTCTAGAAGACTTTGGAACCATGATTTTGTGTGGCTTAAGGCTCCTTGAAAAAGCATCCCCAAAGTGGCTGGGAAAACTATGCTATGAAACAGATGCCGCAGAGAGAAGAAACTGCATGGGGTCCAATCTGAGACCAGTTTTCGGTCCAAGCAAGTATTACTTAATAGATGTTGATCAAGTCTTCCTATAACCTGAATTTTCTTTTTCTTTTTTGGAGAGGTTTTCGCTATAGGCGGCGTGCGCTTGCCAGAAAGACAGAGAGAGACAGAGAGATAGAAAGTGAGAAATCACCCCCCAGAGCGGATGGCCACGCCGCAATCCTTTCTTCTCCATTCTCCTCCCGGGATCTTGGGCACACATGCACACGTACCCGCCATGAGTTTAAGCTGCCGGGTCCGGGACTCGAACCATGGTCAACTATATGGGAGTCCAGTGACAGCCATTACGCTAACTGCTGGTCCCCCTATAACCTGAATTTTGATTAATTTCCAAGGGCCAGATTTTAAAGTTAAAAACAACCACAAACAATTTACGGAAACTTTCAAGGCCCTCCACCCTCAAAATTTTCATCACTGGTTCTGTTTCAAAAGCAGTTGGCCCTACAGACGCCATAAGTTGGAGGCTGCTAAATCTGAAGATCCATGAAGGAAGGTATGACAGCACACAGGCCTGGTGAATGTTACTATAAGAAATCATTCCCAAATCCAAGGCAATGTCTCCCTAGAAATGAATGAAAATAAAGGAAATGGACTCAGATATTTAGTTTCTGTACTCTTTGCCCATTTTGCCCACCATTCCTTAGTGCTTTGCCATTTGGGGACAAGATTATGACATGTGACAAATGCACAAATGAGCCCAATTTAGCAAGGGTGATTACACTTGACCATGAAGGAGTTACCACACCTGACTATAATCAACAGCTTTCTCAGTGGCATGTCTTATTAACAGTGACTGGATGGTATCCCCTAATTGTGTTTTATTCTAGGTAACTTCCACATGCATCTGTACTCACACGTGTGTCCAAAATTTGTTTCAAACTGTAGGTTTTGGGGGCATGAAATGAGCTCTAAATAGATTTTAAGGAAGCCAGCTTTGTCCTAAAGGGACAGGATGGTTCAAAACAATTGGAAAACTTTGGAACCATGACTTTGCGAGACCAGGAAGAAGACTACGAAAGGATCAGTCAGAACCATGAGCCATTACTTACCATAATGACAAGGAATATCCGTTACCTCTGAATTAAAGGAGTAGCCATGTGTGCCTGGCTGGAGTTCAGAATACTTAGCCCTGTAACTGCAACCTCCTCTCCATTCTCTCCGTCTTGGAACAGAAGCATCTCTAGCAATGACCCTGGTCCTATCTCATTATTGTATGTCAGATCAATGAGGAGTAGATAACTCCTTTCCTTAGTTTATGGATCTATGACTCCAGAGGAATTACCCAAGGAGACTCTTTTGTATCTGAAGCAGAAGCAGATCAGGTGGCGCGGGGTTTGAGCTTGATGCCAAGCTTGGAGCTAGATGAGACTTTAGACATCCTGAGACGGAGTAAGTGTATTTGGCATAACGACCACAGGACAGATTTAAATTATGACCACAGAATCATTGGTTCTGATATGCATCCTCCTTTGCAATGTGACTTTGCCCTTCCTCCCATCAAGGAGTAGAATTGATTTCCCCTTCTTTTCATCTGATCTCATATTGCACTTGCTTTGATTAATAATGCAGCAGAAGTGACTTTATGTCATCTGATTCCAGGTCTTCAGAGGTCCAGGAGTTTCTTGGATTATCATCTTAATACCATCGTGAAAGAAAACAATCTATATTGGTGGATGAGCCCATATGGAGAAAAGTCGTGATGTCTCATGTAATACTGGGAACCAACTAGTAGATATACGAGTGAGGCCAGCTTGGATCTTCTGGCTCAGCCAACCCTATAAATGAACTCAGGCATATGTGGACCCAAGTGAAGCCTGCAATTGAGGCCTATGACTTCAGATACCTTCTCTCTCTCATATCCACACATACCTGCTCCCTCGTTGGAAGAAGGTATTTTCCCCAGAGTGGTCGCCTTAGAGATTAACCCACTGATTGGCACATTTTTGCTATGTGTGTTCATATCAACAATCTATATTTAATTGTGAACTAACCAGCCAGTACACAGATTGAGAAATAATGAACTCTGATTATTTTAAGCCACAAAGTTTAGAAGTTTGTTATATGGCAAAGGCTAACAAAGCAAAGATTTATTTGTATGACAGATAAATACACACATGCATGTGATCCTCCTTCTTTTCCTCCCTCACTCTTTCTTCAATAACAAAAAAGATTCTGGGCTGGGAACCAGCAGTTAGCGTAATGGCTATGTCGCTGGACTCCCACGTAGTCGATCGCGGTTTGCGTCCCGGCGGTGGATTAAAACTCACGCCAGGCGCGTGTATGTGCTTGCCCAAGATTCCAAGAGGAGAATGGAGGAGAGGGGATTGCGACGTGACCATCCCCCTGGGGAGTGATTTCTCGCTTTCTGTCTCTCTGTCTCTCTCTGTCTGGCGAGCGCACGCGCCCTATAGCAAAAACCTCTCCAAAAAAAAAAAAAAAAAAAAGATTCTGGGCTCACTTGGGTGGGTCCATTTTCTGGCCCTTTGATGTTCTGGTCAGATGACTAATGGAAAAAAAGATGGCAAGGAGCCAAGGCTCCTAGTGACTTGGCAGAAGTTCCTGCCTGGACTGACAGGAGAGGGCAGGGAAGGAGAGGAGGAGAGATCGATAGCTACCTGGAGCAGCGGGCTGGAGGAGAAAGGTAAGTAAAGAGAGTTTAAAGGGAGTCTTGCCTAGGTTGAGTCTCTAATCACTGCTTCAAAAGATTATTTTTCAAGTGAATGTCAGGAAAGACATTTTGCTTTAAGACTTTTCATAATCAAAGTTGTATTTCTTTTGTATAAACCAGTAACTACATCAAAAGAGCCCAGTTTCATTAAAGTTTCATTGACACAATGTTTAAGTCTAAGGCATAGGGGATGAGAAGAAGGTGTTTATCCCAGTTCCTGAGTCAGTTTCGTAACTTCAGCACTGCTAATATGTGGGCAAGATAATCACTCGCTGTGAGAGGCTGTCACAGGGCTTATGGAACATTTAACAGCAGCCCTGGGGTCTACTCATGAGCTGCCGGCACCCCTATTCTAGTCTGACAATCAAAGGTGTCTCCAGAAATTGCCAGATTTCTGCTGGGTGGTCAGATCATCCCAGCTGACAGTCACGTAAATCATGCCCTTTGTATCTATGGGTGACAATGGGCATAACGTGGCATGAGCATCTGGTGATATTTAAGACATCACTGTTACTATCCATACTTCAGACGAATTATTATTGTTCAATTAACCATGAAAAAGTCATTCTTGGGGCCAGCTGGTGGAATGGTGTTTAAGATAGCTTTATCCCACATGGCTGACTGTGTGGTTTGAGTCCTGGATCCATAGACTTGAAAAACATGCCAGGTACATTTGTGTACATGTCCAAAATTCTGAGAGAAGAATGAATTGTAGAATAACCAATCCTCTAGAGGGTCCTTTCTCACACGCCCCCATCTCTGATTCTCTCCAAGGGGTGCATGCGCCTTGTAGCAAACTAAAATAAATAAATAAGTAATAATAGCAGTCCATTCCCACAATTTATTGGTTTACTTAAGCAGAAGTTCTTTACCTGGAGTTATATCTACTTAAAAAGTGCCAAAATGCAGTAAGTCTAAGACTTCTTCTGAAAGATTATACATAAATTGTACAATTTTCTGATATGAATGACATACCCTATGATGTCTGAGATACTCTGTCACTCAAGGAGAGAATATTCGGCCTTAAATAGCGGAGAAGAGTAAATAGAAGAAGGTGTGTATATCCTGATAGTGTATTTGGTTTATTTTACTAATATAAAGCTTTAAAGGGACCAGTAGATGGCGTAGCAGTTATGTTGCTGGACTCTTACATGGCCAAATGCAGTTTAAGTCCTAGACCCGGTGGCTTCAAAATCACACCAGGTTCATGTGCATGCATGCCTAAGATCCTAGGAGGATAAGATCCTAGGAGGATAATGAAGGAGAAGAAATTGCAGCATGGCTAGCCCCCCTGGGGGGTGATTTTTCACTTTCCCTTCTCACTGTCTCTGTCTCTCTGGAGAACACATGTGCCCGAAGAAGAAGAAAAGAAGAAGAAGGAGGAGGAGGAGGAGGAGGGGAAGAAGAAGAAGAATTTTAAAAGCCTCAGTTGATCAGATTCAGGTAGTTACTCTTAGTTAAAAATTTATTCTGGGGCCCACCCTGTAACCTAGTGGTTAAGGAAGCCAGATCCCAAATGACTGATTGTGGTTCAAATTCTAACATGGCAACATGAAAAAAAAAAAAAAAAAAAAAAAAAAAAACAAACAGGTACATGTGCATGTGTGCCCCAAATCCTGACGTAATGAAGAAATGGAGAAGTGGTGGTGGCATGATCACATCCCACAGGGGGTGCTCTCTCCCTCTCTCTGGCAAGCACACAGAACCTTTGGCAAACTTTTAAAAATGAATTAAAAAAAAAATATATATATATGCTCTGAACCATTTATTATAATATTCTAACTTTGTCACAGGCAGAACAGAAAAGCATGTCAGCTAAATATATATATATATATATTTTTTATTTAAGAGAATTGTAGGGGCCAGCAGATGGTGTGCTGGTTAAGGTACTGGATTCTCACATGGTTGGTCACAGTTTGAGTTCAAGAAGTAGTGGCTTGAAAATCATTCTGGGCACATGTGCATGTGTGCCCAAAGTCCCAGAAGGAGAATGGAGGAGAAGGCATTGTGGCATGGCCATCCCCCTGGGGGATGATTTCTCACTTTCCCTTCACTTTCCCTCTTTAAGTTTCTGTTTCTGTCTCTCTGGAGAGCACATATGCTCTATGGCAAAAAAAAAAAAAAAAAAAAAAAAAACAAAAAAAAAAGGGAGAGTGAGAATTGTAAAATATTTTGATATTTTGGGGATGGGGCATTTATGGATAGATGGTTTTTAAGGACACGTATAAGACAACATTCCAGACATTGGGTTAGTCTCTGAGTATACACAACGGTGAAATGCTTTCATCTCATGAAGAATATGTAACTTCCTATGTGTGGGCATGTAGGAGAGAGACAGTAATGGATACATCAGCCTTGAAACCTCAGTTTCATAACGTTTTAGTAAATTATTTGGTGGCAAAAAAAAAAAGCCTGACCTGAATTGCAAAGAGGCTATTTATAACCTTTCTTTATCCCAGTTAATGTGAAAATTCATACTTTTGTCTTCATACATATTGATGTCTTTGATTGCAAGGTGCTATGACAGACTGATTGGGGACATACACATGTGGTGTGTGAACCATGTTACATTCTTAAAATCAAAAGATTCTGGATTGAAACAAAGCTATGGAGCCAGACAGTGGTGTGGTGGTTAAGGCAACTGGATCCCACACGGCTGGCTGTACAGTTCAAATCTTAGATTCAGCATGCTGTTGGACTATGTGCATATGTGCACAAAATCCTAAAAGGAGAATGGAGAAGGGACTGTGGCATGACCATCCCCATGGGAGATCTCTCTCTCTCTCTCTTTCTTCTCTCTCTCTCTTTCTTTTCCTGGCACAAACAGATGCCCTCCACCAACAAAACAAAGTTTAAAAAAGGCAAAGAAAATAAAGTCGAGGGCTCTAGACTTTTGCATAGGCACTGCATGCACAGTACAGTGTACAGTGGTAGAGGCATGCACTCAGAAGAGTAACAATCATAATTTAGAGAAAAGGAAGCACTAACTAGAATGAGAAAGCAAAAACATCAGAGCTCATTGCGACAATTCACATTGGTAGCTTCTTTCAATACTTGTTTGTTCTAAAGAAAGATAATACATTTAAATAGTTTTGCAGAACTTCTCATCCCTCTCTTATCTTCATTCTCTTTTCCTTTTTTTTCTGTGAATATAAATGTTGCAAAATAAATGACCTTATAAAGAAGGAATACGACTACCTTATATTTGCATAACATTTGCATTCACTCATGTTTTACATGAATTTCTCATTTGGTTCTCATAAGTAACCTGCTGACTCACAGCGAAGGTAGCGCTCTCCTGGATGTAAACAGTGAAACTAATTCCTAGTGGGAGTTTTAAAATATGCCAGCAATTGGTAAACTGGCCTGAAGCCTAGAGAGTTACAGAACCGTGGCTGCAATCTAGGTAGTCGGACTCCTACTCTAATCTAATTTTGACCGAATCTATTTGCAGGTTATATGGTTCACTTAGTCAATAAATTTCCTCGCGCCCCACCTGTGTGCCTGTCATTTTGTCGCAAACAGCTCTGGATGCAGTATGAGAAGATGGGTTCAGTTTCTGAAAGTTTAACGGAGAACTGGAGTCTAAAATAATGACACCACACCACAAGTTTTGTGCGTGAAAAGAAAAGTTGCAAATGAAAAGTGACATGAAATATATTAACAAGTTAAAAAAACAATCACTCTTATGAGGTTAAACTGAATGCAAATGTGGAAAACAGGTAATCCATACCATTTGCTAGGATAGACTCTAAAAGGAAATTGTTTCTTCTACGTTCAAGATTTTTCCTAATAAGTTACACCTAAGGGTACATGTCAAAGGCAACAGCAAGTGGCATTGCTGGTCAAGGCTCTGGACTCCCACTCGGTCAACCACAGTTCAAGTCCTGGACCTGGCAGCTTGCTTTCTCATTGTCTCTCTCTCTCTCTCTCTCTCTCTCTCTCTCTCTCTCTCTCTCTCTCTCTCATATGAGCACACATGCCCTATAGCAAATTCTTAAAAAGTAATTAATAATGACAATAAATAAAATTAAATTAAAAAATAGAAAAATATAAAGGACAACACGGGGACAACTGAGCTCCGTGTCTCCTTGATGAAGGCGTATTTCCAGCTAGAGGGTACAAACACCTTGAGGCCCACGCCGGAGTCAAACAGAGCGACCACATGTAGCTGCCTTTTGTAGAAAATGGATGTCTCCCTATGTTGCCAGAAAGACACTGCAACCTTGAAATCTTTTCCTGTTGTCGGTTCTTAGTAATACCAGGGCAACAGAAGGAAAGGAAACCTTAAAAAATATCCTGAAAAGCACCTTCCTACCACCACTTTATTGTGACATGAAATTACTTCAAAACTAGCATTTTATTTGACGTTGGAGACTAGATGGACAGCAGGGATCATAGTGTTCATACACTTGATATCCAAGAGTTGGTCTAGGCTTTTAAAAAATACAGTTCTCCCAAATAAACATGACGTTTCCCAGAGAGTGCTTTTAAATTTTAGTTATGTTGCTTTTCTTTAACTTACTGCCTTTTATCTTAAGCATAGCCAGGATTACAATCCTATCTTTTCACATTTGGGATTTTCTTTTTCTTTTTTTAAAGTGATACAGGGCATATGTGCAGTTTGAAGAGAGTCACGAGGGAGGAGTAATGTGAGAGTACCCCCAGAGACAACGGCCATGCTGCTATCCTTTCCCCTCTGTTCTCCTCGTGGGATTTGGGGCATGCATGCACATGCGCCCGACCTGCTTTTCAGCTGCTAGTCTGGGACTCAGGTTGCACACTCAGTCACATGGGATCCAGCTATATTAACCACCATGCCACCAGCTGGTCTCACATTTGGGATTTTATTTATTTTCATCCTCTGCCCTAAATTTCTTTTTCCTCTAAATATTATTTTTGCCAATGATCAAACATGAATAAAATAATTTGACACAATCACACATTTTATACTGCCTGTCTCCTTTAAAAGAGGTAAGGAAAGCTATCATTTTAACATCAAAATTCATAAATCTGAGATGGAGATGAGAGGAAAAAAAGAACCCAACAAGAGTAAAACCGAAAAACAAAGTCAAATTGCAGAATTTGAAGAACAAATGTTGGTAATTCTAATCTCAAACAAATTTAAGCCCCAGCATAATGTTCAATGAGCCTCTGGAAAGACCCACATTCAG
The DNA here is from genome assembly GCA_026018925.1 of Tupaia tana. Taxonomy (NCBI): domain Eukaryota; kingdom Metazoa; phylum Chordata; class Mammalia; order Scandentia; family Tupaiidae; genus Tupaia; species Tupaia tana. The sequence goes on from JAKSZU010000002.1 coordinate 2,688,428, forward strand.
CCGTCAGTCAGGTGCAGAGCACCAGGGGGCGCCTGTAGCTTTTGGTTGCTTCAGGAATTGTCTGACAGCAGTGACTGACAGAACCCAGGGCCACTGTGCCAGTCTGAGGACTTGCACATGTGAGCCCAGTGGTGTGGGTCACACAGAGATCTCCTGGATATCACCTCAACCACACTTGCTCCAGCTATTTGTATAGTGACATACTGTTTTTAAGTTTATTATTTATAATAACAAATATTTCTCACCTATTTAGATCATATGTCGCAGGCATAATGTTGCATATATTCATATATATTCGTTACACACATTATCTAATTTCAACACGGCAACAGTTCTATGAAGAAATATCCTCTTTCTCCTAGCCCCAATTTTATATTTAAGGAAAACACTGCCAGCCAAGAATACTCTACTGCAGTAGATCTGTCCAGAAATGAGGGCCAGGCGATGGTGTGGCGGTTAAAGTGACTGGATCCCACCTGCCTGACTGCCTGGTTCAAAGTCCCAGCAGCTTGAAAAACACATTGGACATGTGTGTGTGTGTGTGTGTGTGTGTGTGTGTGTGCGCGCGCGCATGTCTAAAATCCCAAAAGGAAAGATAGATGGAAGAGAAGGGATTGCAGTGTGTGACCAATTCCCAAGGGAAAAACTTTCTTGCTTCCTCCCTCTGCCTCGCTCCAGCAAGTGCACAAGCCTGCTAGCAAATTATTTAAAGAAAAAGAGAGAGGGAGACAAAGACCAAGCATAAGCAAAAACTGATGGAGCGTCTCACTACTGTAAGAAATGTCATAAGGGAGGTCTTCGAACTAAAATGAAAGGACACTAACAAAATGAAAATAAGAAAATAAAAACTCGCATAAACAACAATATATGAAAATTCTGTGTATCCAAATACTGAAATTGTAGTCTATAAACCACTTTTAACACTAAGAGGAAAGTCAAAAGAGAAAAAGAATTTGAGATAACTGTAGTTGTAATAATTCATTAATAGATACATAATATAAAGTGATTAAATTGCAATATCTATAACATAAAATGTGGGGGGAAGAATTAAAGTGTAGTTTTTGTATGCAGTTGAAGTCAAATTGTTATTAGCTTAAAATAGACTATTAAGGGACCAACGGTTGGCATAATGGCTATGTCGCTGGAGTCCTATGTAGTCGACTGTGGTTCAAGTCCCAAACCCGGTGGCTGAAACTCACGCCAGTTACATGTGCATGCATGCCCAAGATCCCTAGAGGAAAATGGAGGAGAAGGGATTGTGGCATGGCCTCCCCCCCTGGGGGGGGGGGGGTGATTTCTCTTTCTGTCTCTCTGTCTCTCTCTTTCTGATGAGTTCATGTGGCCTATAGCAAAAACCTTTCCAAAAAAAAAAAAGAAACTATTTTTCCAAAGAAACTATTTTTTCTGTATTCTTTAATCTAGCCTAAACACACATTATCTAACTTCAACTTGGCAACAATTCTACGAGGAAATATCCTCTTTGTCCCAGCCCCAATGTTACATGTAAGGAAAAGACTGCCAGCCAAGAGAACTCTATCACAGCAAAAAGTCTGAATGCTCTAGTCATTTACAGAAAATAGTGTAGTATTTGGATGTAGCTAATGCATATCCCCTCATAAATTTTTTAAAAATTATTATTTTAATTTGGCCTGAGAGACAGAGAGAGAGAGAGAGAGAGAGAGAGAGAGAGAAGGAAAATGAGAAGAGTCCTGCCAGGTCCAGGACTCCAGCCATGGTCAGCGCCATGGGAGTCCAACGCCTTAACCACCATACTACCTACTGGCCTGCCCCCATATATTTTAAGTACTCTATAGATTACTTGTAGGACCTAATACTGTAAAATGCTATGTAAATACTATGTATAAATAGTTGCTGTGCTACAATATATTGTTTAGGGAATAATGGCAAGAAAAAAAGGGGTCTGTCCATGTTCAGTAGCGACACAATCAATTTTTAAAAATATTTTCAATCTGTGATTGATTGAATTATAAGTGCAGAACCCACAAATCTGGAGGCCTGACCATATTCATTTCAGACACAACAGATTTTAAATCAAAGACTGTCACCACAATCAAAAAAGGCCATCATATTTTGACAAAGAAGTCAACTCACCAAAAGATAGAGCAATTATATGTGTATCCAGCAATGGAATGCATAAATATATAAGGCAAATGCCAACAACTGAAGGGAGAAACAGACATCAATACAACAGCTGTAGTAGACTTCAGTAGTAGACTTCCATACCTCACTCTCAACACTAGGTTGATCATCCAAAAAGAAAATCAATAAGGAAGCAGCTGATTTAAATGATACTGTAGATCAAATGGACCCAGCAAATGTACAGAACATGCCACCCGACCACAACACAATCCACATTCTTTTCAAATGCATATGAGACATTCTCCAAGATGGGTCATATATTAGGCTACAAAACAAGTCTTAACATATTTAAGACTGAAATTGTATCTTTTAAAATCACAGTGATATGAAACTGGCAACCAAAAGGAGAAAGAAAATTGGAAAATGTACAAGTCTGTGGAAATTAAGCAACACACCAACAAATGACCGTTGGGTCAAAGAATAAATCAAAAAAGAGAAAAAAAGAAGTCTTAAAACATTAAAATTAAAGATAGGATGAAATAATTCCATTTTACTTACATAAAGATATGGAATAAGTCAATGTACTTAAAAATTAGGATTTAAAAACAATAGTACTAAGAGTAAAATGAAAATGAAGTTACTAGCAGACAACAAATTATTGACCCTAGAGTCAGGCTTCAGGAGTATTTTTGTACATTAATTTGAGGAAGAAATTCAGCCATGTCATAAGCAAACATTTATGGACTGATAGCTTAAGTTTTAGATGCTATTTCTTAAAAAATACTTCATTGTCAATCATCTAATTTTCACTATTTAGACTTTCACTGTAAATACTGGTTGTAGGTTTTCCAAAACCGTAAGTATCAATCAGTATTATTCATTTCACTTTCATTAGTTTTTGATTCAGATACAACAGGAAGAAAATATATTAAATTTTTTGAGTTGTTTTAAAGTCTACTTGAAGAATTAATTTTTTTTAATATACATCAGGAATTCTGAGTTGAATTACAGTAGGAAAAATGTGTACGTGCACACAGACACACAAGGAGACAATAATGATAGCAATAAAAATAGTACCTTTTATGGCACCTGGAGTTTTACAGGTTGTTTTTATCATATCCCACCTGTTTTAGCGACTTTGGGAAGTTATGCTAATTCAATCAGCATCTAAACCAAGCACAGCTTTCAGCGAGGGAACTTTCAATTCTCCTAGCAGAATTCTCCTGATATAACTACCATGGCAACACCTCTGTAAATGCATACTATTCTCCTTCTTTACCTTCCTCCCCTCCCATCCCCTTTCTGACCAAATGCACGCTCCCAGGCCAGCCTCTCTACAAAGACACTGCACATGGATTTATAAAATGCTTCAGATGCATTTTCAGTGAGGAAAAAAGATACCTTTTTTATTCAATATTAAGAAATTCAAGTGTTTTATCATGTTAAAATCTTAGTGTTAATTTGATTATGGTAATTATTTCACAATTTACATATTTGACCACACACACACAATGTTGTCAATTATATTTTAATAATGCTGGAAAAAATAAAATAAAATCTTAATAACTTTTTGGGGCTTTTACATTGAAAAAAATTATCCAACTTAAGAAAATCTCAGAATAGTTACTTTTAAAATATGCATAAAGTTTTAATTTTAGAATTTCAGAGAAGTTAAATGAATCTTTTGCAGACCAATATTAAAAAGGCAATTAATTTTTTATGTTTATGTTTATATTTACACAAGAGATAATCTCATTTATTTCCAATTTTCCTTTGAACCTTCCAAATTTGTCCAAATAGTACAATAAAATTATATTAATATAAAATGAAATTTAACATAAATTGTATTCAGTAAGTACCTACTTGAATACTTGAATAAACCATTCATCAGTTTTAATTCTTTTAATCCTTTTACATGAAATAATCTAAACTCTGACAAATTGCATGAAAGCTCTTTAGCATTAACCTAATTTTAGTGTGCTGATAAAACCAAATGAAAAAGTTATTTATTTATTTTTTCACTTTGATGGAGTAATATAATTTTTACTTTCTTATTTATCTGTAATAAATTTAACAGTTATTTTGAACACTTATTTATAAAATGTTTGTATTTTTAGATCTTTAATATGTATTTCTAGGTCTAAAAATATACTTATCTCTCATTTGTTATCATATGCATTAGTCTTGAAATTAAGTAAAAGTCACTGAATTATTGTGTAATAGCCTTATTATTATTGCCTGTGCCGATATATACATAGAATTTTTTGAGAGTTTTTTTTTATAGGGTACAAGTTCTAGCCAGAGACAAAGAGAGAGACAGAGAGACAGAAAGCAAGAAATCATCCCCCAGGGAGAATGGCCAGGCCACAATCCCTTCTCCTCCATTCTCTTCTTGGGATCTTGAGCACACATGCAAACGCACCTTGCTTGAGTTTCAAGCCACCACTCCCAGCACTCGAACTGTGGTTGGCCGTGTGGGAGTTCAGTGATGTAACTGTTATATCATCTGCTGGTCCCTGAGCCAATGTATATTAAGGTAAAGTAAAATGACCAAGTGTTTCTAGGTACAGTTGGATGCATATTAAATGACTTGTCAACCCAAATATTTCCTTAGTGAGTCTGGAGACGTGGCCATTAACACCTGTTGTTCTGCCCCATGTTTTAAGAGTCTTCGTGACTGTCATGCAAGAACATAGATCACTCAGTGATGATTTCTACTCCTCCCTGTTATTAGTGATACTATCATCTGTCTAATTTGTTGGTATTGTTTAGATTTTTGCCATAGGGCCTGCACACTCACTGGAGAAACTGAAAGAAAGAGTGCGAAGTCAGCCTCGGGGGCGATGGCTGGATGGAGATTCCTTGTCCTCCATTCTCCTCTTGGGGTTTGGAGCATGCATATACATGTGCCCAACATGTTTCTCAAGCTCCCAGGGCAAGGACTCAAACCACAGAGTTTGCCATGTTGGATTCAGTACCTGAACCACAATGTCACTGATTGGTTTTGCCTAATTCTTAGATTTTGCATCGTCATTTCATTCACGTTTTCCAGTAACCTCTATGCTATGTTATTTATTTATTTACTTGGAAAGGTTTTTGCTACAGGACATGTGCGCTCACCAGAGAGACAGAGAGAGCCAGAGATACAGAGACAGAGAAATTGAGAAATCACCTCCCAGGGGGGATGGCCACGCTGCAATTCCTTCTCCATTCTCCTCTTGGGATCTTGGGCACGCATGCACATGTGCCCGGTGTGAGTTTTAAGCCACCGGGTCCAGGACGCGAACTGCGGTTGACTACGTGGGAGTCCAGCGACACAGCCATTACGCTAACTGCTGGCCCCTATGCTATGTTATTTGACCCTTCAAGTAGGTGGGATCTGTCCCCTCTCCTCCCACTCTCATTTCTTTTAACTGAGGATAAAACAAGTTCAGAGAGGGAAAGTGATTAGCCTGATGTCAGGAACTAAGAAGTGGCCAAGCTATGTTTTGTGACTTCCAAGATCCTTTTCTTCTTGTATAGTAACGGTCTTCGGGTAGATGTCACGTATGGAAGACTCAAGTCTCACCAGCAGAGAAAAACAAATGGCAATGCATGAATAACGGTTCTAATTATACTTCCATTATCAAGGTCAACTGTTTAACGACACTTCGTCTAGGGCCAGCCAGGGGAGTGGTAGTTAAGACAACTGGATCCGGCATGGTCAACGGGGTGAATTGAGTCCTGGACACAGCAGCTTGAGTAATGTGCTGGGTGTGTGAGGAGAATGGAGAAGAGATTGTTGGGTGGCTATCCCTGTCTCCCCCTCTCTCTGTCTCCCTCTGATAAGTGCATGTGCTCTATACTAAAGTAAAAAAAATAGAGAGAGAGAGACTTTGCCTCGTTTATGTCAATAACAGACAAATGTTTTATGTTAAAAATACACAATTACCATATTAGACAGATTACAACAAGTGTCAAGGAACTCACAATTAAATATATACATATATATACATACACACACACACACACACACACACACATATATAGGACCAGCAGCTGGCATAATGGATCCAATGTTAGCCCACCGCAGTTCAAGTCCCAGACCCAGTGGCTTAAACTCATGCTGGGCATGTGTGTGCATGCCAAGATCCCAAGAGGAGAATGGAGGAGAAGGGACTGCGGTGTGGCCATCCCCCCTGGGGGGTGATTTCTCGCTTTCTGTCTCTCTGTCTCTCTCTGTCTTTCTGGTGAACACACGCGTCCTATAGCAAAAACCTCTCCAAAATAAATAAATATTCCTGTGTAGGAATGCACAAAGAGTATTTAAAAGTTCTGAGTTATGCTCCTAAGATTTTTCAAGACTAGATTTCTAAGAAAAAATTGTTCAAGATTTGGGATTTTCTCCATGCCTAGAATAAAATAATTTCTTGACTTGAGATTTGAAGAAAAAATACCAATCAATAATGGCCATATTCATGTCGTGGAGTAACATCACACCACAACAATCTTAAAATGGAAATAAAGTTTCTATTTTTCCTAGAGCATTTAGAGTAAGAAATATTTGTTGAGATATAAAATGTGTTAACTGTCAAAAGTTTGTTTATAGAGAATATTTAACTATTTTCATGATTTCTGGAGGGGAAAAGAAATCCCTACCCTTTAGTAACGACAAAGGAAATAATGACTTTTCTCAGCAGTAGATTCGGGTCTATGGGACTGCAACACCTCTGAACTGGAAACCCAGAATCAGAATTTACTGTGAGACCTTAAGAAGATGACTTAGGGGCCAGCGGCGATGTGGAGATTAAAGTTGCTAGATCCCACGTGGCTGACTGCATGGTTTGAGTTCCAATCTGGTGGCTTGAAAAACACACTGGGCATGTGTGGATGGGTGCTTAAAATCCAGAGAAGAGACTGGAAGAGAAGGGATTGCAGTGTGGCCATACCCCCAGGGGGCGATTTCTCACTTTCTCTCTCTCTGGCAAAGGTACATGCTGTATAGGAATTTACGCTTTAGTTTACTCATTTGCAAAACAGAAGTGCAAATAATAATGCAAGCCTCATAGAATCACGGTAGAGATGCATCTGACTGCAGAGAAACCCTGAACGGAGGGAGGAATGGAGAAGAGACCATAGTGTGACCATTCCCTAACAGAGGATAGCTAATATTTTATGTGATTTGTTGAAATCTTGTAACACAGTATTTATTCACGAGTAGATATTATTTGTTATACTTCTTACTCTTAGTGATTTAAATGTAATCGCAGCAATAAGTTGCATTAAGGAAATGAAACTAACCATTGCTATTGCTTTCTTTTATTGTATTACTATAAAAACCATCCAACAAAGGCAGGGAGGTTAAGAAGTTTCTTTAAGCCTGAAGAAGTCTGGTAAATAAATAATCCACTTGCTTCCTAACACTAAGAACCAGGGTTTTATGTGAGATTTAGACATCCCAGCATATATTTATGAGCAAACCTAACCCATTAGGTATAATTTATATTACTGTGTTTGGAGAAACTCTGTTAATTAATTATTGGGAATGAAGTAATCCTGAAACATTAAGAGTCAAGTCAGCACCTGGTATTCCCCCTAAGGGTTAGCAGTCTGGCCTCCAGTATGGCATGTGTAGCAAAAACAAATAGATGACTTAGCCAACTTATGCCTCAGCTTACTCATTTGTAAAACAGCAGCGCAGGGACCAGCAGTTAGCATAATGGCTATGTCGCTGGACTCCCACCTAGTTGACCACGGTTCGAGTCCCGGACCCGGTGGCTTAAACTCACGCCGGGCGCGTGTGTGTGCGTGCCCAAGATCCGGAGAGGAGAATGGAGGAGAAGGGACTGCGGTGTGGCCATCCCCCCCGGGGGGTGATTTCTCGCTTTCTGTCACTCTGTCTCTCTCTGTCTGTCTGGTGAGCACACACATCCTACAGCAAAAACCTCTTAAAAAAATAATAATAACAGCAGCGCAAATAATAATCCAGTCTCACAGAATCACCATACAGGTGCATCGTACTGCAGAGAAATAGTGAAAGGAAAAGCGGAGACTCTGCACTCCGTGGAGCTGTTATCTTACCCTCTATTCTTTGCTATGACTCCCCCACTCAGTACTCGAATATTTTCAGCGCTGCATCTTCACCTTTATTAGTCTTGAAATTTTCATTTGTTTTTCCTTAGATCCTGACAAAAGTCAGAGTGTGCTAAACTTCTACCATTTAAAAAAATCTTTCCTAATTCAGGCCATCTCCTGCTGAAAAGAAAGAAAGAAAAGAAAAAAGAAACTCTAAGGAAAAGCATAGGTCAATAAAACTAAAGTAATACGAGAGAGATCATTTCTTCTATTGCTTTACATGTAAGAGCTCTTATCCTTTCAAATTTGTAATTTAGACTTAATTTCTATTTAGTGAGCAGCTACTTAATGCCAACTTGGGCCAGATACCATGAAATGTTAGATTAAAAACATTTATAGTCTTAAAGAAGAACTGATTTCTTAAATAGCTTTGAAAACATTGCACCCAAAGAATATGCAAGGCACTGACTAGGTATATTGGAGATGGGGGTGGTGGGGAGGGGCGCAGGATCAAGGAAGAAAAGAGGAAGAAGATGCAGGACCTAAACTTAAAGATCTTGCAAACTTGTTTCTTTTACATCCCTGCAAAGTATTTTCTTCCTCCAACACTGACATAGCTGAGTATGGGGGAGGGGGAAGGTGGTCTAAGGAGACCCACGGGACAGCCTGTGCCCCATTGTCATGTCACCCCTCCAAAGAATCTGTGGTGTATGTGAGCCAGAAGTCAAGAATCGCAGCCCACTGAAATAAGAGGAAAGCACAAGAAAAGACATTGAGTATGATGAAGATGCTGGCTCACTTGAAAAAACATGTTTTCCCTTCTCCAGCAAGAGCAAGCAGCCAGCATGACCTTCCCGTGTATTTTTGGTTTGTTCTGCCAAGGACAATGTTGTTTCTTTTCAGGAAGAAACAATACCAACTTTGAGAAAAAAATATCTACATGCGCACACACACACACACACACACACACAAATATAGCAGTAATAGAGAAGTGTGATAGGGAGGAGGTGGAAAGGGAACGCAGGAAGATTCAAGAGCAGTCAGATATAGACTTAGAGGCAATTTGGGGCTAATCAACTGCCTTTCGAATTGGATGTAAAAGCATGTTTAGAACAGCACCTTGGCACTAAATTTCAAATTCACACTGCTGTGGGCCAAGGCTTAGTGGAATTATCAGCAGAGTGTGGATGCCAAATGGACACTGGGCAGGATGTGAAACCGCAGGTGCACTTTCAGCCAGGCATCTTTATGGGATTACTTCACGGAGAGCTTGGCTTCACTCAGATATTATTTTCACCAACAATGGCTGTTATAAGAGTGGCCAACTCTCATCATTTAAGGGTGTACAAAGAGGGATCTCAAAAAGTCAGGAGAACAATGGAGTTAAAGTACGCTTTTATTTTGGTGCAAAACAATTTTGAAATCCATGCACAGTTTTTCCAAACTACACACTTCATATGAACTTCTTTGAAGATCCCTTGTAATCTCAATGGTAGAAAAATAATCCACAAACTTTATTTTGAGGGCACTGCAAAGAATCTCTATTTTTCTACATATTATTTTGGACATTAACTTTTTTTTTTTTTTTGGAGAGGTTTTTGCTATAGGGCACGTGTGCTCGCCAGAAAGACAGAGAGAGACAGAGAGACAGAAAGCGAGAAATCACCCCCCAGGGGGGATGGCCACGCCGCAATCCCTTCTCCTCCATTCTCCTCTCGGGATCTTGGGCATGCATGCACATGCGCCCGGCGTGAGTTTAAGCCACCGGGTCCGGGACTCGAACCACGGTCAACTACGTGGGAGTCCAGTGACATAGCCATTACGCTAACTGCTAGTCCCTGGACATTAACTTTTTGGTATACAGTTAAGATATACAACATGTTGTCTCTAAAAAATTATTTATTTAATTTTATTTGTTATTATTATTATTTTAATTCATTATGAGGCACATGTGCTCACCAGAGAGAGACACACAGGGAGAGAAGGGGAAAGTGAAAAAGCAGGTTGCCGGGTCTAGGATTCAAACTGTAGTCAGTTGTGTAACTGTCTTCCAGTTTAATCCATGCTATGGTAAACGGTAGGACCTCCATTTTTAAATCTGTACAATATTCCATTATACACACATGTACCATAACTTCTTTATCCATTCATCTACATAGGTAACTGATTAAACATAATCCCATGAACTCTTCACCAATGAAATAGATTTTTTTCTCACAAATGTAAAATTGTACATTAGTTTGCTTTTCTAACTGATACTTGTCCTGTATTTTTCTTTAATGTCAAGTATCTTTATTTTTTAAAATTTGCTATAATGTACATGCACTCACTGGAAAGAGACAGAGAGAGAGAGAGAAGGAAAATGAAAAAGCACCTCTTCAGGGGGGATGAACATACCACAATCCCTTCTCCTCCATTTTTTTTTTTTTTTTATAATTTTGGACATGTACACACATATGCTCAGTGTGTTTTATAAGTCACCAGATCTGGGAGTTGAATCTCAGAGTTGAACATGTGGGATCCAACTGCCTAACTACCAGAGCACTGGTTGGCCCCACAAATGATATATATCTTTATTAATAGATTGTTCTCCAAGTCTATAGTGGATATGAAGAGACACTGGAAAAAAAATCATGAAAAAAATGTCATTAGAGTATGAGTTTTATTTTGGTACAAAAAAATTTAAATTCATGCCTACTTTCCTCATAATATGCGATTTCCATGAATTTTTTGAAAATTCCGAATAGATTATCTGGAAGTTTCTGTTGAATTGTTTGTCTCTACTCTTATCATTGACTCCTTCTACAATCCACTGAAAGCAAAGGCAACAGAGAATAACAAAAGAATTAAAAAACAAAGTATTTTTCACTCGTCATAATGTCTTTAGGCTGCAACTCTCCAACTTTTCCAATGCAAGCTAGTTCTTACAGCAATAACTTTACATTTATAGATTTCTGTGCAGAGTCCAAGAAGATAATAGTGTTTATTAAGTTTTAAAAAGCCCATCTCTTTAGGAAGTCTCAGCCAGGGCAATTAGACAAGGGATGAAAATGCAGGGCATCCAAATAGGATGGCGGGTGGGGGGGAATCAAAGATCTCTGTTTGTAGATGACATAATCTTAGAGCATTACAAAAACTTTGTGGAAAAAATGGAATTAAGTACAAGTTTATTTTAGTGTAAAAGATTTTAAAACTCATGCATTGTTCTCTCATAATACTGAGTATTTCCTATGAAGTTTTTGAAAATCCCATATATGCAGAAAAACTTTAAAAATCCAGTATAAAAAATCTCTTTTACAACTGATAACTAATTCAAGAAAGTTGCAAGATACAAAATCAGCATATAAAAATAAATAGCAGTTCTACACATTAATAACAAACTATCTGAAAAAGAAATCAAGAAAACAATCCCATTTCAAAAAGGTACAAAAAATAAAATATAATATCTAAGAATAAATTTAACCAAGCAGGCGAAATATCTACATATATACATTTTTTAAAAGTCTATACTGTCAAAAGTGATCTACATATCTAATGCAATATCTATCAAGATACCAATGGCATTCTTCACAGAAATAGGAAAAAAAAATCACAAAAAATTCATGGATCCACAGAAACAATATGAATAACCAAAGACCTAAAAATGGAACTACCTTAGGAACCAGTAATCCCACTACTAGTATACATTTAAATGGGAGGATATCCGTATTTTGAAGATAAATCTTCCCTTCCATGTTTATTGCAGCCCTATCCACAACAGCTAAGATATGGAATTAATCTAAGTGTCCATCAACAGATGAATGGATTAAAAATGTCATCTATATTTACTGTGGAATACTAGTCAACCATGAAAAATGTCATCTATATGCACTGTGGAATACTAGTCAAAAACTTGACATCCTGTCATTGCAGGCAAGATGAATGAATCTGGATGACATTATATTAAGTAAAACAAGTTAAGCACAGAAAGAGAAATACTACATACTCCCACTCACATGTGAGAGCCAAAAAGTTTGACCTCCTAGGGAAGAATAGAACAGTAGTCACTAGAGACCGAGAAGGCCAGGGGAGGGCCAAGATATGGAGATGCTGGCTAACAAAAGACAGCATTTCTTTTTGGGGCATAAAAGTATTCTGGAATTACATAGTGGTGATAGCTATATAACATTTTGAGTGTACTAAAATCCACATTACTGTATAATTTACTATTGTTAAAATGGTGAATGTAATGTTATGTGAATTTTGTCTGAATAAACATTACACATTAGAAAAAATTTTCTTGGATACTTTCTGGAGAAAATGAGGGAGGTCTGATTGCTGCATGAAGATAATCCCAGCCATAAAATAGAAAAATAGCAGAGGAGGAGCACATAGGGCTAGTCCTGCCAAATATTCAAACATAATAGAAAAGCTCAGTTAATTCAAGCAGTGCAATGACAGAGAAGGAACGCATCATGAAATGGAATAGAATACGGAGTCCAGAAAGAGACTCCAGTCTGTCTAAACAAAATAAGAAAGATTACTTCATGAATGCTTAGAGGACACTAGAATGCAAATTAAAGTAGAAAAATCCATTTAGTATTTCACTTTGTACCAAAATAAATTATAAATGGCTTATAGAATTAAAGTAACTATAATAACTATCTGAAAATATAGTAAATATCTTTGCTCATGCATGAAGACAGATATTTTAGGCCTAAGAATAACAGAACAGGGAGAGATTATATTTCAAAAAATATAAAATGCCCAGTCAACCTATCATAAACATAATTAAAGGCAAAGAGAATATTGGGGAAAATATTTGCCCAAAATAAGATGAGGTAAATTATTAAGTAAAATTATTGAGAAAAACCTTAAGGCCTACTATATTATTAAGCAAAGATATCATTCACAAAGTAATTCACAAATACGCTTTAAAAATATGTGAAAAAAAGTTTGATATTATTTAAATTTTAAAAGTGAAGATTAAGGGTTATCCAGTGGCGTGGCATTTAAGACACTGGATCCCATGTGCCTGACTCCGCAGTTCGAGTCTCAGAACCAGTGGCCTGGAAAACATCCTGGATGCATATCATGTCTGCCAGATCCGAAAGGAGGGCGAGATGAAGAAGAAATTGCAGAGGGACTATTTCCCATGAGGGGAAGTTGCTTTCTCACTTTCCCTCTCTCCTCTGTCTCATTTTTCTCTCTCTGGAGAGAGTACACAGCCTCCGGCCAAAAAAAAAAAAATACATATATATATATATATATATATATATATATATATGTATATATATATAGATATATATAGATATATATAAATATATATCTATATATATATATATTTAGAGAGAGAGAGAGAGAGAGATATTAAAACAATGAGATAAACATGATATTAACAGGGATTTTTTTAAACAAAAAATTTTGAGTTGCAAAAGCATTTCAATTTTTGAAAGCCAGTATTTTCAATTATTATTATAAAGATTAAGCAACATTAATAAATATGCTATCTATTTTTCATGGTTTCAATATTATTATACATCAGTGGTTCTTAAAGTATCTAGACCAACCCCTTCAGCATTACTTGGGAATTTGCCAGAAATGTCAATTCTCAGGCCAGCCCATAGCACAGGATTAAGCACTGAATTATATATTTGCTTAATAATATAGATCCCATATGGTCAACTACCACTCAGTCCTGGCCCGGGCAGCTTGAAAACCCTACTGAGCTGATGTGCACACACGCCCAAAATCCCGACGGGGAAGGAGAAATGGAGAAAAAGGATTGCAGCATGACCACACCCACTGGGGAGTGCTTTCTCTCCCTTCTCGCTCTCTGGTGAGCACACATGCTTTCTAGCAATTAATAATAATAATAATGATGATAAAAAGATGTCATTTCCCAGCCCCGATCCTGACCTTAGCGTCAGACCAGCGATCTGCTTTAGCGAGATCCCCCAGGAGATTCTCCAGCCCAACCAGGTTTGAGAATCACTGTGAGGGTCATAATCTGCTGAAAGGTCTGTGCTGTGAGGTTATCAGCATGAATCCACATTGCCTGGGCTACACCACCTCCACCTCTTGGGGAGGTTTAGACAAATTCTCCATTTTTAGTTTCTTCATCTATAAAATGGGAATAGTGACAGTACCTCTCCTACCGCTGTTAGTAGGGTAGCATGACTTGATATTTGAAAAATACAGAAAACTGTTTAGATATTATTTAGCCCAAGGGTAAGTAAATTTGTAATAACTTCTTTTACTATAATAAAACAAAGGCCATATTACTAGTATTTTGGTTTCTTTTTTTAGTTTGCTATGGGGCACATGCACTCACCAGAGAGAGACAGAAGGTGAGAAATCACCCCCCAGAGGAGATGGCCACTCTAAATTTCTTCTCCATTCTCCTCTCCAGATTTTGGGCATTACGCCCATGCACCTGGCGTGATTTTCAAGCCACTGGGTCCAGGGCAGCCATGTGGGAGCAAACCACTTTAACCTCTGTGCCACCTGATGGCCCCACATTAAAATTTTAAGAACCAAAGATAATAGTAGTCACACTATTCAAAATGACAAGCAGATTTGCATATCTGTAGTAGGAATAGAAAAGCAGGCAATAAGAAACTTTAGGAAAGGAAAAGGAGAGAAGAAAACAATATATACAAGCTTCATTCAAAATATTCTCAAAAACTCTGACAATTGAGAGCTGCATACATAATTAATTCAGAGATCTTCTTGGAGATAACCCTGCAAGTGTGAAATCCTGTGCTCAAAACTATTTGGGAATGTAAAACATCTCTTTTTGATAGTAAAACTGTGTTTAGGGGCCAGTAAAGGGCATAGCAGTTATGTTGCTGGATATCCACATGGCCAACCGAGCTTTGAGTCACAGACCTGGTGTCTTGAAAATCACAAAGTGGGGACCAGCAGTTAGCGTAATGGCTATGTCGCTGGACTCCCACGTAGTCGACCGCAGTTCGAGTCCCGGACCCGGTGGCTTAAACTCACGCCGGGTGCGTGTGCGTGCGTGCCCAAGATCCCGAGAGGAGAATGGAGGAGAAGGGATTGCGGCGTGGCCATCCCCCCTGGGGGGTGATTTCTCGCTTTCTGTCTCTCTGTCTTTCTGGCGAGCGCATGCGCCCTATAGCAAAAAAAAAAAAAAAAAAAAAAAAAAAAAAAAAAAAAAAAAAAAAACTGTCAAAATAAACAAGAAAATCACAAAGGGTGCATGAGTGTCCATGTCCAAAATCCCAGGAGGAGAATGGAGGAGAAGGGATTGTGGTGTGGCCATTTTCCCTGGGGTGGGGGGGGGGGGTGATTTATCACTTTCTCTCTCACCGTCTCTGACTCTCTCTCTGGCCAGTGCATGTGTCCTAAGACAAACATTTCTAAAAAAAAAAAAAAAAAAAAGATGTGTTTGATTTTTTATTCTATGAAGATATCTGTAGAAACATGGCTTGAGGTCATATGTGATTTAATAAATATCCCTTTATTAAGTTACAGGTGATCCAAGGCCAGTCGTTGGAATGGCATTAAGGCACAGGATCCGACTGGGCCAGCTCCGCAGTTCAAATCCCAGACCTGAAGGCTTGTGTGCACGCATGCCCAAAATCTCAAGAGGAGAGTGAAGGAGAATGGATGTGGAGTGGCCATCTTTCCTGGAGGATGATTTCTCACTCCCCCCCCCCCCGTCTCTCTCTCTGATGAGTGCACATAACTTATAGCAAAACTAAAAATTAAATTAAAAAAAAGTTACAGGTGATCCAGATATAATCTTAGCCTGCCATAAAGTGTGTTCTTAGTGATTTCAGTCTACTTAATAGTCACTCCTCTGATTTATAATTTAGTTACAGAAATAATTTAAAAATAAAAACTGCAAGTCTAACAATTGTTTCAGTGTTTTCTAGATTGTGTCTGACAACTCCAGTGAATTCTTCAATTATTTAGTTGTTAATAACAAAATAAATTTGAAGTCCCATGAAAAACAATCTTGTATTTCCTATTTTTACTCTTCTTGCTCAATACTAGAAAACTGTTAAAAGGTATCATTACTCTATGTTGTGTGGGTATATGATGGTCTAAAAAACACATCAATTTTGTTTTATGTTTTCAAAAGATCTTCTGAGTCTCTGCCTATGAAACATTTTCTCTATCACATTCAAAACACCCATACAATTTTCAGCTTCTTTCATGTGAACAGGGTATCCAGGGAGTTACCCATGCCTTTTGGAATAGCAGACAAGGAAGTCACTGAGGCTAATAAAAAACAAAGAGGTTATTGAAGATCAAAGCAGTTAATTTGATCTTTGGAGAGACCTAGCCTTGCTATCACCAGACACAGGACTGGGGCCATCTTAGATCTCCAGTCTCTCAGGGGCGGTGCTTTCTTACTTTCTGTCTCTCTGTCGCCTCAGCAAGGGTATGTGCCCTTCAAATAAATAAAAGAATGGTGTTTATTTGTGCATCATCACAAATTTTCGAAATGTCCTTGCCAAGAGATTATTGTATTTACAGATTCAACGACAAACCTCCTTCTTGTCACTTCTGAACTTAGGGGAATGGAAGTAGCTTCCTAACAATCTTGGTCTGGCTTTTGCCTTAAGCAGTTAAAAACAGTGGTGGAAATCAATATGCTTATATATAACGTATACATCTTTAATGACACTCCAGAAGGTGTCTGGGTGCTATTTCTATTGGCATTACATAATACTTAGCATTTTACTGTATTGGGTAGAACTACCAAGGTAATGTTCACTATAATCTTATGTCAACTGAAAATTCTACAAATGAAAGTGTGTTTCTATTTTTGTTCACTTTGTGAACTGATGTCCTGTTCTTCTCACCATCCTCAATAAAGAAGGGATCCATTTTTCATATGTGTCCAAAATGTACAACAATCTATTCAGTTAGAACAATTTGCTTCAGTCTCCATGTCTTGCTTTTAGTAAAAGTTCTCATTTTCTATGCCGTACGGGAGAAATTATTTGGATTGGAAAGACTTGAAAGCATATAAACTGAATAAGGAACATCCCAGAATAATAGAAGTCTAGAATTAGAGGACTTTTTATGGATTAGGAAATAGCTCCAGAGTCTTTGACCTACCCAATAAAACCAGTTTACCACCGTCAGAAATAATGCTCATCATTGCCGGATACTCAAAAGCTCCTTCCTCCACAATTCAAAATATAGCTACAGAAAGTCTTTCCTGAAGGGTGACTCACTTTCTGCTCCGGGAGAAAGAGTCATTTAAGAGGAGAACAGAGGTAAAGGGAGTTTATGAATATATAATGAGTGCATGAATATATAATGAATGAATATATAATGACTATACCAAAACCTATAGACTAAAACTGATTCCATGCATTGTGCTCATTGGTGTTTTGTGTCAAATGTATGAGGTATGTTTTCCTGGTCACTTGGCTGACTGGGGTGGGCAGAGAACACACTGGAGCTTAAAAAATACATCAGCTGTGAACTCTGTAGAAGGGAGTTGCCTTTGTTCTAATAAACATTTAAGGAATGTAAACACCTCCTGGGAAGAGTTGGTTTATTTGTCATTCACACCTCACTGTCAGTTACTCTAATTAGGCAACACCTTGTTGAGTAGCCTCAAGCAATGAAAAACAAAGGGAGGAAAAGAGGAAGGAATCCTTTTCTAAGAGTGATTTGCAGGTAGAAACTCCCCTTTGGGCAGTACCACGCTGAGGTCCCTAAGGAGAACATTGTCCTCTCAAGTGAGAGAGCCTAGAGGGACAGCAAGACAAAGAAGGTCGGTTTTCATTTCTCAACTTTCCTTCCCTCAGACAGTCCCAACTTGTTATCCTCTACTTCCATAATCTAGGAGTACATGTTCAGAAGCTTTTAGAACCCATCCTTAAGAAATGCTGAGAATGTAAACTTGGGACTCTCATAAATGACAACTTCTCTGTCTACATTTCTGGAAGATTTTTCTATAAAAGTCTGTTACCCCAGCACGCCAATCCATTCAAGAACTGAGTCATGTTTTTAAAAAATCTAATTAAGATTATCAAACTAATGGTGATAATACCACCTACCTATCCTAAAATGCTATTTATCACATATGGCAAACTTCTAGGACTAAGAAATAGAATGGGTTCCTTTCATTTTTAGATACACAGGACATCCCCTAAAGCTGTGTTTCACTCGTTAGAACCGTAAAAACACACACTAACTTCATGGGGGGAAGAGAAAAGAAGAGGAAAGAAAGAAAGAAGGAAAAGGAAAAAAGGAAGGAAGGAAAGAAAAAAAAGAAAAAAGGGGAAAAAATAGAGATGTTCAACCAAGCTTTAGGTCATAGATTCGAAAATTACAAAATGGTCCAGGCATACAAGAATCTTCAAATTCCTACCTGTGAAAGCAGACACTAATATCAGTTAGTAAATATAATTTGAACTTCAGAATAGGGGAAGAACAATAAAACAGACAAAATTTACTACTATGTTGGTATGTTTTATGTCTTTCTTTTTTTTTTTTTTTTTTTTTTTTTTTTTTTTTTGGAGAGGTTGTTTTGTTTTGTTTTGTTTTGTTTTGCTACAGGGTGCATGTGCTCTCCAGAAAGACAGAGAGAGACAGAGAGACAGAAAGTGAGAAATCACCCCCCAGGGGTTGGCCATGCCACAATCCCTTCTCCATTCTCCTCTTGGGATCTTGGGCACGCACGCACACGTGCCCCATGTGAGTTTAAGCCACCGGGTCCAGGTGAACCACAGTCGACTACATGGGAGTCCAGCAACGTAGCCATTATGCCATCTGCTGGTGCTTCTTCCTTTCGTTCTTAAAGACGATATTTGGAAAATTATCTAAGCGGCCAACATCCATACACCCACCACCTCCAAATCTGTCCTCTGTTTCTACACTTACCCCTCCTGTCCCCAGCTCACTGTAAACTGCTCTCCTGGGAACGTAAGGGCTTGGATGCCCTCTCTCATCAGTCCTCCCACTCCAGGACTTTCTTCTGGTCTGGGTTAGTTGATTAAACTTAAGCAGTCTGGTCCAAATCTTACTTCATTAATTGAACTGAATGAAACTTCGAGAGCAGAAAAGAGGTTGAAATTTAAGTGCTAGGTAAATATTGTAGTTGTTTCTCAACCATAAAAAAAAAATCCAGTGGAAGGAGATACTCTTTACTATGTTTGTGTGCAAGTATTTAAGGTATTTGAGGTATTCAAGGTCATCAAAAAAACTCCCCACATGTCTGAGTCAATTTCTGTTTTTTTTTTTTTGTTTTGTTTTGTTTTGTTTTTTCAGGCACACTAATGCTTTCAGATCCCTTGGATAGACACGATTCAATGTCCTACCCTGGGATCTACTGTCAGGTCCTTAGAGGAGAGGACTTTGAGGACTTTATTTTGCTTTTATCTGTTTTGTTGTTGTTTTTTTTTTTTTTTTTTTTTTTTTGGGTTTGTCTTGTTTTTTATTTTTGTTCTGATTCTTCTTTTTGGTTCATTTGTTCATTTCTACAAACCACTGTGCAAGTACTTTCTTTGAAGAGCATAGCCTTTGGGGGAACCAGCAGATGGTGTAATGGTTACATTGCCAGACTCCCACACAGTTGACTACAGTTTAAGTCTCGAACCTGGAGGCTTAAAACTCACACTGGGCATGTGTGCATGCATGCCCGAAATCCCAGGAGGAGGGTGGAGGAGAATGAATTGCAGTGTCGCTGTCCATCTCGGTGGTTGATTCCTAGCTTTCTGTCTCTCTCTCTGGCAAGCACACATGCCCTATAGCAAACCACTCTCTCTAAACGAGAGAAGAAAGAGAGAGAGAGAGAGAGAGAGAGAGGAGAGAGAGAGAGAGAATAACCTTTGTAATCATGCTAAAAATAAGTATGAATTAATGTACCAAGACATTACGTGCAAAAAGTCCGCCTGAGATATAAATCATGTCCCTAAATGATGCTCGGTTGTGTGTACAGTTGTTAAGGTTTTTTCTAGGCCCCTTGGTACAAGATGGTATTCTTCAATCTGGGATGTAATAAATGACTATTTCAAGGAGTTCCCCTTGATATGGCTTTCCCCGCTGTAGTATCACACTGAGAGAATAATTTTGAAAGAAACTTCCCCCACCCCAGCCCATCCCTGGAATGGTCTGGGCTGACTAGCTTTTCATCTGTCACAGTGTGGTTCACAGGCCAAGGGCATCAGAAGGCAGTGCTCGTTAGCGGTGTGGATCCCTGGATTTTGTGTCGCTTCTCCTAAGTGACAAGAGAATATACTTCCCATGCAATTCTTACCAAACTAAAGTTTAAAAACCACTGCTTTATGTCCCTAAAATATTTGTATCATCATTTAATTATGTTAACTGCTGGTAACACTGGAGAGAACAGGGAGACTGCATTTCACTATAGTTCCATAGTCAAATAAGAGGTCATTCCATTTTCAGAGTGAATGTGGCGTTGGGAGAATAAACATGGTCTCTCCAGTGAGAATGATCTGGGATTACCAACACATGAGAGCTGTGTGATCTTGAACACATATTTATTTATTTATTTATCAATCTATTCATTTATTTTTAGGTTTTTGCCATGGGTCTGTGTGCTCCCTAGAGAGAGACAGAGAAAGGGAAAGTGAGAAATCACCTCCTGGACATGATGAGAATCCCTTTCCCTCCCTCCCCCTCCCCAGATTTTGGCACACATGCACCCGGGGTGAGTTTCAGGCCACCTGCCTATGACTTGAACCACAGTCGGCCATGTGGGAGATCTGCACCATCACCACCACGCCACCTGCTGGTCTTGAATACATTTCTTAACCTACTGGAGTATCAATTTCTTCATTGCTCTCTTTTTCAGAAGTTTTCTTTCTTTATCCGATGAGTAAGAGAAACAGGGAGACAGAGTCGGCATATCTAGCAGGGTCCTCATGACGTGATTTAGGCTCAGCCTCAACCAGCCCTGGATCATGGCATGTGCACCCTTGGAATGTTCAGGAACATCTCGGGACAAGAACAGAGAACCTGCTTACGTGGGTCAAACTCAGAGCTCTGTGCTACCACTGCACCACTGTCCTGCTGCTGGTTTCCTTATCTTTAAAATGGGGAAACCACTGACAGCTTTCTCGGAACACTGCTGGGGGCTGAAGCAGCAGTTTGCGTGCAGAGCACACAGTGCCACAGACAGGCCCCTAGTCCTTGGCATGGTGACGGTTACTACTACCTTCCAGCTTAGCAACTTAATGTGCCGATAATCTCTTTGAAAATATTCAGTTTAAACAAACTTTCTCTTAATTCTTGCAGCATTCTCGATATTGTTCTGGGCAACGACCATTGTATAATCTGCCAACTGAGAACAGAGTGGACCTTGACTAATCGGCAGGCAAGCCCATGCACGTCTCGCTAGTATCCAGACAGCCTGCTATTAAATGACTCTTGCTGTGAATTTTTAAAAAATAGGTACCCACCCACCTTTGTTTACTAGTGTTAAACCTAATCCACACTAGCTGCTTGCTTCCTGCGGCTGTTGACATGTATTCACATTCTATGGCTATAGGATATGTACAAAACAAATGAAGCTGTTTTCTTTGAGCAGGTTCTCAAGTGGTCCAGAGCAAACAAACTCAACAAGCTTACTAATGTCAAGCAACATGGTGAGATATGTTGGGGACAGCTCGCAAAACAGATTGAATAAGCTGATTAGTAAGTATCTATGGTAGAAATACCAGCACATATCATAGTGTTGAATTTTAAGTCTGCTAGCAACACTTCACATTCCTATGTCATTATACAGTGCTACCCTACTCTTGTAATAGTTTCCCGGAGTACATTGTACTCAAATTTCTTGAAGAGTCCTATGCAATTTGGTGTGTGTACTTTTCTTTTCCTAGTCATTTGCCATCAATTTGAATTCTAAGCTTTACCTTCTTATACATATTAGAGATAACTAACTGCTATGGTTTACAGGTGTCCCCCCCAACATTCACATTCGAGATTTGATGGAATTTAGAGGGGACAAATTTAATCTGACAATGGCGTTTGGAGTTGGAGCCCTTGGAAGGAGATTAGGGTCAGGATCGGGCCCCAAGAATGGATACTTGGCAGGCTTTTAAGGAGACACAAAGATGGGAGGAAACAGATACCTGTCAGCTTTTGCCCTCTCTGGCCACGTGGTGCTCTGTGCCACCCCAGGATGCTGCAGAGTTGCCATCAAGAAGAATACTCCCAACAGATGAAGCCCCAGAAACCTGGATCTCCAAAACTGTGAAGCCAGTAAACCTCTATTTTTATATGGTACCCAGACTCAGATATTTTTGTTATTAGCAACACAATAGACTGTAACAGTAACTAAAGAATCACTACTGTGAAATGATGGTTACTGGAAAAAAACAGAGGTATTGCCAAGTGAGACAATGACACACAGATCACGGGCTTCCAAAGCTCGGCATATGCTGGCTCGCAGCAGGTATAAGGATGGAGAGCCAGATTCTTGACCTTCCTATTAAAATTAGCTGCAGGAAGTGCAGGCATTATTTTACACGCTCCCAAATCTGACTGTCGCCAATGAGCGGAAAAATCCAGCTCTTTCTCTGTGCTTCGCTCAGTCTAATCACATTTAGCACAATTAGATGAAAGAAGAGGAGATAACCCTCACAGCAAACAGAGGACATGGAGATACAATTTGACCTAAGAAGTGAGCACTTACAAATGATCTATGGAAAGCAGATTGTGAACTAAGGCAAATAGGATTTGCAGGAACTTACAAAATCCAGCACATCAAAGCAGAAAGTGTCAGCTTTCATCGTGAGACAATCAAAGTTGTTCACACATTAAGAAGATATATTTATTTATTTATTTATTTATTCACCTGTCTTCAAATCAGCTTTGGATGGGAAGACTACTCAAAATCACTGAGATCCATGAAGTGTTTTTTTTATTTATTTATTTATTTATTTATTTATTTATAACCAAGAATGAAATCTACTGCAAATGTCCGTATTTTCCCTCCCTCCCACATCAACTTTCCTGCAGACACCTTGGTGTTTCTTAGGAGGACTGGTGGCTGTCAGCCTAAGAATCCTCTGAAGCCTGTGTTGACACTGCAGATCCCGGGCCACTCCACACTCACTGAATCAAAGTCACTGGGGGTGGAAGCTGGGGCTCCTAGTTTTGTAAACGTTCCCAGCTGATTCTCAGCATCTATTCTAGTCTGCACGCTCCAGCCTCTCCACTGTCGGACTCTCACTATTCACTAACAGAAGGTTAATGTTCAGAGCACAGCTCTGATAATATCCTTTCCTTGCCACTTTAAAATGGGTTCCCATTGCCTAACGGGTCTTCCTCCTTATCCCGGTACTCCAAACCTTTTAGGATCTGACATCAACCTACTTTTCACTCATGTCACCAATAACCTAGAGTTGGTCATCCTCCACTGCGACTTCCTTCTGCCAAACTCACCTGCCACACACGCACTTCCACACAGCCTGGGTTTCTCTCTCGAGCTGCCTCCTTGCCCCCAACTTTTTCCAAGCTGGCCCTGCCACCTTGCGCACCTTTAGCTTCTCTGCTGAATCTGGTAGAAATTCTCCTCCTTAACCCACAGTTAAAAGGTTAAGATCTCCCATGACATTATCACATCTAGAAGTTCTCTTCCCCTTCCCTCAAAATTGTTGAGAGGATTGTATATACACGTTGTCTTAAACACTCTCATAGTAGTCCTCACATCCCTCGTTATAATAACATTATCAGCACTGGGCTGGCAGGTGGCGTGGTGGTTAAAGGGTGTTGGACTCCCACATGGTCTACCGTGGTTTGAGTCCCAGACCTGGTGGCTTGCTTTCTCTCTCTCTTTCTTGCTCTATCCCTCTCTGGTCTAATTAAAATAAATAAATAAATATTTAAAAAATAATAATAACAAGTAAGTAAATAATATTATCAACATTTACCTAATAGCTCACCCTTATCATCTGATAAAAGTGCTCAAAGAATCTTGAATCCATAGGATAGAGGTTAGGTGCTATGCAGAAGAAGGTGGATCCCACATGCTGACTGGGGGTTGAGGCATATCCATGTGCCAAGATCCTGACAGGATGAAGAATTAGAGAAAGAACTTGTATGTGACCAGCTCCCACCAGGGAGTGCTTTTGTTCTCTTGCTCACACATGTATGCACACATAACCCTGTGGCATTTTAAAAAGTGCTAAAAGATATATACACACACTCATATATGTATACACATGCAATGAGTTAAATTTTACACACACGCACATAATGTATACACACACAATGAATTAAATTTTAAGAGAAAGATTTAATTTGTAATTTATGGTAGTCCTGGACAGTTGCAAACATAAAATTATCTCAGCAGAAGCTTCAGAAGAAAATCATGTTATATCACCTGGTGATAATTTATTCTAGTAGAGTCTACTTTCAAAGGGCTTTTGAAATAAAAATAGCTATCTTGGTTCACAAACAATACACCATAAAAATAACTTGAAGTTGCAGTAAGGCTAATAAGAAATTGCCTTTAAATTCATTCAAATACTACTAGCGATTTATATTGTGGCCTTTTTTTTTTCTTTTTCATTTTTGCTGTAGGGTGTGTATGCTTGCCAGAGACAAAGAGAGATAGAAAGCAAGCAGCTCCGCAGGGTTTGGCCATGCTGCAATCCCTTCTCCCCCATTCTCTTCTTGGGATCTTCAGCACACATGCGCACCTTCCCAGCATGAGTTTAAGCCACCGGGTCTGGAACTCAAACCATGGTCATCTATGTAGGAGTCCAGCAACGTAACCATTACACTATCTGCTGGTTCCTATTGTGGCCTTTTCAACATTTTCTAATATTCATAATTTGGCAATGAAAGTCTCTTTCTTTGTATGCCAAAGGATGTGTGCACATGTGACAGAAAGAAAGAACCTCCCCCACAATGGGGCCTGGTCATGGTGCAATCCTCTTCCTGTTCTTTCTCAATCCCTTCAGTACATCGAGCATCTGCACATGAGCCTGGCATGTTTTTCTAACCTCCAGAGCCAGAATTTGAACCTCTGTCAGCTGTGTGGAATCCAGGTCCCTGTGCACAGCACTTAGCCACTGCATTATGGGCTGGTCCAAAGGACTATACTATAGCTTCTACATATTTTGTAGAAGATTGCAGTCATAAGCTTAGAATTTTTAAATCAAATTATTGCATGTAGCATTTGTTGGGCTATGAATACAGACAAAAATGACACAGTGCTATTAGAGTTAAATTAGTACTTTAGTTAGAGTGGAGAGCTTCTGAAGTGTTATGAATTTTATATATTTTATGATTATTTCATTGATAAAAAGCAATAAATAAGTAGTAGTTTAATAATACAAAAGTTGTTTTGCACCAAAGGGAATACATTAAACGTATATTTTGAGTTGTATCTACTTAGATTCTAAATCAGCAATTCTCACTAAGGAACCACTGTGTGCCAGGGATTACTAGTACGCCCTGGCCTCATGGGTCACATCACAAAATCAAGGAAGCTCAAAGTGGAGGGGCTTTAAGACTATCAGAGTCAACATTACCCTCTCTCACCCCCAACCCATTGTTATTCCCATGAGAGTGAACTTCGTAGTGACATTTCTTCCTTTACCTATTGTGTGGCCTTAAGCCAGTTACATCCCTGCCCTAAGTCCCACCTAACTATTTATAAAATGAGAATTTAATAGTATCTACCAGCTTCCTAAGATTGTTGTGAGGATTGTGCAGAATAATAATAATGATAAGAAATCTATAAATGTTATTTACTCTATTATAACAATTTTAACATGCAGTCTTAAAGTCCGTATCAGAAAACAGAGAAATGGGGAACTCTCTACCTCCAGGGACTGGTAAACAAACGAGCTGTATCTGTTTCCACAGGTTCCAGAAATTCTCCTAGCTCAAATCCCCTCTATCAGCCTTCAGCCCTCTGAAAGCTTCTAGTGACTCAGCAGAGCCTTTCAGTCTAAAGTGTGTGATTCATCCTCTTTGTAGAAGGGTGAGATGGATGAGAACTCTGTATCTTATTAGAAATTTGTTCCTCTACATGATTGAATTCGATAGATCTTTTCCTGAGAGCAGATATGGGGGACAGAGAGTAAAGAGGAAGGTATGAATTAGAGGTGGAGAGTTACCAAGAACATATTTGTTCTACTCAAGTTGGCACTAGGCATATCCACAAAAAGGAAAGAAAGGGAAAACACATTCCCTCCAAAAAAAGCAGTGATGAAACAAAAGTATGCAATATCTCATCTTTCTCAGTAACTACATTCTAAAGTGAGGAAAAATCGGGGGACCAGCAGTTAGCGAAGTGGCTATGTCACTGGACTCCCATGTGATCGACTGCAGTTTGCGTCCCCGGCCCGGTGACTTAAAACTTACGCTGGGCACGTGTGCGTGCGTGCCCAAGATTCCGAGAGGAGAACGGAGGAGAAGGGATTGTGGCGTGGCCACCCCCATGAGGGGTGATTTCTCACTTTCTGTCTCTCTGTCTCTCTCTGTCTGGCAAGTGGATGCGCCCTATAGCAAAAACCTCTAAAAAATAAAAATAAAATAAAGTGAGGAAAAATCCAAAAAGTTTCCAGTTGAGCATTAGATAACTTACTGGGTTAAACAGCATGAAATTTCAATTTTGTAGGTCAAAACAGCCAAAGGAATCCATTTCATAGGTTGGACTAATACTTAGCCCGGGCTGGGCACTGTGGATGAGAACTGCATTCTTTTACTCTAGAATCATACTCATGGACATGAGATGTTCACTGAGAGAAGTTGAGTGGATATTGAGACGGACTCAGGGAAGAGCAGCCTCTGGACTCCCACCCCATTCTTCCTAAGCTGAGAATTTCTCAGTGCTATATGGACAAATTTCCACTCTCTTTCTCTCAACCTTTTCATTGTCATCAGTGGGTATAGGCCAATTTACTGAAGTGTCTACTAATTTAGCAACTAACTTCGATTCAACACACTGATTATGTATCCTGGAGCTTGACATGGATAGACCCATTTAATCCTCACAAGAAGCCAATAAAGTCTACCCTTTGCAAAATATCCACATTATATAAGAAAACTTCAAAAAACTTGTGAAAAAAGTGAAATTAAAATAAAAGTATTTTGGTACAAAAATTGTTGGCATCCATGCATAATTTTTTATAATACGTATTATCCATGAACTTTTTGAAAACTCTTGGTATATGACCAAATCAGGTAGAAAGAGGCTAAATAACCTAGCCAAGGCTGCACACCTAATAAGTAGCAGAACGCAATGGTCACAGTGTCTGCATGCTGAACCACAGGGCTGAGCCATGCCCCTAGTACTGGAGAGGCACAGAGGGCAGCAGGAAAATTACTGAAGAATGGCTGTACATTCTGCAGGATTACAGAGTTCCTCAGATAAAATAGTGATGATATATTGGCAAATTATAGAGACCCATGCTTCTTCCTTGAACTCATGTTCTGGCCTTTCGCACCCTACTCTAAGAACTGATCTTCCAAGATCAATAACGAGTTGATTACGTAAGCTGTCTATTTCCTATTTAGTTACTTTGTGTGTAGTTAAAACCTTTCCTCAGGACTGAAGTGGGGTATCTATTCATGTAGTTTTTCATCCAGTAGGATACTATTTCTGTTCTTTCCCTTCTAGTCCTCCCAAGTTATACAGAAAGATGTAATGTAACTAGTTGAGAATTTGTGACAGCTTTTTAAATTACTGCATTAATATTTTTTAAAGACGCATGACCATGTCAGTATGGCTGTATAGTTCTGGCTATCTACTCTATTTCCGTGACCAAACCAAACCAAACAAAACCCACACCTACTTTATTTTAGCTCTATACAAAAATGTTACATAGAAAAATGCATCATGACTTTTCTAATAACCCACTAGTTTATTATCTCAAACATGGAGTACTATGGGCAGTACTGGTGATATGTGTCCAAAGGATAACACATTAAGGCCACAAATTAGAGCAGTAACCCTTTTAAGTACCTGCTATGGAATAAGCATAGGATTTGGGAACAGAAAGACACTCAAGGTGGATAAAAAGTGTTATTTATCCTATGAGAAGTAAGAACTCAGCTTCTACTTCCATACTCATCGAAGGGTCAAAAGTTTAGAGAAAAATAACTACGTATTAGTCCTACTAGAATAAAAGGTAAAATCAATATGCTAAGTAATTCTGGGAATCCTTCTTGTACGTTTCAATTGGAAAGACCTCTGTGAAGGAGCCGTCTGAGCCAGGCCCAGGTATGGGCATATCTGCAAACACAGCCTTGAGAAATCAGGGCTCATCTCTAAACCAGTCCAGGGAACTTGGAAATAGAACTTTAAATGCAGGGAACTGATGGCTAGATGGTGGCTTAGCAGTAGCACAACTACCGCTGGGTTCATATCCTGGAACATCTCCGAATGTGCCGGGAGGACACATTTGCCTGGGTCAGCTGAGACTGGCGGTAGATTGTGGCTTCAGTCTGTTGGGGGTTGTTTCTGTGTCTCTTTCATGGAGGAAATAAATAAGAAACTCAGAAAACGGAACTGAACCATCTCGAACAATATGTTCCATATATTGCCAGAGATCTCAACACAGGTGCCAGTCAATGTATTTTTGCCATACATAACGAATCAAGATAAACCAGTAGTCATAGCCTGTAAAGCAGTATGAACATGGAGCAAAGACAAGATGGTAGTATTCCAGTAAGTCCTAAAGATAAAAGTCAGTACTTTTAGAGAAATCAGGACTACATGTAAAAAGGAAAGGAAAAAAAAAAAAAAAAAAAAAAAAAAAAAAAAAAAAAAAAAAACAATGACAGCAGGAAACCTGAAATGAGAAAACAGCATTTGGCACAGGCTGTTGAGATGTCCAGCTGGAATAAAAATCAGCCTGAAAAAAGCAAACAAAAACCACTTCAAGAAACTCCTAATAGAAAAACATCCCTTTTGTGCAGCTTTTCTTTAAGGAAATAGAGACTGATTAAAGGTACCAGAACTCAGACAGAAGAAAGTGCTGGCTACTCATTTTCTCCTGGAAAGTAGAAACTCTCAAATGCCGCAATGAGCTGCCAGGTAGCATGCAAGATTTGGCCATGAGATGACAAGGCGGGTCCACGCACTTTAGATGTTTTTACAATATGTAATAGAATATTATACCTGATTTTTTTTTCTTTTAAAGCACTATTATGACTAAATGGAGCACAGAGTATTGTCAGGACAGTGAAACAACTCTATAGGATATTATGATGATGGATACATGTCATTATCAAGTTGTCCAAACCCACCGAGTGTACAACACTCAGAGTTAGACCTACTGTCAAGTATGGATTTGGGGTGATGAAGATAAGTTCATCGATTATAACAATGTATCACTCTAGGGGGCTGTTGATAGTGGGGGAGGTTGTGGGGAATAAGGATTCTATGGGAACTCTCTGGATCTTCTGTTCAATTTCGCTGGGAGCATAAAGTGGTTCTAAAACATAAAGTCTATTCAAAAAGTACTAGTATATTAAAATGTGTAATAATGATAATTTATGTAAAAGAAAATTTAAACAAAAACGTTCTATAAAATTTCATGCAGAGAATGCATATATATGCATTATAGAATAATACACGGTATATAGAATGGTTAGAAACTAAAATAATTACTTATACTATCTTTCCCATAAACTATGTTCTTCCTAACATTTTTTTCTGTGTGAATCTGCATGACAGATTCATATGAATACATGTATAGGAAAGCATTACTAAACATAGGCTCTGAAGCCAGAAAGTCTGCTTCGGATCCTGCTTCTAGCACTCATTAACTGGTGGTCTATTTGCAAATTTCTAAACTCTGTGTCCCAATATCCTCGTCTGTTAAACCGGGGAAAGTAATGATAACCAATCCTCCTTCAGGGTTGTTGCTTTTTAAATAAGATCACACATTGAATGCATTTACAGTAATGCCTGGCCACAAAATTTCAACAAAGGTGGTGAGAGAGATTAAAAAATGGGATCATATTAATACTTTATCTAAATTGCTCTACTTAACCTAATGCAGTAACAATCTGCTTCTTGGTAATCCTTAAATTTTAATGTAACATTAAATGAAGCAAATTAATAAAGTCATGCTTCACTTAATGATGGAGATAGATTCTGAGAAAATTGTCATCTAACGACAATTGTCACCTGATGACAATTTTCTCCTTGTGCAAACATCACAAGTGTATTTACACAAACCGAGATGGTGTAGCCTACTACACATGCCATATGGAATAATCCTGTGGGTCCACTGCCATTTATGTAATCCATTCCTGATGGAAACGGCATCAAGTGGCTCATGACTACAATCATATTCATGTGCATTCCCACACTCTTACGTAGGCAGAAGCTATTTCTGGAGTGAAGGTGTACATATGCGTCTGCATCTTCACATTACATCACACAGAAATCTCATTTTAAAAATATAGGCATAGGGCCTGCAGGTGGTATCATGGTTAAGGTGATGGACTCCCATGTAGCTGATTGCAGTTCAAGTCCCTGACCTGATGGCTTGAAAATCACCCTGGGTGTGTGTGTGTGCATGCCCAAATGTCAGAAGATAATGGAGGAGAAGGGACTGTGGCATGGCCATCCCCCCTGGGGGGTGATTTCTCATTTTTCTCATTTTCCCTCTCACTTACTCTCTCTGTCTCTCTCCAATGAGTGCATGTGCCCTATGGCAAAAACCTTAAGATATATATATATATATACACACACATATACACACACAGACACACACACACACACACACATATGTGTGTGTATTGAGTGTGTATGGATAATATTTCACTGTATAGATGTAGTTTAGCTACATATGATAGAAAAATTAGACTATTTCTAGAAAAATTTACATTACCAAAAATGTTGACACTTTGCAGAATAGTTTTGCACACAAGTGTAAATACATCCATGAGATAAAAATCACAGAAGTAAAAATAGCTAACTCAATTTAGTTATGCACATCTCTACTTGGAGGGCTAGTATCTAAATGTAGATGTTTTTCTCACATCCTTTGCCCATTTTCTATTGGCTGATTTTCTTTTTCTTGCTGATTCATAGGTATCTTTGTCTATTATAAAATTGTGTAGTTTTTGTCATATATGTGATAACTATTTTTCTTCAACATTTTCTTTTGCCTTTGTAGTTACATTTTCTTTTGTGCAGATATTTTTATGTACTCAAATGAACAAATCAGATTCTTTTTGGGTTTTGGATTTCTGACAAGGATTTCTCCACTATTAGATTATAAAAAAGAAACAAAAGACCTCTATATTTTCTTTTAATAGTGCTATGGTTTAAAATTTGTTTGTTAAACCATAATGAAAATTATCAAAATACAAGTGGTTTTATTTATAGTCAACTTTAGACAAATCTATTTACTCTTTAGCCCACTTGAAATTGTGTGCTTGTGTGTGTATGCACACATGTGTAAGGTGTGAAGGTATGATGTGAGAAGTCTTTCTCCCATCTAAGTGTCTCTAAATACCTTAATAAATATCCATGTCTTACAGATTGGAGCTTCAAGGATGTATCTGTCTAATCTGCTGTGACTATCAAGAATATTGTACTATGGGACAAGCCTTCCCTCATAACTCTTCTTTTGTACATTTTTTCTGTTATATAATGTTTAATCTTGCAAATAAATGTAATTAGTTTAAATAATTCACATTTAAAAAACATCTTGCTCAAGAATGTAATTTTGGCTTGCTTTAAGGAGATTTGAAATCTGTATAGTGAGTTTTCCTATCCAAGAATAAACTGTCTTTTAATTCATCCAAATCCTCTTTTACATATTTCTCCAAAGGTGTTTGGATTTTCCTTCATATAATTACTCGACATGTGAAGTCTCGGACATTTTATTGAATTGCTGTTTTCACAGTTTTTTTTCAAGTTAATTAGTTTATGTTTTCAGTCACATTGCATGTAACTAATGTTCAGTTTACCACGCAACTTCCAAATCTTATGTTTTTTTTTCTTACCTAGTTATATTGACTGGTATGTAACTGCTGACTTTGGTGGAAATATTTCTGAAACTGAATAGTCCTACAGCTACACCCCCTCCACTCCCCCCACCCACCCACACACACATATGAACACATCCCTTTCCCTCCTTTTCTCCCTCCCATAAGAATTTTGGGCATGCACACACATATGCCGTGTGTTTCTCAAACCACTGGGGCCTGGACTCGAACCACCATCAGCCTTGTGAGATCCAGCTCTGGGCTGGGCTGGGCTGGGCTGGGCATCGGCTGGCCCAATCAGATTATAACTCTGAGTGATCCCTACATGGCTAGGTGGTATATTTTTATGTTAATAAACTGCTATATCCTTTTTTGTTCTCTGTCAGAGAGAATAAATACAGCTCTATTTTCCTTCTTTAACTCTGCTTCTCCGATGCTCTTTAATAAGGAAATGGGTCTTTATATGAAAGTTCTCCACATCTACAATGGCTTGCAATTGCCCATGTCATAGAATCTTTTAGAAGATTATTTTGGAATCATGGTACTTTTAGAGAGATTCATGCACTACTTGAGCTCAGGAGTAGTTTGCACTGGTCCGCAAGGTCCTTTACATGATCTGATCCAAATGTCACTATTATTTGACAGATATTTTTTGGAGCTGGATTATGATCATTTTTGAGTTTATTAAAGTTGAATTCTTTCCCATTTTCATCACAATCATTTTGTTGTTTTTGCTAAGTCTCAGGGAGAAACCAAAATATCCTTCCTTTC
This sequence comes from Tupaia tana, assembly GCA_026018925.1. NCBI lineage: Eukaryota > Metazoa > Chordata > Mammalia > Scandentia > Tupaiidae > Tupaia > Tupaia tana. The sequence goes on from JAKSZU010000002.1 coordinate 2,721,263, forward strand.
AACCTCTACCAGAATTCTTACACCATTACTTTAAAGGCTGTTTATCCATTGTCCCACTGGATGGTTGTACTTAATTCATCTAGCCAATCTCTTATCTTTAGATATTTAGGTTGTTCTAAATTTTCACAGTCATAAATATCATAGAAAAAAGAGATGCTTAAGAAGACCAAGATTGGAGGAAATTCAATTCAATCACACAAAATCATTACCAGAAAAGAGTTAGGGACATTTGGAGAATAATGGAAAATGTACTAATGAAAAGGTGCTACTTTTATGGACCAAACTGCTCAGGCAGAAAAGTGCATAAAGGGAACTAAATGTCTTTAGCAAGTTCCTCGTATTTAATGCTGCTTCTGTTTTCCTTCCCACATCCTGTCTCACACAGGCTCTGTTGTGGCAATATTGCTGAGAGAGATTAGAACACCTCTCTCACTTGATGTGCGAGGTGCTAAGCTGGGACTTGGTATCAGGCAGTCTTCTCTGTTTCCATCCCTTGGAGTTTTCACTTACTTGAAAATCCAGGGTTGCCATTCATGATCTCAGAAATGTTTTTTTAGGTCAGACTATGGCCTGGAAGACATTCTTTTTCTGTCACATGGAGCTCGTCTGCTATAAGTGTAACTCTGAGAAGTCCATCCACTCAGGGACAGGTGGGTGGTCACCTAGAATCCAAGAGGCCAGTTCTTACCTTAGGCTTGCATATGGTCCTTTAAGAATAATGGGAGCTATGTTTTATTGGCCACCTTTGTTAGAGACAGATGCCACAAGATTTAAAAAATGCTTCGCCTTTATCCTTTGTCTGACCCTAGAGGAGAACCTCTACTTTTACACAGTCTTGCTGGCAGTTTAGACTTCATCCCCTCGCCCCTACCTGCTTCATCAGATACACACGTCTCCAGTCAGATTGAGCACTAAAGTAGACAGCAGGGAAAAAAACAGCAACTTTTAAGTTACTGTACTATTTAGGCTGTGTGCTAGACAATAAGGATGAAGACATCTTACGCAATCAGTCCTGAAGAGCTTTATACTGTCTAAGTAGAACATTTACTTACAGATGACAATTTGCAATGTGTAACATTTTTTAAGATGAACTTATCAATGATATGGTATAACACAGAAAGGCGGGAACTATTCTACAGGTTGCTTTATCTGGATTGTGTGTGTGTGTGGTTTTACTTCCCAAGTAGATACAAATTAGACAGCCAATGAGAGATCTGCCAGTGGTTGCCTTGGTTCCAGGATGAACAAAGTCAAGATCAGACTTGGAGAGGGGGAAAAATCCCCTCAGAGAACTAAGCTGCCCCTACCTTCTGGATGGCAATGACTGGGAGGGAGGAAGGAGTGGGTTGGACCAGCTGTCCCCAAGGAGCTCCTGCCCAGGCTTCCTCCCCTTGCAGTTCTGGTACCTTAGAGAGGGGAAGGAGAGATTCGCGTGCTGTAAGGGTACTCTCAAAGTGGTTAGCCTTCTTCTCTCCTCACTCTGTTTCCCCTAAAGCCTGACAAGGATTCCTACCCTAGAAAGGCTCATCCACAGGGGACCCCGGGAGAGTGTACAGGATTAACAGCACTTCTGAGATGGCTAGGTTATTATGGGTAGTGAGTACAGTTCCCGGCTAGGAGACTGTAACAGCAAAGTTAGGAAAGCCGAGTTTTGTTTGTTCTTTAATTGCTAGAGGGTGTGCACTGGTCAGAGAGAAAGAGCGAGGTCACCCCCATGGGACACAGTCACACTGCAATCCTTTCCCTTCTATTTCTCCTTCCTGTCAGGATTTTGGGCATGTGCACATGTGCCCAGAATATTGTTCAAGCATGCAGAGCGTTTCCAAGCGTGGTCAGCCATGTGGTATCCGGTGCCCTTACCTGCTGCACTGCAGGGCCAGTCCAAAGCCCCAGGTTTTAAATGCTTGTACTTGAATTTTTCTTTTCATAGTGATTATGAGTATTTAGTAGTCATTTGATGGAATCATGTAAGAAATATACAGTAATGAAGTATTCTATTACTAGTTTGGACTATCTGGGAAAAGTTGCCAGCAGTCTCAGAAAACTGTTTTCTATCAGGAACTCTAAGATATATCTCATTTATTTCAATGTTTTATCTTTTACAGTGGTTCTAAATAAAAACCCATTCATGTGAAAATTCTTCATTCTCTTCATCATTCAGAAAATCCATCTGAAAAATGAGTTTTGGTAATACATTTATGTACAAAGATAAGGTTTTACAGCTCATAATGGCAATTTTAAAGATACAAAAGGAGAACTAAATGGAAACGTTTTGTCTGAGAAGTCTGCAGTCAACATCTCATCTGTCACTTCATATCGCCATTTATATTTGACAACTTCGAGTCTAGCCAGAACCGTGTGGGCACGCCATCAGTCCTGAGGGACGCTGGTAAGGGCAGTCGCAAAGGCCCAGCATGACAATCCGGTGTCGCTCCTTCCAATAAATTACAGTTAGCCACTTCAAGCACTAATTCAAAATAAACAAGTGTTTCAGCACATCTTATTTGAATCAATTATATTTACACATTATTTCACAGTCCGTTGTTCACTTGCCAGTTTAAACCTATACTCAATACATAAAAAGCATACGTCAATAAACTGAAGGATCAGGACCAATTTGCCTCTAAAGATAGTATTTATTTCTTACTACCAATAACTTTGTAAACTGTGTTCCCCTGGATGAAATGGTCACTTGGAGACATAATAAAACAACATTGTGGATTACAGTGCAATGTTTAAATGAAGAAATTTATGGAGCAAAATCCTTTTTCATTTGGGGCATTTTGGTTCTGACTTTCCTAACTTGCAGATGCCATTCTCTAGATGTGACGTATGTCCTGCTATGGACAATCTCATCTCCTCAGTCTTTGAAAGTCCTGACTTACTAATGAAGAACACCAATTTGCTCCACTTGGTAATGTCCACCTTACCTTCATACATAGACTTAAAAGCTAGAAAATACATTATGTCACTCTTCAGGTTTATCCATCACACCATGCCTCATCTAGTGATTTGTGTATTATGTTACCGTTTCTCAGAACCCCAGCATCTTACAGGCAGGGATTGAGTCTTTGCCATCTTAGCATTTTATACTGAACTTTGAATAGTATCAAACACTGAAAAAGTGTTCAGCAGAAGAAATAAAACATAATGAAGAACATAATGTAATAAAATACCTAAAAAATAGAATATCCCAAGACCATGCTTGAATAAAGCACATACTATAAAGAAAAATGTAATATGATTAAATGTGTGAAAAAATTATATATCTTTTTTTAAGATGTTTTGCCATAGGGCATGTTCACTTGCTGCAGAGAGACCAAAGCAGTGAGAAGAAAAGTGAGAAATCACCCACTGGGGGCTGACCACACCATAATCCCTCTCTATTCTCCTCCTGGGACCTTGGGCACACATGCACACATGCCCGGCATGGTTTTCAAGTCACTGAGTCAGGGACTCAAACTGTGGTCAGGCATGTGGGAGTCCAGCAACATAACTCTGTTACGCCATCTCTGGTCCCAAGAAATGACATATCTTAGAGAACCACAGGGGAGGGAGAACATTCTAGGTACTCTAGGGTTATGATCAGAGTGCTTCAAGAAGTGCCCAGCTTGAGTCTGAAAAAGATCCTGAGGTCAGACGGACTTGGATATTAATGTCAGTGCTGCGACTTGAAAAACATACTACCTTGATCAATGTATGTAGAGTTTCTAGGCTTTCATTTTTTCATTTATTTATTTATTTACTCATCGTTCATTTGTTTTCATGAGAGAGAGTGAGTGGGGAGTGGGGTGGAGAGGTACCCTTGACAGAGTCTTGTCAACCATGATCTTCACCCCAGTCTTCCAGCCAGGATTGTGGACACACTCTGTATGTTCAGGTCAATCGAGAATCTAAAGGCAGGGCTTCCCCACGTGGCTCCAGTATCACACAACTGCGCCTACAGCCACCTTGATGTCACATTTTCCTCGAGCTACCATTAACATCCTGTTATTTTGTACTGAAAAACTCTCCCAAGGAACTTTTTTTTTTTTTTTTTTGCTTTTGAGAGAGAGATTTTTGCTATAGGGTATATGCACTTGCCAGAAAGACAAAAAGCGAGAAATCATCCCTCAGGGAGGATAGCCATGCCATAATCCCATCTCCTCTATTCTCTTCTCAGGATTTTAGACACACACACACACACACACACACACACACACACACGCCTGGTGTGAGTTTCAAGTCACTGGGTCCAGAACTTGAACCACGGTCAACAATGTGGGAGTCCAGCACTGTATCCATTATGCTATCTGCTGGTCCCTCTCCCAAGGAATTTCTAATATATTGATCTCTACTTTCTTACTTGTTTTTTGAATTTTGCTATAGGGCACATAATACTTTCAAGAGAGAGAGAAAGCATCACTCCTCTCTGGAGGGGATGGCCATACCACAATCCCTCCTCCCCTATTCTCCTGTCAGGATTTTGGGCATACATGCACATGCATCTGGCATATTTTTCAAGCTGCCAAGTCCAGGACTCACAACACACAGTCAGCCATATGGGGTCCAGCTGCCTTATTACCATACCACCAGCTGGCCCATCCACTTTTAACTTCCTAGTCTCTCTGGAGCCTACTCCAAGCAGCCTTTTATCCTCACTACTTCAATGGAAATACTTCTGTCATTGCCACAACTTCATCGTACCAGAGTCCAAGGAGGATTCTCAGGTCTCACAACCTTTCAGCATGCTGCATTACTGGCTACCTCCTCATTCACAAACCGCAATCCACGGGGATGACTTGTCATCCTCTTCTCCGTGTCTTTTTTCCTTCTTACCATACTACCCCTTTCCAGTTCCCACTGCTGTCTCTTCTTTTACTGAACTACAAATATTGAGGAAGACTGAGTGAGCAACGATCGTTTCCTTCTCTATTGGCTTTCCTCCTTCAGTATAGCTCTCCTGGATCAATGTCTTCTACTTGTTTCTGAATCACAAACATTTGTACCCTCAGCTGAGAATTTTCTTCTGACTTCCAGCATGTTCAATAAAACTGATTTCTTAACATCTCCCCTGAATGTCTCACAACATTCTTAATTGAACACCCCTAAGGTACAACAACACTTAAATCCATGCCTGTTTCTCCAGGCTCCAGATACATGAGTGAAATCTGTTCTCTGGAGACTTACATTCATTGTTTATTCAGCATGGAGCATCGTCCCCTATTTCAAGGCCTGTCCTTCGCATTCCTGTCTCTGATCAAATGTCACCTCTTAATGTGCCTTTGCTGACAATCCTATCTCAAGCAGCATTGTTGAAGTTTATTAAACAGTTGGTGAATGAATAAATGAGCAGTCTCTGGGTTTTGTTATCATAATACTTAAAAATACAACCACTATCTATTCCAAATTGCCTTGCCAGAAACTATATATTCTCTCCCAAATTTGGAAACACTGGAACAAGAATCTGTTAACAGAGCCGTTGTGGGAAAATGGAGTTGGCTGTATCTGCCCCCAGTGGGAGCTCTGAAAACCTTATAAAGGGGGTGTGATGGCAGTAGCTAGTCTGGAGTTCAGGTTCGAAAAGAACTAACCTGCAGGGTCACAGCTGCCTCCTCTATGAGACAGGTTTTTGGATCTATGTTCTCTAATTCCTGTCTAGCTCTGAAACACAGTGCTTCTTTGCTTCAAATATCTTTTTTCCTTCCTTCCCCTTCCCTCAAATTTTTGCTATAGGGCATATATGCCTGCTGGAGAAAGAGAGAGGGAGAGGGAGAAATTACCCCTCAGGGTGGTTGGCCAGGCCAGTATTCCTTCTGCTCCGGTCTCCTCTCAGGATTTTGGGCACAGATGCCTGACATGATTTCCAAGCCGCCGAGTCCAGGACTCACACCTCAGCGTTGGCCGTGTGGAGTCCAGGACTCACACCTCAGCGTTGGCCGTATGGAGTCCAGGACTCACACCTCAGCGTTGGCCGTGTGGAGTCCGGGACTCACACCTCAGCGCTGGCCGTGTGGAGTCCGGGACTCACACCTCAGCGTTGGCCGTGTGGAGTCCGGGGCTCACACCTCAGCGCTGGCCGTGTGGAGTCCGGGGCTCACACCTCAGCGTTGGCCGTATGGAGTCCAGGACTCACACCTCAGCGCTGGCCGTGTGGAGTCCAGGACTCACACCTCAGCGTTGGCCGTGTGGAGTCCAGGACTCACACCTCAGCGCTGGCCGTGTGGAGTCCAGGACTCACACCTCAGCGCTGGCCGTGTGGAGTCCGGGGCTCACACCTCAGCGCTGGCCGTATGGAGTCCAGGACTCACACCTCAGCGCTGGCCGTGTGGAGTCCAGGACTCACACCTCAGCGCTGGCCGTATGGAGTCCAGGACTCACACCTCAGCGTTGGCCGTGTGGAGTCCAGGACTCACACCTCAGAGTTGGCCGTGTGGAGTCCAGGACTCACACCTCAGCGCTGGCCGTGTGGAGTCCAGGACTCACACCTCAGCGCTGGCCGTGTGGAGTCCAGGACTCACACCTCAGCGTTGGCTGTATGGAGTCCAGCTGCTTTAACCTCCAGGTCACCTGCTGGCTCCCCCCCCCTTCAGATATCTCCCATCCTAATAAGCGAGTTTGGACTTTGGCCTTACATATGTCTATGCATAAGCGTGAGATGAGAGACTAACCAAGGGCCCTTCTCAAAGACATCACAGGGGAGGGCCAAACACTGAGCTGACCTCCAGGTGTCATCACTATTCTTTACACTTTCTTCCTAAAACAAAGAGCTGGGTTCAAAGAACGACCCTAAAAGAAATGCTCCTTCTCTGACCTGTACTCCCTCCCTGGCACTTCCTTAGAGGAAGATAATCATTGGCAACCACCTAAAGGCAAATTTTGCATAGTGAGGTATTTACTGATCATTTTCTCATTTAAAAATGTTAGAGCTGTAATTTTAGTTTGATTCACCTTTTAATATTCTTATTTCTTTAAGCTTTGCACTACACCCAGTGACTAGTAGTGTTAACTGTTAGGTTACACTCAAGACGTGTTATTATATCTAAGCAGAGTGAAAGGAAAAAGTAGAGAAAGCAAAGGTTATATGGAACAGACTTACTCATAGGATGTTAATGTGGTATCCATTAAACACTTTCGCAAATTAATTGAAAAGAATCTTCCTTCCCGTTGCCTTCCCTCCCCCGTCTTCAGGAAATCTGACATTATAGACTTCCTAACTTACTGGGACACTCAGTTTATTTCATAAAGGACTGGCTCTGGCACAGACAAAGGCACAAGCAAAAACTGCTTCTCCTCTGTGCCAGGAATGCCAGTGCTTCCATATGTCTGGGGAAAATGTGAGCATCAAATTGGTAGACAAAACAAAATTGAACAGCACCAACTCTTATTTTCTTCCTAAATCATAGATATTTATTTAACCGTAGGGAAGATTTTGGGGCTAGCAGGTGGCTTGGTGGTTAAGGCGCTGGACTCCCACATGGTCAACTACAGTTCAAGTCCCAGACCTGGTGGCTAGCTTTCTCGTTTTCCCTCGCTTTCTCTCTCTCTCTGGTGAACTTCACACACGTTCCATGGCAAATTAAAGTAATAATAATAATGATCATAAATAAAATTAAATAAATAATTATAAAAAACAAACACCATGTGGAAGATTTTTGTTAAATTGAATGTGAACTGGTAGGTTTTGTAAGTATGCCTTGTTCTGGCAGGCTCTAGCAATTTCAGTAAGCAAACAGACATAGAATTTTGAGCAATATGATGATTTTTCTTCCCATTAAGCAGATGTAGGAAATTTTATTTTAAAACATTAAATAGACATGCATCTTAGAATAACTGAAACTCCCTAGAGCACTTTCCTCTTTGCCTCAAACTTTCTACTTTATGAAACTGACATGGTTTAGCAAATGCCATATAAATGTCTGTTCAATTGGATTTAACTCAGTAGCTCAGACACCCATTGTGCCTCGAATGAGTGAGCCCATGTTCCAGAGACCACACTGCCGTACCACCCAGTATAGGGTACACATCTACTGAGAAAATAGCTACATGTAGAGAAGCCTTACTTTTGTGTAACTACAATGGATATATTCACAAGGAAAAGCCCTCAAAATACATGCTTAAATATGTAATATGTATTACAATCAAACAGAAATGTTTTTTCTTCTAGAAAAAGTTATTTTTCTTTCTCTACAGTAATTATGGTATTGAGTATCATTCACTTTTTATATGATGATAATTCTTATGTATATCCATATATTTGTGTGTGTGTATATGTGTGTGTGTGTGTGTGTGTGTGTGTGCGCACGTGCACACATATACTTTATTCATTTTATTTGTATTTTTGAGACTAGGAATTGATCTTTGAGCTCTCTCTAATTTCAAAGTTGAATCACTGAACTGATGAAGGGGTAAGAAATGTATAGTCCTTTTATTACACTTAAGCAAGGTGAAATAAAAGAAATATTTCCTGGGTCTTAGAAAAGACAAAGTTCAGGCTTTGATACTCAGATTCAGGAACTGATTATAAACAGGAAAATATTAAAATCAATCTTTTTTATATCACTTAATTAAATCACTTTTGTCAGTTTTTCAGAAACTCAATAATCTCTTGGCAGTATCATAAATATGACTTCAGTTTCAGGATTTTCAAAAGAGCAGCAAGTAGATCTGGTGCACTCTCAGTTGGCAAGGCTAACTGAAGTGCTCCATTAGTAGAATAGGAGAGTAGGGGGCAATTTGACAGTTACTCCTCACTGTTGATATCTAACAAAATCCTCTAAAAGTCTAGGTAAGTGTGCTCCTCTTATGCAGAAAGAGCATCAGGTAGACTAAATGTTAGTACTATATAAATACACATTTCACATTTGATCTATATCTGAGAAGTAATACAAAGACCAACAAGAGTACTGTATGCCCTAATTAATTGTGTTATTTTTCCTCTAGCTATTCTCCCCGGCTAATCCAGATGTTTTACTGCTGCTCATCTGTGTCACAGAGAGAAACAAAATAATAAGCAAATCCAAATGATGTCATTCTCTTTCGTAAGAGACCAGAGGCCTCCTCTGAGTCTTCCACAATAATCAAATAATAAAATGAGCACAAACATCAGGATTTAATTTTCTTGCTTTATATGAGATAAACAACACAGTACAGGAAAAGCTAATGTTTAATCATTTCAATAATAAAAAAATCACAGGAGAGAAAGATTATCATTATGAATTTATTTGAAGTGCTAAATCTAGACCCTTTCGAATCTCCCAAATTCTCACCAATTTTAGACTAGAGAACTCTTTGGCTAATAACAGCTATCCAAGTTTGCCAAGGGAAACATCACTGGGGGCTGCTCTAAAAAGTGCTTGAAATACAGAGGAAGATGCCCTTTGCAAAGTCAGTCCTATTTAGATCTGCCTAGCTGGTGGCGTGAGGTTATCACACACCCACAGGGTTTCCCAGAGCTCCTCCCACTGCCCCCCTGGATATGCTGAGCAATTCTGGGTGGTGACACTATCAGATCAAAGCACTAAAAATATCTTTGGCTCCCGAAGGAACAATGACAAAAGAACAAGGATAGTTCTTAGAATCAGTGCTCTGGACTTTTCTGTCACAGCTGAATACATCAGTCATTTTCCTCTTAATTTTAAAATAAAGACCAATAAACTGGTAAAAGTTGCATGGGGCTTGGTCAGGTCACTTATCACACTACTGATTATAAAACTGATCATTTAAACCACTAACTTTCTGCTGTCTACTTTATAAGAATTAAAATCCATCAGACTGATTCCTTTGAGTCAAGCATTGTCAATGATATTAGCTTATGTATGCCAATTCTCCTACTGTGGTCTGCTTGTCATTTAACACACCATGACATGTACTTAAATATATGAATATTCTACAGCATAGAAGGTCAGAGACAAGCATCTGATAATGTGCTACAAGTCAACAGATGAGTACCCAGTGCATTGAATGACACCTGGTAGATGAAAAGTAGAAGATACAGTAGTTAGAGATGCAAGAGCTACTTGGAAGGTGAAGAGTACTGCTTTAGTTGAACCATAAAATAATGTGGGACTTGATTCAGTAATTTATTTGAAATGTCTCTCTTTTAGTGGCAGCAAAAGCCAACCAAGCCCAGGAGTATTAGTCAGTATTAACCACTACATCAAACACAGTAGCAGTTGGCAGACTTTGAAATTTCATGTATAATAACAGAGATGAACTGTTTAATAAGAGGAAAGCTCTGATGTAGAAAATTTTAGAAGAGGTGAGAAAACAAGACAACAGATGGCTGGATGCTGCCAGGAGCAGTTGCCACCACTTAGGAGGGACTGACAGTGCAAACAAACCTGTCCTTTACATAGCCTTGTTTTAAACACAGAGGTATAAAATGTACAACCTGAACAAAAATTTTTATTCAGGGGCCAGCAGGTAGTAGAGGGCTTCAGGCTTTGAACTCCCACATGGCTGACTGTAGTTCGAGTCCCAGACCTGGCAGCTTGAAAATCACACCAGGTGTGGGTGTGCCCAAAATCCCAAGAGGAGATTAAAGGAGAAGGATTGGCCCTGGGGTGGTGATTTCTCTTTCCCTCTCACTGTCTCTGTTTCTCTCCTCTCTGGTGAGTGCGCGTGCCCTATGGCAAAAACCTTTTTTTTTTTTTTTTGAAGTTTCTTATTTAAAACAAACTTGAAGTGTCAAAACTTTATGTGTCAGGACCAGAGTTGGCGTAATGGCTATGTCTCTGGACTCCCATGTAGTTGACCATGTTTCAAGTCCCGGACCTGGTGGCTTAAATTCACGCTGAGCGCATATGCATGCGTGCCCAAGATCCCGAGAGGAGAATGGAGGAGAAGGGACTGCATCATGGCCATCCCCCCTGGGGGGTGATTTCTCTCTTTCTGTCTCTCTGTCTCTGCCTTTCTGGCAGCACATGTGTCCTATAGCAAAAACCTCTCCAAAAAACAAAAACAAACAAACAAACAAAACAAAACTTTATATGTCTTCTCCTTTATCTTATGTGGAGAATTTAACAGAGCGTTTCAGGACTACTCATGACCTGGTAGAAGCTGTGCTAACTTTTTTCCTGTGTGGTAGACGTGTTTTGTGTGCTGGCAAATAATCTAAAAATTAAAAAGACAACAACAAAACCACAAACGGATCTGCTAAAAATCTATTTCTGTATTTTCCTGCCAACAACTGACGATTTTTGCACTGAAACCTCTACGTTTAGGCTCCTCTTTCTTCTTGACTTTGCCTCAGACAGTCAAAATGCCAATTGATAGAGAAATTAAGGGGGGAAGGCACTGGTGTCTCCGGAGCAAGGTTTTCCGCTAGGTGACTCTGTATTTCAGAAAGGAAAAAAATATCTAAAAAGTACTTGGCAATTCAGAATTCAAATTTACACACCATTAAGTTAAAAGCTCTTATTTAAATATAGCCACCATAAAAAATGATATTTCAGTAAAGAACTAAATGTCCAATAAGGGTAAAAACAAATTATTTTTCTCCTTTCTTTATGGAAACCATGCCCTGATTCTTCTTAGGTATTTTAAGTATCTTCAGGTTGTACCCTTAAAAGCAGGTAATTTGGGGACCAGCAGATGGCATAGCTGTTGCATTTCTGGACACCCATATAGTTGACAGCAGTTCGAGTCCCAGACTTGGCAGCTTAAAAGTCATATTGGGGACTTATGTGTGTGTGCCCAAAATCCCGAGAGGAGAATGGAGGAGAAGGGATTGTGGCATGACCATCCCACCTGGGGGTATTTCTCATTTTCTGTCTCTCTGTCTCTCTCTGTCTCTTGGGCAAGCACATACACCCTGTAGCAAAAATCTCTCTAAAACAAACAAACAAACAAAACAGGTAATTTGGGCAGATTTCCTTCCAAACCTAAGAAGGAAACAAGTGCTATTTGGGTACAAGAATGACATTGCTGTTATTCAGGTGAGAGCAGAGTGCATGCTGATAATTTACACTAAGTCAGAGAACAGCCGTTCCCATCCAAAGTAGAAACTATAGGAGAAGTTCAGCAAAGGAGTAAGAGGCCTAGAACTAGGAAGAAGACAAGCTCTTGCCAGCCATTGGGCGGGTGGGATTTATGGATGATGGTCACAGTTGTCAAGACCGTGAGTCATAGTAAACCTAGGCAGGCACAGGCTTAACGCAAATGAAGAAATGGAGGCTCATCTAAGTAGGCATCCACCCATAACCATCAGCTAAATGGATACAGCCTAAGCAAAACAAATAATAGTAAATACTAGGTCGTGGTCAACATTTAAGGATCAATGCCACTGAGATGTCTGGTAGGACAAAGGAGGCAGATTTACGACAGCAGAGTATAGACATATGACACCAGGTGGATGTGAACTCCAAAACGTAGCTATAGGATAAGGATGCAAATGTGTTACTTTCCCAAAAGACAGAGTCCAGGCAAATATAGCCCTGCTGAATAGCTACAGAGTAAAAGTAAAGTTCAGGATCTAGGCAAGAGACCCCTAGACCTGTAACAAAGACTACCAACCATTGTCTGAAATTCTTTCATAGTCACTACACTTACCAAGAGTTCCAGTGGGAATCTAACTGGAATTGCAGGTTGAATGTATTATAGTTACCCATCACTGAGGGGACTAGTTCATTTGATGATATCTTTGGGTAATCCGAAGATATAGGAATAGGAGCAAGGGGTGTCTGTTTCTCACTGATTCCATACTGACCTCTTTACGATCAGTCACAGGTATGAATAAGAAAGCTCCATGTGCTTCAGAAACTCACTTCCATGGTTCACCTGGCCACTTTCAACTTGCCAACCCAGTGCTCTTCTATTTTTTTTTTTTTAAGAGATTTTGCTATAGGGCACATTAGTTCACCAGAAAGACAGAGACAAAGAGATGATAAATGAGCAATCACTTCCCAGGGGGATGGCCACTCTGTAATTTCTTCTCATTCATTCTCCTCTCGGGATCTTGGGCATCCACACACATGTGCCCAGAGTGAGTTTTAAGTCGTCCGGTCTGGAACTCAAACTGTGGTCAACTACGTGGGAGTCCAGAGACATAACCATTACACCGTCTGCTGGTCTCAGTGCTCTTAGTCCTGGACTGTCTCGCTCTGCCATCGTCACTCATCTGGGTCAGGTTCCTGTGCTCTTTTGGTGCCCAGTGTTCAGTAAGCGGGAAATGAGTTGCTCAGCAGGTCTTCTCCACTTTATTCTCTGCCTCCATCCCAACTCCCTTGGCCCTCAGCTGCAGTAAGACTTAGATATTGATATGAACTGAATTGCCTATCTCCCCCAAATTATACATTGAAATTCTAACTGCCAGTAGTCAAGATGTGACCTTATTTGGAGGTAATCAGATTAAAGCAAACTCATTAGGGTACAACCTAATCCAAAGCAACTGGTGTCCTTTTTTTTTTTTTTTTTTTTTTTTTTTTTAAATGGCAAGAGGGTGAATGCACAACATGCTGGAGAGAGAAGAGGGACAGAGGGGTGAGGGAAAAAGTACCACCTCTCAGTGTGGCATGCTCACATTGCAATCTCTTCTCCTTCATTTCCCCCTCCTGTCAGGATTTTAGGCATTCTTTTTTTTTTTGGGGGGGGGGGGGTAGAAGTTTTTTCTATAGAGAGCGTGCGCTCGCCAGAAAGACAGAGAGAGACAGGGAGACAGAAAGCGAGACATCACCCCCCAGGGGGGATGGCCATGCCACAATCCCTTCTCCTCTTGCTCTCAGGATCTTGGGCACACACGCACACACACCTGGCATGAGTTTAAGCCACCAGGTCCGGGACTCGAACTGCGGTCGGTTACGTGGGAGTTCATCGACATAGCCATTATGCTAACTGCTGGTCCCAGGATTTTAGGCATTCATACACACATGCCTGGCATGTTTTTTCAAGCTGTTGGGGCTAGGACTGAAACAGTGGTTGGCTATATGGGATCCAACTCCCGTCACCACGAGGCCTCAGGGCCAGCCCAGGACTGCTATCCACATAAAAAGGTCTGGGCACAGAGATACCCATAGGAGGAAGACAGTGTGAAGAAGATCCAAGCAGAAAATAGCCATCTACAAGCTCAGGAAAGGAGCATGGGACAGGTCATGCCCCCCAGCCCTCAGAGGAAGCTATCCTGCTGACACTACGGTTAGGATTTAGATAGTCTCCAAAACCACGAGGCACTGCACGTCTGTTGTTTAAGCTGCCTCGTTTGTAAAACTGACATGACAGCCCTGGCAAATTAATAAGGCACATCTGCACCAAGCTTAGAATGAAAGTGGCCTTAATTAGTACCTTCTACAGGCCTCAGTTACACACTTCCTTATTTAAAAACAAAACGCATCTGGTGGTATGCATTTTTGTTTTTTCCAATTTTTTCTGGAACAAGTAGGGTGTAAATAAAGCTTTCTTATGATCTGAAACTCGGTCCACAACAGTTTTCCCATTTTGTCAATACCTGTCAAGTTTTTTAAATATAATTATTTATTTTATTTATTCATTCATTGATTTTTTTAATTTGACCAGAGTGAGACAGAGGGTGAGAGTGAGAGAGAGAGGAAGTGAGAAAGCAAGCCACCAGATTCAGGACTCAAATCCTGGTCAGTCATGTGGGAGTGTCCAGTCAGGTTTTTTTTTGTTTTTGTTTTTTTTTTGAGAGGTTTCCCCCTGTCAAGTTTTAAGAAGCTCCTGTTTCGGGAACCAGCAGTTAGCGTAATGGCTATGCCACTGGACTCCCACGTAGTCGACCGCGGTTCGCGTCCCAGACCCGGTGGCTTAAAACTCACGCCGGGTGTGTGTGTGTGCGTGCCCAAGATCCCGAGAGGAGAATGGAGGAGAAGGGATTGCGGCCTGACCATCCCCCCTGGGGGGTGATTTCTCGCTTTCTGTCTCTCTGTCTCTCTGTCTGTCTGGCGAGCGCACGTGCCCTATAGCGAAAACCTCTCCAAAAAAAAAAAAAAAAGAAGCTCCTGGTAACGAGGTGTGTGCTCCTTACTGAGGCAATGGGAGAGAAGAACAAGTCCTCATCTGAGTCAGTGTGGACGGAGTTCCCCTTTGTGGAAACTCAGAGAAGTCCAGCAGGCTGTATCTGCAAAATGGAGGAAAAACAGGAGACAGGGGGTCGGCAGGTGGTGTGGTGGTGAAGGCGCTTGCCTCCCACATAGGGACTGTGGTTTGAGTCCAGACCTGGCAGCTTGCTTTCTCACTTTCCCTCTCTCTCTGGTGCGTGCACATGCCCATAGCAAATTTAAAAATAATAATAAATTAAATAAATAATTCAAAACCAAAACAAACCCAGGCATCCATGCAGGTCAGGCCAGGATGGAGAAGCAGCACAGGGTCAGCCAGGGCAGGGCTCTGTTATATACTTCGGGTCAGGCCAGGATGGAGAAGCAGCACAGGGTCAGCCAGGGCAGGGGTCTGTTATACACTTCGGGTCAGGCCAGGATGGAGAAGCAGCACAGGGTCAGCCAGGGCAGGGCTCTGTTATACACTTCTGACTGAAATAACTGGTCTGCAGGTGACACAGTCGTTGCCAGGAATGTGAGGCAGGACTTCCGCAGCTTGGCAGCCATTATTTCAAGATGTCTCACAACTTCTCACTCCCACTCTCGGCACAAACTGACGAAGCCAAGAGCTGAGACAGTTGTCTGGATGACTCAAGGAATCAGAAAGTTGAACCCAAATGCTTCTATTAGCTGCGTCTCCCATCAGAGTCAAGGGGGTTTCGTACCTCTGTCCTTGATGTCAGTGTGTGGCTTTACAATGGAGACATGTAGCTTTATCATACCACTGGCAATTGCTATTTTTGCAAAAATACGCTTGTGCTATTTTAAATGAAATGCTGCAGATGGCTCTGTCCTTAGCCACGTGGGAATCAGACTGATCAAAGGAAATAAAGCATCAACTCCTGGCACAGATTTCCTCTCAGAACTTTCTAGTCAAGTAGAAAGGATACAAGGAGAGTTCTTCTGTTTCTGGGGATATCTGAAGAAAAGGTTGGAAACGTCAACTAAAAATATTCCGTAGTAATGAGAAATTCATACAAATATCTCTTTAACACATAAGTCACCACCGTAGTCATTATTAGACTTTACCATCTTTGAGATTTGTCCAGTACATGACTATAAAACTAATTCTTAAAAATAAAAGTCTGGGGCCAGCAGATGGCATAATGGTTACATTGCTGGATTCCCACTTGGCCAACCATGGTTTGAGTCCCAGACTCAGTGGCTTCAAACTCACTCTGGGCACAGGTGCGTGCATGCCCAAGATCCAGGGAGGAGAATGGAGGAAAAGGGATTGTAGCTAGGCCATTACCCCTCCCGGGAGGGGGGGGGGGGGGAGAGATTTCTCATTTTATGTCTCTCTGTCTCTGGTGAGCTCACACACCCTATAGTAAAAATCTCCAAAAAATAAAATAAAATTAAAGTTTGTTTTTTAAAAGAAAATTTAATCCAAAAAGTAAAAACATTTTAACTATGTTAAAAAGTAGCCAGGGCCAGCAGGTAGTATAGTGGTTAAGGCACTTGACTCCCACATGGTCAATCACAGCTCAAGTCCTGGACCCAGTGGCTTGAAAATCACACTGGATATGTGTGCATGTGTGCCCAAAATCCAAGAAGGAGAATGAAGAAGGAGTTGCAACATGGCCATACCCTATTGGGTGATTTTTCACTGTCTCTTCCACTGTCTCTGTCTCTCTCTGGTGAGTACATGTGCCCTATGGCAAAAACCTTACCAAAAAAAAAGTGACCAATCTTATTTATAATAGCGAAAAACTGGACACGATGGAGAGTTGTAATATCAGCGCTGGCACACATATGACGAAATATTATTCAACCATTCAGTGACGTACTTACGTATGTGTGAAGATGTGCACAATAGATAGCATCATAAAAACATCTCACAGGCCAGCTGGTGCTGTGGTGGTGAGGGTACTTGGATTCTCCATGGCTGACTGTGCGGTTTGAGTCCTGGGCACAGTGGCTTGAAAAACATACTGGGTGCATGTGCATGTGTGACCAAAATCCCCCAAGGGGAAGTGGAGGAGAGGGGATTGCAGCATGTCCATCCCCCATGAAGAGTGCTTTCTTACTTTCTCTCTATGTGTATGTCTCTCTCTGGTGAGCACATGCACCCTCTGGCAAAACTTTTTAAAAAAAAAGTCACTATAGTTTATGGAAAATATCTTTATTAAGGTGCAGGAGCCCTACTCATTTTTCGTTTTAACTAATTCCTCCTCTAAAGAAGAATTGATGAAATTTCTATATTTTCTAAATTAAATTACTAATTAAATACATTAGCAATGACAAAATTAAAAATGGATTCAAGTGGGGACCACAGATGGTGTAATGGTTATGTCACTGGACTCCCACATATTCGACCACAGTTCTAGTCCCGGACACAGAGGATTAAAACTCATGCTGGGAGCGTGTGCGTGCATATCCAAAATCCCACGAGGAGAATAGAGAAGGGATTGCGATGTAGCCATCTCCCTGAGGATGATTTCTCACCTTCTATATCTCTGTTTCTCTGTCTCTCTGGCAAGCTGATGTGCACTATAGCAAAAAACCTCTTTAAAAAAAAAATGGACTCATGATTCCTCTCTTAAGCCAGAAACAAAAGCTATTTAGAACTTCAAAGTACTAATTGTCCTTGAAATGTAAAGGGAGTGTCTAATGTTCTGCATCAATAATCTGACCCACATCAGAAGTTATTTTGGATAACAGGAAATAGTTATCTTCATCAAACATATAATAGCTCATATCCATGTGGAATTAGTTGTGAAGGAACTCTGTCAGGAAAAAATGTGTGACAGCACTTCACTACTATGGCCCGTACTTAAAACTGATTCAACATTTCCATTATAAATCTCCATGTTTGAGGCATCAGGAACTGAGCCAATTAAAACCAATTCCAGGTGGAAACTCTACATACAGCTTTCGGGACAGCAAGACTTTCCGTATGGTCTGGAGCATAGAAACAATGTTGCTTTTCTAAATGCAGATCTCTAAAGATAATTTTATAGCTTGGATTAATTCGGGCTTTTGCTAATATCAAAAGATCTTTTTTTTTTTTCTTGGAGCTGTATGTATTCATTACAGTAATGCTTGGTTATAAATAAAATGAGCAGCATCTGCTATTCAAGTAGTGCATACCTTTCCAAACCCAAAGTCAAAATGTTAAGTTCATAAAAGTAATAATTGACAATTACTGTCCCTTAAATTGTCTCTTAAATGTCTTAGATATGCAACCAAAGCCAACCTTCCCTCATGTGATGCAGAGCAGGTTAACGCTACAGTCTGTGGTGTAAAGGCTCATGGCGGCCACAGTCTGGGTGTAAAGGCTCATGGCGGCACTGGGGAGGGAAGGGCACATCCTTTATCCCTCCACTTTTGTGGTCTGTGTCTGGACGGTGCTGGGAGAGAAGAAGCCACAGCTTGCTGTTGGCGGCCCAGTGGCCACCTGGGCTGTGGTGAGAAGCCGAGCTCACTGGCAGTTCTGTCAGAACGTGGCCTAGTTCCTCAAGCTGGCATGAGAACTCAAGGAGGAAGGGCCAGGCCCAAGCTGGGGCACGGGCACAGCCGCAGTAGGGGAGACTGGGGGGTTGCCTGGTGTTAGCCCAGAAAGAAACCAAGGCAACTCCCGAAGGGACTCTGCCCTCGCCCCCTCTGGGGTGACTCAGTGCAAACTTTTCAGGGCAAATTGTGGTTATAACCCGGTCATTACCTTTAAAGTTCCTGAAGGACCAGGAAGTTCGATCCTTTACTTTCTTTTTTAAGTCTATTCATTTATTCCATGAGTGAAAGAGATGGAGAGCGGAGGGAGGGGGAGAGGGGGGACAAAAGCACTCTGGATGGGGTTTTGATACCACAATCCACTCCCAACCTCAACCAGTCCAAACCACAGGCACATGCCTGCCTGGTGTACTCAGGGAGAGCTCCAGACACGGACCTTCACCTTCCCGTGAGTCAGCCTCACAGAGTACCACATTTTACTGCTGAGCCATCCAGCCCCAGATCTCCATGTTTAACTACCCGGAGCACAGGGCGGGGCGGGGGTGGGTACTAGTTTAGGCACATTGTGGGCACGGAACATCTTCGGAATTGCCGCTCATCACCGCACTTTATGAAACAGATCACACAAATGCAAAGAATCGATCATACGGCAGCGTTTTCAGAAGAAAGCGTCCTTAATGTTTAAGCTGCAGCCTCATTGTCAATATTTACAGTTTTAGTGACTACAGTGAGTAGGTAAGACCGGTCAGAAATGCTTCAATAGCTTTGCTGAAGCATCCAATAGAAGCTGATGTGATGATGCAAAGATCTCTCTCTCTCTCTCTCCTTTATCTCTGCTGCGCTTCAAAGGCACACTGTAGACAAGGTAAACTTACTCATCCAACATCTATGCAACCAGTATTTAGTGACTATTTGCCATATTTCAAAAGTTGAAGGAGATTTTGACTAAGCCCTCAAAAGCTCAAAGTACTTGTAGTAAGTGGTTTAATTACAAGCAAATACCGAGTGTATAATTTCACATAATTAGGCATGCAGTTAATATCAGTCTTGCTTTTCAACTAAGGACAGAACTTAAAAATCAATGTTTTTTTCCTTGAGCACATAATTTTAACAAGAAGGTAAAATTCCTTACAATTTCATAATTCTGGAGAGAGTCAGATGATTGGGGTTCTAATCCTATTTTGCCCTAACTAAATATATGACCTCGTACCAGTCACTTAATCCTTAGAAAGCTCAGCTACCAAGGTCAGCAGATGACATGATGGTTACATCTCTGGACCCCCGTGTAGTTGACAGTGGTTTGAGCCCCAGACCAGGTGACTTAAACTCACTCTGGGTACATGTGCATGCGTGCCCAAGATCTCTAGAGGAGAATGGAGGAGGAGAGATTATGGCATGACCATTCCCCAGTGGGGGGTGATTTCTTGCTCTCTGTCTCTCTGGCGAATGCAAATACCCTATAGCAAAAATCTCTCTCTCTAAAAAAAAAGGAAGAAATCTCAGTTACCCATCTTTTAAAACTAAGATCATCTTTTAAGATTTTTCCATTTAAATTTATGAGATTCTATGTCTTTCAGGACCATTTATGTCAACCATTAACTATAATCTGAGAAACTATAAAAATGCAGTCCTTTTTAACTGGTAATCTTAATTGTGAAAACTGAATTTTTAAATATAACTGTCTTTTAATTATTTGCAAATATTTAATGGAGTTTTACATGACTGTTGTCATTATCACATTAAACCATGAAGATATCACCAAGACCCAACCTTGTCATGAAGTTATTCTTTTTAAAAGTACTAAGAAAATAAACAAGAAAAGAAAAATATACAATGCTTTAAAATGCAACAGAACCAACATTTTATCCTTGTCTGACTATTATTGTGGTGGTGGGAGTTATTATTTTGAAAATAATCCATTTTATAACACAGGTGAGACACAGATGTTTTGTAGAAAACAGACTTCAAAGACCAAATATTAGGTGGTAAAGAAAGTGATTTACAAAACAGAGTTCTAGTCTGATTTAAATATGCTTTTACATTAATTTGTTATTAAATTTATTAATTTGAATAGGTATCTATCTACAGTAATTGTGTAAGAGAGATTTCATGACATTGGAAGACATGTCTGATGCTCACTGTATGAGACTCGGGAACTTGGCAATATTTTCTTAATTGTTTTCACACTCTCACACTTTTTTGACTTGCAAACCCAAGAGCAATGCACTATTTAGGGATTTTTCACAACTTGGCTAAAGAAGATTAAATCAAGAAATGGAAATTTTCACCAAACTTTTTATATCCATACAGCACATTTCTTACAAATCTGATTATCATGCTATTCATTGTAGAAGCAGAGAAATTAAAGGGATATAGTTAGCATAAATACCTCAAATAAGGAAAGTAATTGCTAGATTCTCATGATTATTCATCATGACCTATATGTTTCTGATGGGAATTAATATTAAAATAATTAATATTCAACATATTCTTTTCTCTTGAAGAAACATGTAGGTAAAGTGCAATCATTAAATGACCATGAATTCATTTTTTATGATAACTTATTTTGAACCTAGAAAAATAAGGTTATAAGTACGAGGTAGGCTCCCAAATCTCTAGTGTATTTAACCCATAAAGAGCTTGGCTACTTGTACTTAAGGACTAGTTTTGAGTTCTGGTCAGGGCAATGTGAAGATGAAGATGAAAGAGTTTTCTCCTCTTCCCTTTTATACAGAATTGATTCTAGATTGAATTTTAAAACAGCTGAGGATGTTCCATGTTTTGTTTCCTTTCCTCTTCCTTCTTCACCTCACTTGGGATGGCCCTAAAGTCTTCTGAGTTGGATCGCTCAGGGCTGGGCTTCAGAGTGTGCAACTTGAGTAGCTGTACAGAGCCCTGCCCTCTGGTGGGACGCACATATGGTTTAATGCTCTGCTTACATGCTAGTTTTTCTTAAATGCTGTTGAACAAGGGGGTCCCACATTTTATTTTGTGCTGGAACCTGAGAATTAGGAAGCTAGTTTTCTCTCCTGTTCATAATAATCCAATGAGCATTGAGAACTATGCAAAAGAACAAAACAGGGAATATGCACTTATGAATATTAGTTATCTTACAGTCCTCTCAGAGACCAGAATTCCTCAATACCTTGTTATGACCTTGGTTTATTACTTAGCTGCTCTAGGCCGGTCATTTCATTTGCAAAATAAGTACATTGAATTATGAACTATAAATCCTCCTCCAAACTAAACAACTACACCACTTTATATACTATACTTTTAAGAGTAAAGTGTTAACAACTCAGGCAGAGTAAAGGGCCATATGAAATAAGTTAGACTTTTCAATAGTCTGCTACCCTGGTCAATTTACTTAATTATATCTGCCTGTTTTGTGAAAATTTCATTTATTTATTCAGTTACTCATCAAACAAAAATTTACACATCGTATCTATCACATAGTTTATAGGTTCCTTATTAATTACTACAACATTGCAGTAGAACGCAGCCTCTTAAGGAAACAAACTCTGTATGTTAGGTTCACACCTGGGTTCCGAGGCCTTGGGCACAGTAAATGCCCAGCAAATATTGGTTAAGTGCATAAATACACTATTTAATGAACTGAGCCTCTGCTAAATGTCAAGCTTATGCTTGGTACCGGGTATCCAAAGTCGAAAAATACAAGTGTTAACCATTTTAAATGTTGTCTTATCGTCAGATTCTAATATTCTAATGGAACACAGAAATAAAGAGACAAACACTTATAGACTGAAAAACATCCATGCCGGAACAGAAACATTGTCATAATGGTGAACAAATGAAGGATCCTCTCACTCTGGCATTGGCATATGGGAGGTTTCAAGAAGAGGAGATCTTTGAGCTCAATCTCAAGGCTTGAGAAGGCAAGGGAGAGGTGTGAGCCCCAGGGAAATGAGGACTTGCAGGCAACAGAAGTGATTCCGAGTGGCTAGAACACTTCGGTCTGTGGAGGGTGAATAGAAATGAAGACATAAAGATAAAGGGAGTCCAGTGATGAGGATCCTTTCTGCCATAATGGTTTTATCTTGGAGGTTATGGTGCGTCATTGCAGGTTTTTAAACAAGGAAAGAGAACCAGTTGGAGTGTTGTCAAGTATTTCAGTTGTTCTAATATCAAAGGTACAGTGTAGTTGAACTCCTAGGCTTCTGGATATATTGTAAGAATCTCATGTTTTCCTGTTAAATATTGAAGCAATGAAGTTTATAACAACTAAAAGTGGATAAAATGAGATAATCTATGAAAATCTTCAGAAAAATAAAAGACCTGCAAATGCAGACTATAAATATGTGGCTATTGTAATTATTGACTCATCATAATCAAATAATCACTGTGGCTCATAACACAGAACAACAGCATATGACAAATACTAACACTCATGACAACAAACAACAAGCAAAAGTCCCCAACAACGTAAATCTTGAAAATCTCAAAATCCCAAGTCAGAAAACAAATGAATAATATAATAAAAATAAACAGATGAAAGTGCCACATGAATGTTGTTGGTGACACCCAGGAGGAGAAAGGAAATAAACAAATGAAGGACAATTATATAATTCAAGGTAAATAATTTTTTTCACTATGGGTGGAGACCAGTGTTTACTAAATATGAAAGATTAATATCAGTACAGGAAGGAATTGCTTGTTTTTAATCTAAGAGGTCATTGTGGACAACTGGAAAAAAAAAAACATAGGTTACAATAGAAGCTACTTTTTAAATACCTACACAAAGTTCATTATATACAAAATTCAATATTATTCATGGATAATTTGACACTTAATCTAGTGGAGTCAGTCACCAACATCTCCCTCTCATTTTCATTTATACTTCCATTTATTATTTCAGGGGGAATAAAACAGAAAAATATAATTTGCCTCTCCTCTTCATTTTGGCAAAGGTGCACATGTTCTTTCTATTGTTATTTTTTATTGCCAGAGGGTACATGTGCTTGCCAGAGAGAGAGAGAGAGAGAGAGAGAGAGAGAGAGAGAGAGAGAAGAAAGTGCCGCCAATGAAGTCCGGTCATGCTACAAGCCCTTCTCTTCCATTTCTTAATCACCCAGTATGCTTTTTAACTTGAGGCAAGAATTTGAACCATGGCTGGCCACGTGGGATCCAGCTCCCTTCATCATTGAGCTATGAAGCTGGCTCCAGTATACATCGGGTAGGGAAAATCAGGCATATTTTTCTATGCAAAAATGCATCCTGACTTTTTATTCTTATTCAGTAGCTTCCCAATTACTTAACATAAATAAAGTGCATGATGAACTGAATACTTACAATTAATAACTGCTTAATTAAACTATGGACTGTCACACAAAGATCAGGAACTGGGTATTTTAGGTGTGAATATCACACACACACACACACACACACACACACACACAATGTGTTAATATCCATAGCAGCTCTAATTTGTAAGAAAATAAGAAAAAAAAACACAATGTGTTACTATCTGCAGCAGCTCTAATTTGTAGGAAAATAAGAAAAATAAATTTTAAAATTGTAAGAAAAAAATGCGAATTGTTTTTTAAGTTTCTTAAGATACATGAAAGATTGGGGTCAGCAGGTGTCATGGTGGTTAAGGTGCTGGACTCCCACATGACTGACCTTGGTTGGAGTTCCAGACCTGCAAACTTGCTTTCTCATTCTCTCTCTCTCTCTCTCTCTCTCTCCCTCTCTCTCTCTCTCTCTCTCTCTCTCTCTCTCTCTCTCTCATTAGTGCATGTTCCCTATACCAAATTTTAAAATAATAATTTTTAAAAATTAAATAAATCTTTTAAAAGAGGACACATGAAAGATTTATCCCATGAAATTTAGTCTAGTGCTATTTCCATTTACAGATACCTATTACCTTCAATTACATATTAAAGGAACTCTCAAGTTTGTGGACACTTGTGTGATCTTCATTTCTTTTACAAAAGCCAACTAGAGTCACAGGATGTAGCACAGATAGGGTAAAACAGCTACCAGCAGAGTGTCTCACAGAGATTTCTGAAATGCAGACACAGTTTTCCCAACTCAGTTACAGTATCTTGGGAGAGACCATCTTCCTAGTTTTGACACAGAAAAAAATCTGAGCCCTCAAAATATTTCAAATAACTCAAACACCTGTAACATCACACCTTCTCTTTCCTTTTCATGAAACTGTGCCATAGAGGAGCTACATAAGCAATAAAGTGGACCAGGGGAAAGTCAGCCGCTGACTCTGTAAAGATATCCCCATAACATGAACTAGTTTCATACTGCTTTTGTGATGAGAAAATTACCCAGAAAAGTAATTCCGAAGGTGCAAGCGCAGATGTCTGCTGGGAAGAGGTGCACAGGAAGGGAGGCACCAGGACCTCGTCAGTAGCACATGTTCAAAATGGCACCTGCAGGAACCCAGCCTCACGAGGACTACTGTACCACACAGCAGGACCCTCAAATCCACAACAGGGGAAGACTGACTAGGGCCTTGGTGAGAGAGATTTTATCCTCAGACTTCATTTCTGAGTGTAAACATAAAGTCCGGCATTATCTTTAGTAAATCCTTAATGCTCTTATCTAATTAACTTCTGAGAACCTAACCGTTCTTTCATAGGCAATGCACAGGGCCATTCTTCAGCCTTTCAGAAATGATTTAAACCATAGGCACGTGCCCTTGGACCTACTCGGGCCTGATATGTATAATAAAATATACAGTCTTTTATATACTATAAATGTATGGAAACATGCACATATAAATATTAAAACATTAACACCTCCTCCTTGTACTCAATCTTCCCTTAGCTTCTAGACCTTCTTTCTCTCTTCTGTCTTCCTTCCACATAGACTGCAACTTCTCTGTGTTTCATATGTGGCATCTTCATTTCCCAATTCCTATAATGCTGAAAGTTCTATTTCTCAAACTTTTCTCTTTGTCCTTGTGACCTGGATGGTGCCAACCAATCCTGCAGCTGTAAACACTGTCTGCAGACGACTTGCAAATGTTTTCTGCAGCTGTGTCTTCTCCCTTGGTCTCTACAGATACACCTCTCACCTAGTCCACTGAATATCTACCAGGCATCTAAAATGTGACATATCCAGAACAAGGTCTTGATTTTCTTTTTCCGCACTGTTCCGCCCCCACCACCCGCCACCGCAAAGTCTTTCCTGATTTCACAATGAAAAAATGAGAAAGCCAATCTTCATTTCTTTCTTTCATACACCATATCTAACCATCAGCAAATACTTTTGGTCTTACCTCAAAATATATCTAGAATGATATCACCTCTCCATTTACTATTTAATTCCTAGTTCAGGCCACTGTTTGTCATCTCCTGATTATCAAAAATAGCCTCCCTCCTGGCTTCCCAGCTTCCATCATTGATAATCAATATGATATTAAATATTTACACTACATTTCCCCTACAAACATTTATGAATATTCACATTATGAATTACACTATGCTAGACAATGTGTGGAACACTGATGTGACTTTGACCCAATTCTTGCCTTCAGGTTAGGTTGACTAGACACATACATATAACATAAAGCAAAGCAATATCAGACCATTGGTTTACTAATACTGCAAAGTGCTAGAGACGTTTAGACGGAAGAGAGAATTCATGATCGTATTAGTGATAAAGCCTTTGCTCAATTGTATTTGAGTTGGGCTTTAAAAATTATTCAAGATTTAGGAGAAGTGAATTGCGCTCTTCTCTGTAGGTGCCCCAGAAGGAGACAGAGGATCAAGGTGTCTTCAGAGCACAGCAGATAGTGCCATTTGGCTGAAATACAGGGACATATAGGGGAGCTACAAGAAAAAGCTCAACTAGAAGGTTAAATGGAGTTAGAATAGAGAAGCCAAGCCAAGAATATGGGACTTTCATCCAGAGGTCAAGGATGTAATTTTGTTACATATGTTTAATACTACATCATGAAAGTAACAAAATTAAAGTATTATGTTAAAGAGGATGAATGTGTAGACTATGTATGTAGGGGTGCTTATGCTTCATTTGTAGACTTAGACCCTCTTACTTTTAGAGGTCTACCACACAAGAGGTAAGTGTATTGAAATGTACACACACCCTATTTAAAATATATTTCCATATATATAATTTTTGAAGTGACTTGATTTACATTTGATTGATGTTAGCATTTGTAAACCTTCATTATTTGTTATTTAGCAATCTTCTTTTTCTACTTGATAGCCAAGATATTATAGGTCACTAAAGACCCTGAAGGCCTCAGACACTTTCTTCAAAAATGCCCTTTGGATGAAATTAGCTTTGCAAACAGAAAGGCTTAAAGTGTGCTACACAAATGTTAACAGAGTACTACTTTGATACTTTAAAACGAATAGAAACATGAAATATACCCTTGAGTAAAGAATTTTTTAACCCATCATATTATGAAAATAACACACATTTAAAAGGCCAATATAATCACCCATTCAGACAGAATGTGTGTCCTTGTGTGAATTTTATGGTCAAAAACCATTTTTGATTAAAAAAAAAAATCCAGATAAAGATTTTCCAAAAAGTGAGAAGGTCAATAAAGTCAAACAAATTTAACTAGTTTTGTTTCTTTCTTTCCTTTTATATTTCTTAACTAATTTTATCTTCTATTTATTATTTTAGGGATTATTATTTATTCATTTATCC
Source organism: Tupaia tana (assembly GCA_026018925.1). Taxonomy (NCBI): domain Eukaryota; kingdom Metazoa; phylum Chordata; class Mammalia; order Scandentia; family Tupaiidae; genus Tupaia; species Tupaia tana. Next base: position 2,748,406 of record JAKSZU010000002.1, read on the forward strand.
AGTATTTTCTTAACTATGGCATTCCAAAGTATAAATAATTATTATTATTTGTCTACTTAAACTCAAGATTTTATATATATATATATATATATATATATATATATATATACACTTTTTTTTTTTTGGAGAGGTTTTTGCTATAGGGCACATGTGCTCACCAGAAAGAGACAGAGAAAGCGATAGAAAGATAGAACGTGAGAAATCACCCCCCCAGAGGGGATGGCCATGCCGCAATCCCTTCTCCTCCATTCTCCTCTCAGGATCTTGGGCATGCATGCACACACGCCCGGCGTGAGTTTAAGCCACCTGGTCCAGGACTCAACCACAGTCAGCTACATGGGAGTTCAGCGACATAGCCATTATGCTAACTGCTGGTCCCAACTCAAGATATTTTCACATAACATTTATGTAGGAAGAGAGGATTAGACACAAAAGGGAATTTCAAAGTAAATACAGTAAATGGGATTTGACATTGTTTTGTGATTTAATAAGAAAAGTAATCAAGTCAGACTTACAAAGTATAAAACTTACTCCTTTCAGGCATTATAACAAAAATTAGAATCTTAACAAGATAGCAAACTTTTTCTTCCCCAAGTTGTGCTTATGGCTAATAACATTAAACTAAAAGAAAACTATGTTTCATTCATTATTTATCATTATTTTACTCTAATTTTCAGTCAACCATTTTTTGGTCCGAGACTTCCTTTTATAGTATAATGGACTTAATAGGAAATGTTACACTTAACCAAAAAAAGTTTAAAATTACTCAGAAAAAGAGGAGGCCCAGATTATTTTGTACTGAACCATTAGCAGAATTCATACATATGTCTGAGGGTAAGTGATTATTTCTTTTTCATTTGTTTCTCTTTGAATCTATTCATAAGGTTTAAAAATAAAATTTTGACCCTGCAGTGAATACTTCTGTACTAAACTATTCTCTATATAATACCCTAACGTGCCTTTTTGAATCTTTCCTGGCATCGACCACTATAAGATTACACTGATGTCACCCAGTCTTGCCATAAGCAATATTGATATGTTAATCTAAAATTAACCTAAAATCCATAAAGTTTAATATATTATCTCAAGTAAAAATATATAGTGGGTCATTCAAAAAATACTTTTCAAGTCAATGCTATACAGAAGTACTACAAAAGATTACAAAGATCCTTAAATAAATATTATCACCACCTGTTTTTCTAGGTTTTTGTCCGTTTGTTTGTTTTAGACTTAGGGCACATGTGCTCTCTAGAGAGACAGACAGACAGAGAGGGAGAAAGTAATAACACCCTCCAGAGAGGATGGCCTCCTTTCTCCTTGGGATTTTGGCCACACACGTCCACCCTTCTGGAGTATTTTTCAGGCCTTGAGGTCAAACTGCAGAGCTGGTCACATGGGATCCAGCTCCTTAACCACCGTGCCACATACCAGCCCCAAGATTAATGATCTCTTGAGAGACTGAGTTTGGTCTCAGAGAAGGGCTAGTTCTTGCTCTCCTAAGAAGGGGTTAGTTCTCTGAGAATGGGTTGTTGTAAAAGAAACATGGCTGTCCTTAGGCCCCTCTCCGCTCCCACCTGCCATGTTCTATTTCCATCAGCCATGTGGTGATGTAACCAATCTGATGTCCACCTCATACTTTCTTAAAGTTCACTAGCTATCATTTCTTAAAGGTCTCACCATCTCCCAACATCATTACATAGGGTATCAAATTCCAAAAACTGAACCTTTGGGGGACAAACCACTATCCAAATCACAACAGCCTTTAAAAGCAGAAAATGTATGTACCAATTATATCTATTTAAAGTTCTAATGCCTCTGAATTATATAATTGTTGCATATTTGGGTTTTTGGTTCTATTTAAATGGGTTAAAGTTACAGACACATTTACTATCCTTAAGAGCAAATGAAGCTCTGCATTGCAGTCTGACTGCTCATCCATAATTCAGGGCCCCAGTCTAAAACATTATGCTCAAACAAGCACAAATATTGGCAAAGGGGAAATATTGAACTGCTACAGTAGCAGATAAATTATGTAGCAATCTGTGTGTATGCTTTAATTTCCTAGCACTAGAAATAAAAATTAAAGGCAGAAAAATAATCAACAGTATGGTTGTAAACTAAATAAGATAGTAAAGCCAAATTGCTAATATTCAAAGCTACATGCTCTTTATTGGTTGCACATGGATCTGAAACAACAATAAGAACGAAGAGTACAAAAAAAATTAAAAACATTAGTTACTCATTATCTATCCATGCAAAAGAAAAAAAAAAAGGAGTTTCAGGAAGAAAGTTCTCACGGATTTGGATTTTGAAAATAGCAACTATGGTTCTCTTTAAGTTAGTAGAAATGTATTTTCCTCAAGTAAATTTTCCACTTGTCTGAATTATCTGGGCAATAGTGCCAGCTCTATAATTATTAAGACCTGGGTCACTTATTTGGAGGTTCCAGTAGATAAGCAAGGTTACTAAATACCCTGGACAAGTGACAGGTCTGTGTCTAGGGAGGGTGACTCCTGTTTGGGCTCAGAGCACCAATAAGAATATACAATGAGAACTGAGAGCAGGAGGTTCCATCTTACCAGCTGAATCAGCAGAATTCACCCAGCAGATCAATGTGTTAACAGATACACCCAGAAGATCACCTTCACCTCCTGCCATTTCACTTTGCTTTCAGGGACACAGGCTGGATGTGTTGCATTTTTGTGGTTGCTCATACTGACGTTTTGTAGCCAACAATAATTTATAAACATGAAGTACTTAATGCCAAAGGCTAATGAAAAGTGTCTAGTGCACAAGAATGCTGTCCTGAATTTATGGCTTCCTGCTGTAACTTTGTTAGGTACCCTTATGACTTGTTATAATTCTTTCTATTATAGAAGGGGAAACAATTCCTATAATTAATATAGTCATGACATTACTAATTTTATAAAGCACAGACTATAGACTAACGTTTCCAAAAGTAATTGGCATCGCTTGAAAACTTTGTAAAACAAAATTTGCAACAAATTATCAAGCTGTGGTTTCTCAACTAATTTTGTTCCATGATTAGTTGAATAGTGTTTGTGGTTTTAAAAGCCTCGTTAGTACGGTATCTCATTGAACTTAACAATTCTGAAGGGCTGCACCAGTGAGACAAGGCCACATTTTGCAAATGGTGCACATAGACATGAATATTCAATAGGGTTTCCACATCACAGATCTAGTGTGGGAATGGGAAAGCAAAGAGGCTCCAGCTCTCCGTCACACTCCATACCTTTCTCAAGAGAACCACTTATACATCAACTATAAAAACAACAGAGACCAGCAGATGGCAAAACGTTTACATAGCTGGACTCTCATGTAGCAGACCTGGCAGCTTAAAACACACCAGACACATGTACATGTATGCCCAAAATCCCAAGAGGGGAATGGAAGAGAAGGAATTGCAGCATGGCCATCTCCTCTCCCTGCCCCCCCCCCCCCCGCCCCCAGGGGTAATTTCTCACTTTCTATTTCTTTGTCAAGTACATACACTATGCAGCAAAAATCTCTTTAACAACAACAAAAGTAAGGCATCAGTAATCTTCAGGATCCTCTCACCCCTAACCATTGCTTTAATAAAAGGGTTTCCATTCAAAGCAACATCAGAAATAAGACTAGAGTGTTTGTAGGACCACCATCTCGTACTGACTGAGTACTTTCAAATTTTCTCTTTGCAAGTTAAATATGATACCTTTGGTGCTAGGAAGTCCCAACCAGAGAATTTCGAGCCTTTGGAAAAGTTCTAAGCTCTATACTCAGCAAGGATCGGTTCTTTTACTTAACAAAGCTCTCTCTGGCACGACAAGTAGGATCATCCAGCAATAAACAGGATGCAAAGAGCACTCAGCCCAAGCATCACCAATCCGCCCAAGCAGCTCCGACATGAAGGGCTCCACTGGACTACTAAAACTCTGAATCTGCTTGGTGGTCTCTGACCAGAAACGAAGAAATTCCCAGTGCCATGGATCACCTGATTCTCTATAGTTATGAGCATGTTCTGGGCCATGAATACCCAGATTCAAGAGCTTTGATCTATGTTTTGAACGTCAAAGATGCTCAGTTGGAAATGACTGCCATGCACATTGAACACATTGTAAGCAGGAACAGGGGATCAAGACAGAGGACCAGGACATCTGTGGCACAAAGTCACAGTGACTGCTTGTGGGAGATATTCGAACATCAAAAACTCACATTGCTTAAGCTCTTTCAATGAAGACGAGAACAAAATCCTTTTATATTTGGATTTTTTAAGTCATTATTATTTTTTAATTGCTAGCGGGCATGTGTGATAGCCAGAGACAGAGAAGAAGAGGGAGCAGACATCCCTTAATGGGGCGTCATCATGCTGCATCCGGTCTCCATTTCTCCCTCCTGTCGGGATTTGGGGCATGTGTAAATTTTAGGCATGTACATGCATGTACCTGACATGACTCTCAAGCTGTGGGGCCAAGATTTGAACCTTAGACAGTCATGTAGGATTCGATCCCCTCAATTACTAGGCTAGAGGGTCGATTCCTCAATTAGGATAATGTTATATCATAAAGTATGCATTTAAATACTACAAATAGATTACTAGGATTATCACAATTAAGGAATTTTTGAAAAATGAATGTTATGGAAAAACTACGGATTTCGAACATTTTTCCATCAAAATGATTTTGTACTTTAATCCCATTTTTCCATGAACCTCATATTTTCATCTACCCACAGGTGACAATTTTATTTTTATGGTTCAATGAATATACCGATGTAAAGCAAATTGACAGTTAGGATTTCACCTATAACATCTCACTGTTAATTATTTTGTAGAAAACAGTTTGCCTGGGCCAGCAGGTGGTGTGGAGGTTAAGGTGCTGGATCCCACATGGCTGGCTGTGTGGTTAGAGTCCAGGATCCGGCAGCCTGTGTGTGTGTGTGTGTGTGTGTGTGTGTACGTGCGTGTGCCCTGTGCATGCCCAAAATCCTGAGAAAAGAATGGAGGAGGAGGAATTGTGGCGTAGTGATTCCCCCTGGGGGTGGCCTTTCTGTCCCCCTGGGGGTGGCCTTTCTGTCTCTCCATTTCTCTCTGTCTCTCCAGTGAGCACACACACCCTATAGTAAAACTCTCAAAGAAGGAAAAGAAAGAAAATAGTTTGCTTAGAAAAAAAAGCACTAGCAATGGGTACTGTATGTGTCTGTATGATTCTACTAACCAATAACATTGTCGTGTCATGTCATCTGTCTGGACTTTTTTTGCCTAATTTTGCTTAAAAATCATGTAGACCTTTATGTGTTTTCTCATTGGGATATGCCACTATTTACGTATCTGACAATAGCATGTAGTGGTTTGTCATGATAACCTGAGCAGGCACTGACAAGAATTGTACTATCAGGGACTACTGAAGGACAGCATGTACACATTTGGCAATGATTGAATTTCCAAGTGGACATTGACTAAGGTCACAATAATGCAGTCACAAAACCACAAAGAGAGCTATATCTTTGTCTTCTTTTTCTACATAAAGAAGATAGCTCAGATTCATTTGAAAACACTGGAATCCAAGATGTCCCTTGTACTGTTCAATTAACGTTTCATAAAACTAAATAGAAATCCAAGAAAGTTAAGCAGATTCTGAGTTAAGTTGGTATTTGACTTTAAAAGTGTATTCAAGAACAACAAAACAAAACCCCTGAAGTTTCTCCTCTTACCTTGCAGCCTCTGCATCACGTTGGCAATGTCCCGAGGAGACCGCGAGGCTGCTCTGGAGGTTGCCATGGTCCCTCCTGCAGCATAAAACCAGCCCTGAGACTTCACCTGAGGCAGTGCAGGACTATGCCGCTCTCCAAAACATCCTCGGGCTCCTCTGGAGCTATTGAGCCTGAGTGGCTGCCAGGCCCTTGCAACAGCAGGGAGGAGACAGCAGTCCCAATGATCGAACCACGTCTTACTGTAAGACAATTCTCAGAAAGGAACCAAGAACCTGAAAAACAAACAAGAAACGTCCGATATAAAAATCAAATCTACACGGGTCATCATAATGCTCAAAGGAAAACTCTTCCTATTCAATTTGAACACCTAACTAATGTGAAAAACACTGACAAACTATACTGTACTGTGTGAATGTTAGTGATTCTTGTATTCGATAAAATAGACACATAAATGAGACTTACAAAATAACACTGGCTGCTAAAAGGAGAAATGTTCATTTTTATTCCATGCTTTCCTTTTCTTCCAACGAATTATTTTTATTTAATTTTATTTATTCATTCATTTATTTTAATTTGACCAGAGAGAGACAGAGATAGACAGAGAGAGAGAGAGAGAAAGCAAACCACTAGGCCTGGGCTTTGAACTGTGGTCAGCCACGTGGGAGTGTCCTGCACCTTAATCACCACACCACCTGCTAGTCCCCCCCATGTTTTCTTTTTTATTTTAATGTTAGAGTTTATTTCTTTCATGAGAATGGAAGACAGAGAAATGGCAACCTCAATAGGGTTTCAGATTGCAATAACCCCAAATGCCTTCCCAGCCAGAAGGGTAATAGACAGTCTGCTAGGGTGTAGATGCTGGCTAAGGAACCAAACCCGAGATCTACCCTACGGATCCGGCATCACTTTCACAGCACTTCACCACTGCACCATCGACCTGGCCTCCTGTGTCTTCTCTTTAAATTTAAATTTCCTCCTTTGATGTATGAAAGCATTCTATGAATCTACGATCTATGAAAGCACTCAAAACTTATACTCAAAACACTCAGTTCTACTTCTCAGTAGGCCCAGATTCTCTTAGCTGTGCTATTTTAAACCTGCTCTGCATACACATTTTGCTCTATTTTGTTATACACTTTCAGGAATAAGATCAAATCCTAGTTTCTAATAGCACATTGATGAATTAACAGAGTAAAATATGTAAAAACTATTTCACTCTAAAAATTTGAGTTTCACAGTAAGTTTAGAAGTCAAAATGGGTTTGATTTAGAGATCTTCCCTATGGAGAAAGATTCCAAAGTAAGATGGAGAAAGAAAGGGCTATAAAGAAAAGACCTTTTTCTCCTAACCACTCCCTGAATTCTCTGGTTGGGCAAGTGAAATTGACCACTCTGGATTGAGAGGTTAAAAAAATAGAAGGGTTATGGATGACATCTTGATAATGAGAAATATATTTTGAATAATAACTTCCTTCTCTAGGGTTAGCTGAGGACAAGGTCTTTCCATGAACAGGTTAATTAGAAAGAAGGGGGTGGTGAGTAACGCACCCAGAGAAAGAGACTTAACCAAGGGGCCACATGGAGGAGGCCCGTGTGAGAGTGAGACTTTATTACAATTCACACCACATCTCTGTATTATGATGAGAAAGGTGCAAAAAGAGGAAAAAGAGAAAAAAGTTTGGAAGTCAAAGCTCTAGAGAAAACACAGCGTATTAATATAGCCTGGCCAATCTGCCAGAAGGACCAAAGATAATGGGAGTCTATGTGTGTCGTAAAAAGCTATATTATAACCTGAATAAATGGGCCAGAAAAGGGTATTATTTATGAAGGATTGGTTGGGTAATCAAGCAAAATTACGAGTCACAGGTGATTATAAAGTGGCATTACTAACATTAGTATATATTGGTATTTAGTCAGAATGCATAAATGCAAAGCTGATAAGATCATTTTTAGATAGCCATCCACAAAAAAAAATTTAAAAAGAGATGCAAAGTTTACACACTGTTACTGTCTGGTTTGAAAAAAGTTTCAAAAGAATGTACTGGAGCAAGAAAGCGTCACTACCTGCTCACTTAGCATGTTAGTGACAGAGATGTGGAAAACAGCATTCATGGTAATTGGTAAGAAGACAGAAACAAACTTCTCTCAGACTCTTGAAAGGTATTTACTAGAGGTAGGACCCAATTCTTGGCATCTTCTTGGCTCCAGAGGCACCTCTCAAAGGGATTCTCAGAGGAGAAATAATTACCCATGGCTGGGCTGTTGCACATTGATACCCACTTTAACAGCCCTGCCGGAATCATGTGCCCGTTAGCAGTCTGTACCTCCTGGGAGAAAATATTACACCTGCCCACACACAAAGCCACCTTCGCTTTGGAGACTAATAGCAAGAAGTGCCTAAGGGACCTTATAAATGGCTCCTCTACACTGTTAGAAAGTTAGGTTCTCTGAACACAAGGATATAACTTTTTAAATCTATCAATCTCTGTATCTATGTACCAATCTTTCTATGTATCTGCATATACACTAAGTAGAGAGGAGGAACGAAACCCACTAAAATCCAGTCACCCCACTCAGGCCCTGCTCTGCTCGAGTTCACAGATGGCTGACCTGGCCCCCGCCTTCAGTCAGGCTTATGGAATTAAAAGAGATTTCTCTATGTCATTGCCTCACAGATCACCCTGCATCTACCCTCTTCTACTTCACATTCATGTCACACAACGGAATAATCCTGAAATCCCCCATTCTCTCTCTGTCTCTCACCACATTAAACTCAGAATTTCCCTGGTTGTACTTGGTATGTACCCAGCCTGCACACGGCATAAGTATTAGGTTGTTGACACATTTTTGCATAGACAAACGCTAAAAAAAGATATGTCATGACTTTCCAGACAACCCAACACTACATTCTGTGGAGGGCTTGAGCTGAATGCTGAGCTCACTAAGAGGAATATAACCCAGGCCTTTTTTCTTGAGGGCCTTTTTTTTGTTCTCTTAGAACAGAGTGGAACATACAGCATAGACATGATAATAACGAACGGCAGGGAGAAGTGCAAATGCCAGGACAGAGAGCTACAGAGGATGGAGGCTAAGCCCATTTTAAGGTTTGGGAAAATCATCCTGAAAAAAGCTAATACCTAAACTGAGTCTTGCTGAAGGAATTAGAATCAGCCAGGTGAAAGATATGAAAGGCATATTCCAGGCAAAGGGAATAGCTTGAGTAAAGGCATGGATATGGAAAATATGATTCTTATGTGGAACTATCAACGGTTTGATACCAGATGACATTCTGAGCCCAAGCTCCACGTGGTGGAGGATCCTATGTGCTATGATCAGAAGCTAGGTCTTGGTTTTCTCCAGAGGATAACAGAAAATCAGGAGAAATTTTAGGCTGGAAGTGAGAAGGCATAATTTAGGTTATTCTAGCTATAGTTTTCAAGAATGTATTTAAGGAAGTCCATACTGGAAGACCTATAAAGATGGACTAGAAAAGTATCTCAAAAATCCTGGCAGACCTGATGACAGACCAGAATATGACAGAGAAAGCAGAAGGGTAGGAGGGTAAACCCAGTGGAACTTTCTCTGCTGTGTTCTCTTCCTTTTTAGGAAGATTTTTGCTATAGAGCACATGTGCTCTTCCAAGAGATAGAAAGAGACAGAGAGATATAAAGTGAGAAATCACCCCCCCCCCCCAAGAGTGACAATCCCTGCATCTCTTCTCCATTCTCCTCTCAGGATTCTGGGCACACACGCACATGCACCTGGCATGAGTGTTAAGCTGCTGGGTCCGGGACTCGAACAGTAGTTGACTAAGTGCGAGTCCAGTGATGTAACCATTATGCCATATGCTGGTCCCCAAGGAACTTTTAGGAAGCTAAATTAGTGATACTTAGAATTAGGAACTGGCAGCTTGAAAAACACACTGGATGCATGTGTGCACATGCCAAAAATCCTGAGGGGAGAATGGTGGAGGGTGGTGACTTCCCAGTGTTGAAAAGAAAGACAGAGGAGTGAGTCTCAGATGACTCTCAGAGTTTGTGGTGCCATTCACTGAGCTCAACAGAAGGGAGGTGACACAGGTTTTTCTTCCTCATAGTCCTCATTTCATACCGTCCTATCTTTGGAACGACACTATGGGGCAATTTCTTCAAATCCCCTTCACATCACTGCCCTGTGAAACATTACCCGCTGAACAAATGCAAAGCATGATTAAATATACAACCTAGGACTCACGCCCCCACTTGAAGCCACCCCTAAACACACCAGCACAACTTCAGCATTATCTCCTTCGATTCTTCAAGCGCTAACCACCCGTACAAGGACAGCAACCTTTGTGCTCTCTATTGGGCTCTCTGTGAGCCTTCTCGCTGTTACCAGACTGAGTGTTTCACTGTCATAGAGACTATAATTCTTATTGCTTTAACATCTCACCTATTGATACCAAGAGTATCCCTGAGTACATCCTAGACCCTTGCTATATACTTTGGTTTCATTGAATCAAGTTCATAGTAAATTTTACTTGTATGAGACAACCCCTGGAAAAAAAAAAAAAAAAAAAAAAAAAAAAAAAAAAAAAAAAAAACTTCCCACTGCAAATGAACTTGGTGCAATATCCTTCCTTTTTTAGACATAAGATAAAACCTTTTGCTTTCATCATCCATGTATACACATATTTCCTATATTGAGAAATTTTTTTCTTGCCTTTTACTGATAGTTTAACTTAGTATCACATGATTTGATAAGAAATCACAAATTAATAAAAAATAATATTAAAAGGAGGCTGGGATTAGGAAATAAGTTTTAGGCTTAGCTTTGTCCCAGCTAATTGAGTGGCTTGAGCTGGTTCTATGTATAGAGATCCTCAGCAATCTCCTGTCAGAAAGAGTGTGGTACCAGGAAATGTTTAGACTTTAGACTAAGAAAGATCTAGAGCTGAATCTTAATTTTGTTTCTTACTGTCACGTGATTTTAAGAATGGTCACATTTTCTGAGTGGTTGTTTCTTCATCTATACAATGAAGTAAATTTGTTAAATTAGGCTTAATTTTATTTTTCTTAAAGTGAAATTTGAGAAGATAAATGTGTCATGTTTCTAGTAGATTGTTTACATATCATATAGCGACAGCAGATAACTAGTTTTCATTTTCCTTTGCCTGGCCTCAGTTTCTCTTTCTGTGATATGACAGATGGCCTTAAAATGGAGAGCTATTCCCGAGTGAGCTTGTCATTTTCAAATCAGTGGCAGCACAAGTGACAGTTAAGACAAATCCCAGAGCAAGGCCATGAGATCCTTGAGCTGACTGGTTACTCAGCAGTTTTGGCTGTGGACAAGACCTACAGAACCAGAACACCAGAGGATGATCTTGAAGCATCAATGAGTTTACTCCTCCCAGGGTCATTAAAAGAGTTTGGAATAAGTACAAGATGTCATGGGGCGAGATTGAGAGAATGAGGGTGAGCTAGGCATTGGGACAGAAAGAGAGAATGAGGTAGACATTGATGGATGCTCTGCACGATCTCTAGATCTTTCCAGGGGAAGGAACTAAGTTTACAATGCAGCAAAATATATCCACTATACTTAGCAGAGAGTTAAGATTTCTATTGTTTTTATTTCACAGCAAATAAGCATTCAGAAACTGTTTGTAAGGGACAGTGACCGAGTAAATAGCAGTGAATAGGGCAGGTAAGCCTCTCTTAGAGCTTATTACCAGAGGAGGAGATGATGGAACAACAGAACAACAAATACAGTGAGTGCTGTAATGGCGAGATCCAGATGGGACACCCGACCAGCCACCATCTGCAGCATCCATTGTGCAGGATGCAGAGGGAATTTATAACGATCTGTTATCTGGGGTTCTGCTGGCTTGATGATATACTCTCCTGGACATTAATCCTGTGAAAAGCGCAGTTGTAAGATATCAAAACTCAACTTTCCATGTCTCTAAGCCTAATGGACAATTGAGTACTAAAGCAGTTTCTTTTTTATGTTACTCAAAGGAATACATTACAAAAGGCACTCCAGGAAAACCACTACTAAGCCTCAAGACTCTATCTTAAAGCAAGACAATGAAATTTTTTCTTGGCAAAAGCCAGAAATGACATGGCTCATTTCAAACTGAAAAATGAACTGAGACCATAAACATGTACACAGAGTCACAGCTGTATGAAATAGAGATATTAATTCATTAAATGTCTAAACGTGCACAAGAATAAGACCAATACTCAAATTCGCTATTAAACAAAAAAATGTAAAACCCATGAAATTTCAATGCCTCCCTCACTAAGTCTTTCGATGGAGTAAGTTCACATAAGAACCTACATTTAAATTTAATTATTTTTTCTCTATCCTCTTAGCAATGACTATTATTAATAAACACTAATATGGCTAAAAGGAAGGGAAGAAGGGGGATACCCTGAGTTATATACATATATTCCTGTGTGTGCAGGTTGGCAGTGAATAATGGTGTTCATGATTCACTACTACACATTTTACAGGGTAGCAATAAGAAATTATCCTTTCCCTAGAAGAAGAATATGAACAAGGTATCAAAAGACAAAGTATAGAGCAGAGCAGTATGAAAGATATTAAGTACCATGATTCATTTTTTTCTTTTCTTTTTGGTAAGCCTGAAATAGGAATGATATCTAAAGATAGCTGCTACCTTTATTCCATACTTTGCTAAAGTATATATTGCACTCCATGTCAAACATCAACTCACATTAGATTAGGCCACAAGGAAGGGCATATTTAAGACGAGGAGAGACACAGACTTGCAGCGGAGTCTTGGGTCCTGCATGCCTGTCACATTCAGACCACAGGGTGTGGCTACAGTAGCGAGTGCTGTGGCTGTAAAAATGCCACAACTATGCCCAGTTACAGGCTGCTTCCACCCTGTCACAGTCACATCTTCTTTCAATTTGCAAAAGTGCCTGTGCTGCATACTTATCAGAGAAAGACCCCAGTGAAGCACCAAGCCATTCCGTGGAAAATTTTAAATAGTAAGCTAGCTTTTCCCAATCCCCACTCCCTGGCAGGAAGCAATCAAGTGAAAAGACCTCTTAAGGGGGTCAATGAGGGCTGAAGCAGAGCAATTTATGAAAAATCATTAGTTAAAGATAAAAGTGAGGATATGATGTAAGAGCTGAGTAAATATTTTTCAAATGCTAGTAATATTATTGTCTGGGTCAGTCTGAAGATGTTTCCTTATCTTCAACATGAAACATTAAGTTAGCATTGATATGGTGCAGTTTGTTCTAAATCTGACACAAAGTAATGAAAAGACTCAAAAATACAAAAAAAAAAAAAAAAAACAGGCATTTTTATTTCACTGTCAGGAACTTTAAAAATTCCATACTATTAATCTTTTTTTTTTTTTACCTTTTATCATGGAGAATAAAAGGCCTCTTAAAGGACAACCTTCATGACTCATGACTCAATCAGCATTTTATGCAAAAGTAGGTCATATTAACAACCTTTGCTTGATTGAAAGTTGTTATACTTTCTCTTTCATGGGTCTAGTTTCTATATACAAATTCTGTCTTCAGAAAAGTAGATCTCAGATTCAGACAAAAATTTATGGGCAATTGAAAAAGAGAAAAAGAATTCATTTTGAACTTTCTTAACATTCACAGAAAATTGCAAATGCATACAAGTTTTCCACCCCAGACTGAAAAGCTGAGAAATGAACATTCCAGGATGCTAGGGTTCACAGCTGTTCATTTCTCTCGGAAGAGGGCCTGGTCGTCCAGTCTCCAAACCCTGTTATCTCAGTCAGCACACCCAACCTCCTTCTCAAGGGGCTCTCCTCCCTGTGCGGCTGAGGGCTACTTCATTTTGCACCATATTCCTGCCCTATGCAATGCACCTGCCCCTGTGAACCACCATTTCCCAGAACTCCTAGAGCGGAGATGTCAAATCTCTGAGCCGGTCTTTCTGGGGAGGAGGTGAGAGTTATTTTGCCCTCTAGTGCAGCTCTGCCTAGAAGCCACTGCACCACGACAGCGCGGGAGGAGCCTGCGGCGCCAGGCCTCCCAGCGCCCCCAAGCCCTCTCTGTGCTACCAATTCGCCCTCCCCTGGGCCTTCCTAAAATAGTCGGGGTGGAGGAAGGGAGGCTCCGAGAATGCATTCAACGCCCTAATCTCCCATCTGATAGTATCGGCGGTACCGACCGTCACACCCGGAGGGTGGCTGTCTTTCGGTTCCGATCACTGGAGCCCAGGGGATGTACCACGGCGGAAACGGCAGCTCAGAGCGGGGATATTAATAGGGATATCCACGTACGGTTGCACGCAGGCTCTGCAGCCCCTGCTCTCTTCCCCACGAGTAGCACACACGTACACACGCACACATCACGGCCGCCAACACCTCCTCCCTCCCAGTACGGAGAGCCTCAGCGTGCAAGCACAAACTTGCCTGCAATTGCTCTGCGATTCGTTCGCCCTGCGTCTCTCTCTCCTCTCTCTGTATGTCTCTCTGTCTCTGTGCTGGCTCTTACCTCCTCTCTCGGCCTCGTTCAGGTTGTCGGCTGCAAAGGCGAGCAAGCGACCGCCTCCTGCCGGCTGGCTGCGCCGGAGCCCCGCGGGACCGCCGTGTGCGGCCGGGCTCGGGGCTCGGGGCTCGGGGCTCGGGGCTCGGGGCTCGGCGAGGGCGCCCGGCCGCCCTGCTGACGGAGGGCAACACTCGCAGCCCGGCTCGCCCACCCCGTCTGCTTCGCACACACTCCTGCGCCCGGCAGCCCCGCGGCTCTCCCCTCCCCTCCCTCCGCGATCGGTCCCTCCTCCCCGCTGCACTCTGGGGCTTAGGCCTCCCCTTCTCCCGCCCCCCGCAGCTGCTGGAAAGGAAGGTCCACCAGGCGGGTCAGCCTCTGGGCAGGGGCCAGCGCTACCCCTGGCCCGCCACACCCCCTCCCCGCCCCGCGCCCAGGGCCCCGCGCCACTCCGGGATGCGCGGTCCCCGGACGAGCTGGGGGACCTGCCGGCGGGCTCGCAGCCTGCCCCTACCTCCTGGGGACCTGGCCTCCGCTCCTCCGCAGCAGCCGAGCCTCTGCACCCGGGCCACCTCCCGGGGGAGGTGGGAGGGAAGTGAGCAGCCCGCCGGGACCTGCTGCCGGCGTAGCCCGCGCCGCTAACTTTTGCCCGAGGTCTCCGCCGCCAGGTTGACCTCATGAGCAGAGCGGGTCTCAGGAAGGGCTGGGAGGTCCCCGATGGGCCCAGGAAGGACGCGATGCAGCGCGGGAACGCGCACCGCCGGCTCCTTCCTAATCAGCTTCCCCGGCTCCTAACAGCTGACCTTTCGACTGCCAAATGGACAGCGAGCAACTCCATCTGAGGGATAGTGGCCAGGCTTTACCATTTTTGTTTGTTGTTTATGAAGCTTCGATTTCTTGAGAAGGCATTTTGGCATCTTAATCGTATTAAGTCTTGATTGCTTTATTCAGATGTTGGCAATGAACACCTTAACTTCTCCAGGCGCAGCCTATGCGTCCTGCTGTGCCTTTTATCACAAGACTTTCTTAGGGTGCAGAGCCGGCCCTGGTGTTGCCTAGTAGCTCCCGGCAGAATTAATTCTGTTGTGGTTTTATGGTTTCCAAGCAAAGTCAAACACAGTCTCTTCACCAACAACGAGGTCGGAGTCCAACAGGATTATTGCTAAACTAATTGAAGCTATGTTGCAAGAATCTTAAAAATAATAACTACCCCCTGGAATCTTCGATCTGAACAAAATATTTCTTCATATTCTGAATGTGCTGAATGTAAGAACCAGTTCATAAAGTAGATGAAGTTTCTCTTTGCCTCCTGCTCGCCCCTCATCTGCTGCCAAAATGATCAGTACTTAGTTTTCTATTTTCTCCAAATTCTCTTTCTTCTGGATCCTATCAAAGTAATAACATCTGAAATGAATCTGGTAAAAAAAAAGTAAAAAAAAAACAGTCTGTGGTATTTGCTTTCCCTATGTTTACACCTATATTTTATTTTTTATATATATTTAAAAATCTGCTATAGGGCTCATGGACTCACTGGAGAGAGAGAGAGAGAGAGAGAGAGAGAGAGAGAGAGAGAGCATCCTCTCAGGGAAGATGGCCATGGCCACATCATCATCCTTTCTCTTCCATTTTCCTCTTGGGATTTTGAGCATGCATGCACATGTGCCCAGTGTGTTGTCCAAGTTGCTGGGACTGAGATTAGAACCATGTAGTCAGCCGTGCGGGTCCAGTCACCTTAACCACCATGCCACAGGTTGGCCCTGTGTTTACACTTTTAGAGATCAAAGAACGAATCTTATGGCAGAACTTGATCCAAGAGAATGCTGAGCCTGGAGGAGGGGGTGTTTCAAATCAATGCATTTCTGCCTCTGTCTAAGGACAATGCCCATCATGGATGCCCTGAGCTCCTTCAGAGAAACCTCCAATATCTGATCATTCTAGGTCAGCACTTTCTCCCCAGTGACCATCAGTCTAGACTCCAGGCCTACCACTGAGGAGGAAAGGCTCGAATTGTCTCAGTTGTACTTCTCAGTCCCTACCACCACGTAACCAAGGCAGAGTAAGAGATAGTCACAAACCTGGTAGTTCATGTGTAACGCAGCTGTTTTATGGGGTTGACTCACCAGAGAAGTGATCCACTTAGTACATAGGCCTGAAACAGTGCCCCCTCCAACTGGAAGTCCTTCACTAGGTTTAACCTCTGTTCTCTCAGGCTCGGACAGGCAGGAGCACAGGAAGGGGTGGTTGGCTTTGGTTCCCTGTTGTGTCTGAACTTCCAGTCTCAGCTCAACTTTACCCTTCTCCATAGAAAAACTAAACACATTTATACTCTTCAAAAGGGCTTGTGCTTTTTTTTTTTTTTCCAAATATCCTTGCAAAGGGTTATAGCACCATTTATTCAACAGCCAAATTGTTTGAACAAATACCTACCATATTATAAATACTGTCCTAAAAATGAGTGTTAAGTAAAATCTGACCTGGTTTTTGCCTGCACAGAGCATACGATATGATCATGGAGAGACATGTACTCATTCATCAAAGAACCACATGAGTACCTATAAAAATTCTTCAAGAAAAGGCAAATGTTATGAGAGTTTCAATGGGGGTTAATTTGTTTCACAAATCAGAAAGACTTTGCTAAGGAAAGTGACATTTGAATGGTGATCTGCAGAGAAAATGGTATTAAACTTTGTGAAAGGGGGTAGGGTGGAGGTCTGAAAAGTCCCCCAGACAGAGGCATAGCCTGTGCACAGGTGCTATGGAATGAAAGTGCACTGTGCCTTTGAGGAATTGAGGACTGATAAACCTGTAGAAGAGAAAGGAAGGGAGGGAGCAATGGGGTCCGCGAGGCTCAAAACAGAACCACGAGCAAACTGCTCTGGCCTTAGGCAACATCCTGAAGAGATGTGCTTTGACATTAAGCCATTCAAGAACGTTCAGTAGGTGGTCCAAGATGATTAGATGTTTTGAAATGCTCTTTATGGTTATAAGGTGAAAAATGGATTAGAAGTGGGGCCAAAAGTGATGAAAGATGGTGTTGCAGTAATCCTTTAGAAAAGTTCATGGTGTTGGTTACTAGAGTGATGATGGTGGCAAGGGAGAGTGGGGAGATAAAACCTACAGGGCTTAAGACCATGGGTGATGCTAGAGACCCAGTATTCATGTGCCCTGAAAGTCGTATGTTGAAATGTAATTGTGGATGTGTTTGTATTTGGAGGTAGGTCTTTGAGAGGTGATTCACTTGTGGTTGGCGCCCTTGTGAATGATATTAACGCTCTTCTGTAAAAGAGACTGTGAGGGCTTCCTTCTCCTTCTACTATGTGACAACACAGCAAGAAGGCAGTCGTCTTTGAACAGGAAGTGGGCCTTCGCCAGACACCAAAGCTACCAGCACCTTGATTATGGACTTCCCAGCCTCCAGAACCATGAAATATAAATGTCTATTGTTTATAAGACAAAGTCCAGCGACAAAGCCATTATGCCAACTGCTGATCCCATGTTCTCTCTCTTTTTTTTTTTATTCAGAGTTTTGCTATGCTTTCTAGGCTAGCCTCAAATTTATAATCCTTCTACCTCAGCCTCCTGAATTTGGGATTCCTGGCCACGTGCTGCCATACCTAGCTTTTAGGTCGGATTACCCAGAATTGAACCTGGGCCTCCCATGTGGTCCCAGCCTGTGGAGCACAGTATCTTAGTACATACTCCAAGGCATCCAGGCCTAAAGCATTAGACTTTTTTTTTTTTTTTTTAAGTTTTTGCCATAGGACATGTGTGCTCACTGGGGAGACACAGAGAGGGAGAGAAATCAACCCTCCCCCCCACAAAAATAGCCATGTTGCAATTCCTTCTCCTGTAGTCTTTCAGGATTTCTGGCATGCACATATGCATGATTAGATGTTTTGAAATGCTCTTTATGGTTATAAGGTGAAAAATGGATTAGAAGCATTATTTTCAAGTCATTGGGTTCAGGACTAGAACCACAGTCAGCCATGTGAGAATCCAATGCCTTAGCCACTATACCACCTGCTGGCCCCAAGCATTAGATTTTTAAACAGGAAAGGCCTAGGTTTGAGTCTTGGCTCTATCATTAACTATGTATGTGGGTTTTAACTAGTAATTTAACTGCTCATAAATTTAAATTTTACAAACCTACAATTCAGGACTACAGTATGTCTTATTCATAGGGCTATTGTAGAAGTGAAATGACCTAATATGTGAAAAGCACTTAGTGCTTCACTGTCTGGCGTGTGGTCAGTAAGTGCAAGAGCTATACCTAGCATCATTATTTTGTTATAGTTATTATTACAATAATTCTCGATGAGTCTGAGTTTGCCAAGTGAAGGGAAAGTTGTCAGTCTCAACTTTACTTTACAATAGCCTGATTGAGCTAGGACACCAGTTACTGAGAGTAAGACATAATCCCAGGACTCTCACAGTCTCAAAGACAGGGCCAGGTTAGTCACCCGATTTGATTTCCTCCCCACTAGGCTCAAGACCTGTCCTCCTCATCTGTCTTCTTTTCAATCTCACTTTACAAAAAATTCAATTCCCTTAAGTTACTGCATCTGGGTCTCCAATATCTTCTTTGTGCATTAACTGTAGGTAGCAAAGTGCAGTGAAAACCAATTGCTTTTAGCTTTATCACAATATTGGAATAATTTTGTTCCATATATTTGTAAAAAAGAGTTATCATGTCCAAATGAAATCAGTAAATAAGCATTCCTATTTCATGTAACTGCATTTAATACCTTGGCAAAAACCTACCATAATTCAAATACGTTATTGATTTATCAAAAGCAGCAGCCCAGGGCCTTAGAGAGGTGATTTACTTATTTATTTATTTATTTATTTATTTATTTATTTATTTATTTATTTATTTATTTATGAGAGGTTTTTGCTACCGGGTGCATGCACTCGCCAGAAAGACAGAGAGAAAACAGAGAGACAAAAAGCAAGAAATCACCCCCCAGCAGGGATGGCCACACTTCAATCCCTTCTCCATTCTCCTCTCAGGATCTTGGGCATGCACGCACACGTGTCCGGCATGAGTTTAAGCCACCGGGTCCAGGACTCAAACCATAGTCGACTACATAGGAGTCCAGCGACATAGCCATTATGCCAACTGCTGGTCCCTAGAGAGGTGAATTTTTACATATATGAGTACGTGCAACTCAGCAAGTAGGTCTCTTCTCCCATAAGTCTCTCCAAAACCAACTTCCTATGCACCATGCTATGAGAATCTAAAGTTTTGTTTTATAACTCTTACTTTTTAAATGTAAAGGGGTATTGTACTGGTCAGGGTCTTGATGCAGTCAATAATGTTCTGACTTTTTAGGTTTTAGAAAACTTGAGGATGCTCTTGCTAAGTAATGGCCCCAAATAGTGTCAACACCATTTCCAAAAAGGGAAGAAAAGATAGGATATTAATTTTCTTCCTGGCAAAGAAGCCTCAAGAGATTTTGGGGTTCAAAGTACTCAGATTCACCCAAATCCTCCAAAATGCCCCTTTTCCAATTCTCAGAGTCCACCCTTAAATTTCATGAAGACAGTGGGGACAAGTAGATGGTGTAGTGGTTATGTTGTTGGAGTCCCACATGGCCAACCATGGTTCAAATCCCAGAGCCAGTGACTCAAAAATCAGCCAGGTGCATGAAGGTGCATGCCCAAGATCCCAGGAGGAAAATGGAGGAGAAGAAATTGCGGTGTGGCCATCCCCCTGGGGGGTGATTTTTCACTTTCCCTTTCACTATCTTTGTCTCTCTCTAGCAAGCGCGCCTGCTCTAAGGCAAAAACCTCTAAAAAATAACTAATCCTGAATTAAGCTTGTGCTGTCATTTTGTGACTGTAAAGAACAGATCTTAGGCAGGATTTCTGGCTAAATGACCAATGCGGCTGCAAGGGTAAGTATCCTAGAAATTCTCTGGTTCCCTTGACCCCAGTTCCTGAGCCTGTCACTTTCTTACAGTCTCTGGTGCAATTGAAAGTAGCTGACACAGCCCATCGTCCTCATTTTCTTTCCCACCATGAGATTGCACAATAGTAGTTGACTTGGTTTTCTGAGTTCTCGTCTTCACAAGGTCCTGAACTTCAGGTACTCGTGAGTGTTCATTTACACGACAGTGCACCACCAGACGCCGTGTCTCCTTAGAATCCTATTTTATGTTGGCAATGAGGTCGTCACTGAATACAAGTGCACCCAGGACAAAAAACAAGATTCCCGTCTTTGAAAATCTGGAACCAGTCCTGGCTTGAAATACTGGGTCAGTCAGGATTTATAAAAGACAAATCAAAAGAATGTGAGGGTTTAATGCAGGGAGTTAGATACTAACATCTTGGTGGAACGGCTGCAGAGTGGGTGCCTTTGGTTTTCAGGAGGCACCAGGGCAGGAGCTGTCCAGCACTCAGCAAGTTGCTGCTGCCACCCAGAGGTCAAGAGACTGCAACGAACCTCCAGAGTATCCCGGCCACCCCTGCGGAGGCAGCCCTGGGGCAGGAGCTCAGGTTCAGTCAGCACCACTGCACAACTGCCATTGCTGTGGGGGAGAACTCAGTGTCCCCTTGCCTTCCAAGTGCATGAGAGAGCATTGACAGGATGTAAATTTCACCCAAAGTCCTGAGGACAGGAGCTTGGGAAATGCTATGTCCAGGCTACTAGCCCCTAGACCATGAGTGAAAGTTGGTTACCAGCAACCAGTGTTCATTACTGTCACAGACTTGGGTTGAACTGGTTAAGGCAGATGTCTGTTTACATGACAACTCACAGAAATTCCAGTTGAAGAGTCGTTTAAATATAATTCTCATGATAATATTGTTTTACAAGTCTGAAGCTAGAGTTTTAAGACTATTTTTGAAAGGAACATGAACTATTTTAGCCTCGTGAGATATTATGACTCTGCAAGGCACTTCTCTTGTCACTTTCTCTCACGATTTCTTCAGGAGCTGTTCCTCTTAGACCCTGTTGTCCCTCCCCACCTTTATTACTGCCTCTCAGGGTCAGTCTTGACCTTGTCATTATCAATAATGAAAAGTATGGTCTGTTGAGGATGATGTGTATAGTATTCCCAACTGGACTGCTGAGAAATGTCTACATGTTGGAATATTCACTTTGCAAGCTAAGTGACATATGTGATTAAATGTATAAAAGAAATTGAAATAAAATATATTTAAAAAAATGACAATTATTTATAGTGATAAAATCTCTGTTGTAAAAACCCCACTCTCTGAGCATTACCTCCTTGTTCCCAGTCCTCCCTCTAGGATTCCAGTTCTAGTGATCCCTCAACTGAACAGGACCATGTATCCACTGCAGTGCCACTGCTGGCCCTTATGATGCCTTGGTTTGAATTTTTAAGACATTTCAAATTCAGATTTGGAAACAATGATCATAGATTTTTTTTGGGGGGGAGAGGTTTTGCCATACAGTACATGTGCTCACCAGAAAGACAGAGAGACAGAAAACAAGAAATCACTCCCCAGGGAGGATGGCCACACCACAATCCCTTCTCCTCCATTCTCCTCTCGGGATCTTGGGCACACGTGCATGGGTCCGGGACTTGAACCACGGCCGACTACATGGGAGTCCAGTGATAGCCATTACATCAACTGCTGGTCCCGGATCATAGATATTTTTGATAAAACAAGACATTTGAGAGCCACCTTCCAAAATTAGCTAAGGAAAACTCCTCTTCATGTATACTTCATCTATCCTTTCCTGACAACAATATTCTTTTCCCTAGATATATTCCTTTCTTTTCTCTTTACTTGCTTATTCCCATCAGCATGTAAACAGGCAGCAATCTCTCCCATGCTAATAATAATTAAAGGGGGGGGGGGGGAAACAACCTCTCTTGATCACTTCCTTAACTGCAAATAATATATACCTCATTTCTCTCCTTTCAAACAAAACTCCTGGTAAGACTTGTCTATATTCACCATTGGCAATTTTTTTTAAGAATTATTTTATTTTATTTATTTATTTAAATTTGCTCAGAGAGGGAGAGAGAGAGAGAGAGAGAGAGAGAGAGTAAGAAAGGAAGCCACTAGGTCCGAGAATCAAACCGAGGTCAGCCATGCGTGAGTCCAGCGTCCCTAGCCACCACACCACCTGCTGGCCCCCACTGGCTATTTTTCTCCATCCATTTGCTCTTTAACTAAAGTCAGTCTCTCACCTCTCCTTTCTACCTTATTTAAGTTACTAGTGACTTCTTTTTTTAAAAATTTTATTTATTTATTTATTTTTTTAAAATATGTTCGATCCCATTATTTAGCTTACAAAGTGAACATTTGAATATGTAAACATTTCTCCCTAGTCCAGTTGATCAAAATACCTTCAACAGATAGCACCACACCTCCTTGTCCGATAGTCCCTACCCGGACCTAGTACTTGACAAGATGCACTTGACAACTTTCATCTTCCTCCTCCTGGAGTGATGCCCTCAATAGCCTTCTGAACCCACCAGACTCTCCCTCTCCTTCCCTCTCATTCTGGCTGTCGCTTCTAGGTATCCTGAGCTACTTCCTCCCCTCCTCAGCCTCTGGACTCTGGAGGACCAAGAGCTCCATCCATGGAGCTTTTTCTTTCCCAGCTGTACCAATTCCCTGGGGGTTCTTATTCAATCTCATGGTATTAAATACGACATAAATGCTATGATCCTAGAATTTAAATATCTAGCCTTACCTTTCTCCCAAACTCCAGAATTCTATATCCAATCACCGAATCAGGATTTCTACTGGGAAGTTTAATAAGTATCCCAAATAAAATATCTCTAAATTTCCACTTCCTTTTAACCTGCCTCTTTCTTTCTCACACCAGTTAATGGTAACTTCATTCTTCTCAGTTCCTCAAGCCTCTCACATTGGTGGCATACTTGACAATCCACTTTTTCTCATTTCTCACTTTGAGTCAATCAGCAAACTACGTAGACTCTACGTTAAAAATATATCTATGGAATATCCTTATTTTTAGAAAATAAATTCTGAAATATTTAACTCATAGGGCAAGATGTAGCCAACATACTCGCAAGAAGTTAAAAAAATAATGTTAATACAAGAGAGGGATAGAGAAAATAGATGGAACACAATGTCAACCACTGGAATCTGCTTAAAAAGTACATGGGAGTTCCTGTAGTAGTCTCAAAACTTCTCTTTAAATTTGTAAAAATATATCTAAAATTCATCATCCAACAGCTCCATTGCTATATCCTCGGCGATCACCTCTGGACCTTCTTAATCTAACAGAAAAATCATATTGCAGCATGAATTACATGATACCACCTTTTTTGCTCAAAATCCTCCTAAAGCACTCCATCTCACTTAGAGTGGAAGCTGAAGTCCCTTTATGACCCATCAGGCTCTATGTGATTTGTCTCTCCTTCCCCGGGGACTGTCTAGCCTGGACTGCCGCTCTCTGCCTCACCACTGCAGGGCAGTGCATGCACTGCTCCACGTTCTGCAGCCCACTAAGCAAGCTGCCGCCTTGGTGCAGCTAAGAGCGCTTCTGTACAAGATTTCTTCTATCGACAAATTCAGTGCAGAAAGTCATTCACATGACTTTCTCTGAATTCTTTCATTTTTTTTTTTCTTTCGAGCATCACCTATTCCATATAACCTTTGCTGAATATCCTATTTAAAACTTTGAAAATACAGAGACTGGTAGGTGGCACCGTGGTCGAGGGCACTGTACTCCCACATGGCTAACCATGGTTCGAGTCCCAGACCGGGTGACTTTTCTCACTTTCCCCTCTCTCTGTCCCTCTCCGTTCAAATTAAAGTAAATAAATTAATTAAGTTAAATAAAAAAATTCTTTGGGACCAGCAGTTTAGCATAATGATTATGTTGCTGAACTCCCATGTAAGTTGACTATGGTTTGAGTCCCAGAACCGGTGGCTTAAAATCACGCTGGGCGCATGTGCATGTGTGCCCAAGATCCCAAGAGGAGAATGGAGGAGAAGAGATTGCGGCGTGGCCAACCCCCCTGGGGGGTGATTTCTCGCTTTCTGTCTCTCTGTCTCTCTCAGTCTTTCCGGCGAGCGCATGCGCCCTATAGCAAAAAACTCTCAAAAAAATATATATATAATTCTTTAAAAATATCAAAATACACTCTACTTTTAGAATTCTTTATTTCATGTGTTCTTTTTCCTCTAGCACTCAGCACTAACATTCTATATATTTCCTTACTTATCTAGTTTATTTCCTGTCTATCATGAAACATAAGCTCCATGAGGACAGATGTTTTTGTCTAACTCTTATAGTCCTAGCATTTAAAACAGACACAAAAGAGACAGTCAATACATATTGATTAATCAAATAAATGAAAATGTACCACTAGTATTATGCCTTATAGAATTCTAAATACCATCAACTATATTGTTACATTATTATCCATCTAATCAGAAAATGGTTACTGAAATCTTTGGGCCATCTTGACCCTCAATGAACCATCAACACAGGATATCCCATATTCATGGTGCAAGATGGCAGAAAAGATGTTTTTCTTTCCTTTCAGCTCTTAATTTTGTCTTTTCTTCTTGGTTTACAGTTTTTTTACTACTCCAAAGCACTTCTTCTGCTATTGAACTTTACTTCTGTTTGAATGTAGTATAGTCACACAGCCCAAATGGCTCCTGATAAGAAGACATCTCCAAAATTCTCTGATAAAATTCACCTCTGATATTTTACGCTGTTTTTCTTATTTGCCTTGGGTTTGTATTACTGTCTAGGAATATTGGAATCATTTTCTTTGGTACTCCATCATATATTAATATAATCTACTCTTGCACAATTCTTATTTATCTCTCTTTTAAAAGATCTTACTATTTACTGAATACTTTTGAAAGTTAGCTCATAGGCCGCCACCATTCTAACTTGCGTATGACGGTTTTCCTAAAACTGCTTGTAGCTGAGTTTTGTTTACAAGATAACTGCCAGCAATGACATCAAGTCATCGATGAGTTTGCAGAAGGGAAAGGTTTATGGGAACTGAAGAACTTCCTAATTGGATTATCAGAGTGTCCCAGAGTGTCTGAATGAGTTTATGAGTGTATATGGTTTCATTGGCCATGTCAAGAAGCTGCTCTCTGAAAAGGAAAGATCCCCATTTGTAAGTTTCTTCTTCCTGTTTTATTTTATGATCCATTTTCATTTTAGGTGGAAAATTTGTGAAACATCACCAGAATCCAATTTCTGTATGAACATGTGTCAGTTTAGATCATGATGCGAACAGAAGATGAGCTGGCTGTCACTGGCAGAAACAATATTTATTAGTTCATGAAAATCCAGAGGGTAGGTGTCAGGATTTCCCCTAAGTTCTCACCAGAGATCTGGTTTCTATTCCTCTCTTCCATGCTGCCCATATACTGGATTTGTTCTAGGGCTGATTCTTCTCATGTTTGTAAGATGCTATCAGCAATAACTAGAGAAGCACACCGGGTGGGGTGGGGAGACTTCCAACAGTTCATGAAAAAGTGTGTACTATGAAAAAAACTATGAGTGGATTATGACATTTTTTTTGGCACCAAAATAAACTTATACTTTAACTTTATTTTTTTCCTGATTTTTTCTTGTATTGCTTAACTTCTAAGAAAGCTTCTTAGCCAAAAAATATCCTGCATCTAAAAGATTATTATGTAGATGATAAGGACCTATTTCCTATTTTCTTAAACATAAAATAGAAAATGAACTCACTAAAAATGGAATATTTTTCAAATACAGGTAAAATTGTTTTAATAATAATATATATTAAACCCTAGGAGTTTCCCCCAATTATTATCTTTGAGTACAGTTTTAAGATTTCTTTGTCCATGTTCTAATATCAGTCTGGCAATCAACAGGGCCTAAAGTGCATATACAAAAATTAATTTTGCCTCCCCACGGTGATCGTTATATCCCAGGGTGACTACCACTGTGACAGCTGCTGTAATTAGAGAGGCAGTGGACTGTATTCCATTTCCAACTAGAGCTGGCCTTAGGCAATTCAGATGAACTGCATAGACCTCAGCTTCCTCCTCATCCCATTTCATGTGTCATGGCAGGGATAAAAGCATGAGATGATCGATTAGACCAGAAAAGACAGAATTCAAAGTTCAGAACTAAAAATTCAGGAAGATACAGAGTTAGAGTTCAGTGTATGCCTTCATTTATTATCCAATGTTTATTGAGTGGTACTACATATGTACCAGGCAGTGTCTTTGTGTTTATCAGAGCAGTTAACAAACAGAAAATGTCCTTGCTTTTATAGAGTTTATCTTCAACATAAGGAAAGTATGCAATGAACAATATATTAGGTCATCAAGAAAGTCATGACGTATTTTTCTATGCAAAATGCATCATGACTTTTCTGACAACCCAAAACATACAGGTATGTACTATATTGGATAATGATAGCTGCTCAGGAGAAAAAGCAAAACAGAGAAGAGACAAAAGATATGTAAAGAAAACGGCTAACATGTTCATTCATGTAACTTCTGAGAAAATCCTGAAGAACATAAATGAGGAAGTCACAGGAAGCTTATCTGGAGAATACCTCTGGGGAGAACAAGAAACAAGGTCAAGGCTCTGAGGTTGAAGATGCCTTCCTCTGTTTGAGGAAACCCGAGGGCATTGAAAGGATGGTGAGAGAGCTGTAAGAGACAAGGGCTTAGACCTGGCAGGTGGTGACACAGGCATGACAGGTTATATAAGCCTACTAGGGAGTTTGCCATTATTCTGGGTTATACAAGAATCTACTGAGGTATCTGACCACAAAAGGGAATAATGTATCTTGTACTTTAAGAAGACAGTTGACTCCTATATTGATGATAGACTGGAGGATTAAAGACAGAATCAGGGAGATGATTAGGACACCATTGCAGTAACAGAGAGGGAAGATGTTGGTGGCTTGGGTCAGGGTGATTTTCAATATATATTAATTAATATATATTGATCAATTCTCAATATGTATTTTGAAGCTTAACAGATCATTGACAGACTGGATATGACATGCAAGAGAGAGAAATCATTAGAGCATTAAGATGAGTTTTTCTAAAGTTCATGAAGATATTTATGTTCTAACAAGTCTAAAATTGGAAGTGTCTCATTCCCACAGGGCAAGTTTCAAGTGATCCTGTGGGCCAGTCAGAATGGGTAGAATAACAAAGGTTCTAAATATGGGTTAAGAGATAGAGTGAATCAGGTAATGGAGGAATGGCTGAGAAAGTGATCAGCAGATCGATCAGGTGATCAGTCCACCTCTAGGGAGGAATGCCTATATGAGCACATATCATGGTCATTTTGATTATGATGGATTTGGAGCTTAAGTAGTAATTTGATCACCTTGGAACAAAGTTCAGAGTGGTGTAGCTGCAGAGGCGCTAGTGCCTTGCTAAGACACCCAGAGTGAAAGTGTGCATACAACATAACCGCATGCTGCCTGACTACTGCGTTGGTGTCCTACAGCTCTCTGTTCTGCCTTGACTAAGCCAGGGCTAAGAGCAGAGGCCAGGCCAGGCCAGGCTTGGGTTGAAACCTAACAGGAAGTATAAGAAGTTGGATTCCTGGAAGCCAGGCAAGTTCCAATCAGGCAGTCTTTCAATAATGCACCTAGAGATCTTATCTTTGGGGAAGATACAAATGCTGGGTCAGTGGTAATCTATGGAAAACAGTCTCATGCTCTGAGGCCTCTGCAGTCTCTGCTGCCTTAACTGTTGTGTCAATGACTTTCTGCTGTCTTACTTAGTTGCTGTGTCAAGGACTTTCTGAGGGTGTGTTCGGTCTTCATCATTACGTCCTAGAGATGGCTCCCTGGGACTTCAGGCAGGGTTCCTGCTACTCCTGGCTGTTACTGAGACTGAAGAAACGAAGCACGTCTCCAGGTAGAAGTATACAGACTGTGGAAGGCATGAAAGTAGGAAATTATTTGGTATGCATAGAAATTGTGAGGAATTATATTTTACTGAAATGTGGGGATGACAAAAGGCAAGTCCAGGAAGAACTCCTGTGGAGACCTGGATGGTTAACCTCTATGTGGAATGATTAATGATCTGTGAGAGGAAAGAAACGGTATGGGTATTACATTAAAAAAAATCTTTATCCACTTTCAAAATGAGGGTGTAGTAGTCTGCTAAGGCTTCCATAACAAAATACCACAGACTGGATGATGGAATAGATACCTACTGTCTCTTAGTTTCTGGAGACTGGAAGTTCAAGATCAAGGTCTGAAAAAAAGAGCCGTTTCCTACTGAGGTCGCTGTGACTTGTAGGTGTTGATCCCCTCACCAAGTCCTCGTGTGGCCTCTCCTGTGTGCACATCCCTGCTCGCTCTTTCTCTCTTCACAAGGACACTAGTCATTCTGAATTAACATCCCTTTTTTATGACTTATTGTAACTTTACCTCTTTATATTTACCTCCAAATACAGTTACATTAGGGAGTAGGGCTTCACTCAACATACGGCTTTGGGGGAGATACAGTTTAGTCCATAAGAAAAGTATAAAATGAACCCCTAAAATACCATTAAAAGTTTGCAGATGGGAAGAAACTGGGATCTGAACTACGTGGATCACAGTGGAAAGGCAAAGATGGCTATGAAGGCCACAGCGATTGAGCTGTTGTTTGGATATAGAGATCACATGAGAGGAATCAACAATAAATCAAAAGCACTGACCTGGAATAACAAGAAAGATACTGTCCTTAAACAAAATGTGGTCTTTTTTATATGTGTGCTTATTTGCCTTTTTCACGTTGTCCTTCATTTATCATTTCTAGAGACTACCTCCACCCTATTTTTTTTTCTATTTCCCATCTTCTCCAAATCGCTGCAGCAGCAGAAATTCTGCCATTCTTCATTCAGCTCATCTTCCTTAAGACAATTCCAGGAAGCAGCTCCTCCGTGCCGTTTCTCCCGTGCCCTCTTCTGCTCCTCTCCCTGCACGTCCACACGGTGCCAGGGCGTGATGCATTCTCTGGTTACTAGTTCTGTCTTTTTGTTGTCCTTCCTCGGCCCCATCACTTCTGTTGTCATCTCTTCTTTGGTCTCAGTTATTGTCCTAAGAATCATTATGGCTAAGGTATTGCTTGATGATTTATATGTAAAAAGATAATTTTAAAGGCAATTTATTTTAAAAAGGGGGAAACATACGAATGCAGAAGTACCAGTTTATAGACCTGTAAATGTGCTTTTGGGACTCCATTCCCCAGTCGTACTGACCAAAATGTGAATAGGGTAACATGAACTCGGGAATGAGGACACACACACGGGTCATTACTGAGGCAGGAGGAGGCTAGCAAATGGAAGTGGGTAAGGGGCTGGAGCACCTGCCCATGTGGCTAGACAGAAAAACCCAGTCAGGGCAGGAACTTCCCGGTACATTCAAGGCAATGTAGTCAGGAGATGAACAGGGGATGTGCATCTTATTAAGCCAAATTTAATATAGCCAAAGAGATAAACCAGTGAACCCAGCCATGTTTGATAGAACCCACGAGATGAGACTATCAGTGGGCCCAGCCAATGACCATCTAACACAGCCTGGATTTAAGAATTATAAACCTTGCAGCATGTGACTGCCAGGGCCTTCTGGGTCACTCTTTCTCTGCTCTGGCCTGCTCCTACCTCTCAGGGATGTACTTTCACTTTTACTAAATATACTACCTTTCCCTTTCACGATTGATGTGTTTCATTCAATTCTTTGTCCAAAACACCAAAAACCTGGACATCATCACAGAAGCCATCCGTCAGCATTATGCAAAAGAAAACTTAGATAAACGCATGGACGGTTATTAGAAAACAGAGAATAATAGAAATTGTGTTACTGGAGGGCGCTTTTCGAAATTTTTGAGATTTATATAAAAGCAATGCTTTCCAAATGCTATATCTGAATTATCTGGGGAGCTTGGTTGAAATACATTTTCTTAGACACCAGCCCTGTGCTCTGAATATACCTCAGGTAATATAGACACCAGCCAGGTTGTTCAAAGAGACTCAGATCAGGGCTGATCCCACAGTGCAATGGTTAAGTGCTGTGCATAGGGAACAGGATCCCACGTGGTCAACTGTGGCTGGAGTCCCATCCCAGCAGCCTAGGAAATGTGCCAAGCGTGTATGTGCACTTCCCCAGCATCCTGATGGGATAGACAAATGAGGGAAAAAAGGATTATAGCATAGTCACACCCCAGTGGGAGGTGCTTTATCTCTTTTCTTGTTCTCTCTGGTGGACTGGTGGATGCACCTGCTCTGGGACAAAAAAAAAAAAAAAAAAAGTAAAGAAAAGAATACAGCCATATATATATATGTGTGTGTGTGTGTGTGTGTGTGTGTGTGTGTGTGTGTATGGCTGTATATATATATATATATATATATATATATATATATATATATATATATATATACCTACTTCACTTCTAAGACAGTCTAACCACTTTTACCCCCAATAGAGATTAACAGAAATTTTATAGTGGCAATAAACTTTACAAATAAGTTTAACTTCTTTTCAGTTATTACCCAAAATATACCAACCTGTTAATACTTAAGAAATTAAAAAGAAGCATGTAAATGCTACTGTTGTGCTAGTTTAAAAAACCTTGCAGTATCAAACATTCATAATGGGTAAACCAAATAATTACTGCTAAGCAGGTTAAGTTGTTCCAGTTTCAAATGATATAGCCAGGATTTTTGATTCTATTGAACATGCAGGTAACAACTCAAATCACCTTACAATGCTATATATATGTTACATAGCATTGTAACAGGACCTCATGTTACAGAACCCCTGAAATTTAACTAGTGACAGAGGCCGCATGTTCCAAAACAGTTACCTCCCATCTCAGAATAATTAATGTGTTACTAAAGAATTTAGGTTGCTTGCTACTTCCTGCTCACCAGATCCAATTCAAATAATGTCATTAACATAATGGATGAGTGTAGCCTCCTGTAGAATATCAAAATGATCAAGGCTCCATGCACTACGTAATGATAGCAGGAGAATGGATATAACTCACTAAACGTATACTTTGGGCTCTCTCATATAAGTATAAATTGTTTCTAATTTCCCTTAATGTTGGGAGTGAAACAAATTGCCAGGCCAGCAGCTGCATGCTAAATGAAAAGAACTGTTATCTGCTCAGAGATTCTGCATCTGTAAACACAGCAGTGATTGGTTTCTCTACCTGTTCACAGTTGCTCTCATCTCTTGTTATTTCCAGTAACCCAGCTGCCTTTGGCCCAGCTAAAGCACATGAGTTAAATGAGGTATGGTAGGAATTACTAGTCTTACCCTTCTTAAGTCTCCTGTGGTAGAACCTACCTCTGCATTCTTCCAGGTATACAGACTGCACATTTTTTAACTATCTTGGAAGAGGATGGAGGAGCAGTTCCAGTTCTGGCGTTTCTCGTCTCCGCTTTCTTTGTCTTTTTTATTGTAGGATTTTACCATAGCAGACATGTGCTTGCCAGAGAGAGCAAGCAAGGGATCGAGAGAGAGAGAGGGAAATCAGTCCCCAGGGGGATGGCCATGCTGCATCCCTTTTCTTCCCTACTCCTCCTGGGACTTTCGGCACAAATGCACACATACCTGGTGTGATTTTCAAGCCTCTAGGTCTGGGACTCAGTTATCAGCCATCTGAGAGTCCAGCACCTTAACCATCACACCACTTGCTTGTCCTAGTCTCTACTTTCTACTGGAATGGCCCTCACTGCATGCATCAGGGAAACAATCTAAAGGCTGCCAGTGGGAAGGGCTATGTCACTGGACTCCCTTGTAGTCGACCACAGTTCGAGTCCCAGACCTGGTGGCTTAAACTCATGCTGGGTGCATGTGTGTGCATGCCCAAGATCCCTAGAGGAGAAGGGATTGCTTCATGGCCATCCCCCCTGGAGGGTGATTTCTCACTTTCTGTCTCTCTCTGTCTTTCTGGTGAGTGCATTGCTGGCGAGTGCATGCACTTTATAGCAAAAACCTCTCAAGTAAATAAATAAATAAATAAGACTGTCAGGTACTGATTGTATCTATTTTCACTAGACTTTTTGGAACTGGGAAAATATTTTTGGATAATACCACTGAAGAGTTCCTACTTTACCCCATAGGACATATTTTAAACATATATATAAGAAAGAACTTCCATATTTCCATCATCCCCTGGAAGACAGACGTAGAGAGAAATATCACTGACTCCATAAGCCTCTGCTCTGACTGTGTTCCCAGAATCAGGACTGAATTACATCACTTCTGGAAGGACTGGGTATTTCCTTGTCCTCAGTGGTTTTGGTAGGTTGTCTGGAGAAGGATCAGGAAAAGATTCACATTTTTTTTACTGATGGTCAGTCTATAGAGACCTTCTATAAAGATGCCCAGTTTTCTCCTGAAAGTTTTCAATCTCCGCAGCATGGTCTAGATGTGGAAACTCAGTAAGAGGCTGTGAGTCCCCGCTTCGGCAACCCGAATTATGTTTCTGCAAACATACTCAAGATTCTCTTTCTATCTATGTCACTTTTTATAGCACTTAAATATTATTTACTTGTCCTAAATATTTTGTTGCTATAAGAAAAAAATAGAATAAAGCTTGAGTCTTAGTTTGTAACTTAAAAAAAAGGTAATATTTTTATATGTAAATGGCATGTAAAATCTGCTTTCTCTTCCAAGTTCTGAAATCTAAGTAAAACAGTGTATCTAGTTGTGGATACTTTTTAAAAATTGTGTCTGTATTTTCTCCAGACATTCTCTTATTTCTTTTTTATGTGCTAGAGAACATATGTACCGTAGACAGAGGCAGAAAAAGAGAGAGGAAGCACTCCCAGTGGTGATGGTCATGCCACAAAACCTTCTCCATTTTTCCATGCTGTTAAAACTTTGGGCATGCATGCACATGTGCTTGGAGTGTTTTAGAGCAGCTAGGGACTGTATTCAAACCATGGCTGATGATTTTGGGTCCAGCTCCCTTACGACTAGGCTATGGGGCTGGCCCTCTCTTACTTTTTAGTTAAAACTTTCTTGTCCAGGTGCTGGCAGGTGATGAGGTAGTTAAGGCGTTGGACTTCCACATGGCCAGCCATGGTTTGAGTCTTGGACCTGGTTGTTTGCTTTCTAACTTTCCCTCTCCCTCTCTCTCTCTAGTCAAATTAAAAAATTATAATAATTTAAAATATTTCTTATCTGGCTTATCTTTGTTGTGTTTTTTTAGAAGTATGTTTATTAAATGTTGGACTTTTGTTTTTCTTGGCAATGTTTATTTATTCATTTCTCCCAAGAGACAGAGAGAGAAAGAGAGAAGTAGAAGGGAGCTCCAATCAGCTCTTCATGCTGCAATCCACTCCCAGCCTCTGCCAGCCTGGATCACAGGCACGTGTGTGCACCCAGTATGCACAGGGAAGCCCCAGGACGTGAACATGGGCCTCCGAAGATGGATCCAGTTTCATTACCACTGCACTACCATCTGGCCCCAAATTATGATCTTTCTGATGGGTCCTCTGTATCTCTTACCTCTGCTTTGATATTTTTCAAATCTCTTTCTTTTGCACATTCTAGGAGATGATCTTGGTATTTATTTATTTATTTTTTTGGTGTTCAATTTTGTTTCAGCAATCATAATTTTATTTTATTTTTTAAATTCCTAGAGAATGAGTGCACTTTCCAGAGAGAGATGGAGAGACAGAGAAGAAAGGAGAAAATACTCTCCCACACAATCCCTTCTCCTCCATTGTTTCATCCTGGTGGGATTTAGGAAATATACACAAACATGCTTGGCTTGTTTTACAAGCCTCTGGAACCCGTATTCAAACTGTGTCCAGACCAGTGGAACCCAGTTCTTTTAACCATTAGACCATGAGGCCAAGTCCAGCAATCATAATTTTAATCTTAAAGTAAATTTAATCTTTAAAGCATTATTTTTTAAATTTATAGATATAATAACTTATTTTAATAAGTTTGTTTATTACATGAGTAAGAGAAACAGAGAGAAAGATACATGTTGTCAGGGTCCTGATGCCACAGTCCATCCTTGGCCTCAAACAGTTCAGAGCATGGTGCACAAGTGCCCAACACCGTCAGAGAGGTCTCGGGATGTAAACCGGCAACTTCCACATAGGTGGGCCTCACAGTGTTGTGTTTCACCATTGCATCCCCCACCCCACCCCCCCCGAGGCCCTGTAAGAATTTCTGAACTCTCTCTCAGAATATTAATCTAGATCCCTGAATAGTGTGTTTTCCCTGGGAACAGCATTTGCTTGTTTACATATGTTGGTTCTTCTTTGTCCTATCGATTCTCTCATGGAGCTTCCAATCCTTTAGTATATGTTTACATTTAAGAAAGAGGACAGGCCCCACATATACAACTATTATTTGTTAAATAAAAAATAGAACTAAAACAAAGAAAGAAGACAGAAGAGGTAGTATGGGTTTTCTTTCCATTATACAGTACATAAATGTCTTTTTAAGAATTCTGACGTGGAACACAAAGTGTGAGGAAGGGTGGGTTGTGTGTCAGTTATAAGGTGTTACTCTTACTGAGTGATTGTCTAGTCGCAGATTATTCAACTGCCAGATTAAAAAGAGCTTTGCTCCTGGACACTGACCTCAATACTAGAAGCCCTAGTTTCCTCCAAAAAGTTCAATAAAATTCTTTAGGAAGAGTCTTATAGTTCCCTCACTCCTTCATTTTAGACAAAGTGGGTCAGCCAGTCATCCTAGTTAACCTATCCCCATTGGCCAGTGGGGTGCAAAGAGGTTAGGAGTGCCATCTGCTGTCTTTGTTCCAGATACACATCTTCAATCCCTTTTCAGCACTTCTCATTCCCACTCTGCAGACCTTTTTGGTTTTGAAGCAAGAGTCGCTATGAAATTCCTAGTTTGCTCCATAGAAACCACATAGGATAGGCTCAGTGTGACTTTCTGAGATTTTTTTTTTAAAGAATTATTCCATTTAACTTTATTTATTTATTTAAATTTGACCAGAGAGGGAGAGAGCGAGAGCTAGCCACCAGGGGTCCAGGATTCAAACTGCAGTTGGCCATGTGGGAGTCCAGTGCCCTTAACCACCATACTACCTGCTGGTGGAGCCAGCCCCACGAATGGTTTTAATTTTTCAGCACATACACATCTCCTTCCATCATCCGGAAATCTGTTAGAATCTCTCTTCTACAAAAGGTACTCTTTCTCATCTTTTGGTTATTTCTTTTTTGTGTTTCTGTTCTTTTATTTCATGGGTATCAAATACATGGGAGACAAATGGGTTTGCTGTCTTGAAGCAGATGCATCTTTTCTTTTAAAATAACTAGATACTATTTATTCATTTTATTTTATTTATTTATTATTTTTTTTCTTTTGGAGAGGTTTTTGCTATAGGGCGTGTGTGCTCGCCAGAAAGATAGAGAGAGACAGAGAGACAGAAAGCGAGAAATCGACCCCCAGTGGGGATGGCCACACTGCAATCCCTTCTCCTCCATTCTCCTCTCGGTATCTTGGGCACACACGCACACACACCCGGCGTGAGTTTAAGCCACTGGGTTTGGGACTCAAACTGCGTCGACTACATGTGAGTCCAGTGACATAGCCATTACGCTAACTGCTGGTCCCTATTCACTTTATTATTTAACAATTTTAAGCAAATCCAGAAGAGAACTCCCATAATACCCATCACCTGGTATATTTAAGAATTATTTATTTAATTTTATTTAATATTAATTTTTAAAAATTTGACCAGGGAGTGACAGAGAGAGAGTGAAAGCGAGAAAGCAACCTGCCAGGTCTGGGACTCAAACCATCGTCGGCCATAAGAAAGTCCACCCTGCCACCCATTGGTCCCACCTGATTTTAACAGTCTGTCAAGATTTTTCTATATTTGCCTTAACTAAACTTCAAAATATTTTCCTTTGATAAAATATTATAAGGCAAATCTTAGACATCGAGCTATTTCATCCTCATAAACTCAGTATTCATCTCTTAAAAAAGACATTTTCTTATGTAATGGCAGTACCATTTTTTAATAATTTTTATTTTTATATCACATTTAATCACGTATTCTTTATAGTATATAACATTTCTTTTTCCAGCATGATAACTATGCATATCAGACAAGACAAGCAGTATCATTTTTATCAGTGTCAAAATTAGCAATAATTTTTTGATCCATCTAATGGTCAATCTATAATTAAATGCTCACAACTGTCCTTAGAATGCTTTTCTTACCACAATTTTCTTTTCTTTTTAAACTCAGGATTCAATCGTGGTCATTGCGTTTGGTTGTTACATCTCTTAAGCTCATTTAGGTAGAGAGCAGTTACCTTCTCCCTTTCCTCTTACTTCACCTGCCATCGATATCTTACTGAATCTGGTCAATGATCTTACAGTGCCTGCCAGTATTACTCAGGCTTCCTTAGAGAAACAGAACAGAATCGTTCAGATATATATATATATAGGGAGAGATTCATCGTGAGAAGTTGATCCATGCGATGAAGCTGAGGAGTCCCGCAGTCTGCCGTCTGTGAGCTGGAGACCCAGCAGAGCCAGTGCTTTACTTCTAGTCTGAGTTGGGAGCCTGAGAACCAGGGGAGCTACTGCTGTAAATCAAAGTCCAAGGACAAAAATACCAGTGTCACAGCTCCAGATAGGCAAGCAAAAGAAAAAGTGAGAGAATTCCTCCTTCCTCTGCCTTTTGTTCTAGCCAGACCCTCAAGGGTATGGATCATGCCCATCAATATTGAGGAGGGAAATCTACTTTGCGGAGTTTACTGATTTAAATGATAATCCCATCTGGAAGCACTCTTCCAGGCACATTCAAAAATGTTCAGCCCTAACGCTCTCAGCCTAACTTTATTGACATGTAAGATCAACCACCAGGCCCAGCCTTGGTAGCACAGTGGTAGTGCACTGCTCTGCAATGCTGGAAGCCACATGAAAGATCAGGGTTCGGTTTCCATGTCAACCTGTACATGTTAGGCAAGTCCATGATTCTGGATGACTGGGAGGGTTGCAGTTGGGTAATGGGGTGATGTGGTGTGAGATCCTGTTGAAGGTTTTGGTCTCAGCGTGCCTTGGGGTGGAGATGGGGGCTTCTTAGAGCCACAGAGTGCTGCTGTGGGTTCCAGCAGGCTGTCATGAATGCTGCTGCTTCTCAAATGAAGCTCCCGAAATCTGCAACAATGTGGGAGCTTAGCTTAACGTGTCTACTGCCTTGCCACAGATAGGAATATTTCTGGAAGAACCTGATCCTCAGTTTAGGACCCTGTGCAGCGGGAGTTTGGCTGGCCAGGAACTTGAATGACATTGGCCTAATGGTACCTTACCCAGGGGCATAGCCAAGTAGACAGATAGAATCCCTGTGCTATACCCCAACCTCCCAAAAATAGACCTACAACGTGTGACCACCACAAGATACACTCTAATGACAGCTGAGGTGGGTGGGCTCCTTCCACTTCTCTTCCTGGCTTCCTTGTCCCTGAGTCCACTCAGAACTCCATTCCCGGCCAGCAGTCAGGCTTCATCTGTCCTGTAAAGCTCTATGTGTAATTTCTATGTTTCTGCAAGGGGTGCTCTTTGCTCTTGACCCGAAAATAATGATGTTTTAACAAAAATGTTAAATAAAAGCTGCACACAAAAACACACACATACACACAGAAAGTGGGGTTTTGTTTGTTTGTTTGTTTGTTTCCTCTATCTCTTTTTCTTTCTTTCTTTCTTTCTTCCTTCCTTCCTTCCTTCCTTCCTTCCTTCCTCTCTTTCTTTCTCTTTCTTTCTTTCTTTTTTTTTTAGAATTTTGCTATGGGGCTACAGGGTGCATGTGCTCACTTGAGACAGACACAGAGAGGGACATTTCAGGGGAGAATGACTACGCCACAATCCCTTTTCTTCCATTCTCTTCCTAGGATCTGCTGTGCTCTTTAAGCCACTGGGTCTGGGACTTGAACTGCGATTAGCTGTGTGGGATTCAGCAGCCTTAATCTCCATGCCATCTGCTGGGCTTTCTCTCTCTCTTTGTCCCTATCCCTATGTTTATATACATACATGTATAAACTAAAAGTATTAAACATTCTATTGACATTTTGGATTTATCTTTTTGCTTCTTTGCATTATGTAAATGGAGATCAGCTCAAAGGTTTTGATTACACTTATAAACACTTTCTTATTAAGAATTCTTCATCAGTGCTGTGAGTCGCTTCACATCACCTCATGTTAGGAGATGCCTGATATCTGGTTGTTCCTTGCAGGGTACAAAAATTGACTGGTGGTCTCAGGTGACAACAGCCTTACAACCATTCTT
Source organism: Tupaia tana (assembly GCA_026018925.1). Lineage (NCBI taxonomy): Eukaryota > Metazoa > Chordata > Mammalia > Scandentia > Tupaiidae > Tupaia > Tupaia tana. The sequence continues at coordinate 2,786,816 of JAKSZU010000002.1, forward strand.
TCATTGCTTAATTACTTCAGTTGGCATTGCAAAATGTGACTTTGAAAAAATGCTATCATTCTTTTCTATAGTTAGCAGTTGGGAATCTGTAAGAAAACCTTTTGCTTCATCACCTAGGGTTACCCTGAGATAATTTGTTCAGGAAAAACAATACATTCCAAGTTCTTTTATTTTACTTTACAATTTTCAGTTTTTTTGGTGCAGTAGTTAATTCCAATGGTAGTAATTGTTTCTGTAGTGATCTGTAATTTCCAGGTAGGTAATTTTTCCTTTCTCTGACAGAATTATTGAAATTGTCAGGTGGTAGAGTATTTTGTCATTTGTTTGCAGTTTTATTATTTATTTATAACATTCAAAAATTTCATTAAGGTATACTTGAAACATGACGAATTTCACATATTTGAAGTGTTCAGTCTGTTCACTTTTATAACATGCATATGTAATGCCATCACTACAGCAAGGTACAAAATAGTTTTCCATTAACCCCAAAGATTGTTAGTGCTCCTTTTTTTTTTTTTTTGAGAGAGATTTTTTGCTTTAGGGCGTGTGTGCTCGCCAGAAAGACAGAGAGAGAGACAGAGAGACATAGAGTGAGAAATCACTCCCCAGGGGGAATGGCTACACCACAATCCCTTCTCCTTCTTTCTCCTCTTGGGATCTTGGGCACACATGCACACACACCTGGAAGACTGTTAGTGCTCCTTTGTAATTCATCGTTCTATCACTGTCCACAGAAAACCACCATTCTACTTTTGGTGGTTATGATTTGCATTTTCTAGAATTTAATAGAAATGAAATCATAGAAGGGGCCAGCCCATTGCCTAGTGGTTGAAAGAGCTGGATCCCACGTGGCCAACCTGGTAGGAATCCTGACGCTGGCAGCTTGTGAAACATTACGGGGCGTGTGCGTGTGCTCAAATCCTGACAGGATGGTGAAATGGAGAAGGACTGGAGCATGATTATGCCTCATGGGATGGTGCTGTCTCCCTATGTCTCTCTCATTTTCATCTCTCTGTCTCTCTCTGGTAGGCAATAATAATTAAAAAAATAAAGAAATAGAATCATACTATATGTATCCTTTACTCCCTGGCATTTTTTAGCATAATGTTTTGAAATTGTCATATTGTTTATCAGTAGTTATTTTGCTTGTTTCTGTTTTGTTTTTGAGATTTTTGCCACTAGGCATGTACAGAGAAAGACAGAGAGAGAGGAAGTGAGACATCACAGCCCCAAGGGGATGGCCATGCCACAATCCCTTCTCCTCCATTTTTCTTTCAGGATTGTGGGCACGTAGGCATATGTGCCCAGTGTGATTTTCAAGTCACTCGGTTCAGAACTCAAACTGTGGTTAGCCATATGGGAATCCAGTGTCTTAACCGCCACACCGCCTGCAGGCCCCTGATTACCTTTGTATTTATTTTTTATTCATGATACCATGTGCACATGCATGAAAGAGGAAAAGAGAGGAGAGAAAGAGAATCGCCCTCAGCTGGCTCTTGTCACGCTGCAAGCCCCTTTCCTTAGTCCTTCACATCATCAGGATCCTGGGCGAGTGTGCCTGCCTCGTGTTTTCAGGCCGACTGAGGACACGAACCCACAGTCAGCCACATGGCTTCCAGCATTGCAATTCAGTTCACAACTGGCTGCACCACCACGTTGGCCCTTGATGATATTTTCAACATGTGAACATTGTTAGTCCTACTTTTACTTTAATTTACCGAGATTTTCATTGTGATTTAATGTAAAGTCAGTTTCCTTTAATACTCCATAGGTACATAAGAAAGATACTCTCTTCCTTTTTTAAGTTTTTTTTTATTGTTTAACTTAATTTATTTATTTGCTTATGTTAATTTGACCAGAGATGGACAGAGTGAGAGAGCGAGAGAGAGTGAGAAAGCAAGCTGCTATATTCAGGACTCGAACAGCACTCAGCCATGTGGGAGTTCATCACCCTTAACCACCATGCCACCTGCTGGCCCCTATATTCTCTATTTTTAAGATCTAGTTTTTGTTGTATATATATACCACATCTATAATATTGGTTATTTTATTTATGTTTGGTGATGGAAATACTCAGAAAACCTCTTTCCTTTTATTTTTGAATACTCAATGAGAAGGCTCCCTTGCAACCAAGTTCAACTGAGTGACCTATGGAAATAGAGGGGGAAATAATGTATCTACTAGCAGACGTCGATCCTGGTGCTCTCCATTCAACCCTGCATGCTCTCCTTTGTCATTTCCCAGTAGACTATTGGAGATGAGGTTCCCGATGATGGTGGAACAGCACAATGAAAGAACACCTATCCCTGAGAGACTGCACGGAGCAGAACTTTCCTCCCCCTGCTAAGGTACATTGTACTGCAGTTGGGGTGGAACATAAGCTGAGATTTGAGAATAGTTAATAAAATAGCTAGAGTTTAATACTCTGGCTACACAGGACTCCATTATCTTATGTAGTGAGTTGAATGGTGGCCCCACTCCACTCCTATCCGCCCCACCCCAAAGTATTTCCACCTGGAGTCTGTGAATGTCACCTAATTTAGGCAAGAGGCATAGAATTAAGTTTAGGATCTCAAAATGTAATCATCCTAGATTATTGGGGTGGGCAGTGAGGTTGGAGTAGTGCCACTACATGGAACGCCTTCTAATTTCAAGGGTGCTGAGCTAAGCTTCAAACCTCCTATTTCATACTCAGATTCATGATCTGGAACCTCTTAGGTGACTTTAGAGCATTTTATCCCTAGTAATACTGTATGTTTGTTGTTGCTTATTCATTGAAAGATAATTACATGTGGAGAAAGTGTGGTGTTTACTTCTTGAATCCAACATTTTGAAAGCACAAGAAGAGAAAGATCTTCAAAATATTTTGAGGCTGACAGTGATCAACTTGAGTTTCTACTGATTTTTTATTTTTACTTAAACAAATATGGTTTCTTTGTCTCTCTTACATAACTATAAGTCTAGGGATAGGTATAGTTGGCAAGGGTTCAGTAGCTTAGCAACTCAGCCATGTCAGTGGCTCTGCACTGTTTCTCTTGATTGTTCTCTCGTGCTCGCCACCTTTGTTTGCTAGATGCCTGTTCTTTCATTTGTGTGTGTGCATGCATGTCTTTATTCCTCTTTTGTTTTCTTAGTTTTTTTTTTTAACATTTAATTGCAGTGCATCACCCCAGCATACAAAATGCATCTTCCAGCATGGATACACTGCATATCAGTCCGGACAAAGACATTGCCGTACACATTATCATCAACAGATAATTCTCCATTGTTGTGTCTATTACGTGTTTTGCTTTCGGCCCCCTTGACTCCCTCCCTCCTGCCCTCCATTGCCCACCTTCCCCTTACACGGTCTCTAGTGTCCACAGTTTCTCTCCATGCTTGTAAACTTTACAATCTTGCTGTTTCTGCAATAGAGTGTAGACACTCAGTATATAGTAAGTGGGGACATACAATGCCTCTATTTCGTAGTCTGGCTTGCTTCAGTTAGCATTACATCTTCCACATTTGTTCACTTTCTGTCAAATACTGGAGTCTCATTTTTTTATGACTGAGTAGTATTACATAGTGTATATGTGCCACACTTTATTAATCCATTCAACTGTTCTTGGACATTTGGGCTTATTTCATATCTTAGCAATTGTGAATAATGCCTCAATAAACATGGATGTGCAAGTGTTTTTGAGATTGAGTGTCTTCCCATCCTTTGGGTAGATATCCAGGAGTAGAATTGTTAAATCATCTGGCAATATTTTAAAGAAGGCATTTTATTATTTTTAAAGGGTTCTTAAACCTTATTTGGAATAGTTAATATAAATACCAACTCTGCAATCTACTATTCATTAATAATTTAGTTGGTTAGTTGACTAAAATTTAGATTGAATTTGGCTTCCTTTTAATGAGGTTGAGATGCCCGTGTACTGCTGCTGATGTAAGAGGGTACATCACTGAAGCATTGGGAATTACTGAGGTGAGTAGCAGTAGTGAACTTCTTGAAATGCTCCATGTGAGTTGTCCTCTGTCACCTACATATGATGCTAAGAGGTGGGGTAATTGATTTCACTGGGGATAATGGAGTAGCAGAGATTATATCAATTCATAAAGACAAGATGGGCATATCTAATGAATCACAGGTTCAAAATACTGGCATAATTTATCTGGAGGTGGGGAATAATTTACAGTGTACTCTTTTTTTTTTTTTTTTTTTTTTTTTTTTTGGCTTGAGGAAAGAACTTGGGTGAGGGAACATGAACACAGTTTCATTAGGGCTGAGCTAATGAAACTTGACAGCTTCCATAAATGTTTTTGATCTAAATACCATAAAAGTATGACCATGCCTGAATTTAAGACATAAGAATTACTAACATAAGAATTACTATACCCGGGGCCAGCAGTTAGCGTAATGGCTATGCCACTGGACTCCCATGTACATGACTGAGTTTCAAGTCCCGGACCCAGTGGCTTAAACTCACACCGGGCACGTGTGAGTGTGTGCTCAAGATCCCTAGAGGAGAAAGGAGGAGAAGAGATTGTGGTGTGGCCATCCCCCTGGGGGGTGATTTCTCACTTTCTGTCTCTATGTCTCTCTCTTGTCTTTCTGGCAAGCACACGCGCCCTATAGCAAAAACCTCTCCAAAAAAAGAGTATACTGTAAATCTTCCCCCAAAGCCATTTTCTGGAGTGACTATGTACTGAGGGAAAAGAAAATATTCTGACTTTCCAGGAATTGTTGGACATTAGCTTTAAATTGACTCCAATGCCTAAGGATTCAAAATGCTATTTTGTTCCATCAGTCGATATGAGGACTATGGTGGACAGATCATAAAGGGTATTTTGTCCCAAATTGGAATGCTAATGTTTCATTGATCCATCAAGTGGTTTGTTCCCTATTTCTGAAATGCATAAATGGAACAAGACATCCACAGCTATGGGTCGAACCCCCACTCTGCATTCAAATCTACAGAGGAAGGACAACTGCAGGAAGGACTGAGTGGAATCTGCTGAAACTTACTACAATAGTGGGCTCTGCACCCCTTTGGATTGCTCCATCAGATGAGAAACCCAAGAATGCTGAGGTTCCTATTTACTTTCCAGAGGTTTTGGTATCATCTCCAAGGGGCCCTTCTAACAAGACATCAGCAAGGCAGTGCCTCCTACTCACAACCTGAATTTTAGTTCTATAGAGACCCTCTCTGAAAAGTCTAAGTTTAGTAATTCCATCATTTTCCTAGGTTTCTTTAGCTTTAAAAGTGTTAACTGCTTTCTGCAGTTGCTGTCTCTGATTCCTTGATGTCTATTTGGCTCTTCAGTTTTTGTTGCTGTTTTTACTTTGTTAGAGGGTCTGAGGAAAGACATAAGGAGAAAAATAGAGAGGCAAGACATTTGTGGGACAAAGAAATTGGTTATTATCTGTTGATGATAACGGGTATAATATCCCCAACTGGACTGGTGAGAAATGTGTTCAAGTTGGAACATTCACTTTACAAGCTAAGTGACATATGTGATTGAATATATAAAAGAAATTAAAATAAACTAAAAAATAAATCTGCTAGGGGACATGTATGCTAGCTGGAGACAGAGAGAAAGAGAAAAAGAAAAAGAACCCTTCGTCCCCAGGGGGAATGAGCATGACACAATCGCTTCTCCTGCATTCTCCTCTCCAGATTTTGGGCATGCATGCATATGTGCCTGGTGAGTTTTTCATACGGCTGGGTCCAGGACTCAAACCATGTAATCGGCAATATGGAATCCAGTCACCTTAACCACCACACTACTTAGCTGTACTAAGATCCCTTCAGTTCTTAAATACTCTAATAGAGAGCCTGACTCCATGTATTCTAATGTCTGTCACCCTTCAGTCTTCTGCTCATACTTGAACAAGCTAAGAAAGCTTGGGTGCTCCCTCTGATTTTGCGTGAAAGTCAAAGTCATACTATGCTCTGCACAATAGGAACCTTCACTCTGACCATACTCTGACCTCTAACCATAATAAAAAAGTCTGTCTCCTTTCTCTATTCTTTCAACACTTGTTGAATCTGCCTGTCAGGTTAGCCTTGCTTTCCTTAGAAGATCTCACTCAATAATAATAATAAAGGATAAACTTTTGCATATCTTTTTGGTATCCATTAGTCTGGACATTTAAACGAAATTTTGGGTTGAGATCTCTCCTGTTTCTGAGAAATGACCACAATAAATACTTAGATAAGAATTTTTTTTTCAGATTCTGTTAAAATTAAGTGGGATTCCAGACTCTTGACTGGATCCAACTGATGCAATAGGTGAATTAAAAATTTCATTTTTTCTTTTTTATATTTCCTTTAATCTTTAGTTTACATTTGCTTAATGAATTTTGATGCAATGTTAGCTGATCAATATCCATAGCTATTGAAACTTCATTGTGCATTCCTACTCTATAATTTTAAGATAATTTCCTGTCTTAATGCATTTTTTACCTTGATTTACCCTATTTTATATTGAGAGTGTAGAGCTATTTTTTAATTATTAATATTTGTTTGTTAACTTGGGGCTTTGTTCTTTTTCTAATTCCTTCAGGTATAAAATGATGCTATTTATTTGAAAATTTTCTTGTCTTTTATTATGGACACTTATGGCTATAAACTTATTGGATTGTTGGAAAAGTCATGACATATATTTTCTCTGTAAAATGCATCATGACTTTTTTGACAGTCAAATATATAAATATAGAACTTAATATTGCTTTTCTGCATCCTACAAATTTTGGTATGCTGTATTTCCATCTTATTTGTCTCAAGATGTTCTCTAAAAATGTTTTTGATGTCCTATTTGATCCAATGGTTGTTCAAGAGTGGTTGTTTCCTCTTCACATATTTGTGAATTTTTCCGTTTTCTTACTGTTGATTAGTTTCTAGTTTAATTCCATTGTGGACAGAAAAGATATGTGGACATTAATTCACTAAGACTTGTTTATTTTCTAGCATGTGATCTATCTGGAGAATGTCACATGCACACTTGAGAAGAGTGTGTGTTCTGATGTCCAGTGGGAAGTCCTATACTTGTCTTTTAAATCCAGTCAGTCAATAGAGTTGTTTGAGTCTGCTCTTTGTTTATTGATATTCTGTTTACTATTTTAAGTAGAGTATTGAAATCTCCTAACATTCCTGTATATTGCTGTCTATTTCTCCTTTTATATCCATCAGTATTTGTTCTATATCTTTAGGTGTTCTGATATTGGGTGTATATATATTCATAATCGTATCTCTTCCTGTTGGATTAATCATTTTCTAATTATATATTGACCTTCTTTGTCTCTAGAAATAGTTTTTAACTTGAAGTATTTTTAGTTTGATTTAAGTATAGCTATCTTTGTTTTCTTTCGGTTACTATTTGAATGGAATATCTTTTCATTCCTTCACTTTTAGCCTGCATGTGTCCTTATATGTATATGAAGTCTTTTGTAGGCAGCATATCACTAGATCTTGTTTTTTAAATTCATTTAGCCGCTCTATGCTTTTGGGGGAATTTAATTTATTTACACTTAAAGTAATTATTGATGGATGAGTTCTTATTATCGCCATATTGTTAATCGTTTTGCATTTGTTTTGTTCCTCTCTTTCTATCTTGCTGTCTTCCTTGTTATTTAATTTATTTTTTGGTAGGAATTTGCTTTGATTCTTTTGTCTTTATGTTTTGTGTATCTATTGTAGTTTTTATCTTTGTGGTTACCTTGAGATTTATAAATATCTTCCGGTTATAACCATCTATTTTAGGTTCATAATAATTTAACTTCAATCACATGTAAAAATATCACATTTTTATTCAACACCTCCACATTTGGGTTCTTGCAGTTAGAGTTTAATTGTTTTTACATCGTGCATTCATAAACAAATTTTGGGGGTTAAAACTAGTTTACACATTGTCATTATGATGTTACATATGCTGCATTTGACCATATATTTACCTTTACCATTGAGATTTATGCTTCCATATGTTTTTATTTTGCTTTTAGAACATTTTGCTTTTAATTTAAAGAACTCTTTTAGGCATTTCTTATAATGCAAGTTTTGTTTGTCTGGAAAGAATTTTATTTCTCTTTCATTTTTAAAGGATAATTGTTCTGGATAGCATTCTTGTTTGACAGGTTCATTTTTTGTTTGTTTGCTTATTTGTTTTTCTTTCAGTGTGTTAAATATATCATCCAGCTCTTTTTTGACCTACAATATTTTTGCTGTAAAATCAGCTAATAACTGTTTGGAGATGAGTCCTTTTTTTCTTGCTGCATTTAAAATTTTCTTTGTTCTTTACTTTTGAGAATTTAATTATAATGTGTCCAGGTAGAATCTTCTTTAGATTAATCCTCTTTGAGGTTTTGAGTTTTATGAAGCTGGTTGTGCATTGCTTTCTCCAGACTTGCACATTTTAAATAAGAAAGCTTTAAGTGAACTTTCTTCTCATTCTTTATCTTTTTTCTTTTGGAGATCTCATCATGTGTAAGGTGTTTTGCTTACTGATGTCTCAAAAATACTGTAGGTTTCCTTCATTTTTTTTTCAAGTGACTTGTGTGTGTTCTCTGTGTGTGTGTGTGTGTGTGTGTGTACACGTGTCACGATATGAGTGTATGCACTTGCTGGAGAGAGAGAGGGAAGGTGAGAAATCACCCCTAAGGGGTGGATTGAGCATGCCATAATCCCTTCTCCGTTCTTCTCTTGGGACTGCAGGCACACATGAACAAGTACCCAGTGTGTTTTTTTATGATGCTGGGTCCAGAACTCAAACCAAGTAGTCAGCCTCGTGGAATCTAGCTACCTTAACCACCACACCACCAGCTGACCCACTTTCTTTATTCTTTTTCTTTCTTTTGTCTCCTTTAACTACATAATTTCAAGTGAGCTGCCTTTGGGTTCAGATTCTTCTGCTTGAGTGAGTCTCTCCTGCTTGATAGAATCTGTCATTGATACTCTATTTAATTTTTCATTTTATTCAATGTTTTTTTCAGCTCTATAATTTCTATTTGATTCTATTTTATTATTTCTATTTTTCAAATTTTCATTTTTTTTAATTTCATTGAGTTGTCCATCTGTATTTCATGTAGCTCACTGGGCTTCTTTGAAAATTAATTTTAATTCCTTTTCAGAAATTCATCATTTTCATTTCTTTGGGGTTTATTACTGAGAACTTATAGCGTTCTTTGGTGATGTCATAGACCCCTGGAATTTTGTTGTTTTTTGGAGCCTTGAGTTGGCGTCTGTGCATTTTCTGGAGCATTCCCCTCTTTCAGACCACAGACTGATTTCCATGGGAAAAGATCTTCACCTGCTAATGGATACAAGGGTGCCAGGTGAGTGGGGTACAATGGTTCTGAGAACACCTGGAGGTACTAGTTCTAAAGGTCTATGAAGGCATTGGTTCTGAGGGACATGCACAGTGATGGGTCCACACAGTGTAGAGTGGCACTAGATCGAGGACATGTGAGGCAGCATTGGGTACAGAGTGGGTGGTGTGGGATTTGGGAGGTTGAGTATCCCTATAGTGTGCCAGTTCAGGGGTAGGGCACAGTGGCCCAGACTCCATTTAGCTCTGTCAGCTGGAGTCTGCATTGGCAAAGACTGTGGGAGTCTTGCATTATTAACACATGCCTGGTTTTCTGGATTCTCTCCAAAAGAAGAGCTTCAGTTAGGAGAAAAAGGAGGAAATGTCTCTCAATTTTTAATGTAGCAAAACAAGGCTAAATCACTGATTTCACTTCTTACACAGTTTTATCATTTTTCTTCTTTTTTTTTAAGAGACAAGGTCTTACTATTGGTCCACCTGGCCTCAAATTCACAATCCCCTGCCTCAGCATCCCAAGCAGCTGGATTATGGACCTGCACCACTATGCCCCACTCAGTTCCATCATTTTTATAGTTATTAAAATTCTTCCTTGACTTTTAAATTGCTAGAGTCTCAGTCCTACAGTTTTGATTATTTGGGGTTTTCTTATATGTAGTTTGGAAAAAGATACAACTGGTACTGTTCTACTACTATTTGGTCCTTTTCTAGTTCTCAATGCTGAGCAATAATATGTTTTTTTTGTTTTTGTTTTGTTTTTTGTTTTTTGTTTTTTTTTTTTTGGAGAGGTTTTTTTCGCTATAGGGCGCATGCGCTTGCCAGACAGACAGAGAGAGACATAGAGACAGAAAGCGAGAAATCACCCCCCAGGGGGGATGGTCACGCCGCAATCCCTTCTCCTCCATTCTCCTCTCAGGATCTTGGGCACGCACGCACACGCGCCCGGCGTGAGTTGTAAGCCACCGGGTCTGAGACGCGAACCGCGGTCGACTACGTGGGAGTCCAGCGACATAGCCATTACGCTAACTGCTGGTTCCCATAATATGTTTATTTTTGACATTCTGTTTGGCCTATGACTACTAGGAGCTGTAGTTTACACTTACTGTAAAGCAAATTTTTACAGTTTTGATTATGTCTTCCTTTTCCCCCTAAGTTTAATTCTAAGTAACCACAGTGGCAGTTGGGATTAAACATAAATCCTTATTATTCAACTACTTTTAGATGTCTATGGTGTCAAGTATTACTTATTCTGCTTGAATAGATTACTGATTTATCTCACATTTTTATAAATGTAACTGGATCATTTATAATATTAAATTATTAATACTATATTCACATTGAGGCTAACCCATCTGACTGAAAACTGAATAGTTAAATGTTAACCTGGTTCCATTTTAAAAAAGCAAATAACTGAAATATTTTCTTGAATTTTAAGCCAAGAATAGTACCTATTTTGCATAACTAATGAAGGTTAAAACTTGAATTTTTCCCAAGAAAAATAAAACATACTTGAAATATTTTATAATACCATAAATACATTTTAAGGCCAAGGTATTAAATATTTTTTAAAAACCTTAATTTTGATAGGATAAAATGTTTATGAATGTTGTCATTGTTCAATCTTGTACATTAGAAAAAGGAAAAAGAACTAAGAGATCAAAGGGATGTTTTCCTACGAGTCTTCAGATTTGAGATGTATATAACTGCACTTTTTATCTAGTTCCTCAATCATCAATAAAATTCTTCAAATCTGACAGTGTCAATACTGCCTGGTGATCAAAATATATAAAGCATGCTAAACACAAATGTCAAATGAAAAGTGAAATTTCTATTTGTAACGAAGATATTAAAGGCTAAATATAAGTAGTCTTCAATGTTTGAGTTTTAGAAATTACAACAGCAGAGATATACAGGGTTATGTATTGCCATCTTCTGGCAAGTTTCATTAACTCCTTGCAGTTCTTAACCAGATGGTGGATAAGTTTTTACAATAGACTCTTTACATGAATGACTTTTCTAAAATAATATCATTATCAATGAGAACATGTGTTGGGACCAGCAGATGGCATAATGGTTACGTTGTTGGACTCCCACGTGGTTGACCCAGTTTGAGTTCCAGACTCAGCAGCTTGGAACTCACGCCGGGCACGTGTGCGCGCATGTCCAAAATCCTGAGAGGAGAATGGAGAAGGGAGCGTGGCATGGTCACCCCCTGGGAGGTGATTCTTGCTTTCTGTCTCTCTGGAGAGTGCATGCACCCTATAGCAAAATATATATATGTATATATATAGATAGATAGATAGATAGATAGATAGATAGATGATATAGATATAGATATAGATATCACTCCAAAGGGAAAAAAAGAACAGCTTATTAAAGTAACAATATAAATAGTGAATGAGATAATATAACCTAGATTTTCAGACATAGACATGTTGTTAAATTTTGAAAGGCTGGGATTGACTATTTTGTTTATTGTTTCCATCCTCGGTAACTAACACTGTTTGCAGCATGTAATAGGGGGGTCCATTATATGTATGTTGAATAATAGTAAAGATTTTGTTACTGTCTTTATTTAGTCTTTCTTCTTCTGGGATCAAATGAAAATTGCTTCCTGAGTTTGAGGTTTCTGAACTATCTCAAAATGCTCCGCCTAAATTCTTCACTCTGTAGCATATCTCATCCATCTTGTTCCTATTACTTCTGGATGTTAAAAAGCTTCCATCTTATACGGAAGGGGTGATTTGCTCCTTTTATAAAACACTATTTCTTTTAACACACAAGTTCATTTTAGATATGTTTTCCCCATATACTGAAAATGCCGCGATCTCTCACTAGTTTTTCAATTCTATCACATTGGATCCTTAATTCTCCATGATGGAAGTTCTGGCTCTAGTGACATGTGACACCTCTGTCCCCATTATCATATACTCCTTCACATATGACCCCTCCAGCAGTTGGGCCACATGTCTTTCCTGAGAAGTTGCTAATGAAACATCTCAGAGAATGCACAGTTTGGTTGTCAGAGCTAAACTATTTACCCCAAAAAATCTATACTGGGGGAAACAAATGTCGTCCAGTCCATCCTGCTTATTCTGAGTCACAAAGCAGTGCGTAACAGTTTAGGCTGACTTTCTTAAGTTTTATAAAGCCCATTGGTAATACACGTTCTTTAGCAGTTTTGTTCTTTTTTTTTTTTCTCTTGAAATTTTTTAGACTTATTTGTCTGTCTAACACAGGAAAAAAAAATTTATTTTTTTAAAAAGCTGTTTCCTCACAGTCTTAACGTGAGAAATTATTTTTCCCTTCCCTATTTGATTATGTCATTATGTTTTCACATATCTCTCTGGTATATTTCCAGAAGGAAATTTATCCGAGATAGTTTTCCTCTTTTATATGTTTGGGTCCTTCTTTATCATCTCTCTTTCCCCTTCATATCATTTTGAATTTTCATTGTCCCCTTCCTGATTCACTGATTCCCATACGGTGATATATTTTCCTGTCTTAGCTTGGTCATTTCCTCAGCATTCTGTGATTATCATGACTACATTTTTAATTCCTTCTGAAGTAGCTAAAACCTTACATATTTTTTTCTAACAAATAAAGATTCTCACTCTATTGTAAAGTATAATATTTGAGCATGCCTGTAAGCAACTTTACTGTCTTCTTATTTGGTAATCAATACAAACTACAAGTACCAAAACTGAATACCTGCCATGTGTCAAGCACTGTAGGAAGCATGTTACATTTATTATTTCTATATTTATAAACTACTTAAGAAGTACTATGCTACCCCATTTTTCAAATAAAGGGACAAAGGCTCAGAAACTGAAAGTAGTATGTCCAAGATCACTCAGTAGAGGTAAAATTAAAACTAGAATTATTTGAGTCCAAATTCTGTGTTCTCATGAGACTATATAGCTTTTTAATACCATAGAAGCCAACTCTCACTACTACTTTATAAAATTTAAATAAACTGCAAAGACTTAATTTATAATTTAATGGATATCTTTCCAAAATCTGTGAATTATAAAGAAGCTAGGGTGATTGAAATCTTTATCTGTGATGTCTTTATGACAGCTGCCAGCTACATGTGACTGATGAGCACATGATACATGACAAGCGTGGGCTGGACCTGGGGCAGAGTGGTTAAGGGAGCTAGACCCACACGGCTGACCTCTTGGTTCAAATCTCAGCCCCAGCAGCTTAAAAGCCATCTGGGTGTGGTACATGTGTGCCCCAAATCCCAACAGTGTGGAGCAATGGAGAACGGACTGTGGTGTGACCACACCCCATTGTACGGTATTTTCTCCCTCTCCTCTTTGTCTCTAGCAAGCAAACACGTGAGCCCTCTGGAAGTTTAAAAAAAAAAAATGCTAGTATGACTAAATAACTGAAATTTTAATTCCATTTTATCTTCATTAACTTAAATTTAAATAGCCAAAATGTGGCTACCTTACTGGTAGTGTGGTTGTGGAAGACGGGAGCTTTCCTGCGAGTGTTTCCTGTTACCCAGGGACATAGTCTCCCCTGCCCACTTGGTGGCCTTCTGTTCCATTGGCCACTTTGACATCACGGAGAGGACCACAGCAATAATCGGCTCCCTGATTGTAACCATAGTGGTGATAGCAGTAGGCAGTCCCTTCTGAATGTTGATTTCTGAGGATATTGTAGCCTCACAATGGATCTTGCTCTTACTCAGCGTCTTTCACTTAATGTTACAAACCTGACACTTCTGCCTTTAGTGGGAACTTAATTAGCTTCTATTCACAATGTAAAGGTTTCTTTTAACACCTAATTCACAGCTTATTCTCGCCACTCTATAGCATCATTTCTTGCTCTGTGTGTTTTGTAATTATAAATTTAGTATTTAAGGTGCAGAGAGGCTGAGGTTAATGCTCTTCCACCTTGAGGTACCATCTCTATGTAAAAATAAATGAATAGATAGATAGATAAATTAATTTAAAAATCACTATGTGGGGCCACCAGATGGATAATGGTTATGTCACTGGATTCCCACACAGTCGAGTGTGGCTTGAGTCCCAGACCTAGTGGCTTAAAACTCACGCCAGGCGTGTGTGCGCATGCTCAAAATCCCAAGAGGAAAATGGAGAAGGCACTGCCGCATGGCCATTGCCCCTGGAGGATGATTTCTCGCTTTCCGTCTGTCTCTTGTCTCGGCAAGTGCATTCTTTATGTGTAAACCAAAACTTTAAAAACAAAAGAAAACTTCCTAATCAATTAGGGGTAAGCTGTTATTCATAAAATTCTCTGGTTTTTGCTCCTTTTTTTGTTTGTTTGCTAGAAGGCACAAGTGTTCACCAGAAGGGAGAGAGAGGGAGAAAGAAATCACCTCCCAGTGGGGATGACTGCATAGCAATCCCTTCCATTCTTCTCTCAATTGTGGGCATGCGTGTGTGTGTATGTATACCTGCCCAGTGTGATTTTCAAGCCATTGAGTCTGGGACTTGAACCACACAATAGGCCATGTGGGATCCAGTACCTTAACCTCCACACCAGCTGCTGGGCATATAAATGTTTTACACTGATATTCTTCACAAAATATATTTGTTTAACAAGCTAAAATTGTTTGATTTAATGCTACAATACGAATCCACATAATACATCTCTATCTTATTTTAAGGTACCATTTATTAGGGTTTTTTTATGCTGTAAGGTGAATTATTTTAACAAGATAATCTCCTGAAGTTTCTTTTAAATCATGAACTCCTTCATTTTATTAAGAATAGATGATCCTGATCTTTCTTGGGATTACATCTACTGCCTATACATGATGCATCTAAAATTATTTCGATAGGAGCCAATTCATGTTATAATAATAAACAAACTGAAGTTGTTTCAGGCAAAAGTTTATATTTAAGAGTCTTACACAATCTCAGTTACAGAATGAAAAGTGTTTGGATATTGAGGACTTTGGATTTATGAGGGTTTGCTATCCACTAATATAAACTGCATGTGATAAAAAGATTAATCACCCCCAGTGGAATAAATTCCACTGATTACACATAGACTTTCAAGGACATTTCTCTACTGCATCCTCCCCTGGAATTCTTCTCTTAGGGTGTGAACCAAACAAGAGGAAATGAGTGTTTCATATAACTGAAAAACAACTACTCCTGAGCTAGCTTGACTTTGCTCTCAGAATTCAGTGATCTGTTAGAGAAAGGGAAACAGACTGATGACAGAAAAGGTCAGAGAAAAAAAGCATTTAGATTAATATATTTCCTATAATAACACCTTTCTAAAGCTTGGACAGCATTTTAATGTGCAACAAAAAGGTACATTTAGTAGAGAATACTGTTGGGAGTATTTTTTGTCTGGGCAATTTATTTGAATTAGTCTGCCGTAAGTTTCTACTTGTTGTGAATTCCCTTGAGATAAGATAAATTGGTAAGGAAGATAAACATACTTTTTGTCTATCTATGGAAAAATACAAATGTTCTTCTTTATTGTTTAAATCTATTTATTCAATGTAAAATTTATTTTAAATTCTTCAAAATTATAAAGTTGTGGAACTATTTTAATGTAAGAAAAATAATTTATGTTCAAATTGTAATATTAACAAAAAATATTTTCTACCACTCTTTTTTTGTTTCCATTTCCTCTGTTTTTACTAGCCTTCTAATTTCTCAGTTATTTTCCATAAGTATAGCTCCTACAAAAATGCTGATTTAGGGAACCAGCAGTTAGTGTAATGGCTATGTCGCTGGACTCCCACATAGTCGACCGCAGTTCGCGTCCCGGACCCGGTGGCTTAAAACTCACGCCGGGCGCATGTGCATGCGTGCCCAAGATCCCGAGAGGAGAATGGAGGAGAAGGGATTGCGGCGTGGCCATCCCCCCTGGAGGGTGATTTCTCGCTTTCTGTCTCTCTGTCTGTCTCTGTCTGTCTGACGAGCGCATGCGCCCTATAGCAAAAACCTCTGCAAAAAAAAAAAAAAAAAAAAAAAAAATGCTGATTTAGACATCTAATTAACCTGGTTTTGTCCTGGGTGAAGTCCACCATCATCATTTTATTTTAAATAATTATTTTCTCATTTTAATAGCTGGACATTAAAGTAATACCATAAGTGGTCATTATACTTAGAACATAATTATAAAATTAGACTAAAATAATGGCAGAACAGTTTTTAGTTATCTTATAAGACATTAATTATAGGATTTTGTATACGTCAGGCACTGATTATAGTCATTAACCATTGGCCTCATGATCTAAATGCTTAACATTGGTCTCTTCATTAAATCACTTCTTAGTTCTATAAAATGAGTATTCTTTTCACCTCAATTAACACAAAAAAGGGTTAGTTCATAAAGGGAAAGAGGAAAGCCTGAAAGTATGAAAGACGGAAATTAATTAGGCAAAGATCCAGTGAGGTAAAAATGCCTGAAATAATTGGTAGCCAAGACACACACCAGTTCCTAAAACATGAAAGAACCCAGTCAATAAATGATATGAGAATACAAGCAGAAAACTAATAAAAAGTGACAGGACATTAGAAAACACATTAATTAACAATGCAAATTTTGGCTAAAACAAGAATATTTAATAAGAAATACAATTTCCAGTTCATCACATTAAAAATGATTTCTAAGATAAAGAGGGGTGGAAGTAATTCTAGGAACTAGTAATGGAAAATTTTTTGTAATGTGCATGATTGTATCACTATGCAGTGTGTACTGAATGGGAGATTGCATTTTGTATGCTGTGATGAAGCTTAGGGAAGGAATGTAAATTGAGTTACAAAAAAAAAAAGTTTCAGAAAAAAAAATATATATCTATTCAATGACTGCAGTAGGATATGTAGCCACAGCTAGGTGCTACTTTATAGGATGCGTAAAATAAGACTTGTGTTCATGGAAATGTGGGTATCACCTGTGTTTGCTATGAGGGTATTTGGATTGATTAGGGTCTTTGGCGTTACAATAAAATGTGAGGAGAAAACAGTATAGAAAGCAAACATAGATACCAGAGACAGTGTGGGAGGAGAGTGGGAGATGGCAGAGGGTAAGAGATAGAGAGTCAAGGATGGGGGGAAAAAAGCAAAACATACAGAAGACAAGAAATGGAAGATCATTTGCTGACAATAACATGTTTGTTGATGTGCTTGATTGAGACAATATATAGTGTAATTTGGATGGAAAATCTCATTTTGTATGCTGTAATGATGTTCAGAGAATGAATGCAAATAAATAAATTTAAAAAAAAATGCTCAGAAAGCTCTTATGCCTTCTGATAGGAGTGTATATTATACAACTCTCAGGCATTAGATAACTAATTATTGTGTAAAACAAGCTTTTAGGGCAAGCAGAATTTAGTACACTGGCTTTATGTTAAATTGTTGGAACCACTGGACAGATTAGGAAGAAGGTTCGTCAGAGCTAAAAGATTTGGCTGAGGCCACAAAGAGTGACTCCTTTAATGCCTGATAAGGAAGTCTATACCAGGCCCTGGAGTCTTGGAGGAGGAGATCTGAAAGTGGAGAAGAGGAGACCAGGCTTATCTCCCTTGTTTCCCTTAGGGTAAAGTTATCTCTAACATCCCCACACTTTGGAGCAGGACAGTGTCCTGGTTTCATTTCCAGTAGCTGTCCTGATGTTATGGCAGATGGGAGCAGAGAGAATCTGGGCGAGTGACGTGTAAGTCTCTGCGGAGAGTAAGACCATGGAAAGCTCTGTGGCCGAGTGAGAACCGGAACCAGAACTAGGGCAGATGTGTAAGGCTGCCTTGAGAAGAAAGGCCTGCAGGCTTTGATAGTCACACAAACGGCACTGTCATCACTTCCGTATCCAAAAGCCCACCCAGCCCACACACGCCTACCCATGATCTTCGGTCCTCTCCTTTCTGCTCTTTTGTCTACAGATGGTACGGTGGTACTTTTACTAACCAAACCTTGCATAGCCTATTACATGTTCAAAGTTATGTTCACATCCATTCTCTGATTTCATTATTACCATAACCACACATGCTAGATATAACTAGAAGCCCCATTTTTCAGAGAAGATCCTTGCTTTGTGAGTAGAAGAGGAGACCGCTGTGGCTTTCAAACTTCCATACGTGCTCTGCTTCGTGAGGTTTATTCTGGAACATGGACTCCCAGATGAGGTGTCCTACTTTTCTCTAAAGGAAGTTCACAGACGCGTTTTGGAGAGGAGTGCTATCTCACAGAGGGGAAGGGGGTTGGAGGGGACATGTGGGGAGTGCTGGTGGGCTTGGGGGGGGTGGTATGGGGGTTACCTTATACCTGGCTGTCACGTGTTCTTAGATTGGAGACTTTTGGGGGAGTTGAGCAGTGGGCTAAACAATAGACATGCTTATAGTTAATCTCATAGTCTCTCACATCTTATTCATACTGTTAATCAAACCAGGCTTTTTTTTTTTGAGAGACTTTTGCTATAGGGCAATAGGGCATATGTGCTCACCAGAGAAACAGAAAAAATCACCCCTCAGAGGGATGGCAATACTGCAATCCCTTCTCCTCCATTGTTCTCTCTGGACTTTTGGCACACACACACAAGCACCTGGCATGAGTTTCAACCCTCCAGGTCTGGGACTCATACTGTAGTCAGCCGTGTGGGAGTCCAACGCCTTAAATACTGCTGGCCACAGGACCAGGCATTTTCATGTCCCAAGATTTTCTGAAGTTTGACAAGACAGATAGACTCCACTTCTAGTCACCTTCTCCGGTGCCTTGTACCCCACTCACCACTCCATCATTCATTTCAGACACTCAAGAAGTATAGGAATTTGATACTAAATCCAGTGTATATTACTCTGTGCCGTGCATTCCCATGCTCCTTCTTTTCTGCAGAGTTGCTGTAGGTTGTGTGCTCTCCCCAGAGAGAGACAGAGAAAGGGAAAGTGAGAAATCGACCCCCAAGGGAGATGGCCATGATGCGCTCCCTTTTCTTTTATTCTCCTCTTGGGGTTTTGAGCATGCACACCCACATGCCCAGTGGAACTTTTAAGTTGCCTGGTCCAATGCTCAGACTGCAGTCAGACGTGGGGAGTCCAGTGCCTTAACTACCATGCCACCTGCTGATCCCTCCTGTTCACTTTTTAAGTTAAGCTTTTTTTTCGAAGTTATTATTGATTTGCCTACAGTTCTAAAACATAATATAGAGAGGTCCCTTGTATCCTTTACCCAGTTAGTCTTAATGAAAACTTCTTATAAAATTGTAGTGAATGGGGCCAGCAGGTGACATGGTGGTTAAGGTGCTGGACTCCCACAGGGTCCACTGCAGTTGGTTTGAGTCTCAGAGCTGGCAGCTTGCTTTCTCACCCCACCCCATCTCTCTCTGGTGAGACCTGGCAGCTTGATTTCTCACTCCCATCCCCATGAGGGCATGTGTCCTATAGCAAGTTCTAATAATAATAATAATAAATAAAATTAATGAATTTTAAAAGTTGTAATGCAACATTATAACTAGAATATTTACATTGATACAGTCCATTGGTCTTATTTAGATTTCCCTAACTTTACACGCATCCATGTGTGCATTCATGCATGTTTATTTCTCTGTAATTTTATCACATGTATAAGTTCATGTGAAGATTTTTCTCCTATTGTCCTTGTATAAGGACACCTATGGGGATATTCAAAGAGTTCAAGAAGAATGAATATTAAGAAAAAGTATGCATGGATTTTAAAATTTGGGCACCAAAATTTACTCATACATTAATACCATTTTCCACAAACTTTTTGAAGTCCACTACTATTTCTGTCCTGTCCTCACACTCTATCACTAATCCCCGGAAACCACTAACCAGTTTTGTGTCTCTGTCACTTAAATAATGCTGTGCGACTCTTGACAACTTCTCTTTTCCAGTCACCATATTCCTTTACCCTTAGACATAAAGATCTTGTTCTTAAAGAATTCATGGCCCTTTACAATGGCACTTAATTAGAAGAAGACCAAAAGGCTTGATGGACATAATCCAGGACATGCAGATAACGTAAAAGCACTATCACAGAGACCGAATGGGCGAAGCGCTCCCGGCTGGGACACAAACCTGGAACCCAAACCATGTGGTGACAGCCCATTTTCTAGGATTCCTCCCTCTTTCTTGGGAACTCTACTTTTCCCTCCACCTCTCTTAGTAAACTTCTACTTCGCTATATACCCTCCATACATAAATAAATAATATTTTATATACAGAACCAAACATTATGTAACCTTTTGTGATTGGCTTTTTAAAAATTATTTATCTACTTATTTTTTTGTATTCAGTGTAATTCTTTCCAGATTCTTCTAATGGTTGCACATGGCAACATTTTGCTTCCTTTTATTGCTGAGTAGTATTCCACAATATGGACATACCACAGTCACCATTTATTCATTGACGTGTTTCAGTTTTGGGCTATTATAAATAAAGCTGCTATACACATTTTTGTACAGGTTTTTGTGTGAATTTAAGTTCATTCTGGGATAAAAACCCAAGAATAGAGACCAGTAGATGGCTTAATAGTTACGTCACTGGACTCCCACATACTTGAACATTTTCAAGTAAGGATCCAGAAGCTTGAAACTCACACTGTGAGTGTGTGTGTGTGCCCAAAAGCCAGAAAATAGAATGGAAGAGAAGGTATTACAGCATGGCCATCCCCTCTGGAGGGTGATTTCTCACTTTCTGTCTCTGTATCTCTCTTTCTGTCTCTCTGGTGAGTGCATATGCTGTATAGCAAAAATCTCTCTAAAATGAAAAACAAACAAACAAATGAAAAACAAGAAAAAAACCCAAGAATAGAAATAGTAGGGGAAAATTGGCATTATAAGTAGATATGAAACATAAATATTTAAGAGTAATATATCTGACAGTAAAACACTAGGTATGCTATATATTGGCAGTAATTTAAAAAACATAAAATGAACTTGTTTGTCTTTGCCATCAGTGATATAAGTGTCCTTTTAAATTATGATCAGAGTCAGAAGATCAAAATAAAAAAAAGCCAAAGATGTAGAGAAGAAATCTAATTCTTTAGTTTTTCCTTTTCTCCTTTTTAGTTAAGGATAAAGATCTTTAGACTGAAAGGAGAGCTAAGATTGAAAAGAGAATTGAAGTCCGTGGCAACTAAAAACATTGTAAATTAATTTTTAGCTGCTATAAAATGACCAATATCTTCTAGTCTGGGCAATTTCTAGCATAATGAGAATTTGAATATCAATCTATCAAGTGCAGTTTTAGAGAATCAGAGAGAACAAGAATGGTTTTATTTTCTAAAAGAAGAGGAAACTGGGCCAAGCTGTAGCCAGATTTTATATGGCCAGCCACAGTTTAAATCCTGGCCCTAACAGCTTGAAAAATATGCCAGGCACCTGTGCGTGTGTGATTAGGATCCTGATGGAGGAAAATGGATTGTGATGTAACTGCACCTAATTGGGAGGCGTGCTCTCTCTCTCTCTCTCTCTCTCTCTCTCTCTCTCTCTCTCTCTCTCTCCCTCTCTCTCTTTCTCTCCCCTCTCTCTCTCTCTCTCTCTCTCTCTCTCTCTCTCTCTCTCTACCACTCCTTTCTCTGATGAATGAACAAGCGCTCTGACAATGAACAAAATAAAGACAAACCTGATTCCTAAGACTGATGGTAAATATTTGCTATTGGACCAATAGGTTACAGAATGAGTTTTGAATAAATGACCTGAGGGGTACGTAAACATTATTGTATTTATTTAAAGAGCCTGTATTATTTCAGTAATAGCAGGTCATGCCATGCCAAATGAATCTTTGTATTAAATACACACAGGCTTACTATAAACCATGATCATACAGTTCAAAGCAAAATATCCTGATGGGTGAGAAACAAAACCCGTGAAGCATCAATGCTCTTAGCAGCCCGGAATCTTTCAAGACTCTCCCAGTGGGTTCTTGCTATGATGTGAATGTCTGTCACCTCCAAAATTCATGATGAAGTTTAATGGTCATTGTATGGTAGTTCCCTCTTATCCGTGACCACACATTTCAGTTTTAGTTACCTGAACCGAAACTCTTAAATAGAAATTCCAGAAATAAATAATGTGTTTTCAACTGCATATCTTTCTGAGTAGCATGATAAAACCTCGTACCATGTGATCTGGTCATCCCATCAGGATACGAACATCCTCTGTCTACTGCATCCATACTGCACATGGACTACCTGCCCATTAGTCACTCAGTGGCTATCTCAGTTTTCAGACTGTTGTGATTTCCAGCACTTGTGTTCAAGTAACCATTATTTTACTTAATAATGACCTCAAAATACAAGGATAGCGATGCCAGCGTATTATTATAAATGCTCTACTTTATTATCATTATTGTTAACTTCTTACTGTGCCTCATTTATAAATTAAATTTAATGATAAGTATGAATGTCTAGTAAAAAAAAAAAACAAAGTATATATATAGGGTCCAGATCTGTGGTTTCAGGTACTCACTGGGGTTCGTGGAACTTACCTCTTGCAGATAAAGGGGACCACGGTAGCAATATTAAGAGATGGGACGTTAAGATTTAACGAGTAGGACTAATGCCATTATACAAGGGCAAGTTTGGCTCCTCTGGCACTCCTGCCCTCCCCCATGTGATGACAGAGTTTAAAGGGCCTTTCCAGATGCTTGTGCCTTGATTTTGGACTTTTCTAGCCTCAAGAAAAGTGAGGCCATAAATTTCTCTCTCTGTGTGTGTGTTAAATGTTTCCCAGTCACAGGTCTTCTGTTATAGCAGTACAAAATAGACTAGCGTGGTTCTCAGTGCCTCGAACACTGAGACACCTCTAGCGTGGTGTCTCAGCACCATAAATGCCAGATCTGCACTCCTCACCGCCCCCCACCCCATCCTAAGCTTTTTATACCCCAAACAGGAAATCTTGAACAGTTTTACAGCATGATTGGGTAGGCCAAAATAATATGAAATAACTCTTAAATTCAACCACGAAATTGTGCATAAACTCGTATAAAGCCACGTTGAATAAATTTGAGGCTTGTTTATCATAGTCGACTTAGAATCTCGGGTACAAAGCTCCACCATAATATTGGTATCAAAATGTTTCTATCTAGTTGGATATTGACTTAACTTTGTATTTCATTTAACTTTTATATAATTTTAAAAAATTGTTGTATTATTGATAAAACACTGACATTTGCTATAGATTAGTATATAGTGGGTACTGATCTAAATAGTTTTATATGTGATAACTCACTTAAAAACCTTCTCTCTTGGGACCAGCAGTTAGTGTAATGGCTATGTCGCTGAACTCCCATGTAGTCGATCGCGGTTCGAGTTCTGGACCCGGTGGCTTAAACTCATGCCAGGCGCATGTGTGCATGCCCAGAATTCCGAGAGGAGAATGGAGGAGAAGGGATTGCAGCATAGCCATCCCCCCTGGGGGGTGATTTCTCGCTTTCTATCTCTCTGTCTCTCTCTGTCTTTCTGGCAAGCGCAAATGCCCTATAGCAAAAACCTCTCAAAAAAAAAAAAAAAAAAAAAAAAAAAACCCTTATCTCTTATCTTTACTGATAATGAACAAAGGGTAATCAGTAAAGATAAGTACTTAAATGTGAGGACATAGAGGCACAGAGTGGCAAAATAATTTGTTTAAGGTCATTCAAATGAAGGTAGTAGGGCTGTGGTTTATATCCAAAAAATATATGATTCCAAACAAGGCTCACATTTTCAACTGCTATGAGAGAGCAAATCACCCATAGAGTATTTATTAGTTGGTGATACATGTTAGTTTTTAAAGATTTTTCTTTAGATAGCAAAGTGTTAATTTCTTAAATATATTAAAAAACTTTTTTTAAATAACATCTTCATCCACTATTTTTAGAAACTATTTTTCTTGAATTCATTAATCTATCCTAAACAGTTTGGAATTTTTTTATTTCTCTCAGGTCATAATCAATCAAGAAAGTGTCTAGAGTGTGTTTCACTTCTGGATCTATTTACAAACTTCCCATTTTGCACCTCAGTCTGTTCACTACTCCTGAATCCAAACTATGCTGTACTAAATACTATTGCATTATAATAAGTCACAAAGTCTTTAAGTCCTCTAACCTAATTTTTCTTCGTAAGCATCAGCTAGTGTCAGAGCTTAGATCTTTTATACACAGTGTAGAATCGGCATGCCAAATTTCTTGAAGAATGTTGGTAGGATTTTGGTAGGAATTTTTAAAAGTTAGTTGAAAATCCTTGACATATTTTTGGCAAGAAGTATCCTTATCCATCCATGACACGCTATAATACTGTATTTTAAGTCTTCTTTCATGTCTTTCAATGAAATGCTGTAATTTTCCATATGAACCTTACATGGTTTTGTCATATTTATCAAATTATTATTTTTGTTCCCTTTAATGTCTACTTTCCTTTGCAAATATTATATTCTGTTGTGATCTTGTAAACATTATATAATATACAAAAAATAGTTTAATATCTGCCTAATTGTTTTACATTGTCCATTTATTCCTTTTTCCCCTTGTACTAGCAAGGTTGTATTGTTAAGGTAAAATTAGCTTTGTTCCTAAAGGGAGTGCTTTAAGGAATATAAAGGGAATATATATCTATATATACACATACACACACACACACACACACATATACACACAAAAAAAAAAATATATATATATATATACACACACACATACATATATATATACACACATATAATATATATAGAGATTTTACACACACACACACACACACACACACACATATATATATATATGTAAAATCTTTACAGAGAGAGTTTGCCTATAGGGTGCATACATTCACTGAAGAAACGGAAACTGAGAAATCACCCCCCAAGGGGGATGGCCATGCTGCAATCCCTTCTCCTTCATTCTCTTCTCAGGATTTTGGGAATGCATGCACACACACCTGGTATGAATTTCAAGCTTCCAGGTCCAGGACTCAAACTGCAGTCAGTCACATGAGAGTGCAGCAACATAACCATTATGCCATCTGCTGGCCCCAATTTTTTTAAAGAATCATATTTGCTCAATTAATTTTTAGTTGATGCTTTTACTCAGGTTAAAAAAGTTCTATTCTTTTTTAGAGCATAATGAAAATATTTCTAAAGAAATTTTTAGCTTATACTTTTAGCCTGTATTATCTTAAAAGCTTTTAATCCCATCTTTTTTTTTGATTTTTACTCCATAATTTAGAATTTATTTTCATTTTCATAATATAAGTGTTTGTATTTACCCACACATTTACTTTTTTTCACATCAGATTTTTATTCCAGAATAATTCTCCTTCTTATTGACCTTAATTCTTTAGCAATCAACTTGGGTTAATAAAATCACTTAGCTTTTGTTTTCTTGAAGATAATGTATTTCACTTTTATCTTTGACTATTTCTCTGAATTCTGAGTTACCCATATAGACGAGTTATCCTCGTCTCTCCGCACTTTGAAATTATGACCCGCTGTCTTCTGGTTTCTGTGTTACTGCTCTAGGCCAGCTTTGAGGCCCTTCACACACGGGAGCACAGGAATCCTCCGAGGGGCCTTACTTTCCTCTTTCCATCTCTGTGAGTGAAGGAAACGGAGGAAAATCTAGAGTACGATTTCTTTTCTAGATTTTATTTTATTGGCTACTCTATTTTGAAAGCTATTCACAGGATAAATATCTGTTCCAGGGATTGTTTTTCCAGCTCTATTAAGAGATAATAAATGAGCAAAAATTAAAATCAAGCTAATTAACTTATCCATCACTTTACAAGTCACTTTTTTTTCTGTGCTTGTATGTGTGTGCGCGCGTGTGTGTGTGCATGTGCTGCGCTGAGACATCTAACGTATGTCTTCTTAGCAATTTTAAGTATAAAATACATGATTGTTAATTATTGTCACATCGCTGTACATTAGATCTTCATAACCTGTTCATTTTGTATGATTTAAAATTTCTGTCCTTTGACCAACCACTCCCTATTTCCCCTTTCTGCCTACATCTAGAAATCACTATTAGTTTGACTAATTTATATTTTACATAGAAGTAAGATCATGCAGTATTTGTCTCTGTGTGTCTGATTTATTTCACTTAACCTACTATCCTTCAGGTTCATAAGTGTTGCAAATGACAGGATTTACATTTTTATTAAGGCTAATTAGTATTGCATGTATATGTATTTTCTTTATCCATTCATTCATTGATGAACTTTAGATGGTTCTATATCTTGGCTATTATTAACAACGCTACAATGAACTTAAGAAGTATCTCTTATGTAGGTATCTCTTAGTGACACTGATTTCATTTTCTTTGTATGTGTGTGTGTGTGTGTGTGTATATATATATATATATATATATATATTGCCATGGGTGCATGTGCTGACCAGAGTGAAAGAGACACAAAGTGAGAGAAAGTGAGAAATCATCCCCCTCTCAGGGTGAAAGGCCATTTGTAATCCCTTCTCCTCCATTCTTCCCTTGGAATTTTGAGCATGCACACACATGTAACACACATGTACCCGGCAGTCAGTCACATGGGATCAAGGATCTTAGCCACCATACCACCTGCTAGCTCTATTTGTAATTTTTTGAGGAAGCTCCATAAAGTTTTTGTAATGATCACACCATTCCTACCAAAAGATACAAGAGTTTCCTTTTCTTCACACCCTCACAGCTTTTTTTTTTTTTTTTCTTTTTCATAGTAGTCACGCTGGTTAGGGTGAGGTGATTTAGAATAGTTTTGATTTGCATTTCACTGGTGATTAGTAATACTGTGCATTTACAAATATACCTGCTAGCCATTTGTATACCTTTTTTTTTTTTCTGTTGAGTTGCATCATTTTCTGATACATTTTGGATATTTACCCCTTATCAGATATATGGTTTGGAACTATGTCCTGCCATTCTGTAGGTTGTCCCTTCATTTTCTTAATTGTTTCCTTTGCTATTCAGAGACTTCATAGTTTGAGGTAATCACATTTCTTCATTTTTGCTCTTGTTGTCTTTGTTTTTGGAGTTAGATTTTAAAAATTGCCCAGATCAATTTAAAGAATCTCTTTTTTTTTTAGTTCTCTTTTAGTAGTTTATTTAATTATTTTCAGATTAATTTCACATTTTACATAAATTCCTAATCATAATATATACAATTTATATTTTGCTTGACAGAGACCTTTACATTTTTCCATCTGTCAAATGTTTCCTTCCCTTTCTTCTAGTATTTTGAAAGTTTCAAGTCTTACATTATAATCTTTAATTGAGTTGATTTTTACACATAAGTGTCCTTGTATGTGTGGTTATTCAGTTTATTGAATAGGTTATCCTTTCCCATTGTGAGTTCTTGGCACTTTGGTTAAAGAGAAATTGTCAATCTATGTGAAGATTCATTCTGGACTCTCTGTTCTGTTCCACTGGTCTATGTATGTGTTTTTATGCAATTATATAATATTTTGATTGTATTATTTTTGTAATAGCATTTAAAATCAGAAAGTGTCATGTCTCCAGCTTCATTCTTTTTCAAGATAGCCTTGGTTATTTGTGGTCTTTAGGATTCCTTATTAATTTTAAAATTGTTTTAACTATGTTTGTAAAGAATGACATTGGAAATTCCACAGGAATTACATTGAATTAGTAGATTGCTTTGGTAGATGGATATTTTAACAATATTCTTCCAATCCATGCACACATATATTTCCACTTATATATGTCTTCTTGAATTTCCTTCATTGATGTTTCATAATTTTGGGTGTACAAGTCTTCATCCTTAGGGCTAAATTTATTCCTAACTTTTTATTCTTTTCATTATTGATGTAAATTATTTTCTTAGTTTCCTTTCTGAAGAGTTTATTGTCTGTACATATAAGAGACATTGATGTTTGCATGTCAATTTTGTATCCTATAATTTTATTAAATCCAAACATTCAAAGGAGAATTATTACTGATCATTTCAAAATTCTTCAAAAAAAAAAAAAAAAAGTGGGGGACACTTCTAAACTCATTTTATAATGCCAACATTGCCTTGAAACCAAAGCCATACATAAAAAGTACAAGAAAAGAAACCTATAGACCAATATCCCATTTTGATCACCACACACACAAATATCCTCAATAAAATACTAGCAAACTAAATTCAACAGTACAGTAAAAGAATTATACACTCATGACTAAGTGGTCTTTCTCCCTAGGATGCAAAAATGGTTCATCTTATGAAAACTAATGACATAATATTCCACACTAACTGAGTAAAACACAAAAACCACATGGTCTTCCCAATAGATGCAGAAGCATTTACAATATTTGATATCCATTCACAATAAAAGCTCTCAACAAAATAGGCATAGAAGAAACTTACCTTGAAACAATAGAGGCCATAAGTGAAAATTCCATTGCTAACATTATAATCTGTGGGGAAAACTAGAAACTTTTTCTTTAAGATCAGGAATAAGGCAAGGATGTCCATTCAGGCCAACATGGTACTGGAAACCTTAACCAAAGCAATTATACAAGAAAAAGAAATAAGAAGGTATTCAAATCAAAAAGGAAGAAATAAAATTATCCCTGTTTTGCAGATGACATAATTATATGTAGAAAATCCTATAAGCTCAACTAAAAACTCGTTAAAACTAACTGCAGAGTTCTGAGCCTGTAGCTCTGGCTTCTCCCAGTTCAATTTTGAGGCAACTCCTCCCTTTAATTTGACCATCATTTATCATAACCACACTTAGATATTCATGTATTTACTAAGAAAAAATATATCCACCCTGGCCTTGGAAAATGATCTTTATACTGACTGCATTTGTAAACTTTTAAAACTGAGCAGTTAGATTTTCACACTTATTCCTTGGTTTTTATTATTCCTTAATTTTGTCATCTAATTACCAAAGTGAATGAGTTTAAGAAGGAGAAAAAATATCAGCTTTCATATCATATAAACAAAAAGAGAAAAGGCAAATATATGCTAAAATAATGTTTACTTTTTAAATTTATCCTTCAAGTTACCTTTTAAAACTTAAATTTATATATATTTAAATTTTTATTTTTTGTGGGTAGTTATTACATATTCTGAGAGTAATCTAGTTTAGTGGTTTCAATCATTATGGGGGAAATAAAATCTATGATAGTTTGAATAGATAAAACTGAAAAAGGAAGTTCAAAGTCAAATTTATAACCTTTTCTTAAATTTTACAAGTTCTTGGTATTATTTAATTCTGTATCCAGTTATAAATCAAACATTTTAAATATGACAATGCCCATGAATAGAAATATTTAACTTTTGTTTTTGCTGAGTGAAATAATTCTATTAACCTGTCTTGGAATGCCCAAAATATTTTTTATTAAAAGCCTATTGCATTCCAGGCACTTTTTTAGCTGCCAGAGGTACAGATATGAAAAGAACAATAGGGTTTCTAGCCTCATGAAAGGAAGAAATTTATTTCTGAAAGAAAGGAAAAAGAAAAGAAACAAGCATACTGATACAGGCCAAATATGTCTCCCTAAAATGTGTATATTGAGATCCTCAACAACCAAGATGATAGTATTAGGAGGTGGCGTCTATGTGAGGTGATTAGGCCATGGGGTGAAACCCTTTTAAGTGGGATTCATGCCCTTATAAAAGAGGTCAAGAACAACCTTCTGTGATAAGATGGCTGTCTCTGAGAAACTAACTCTCCACAGACACCAAATCTTTTAGTGTTTTGATCTTGGATTTTCATGCCTCTATAACTATAAGAAATAAGTTTCTGCTGTTTTAAAGACACCCAGTTTATGATATTCTGATAGAGCAACTAGAACAAACTAAGACACATGTATAGGGTATGTCAGAAAGTAGTAAGCACCCTGAAAAAAACAGTAATGTAAGTTCAGGGAAGAGAGTGGTTAAAGTGGGGATACGTTAGATAAGGTGGTTGGTGCACATCTCTTGAGAAGGTGACTTGGGAAATAGATGTCAATGAAGACGAAGAGTAAGTCCTATGAATATTTGAGGGAAGAACAACCCTCCAAATATATTTTACGACTACTGGAGAACCCTAATCTAAACACCCAACTTGTGAAATAATGAACAGTAGAAAAGCAGACCTAACACTTTTATAAAGATCAAAACTAGCTTCCTGTTATGGCATGGCAAGTCATGGGACTCAAAAATCACATAGACATAAACACTCACTTACCTGGCTCTGTGCCAGGGAAAAGTACAAGTCCTGAACAAGCAAATTACATACATGAATAAGAGCTAATACTATCGACAAGCTGTTAACCACAACAACAAAAAATTCCGTATCATAAACTGTTATAAAAGACATTTTCTTCAGAACTTTGACTGAGTTCTGACTATCTGTAAAAGTGAAAACTTGCTGGGAGAAAATTTAGATAAACATGAAACAATGAGAGGAAGTCTCACCCTGAATCCCAGCCCTGAGGTGGAATGAACTCTGCTTCTGCAAAGAAGGCAGTTAAGACAAAGCCACTCAGTCCACTCATTCTGGTCTCTTATTTTAAGGGAAAGTGTGGTCAATCTAGCTCTTTATGAAATTACATATATGTTTGAAATTAGGGCTTACTGAAGTCAAATATTGGTAACTACTGCTCCACACTAAATCACATTCCAGAGACCTTTCTAACTATGAGTTACTGATTACTAAAAAGATTGAGGAAACCATACGACTGAATGCAATTTAGTGCCCTTACGGAGTGCAGTTTGGCGCTGCTCTCTCTCTCCACCTTCAGTGGTTCCCCAATCCAAGCCTGCAAAGCTCACAAAGACTTTGGAATTTTAACCCACTTACATCTCCTGAAAAGTTTCATGTAACTCTTTTCTATATCAGCTCTCTGACTGCTCCATGTAAAACAAATCTCTGTAATCATCATACCCCTTGCTAAAGTGAAAGTTATTGCATTTATCTCCTACTTGATTTTAAATAGATGCCTTCAGTGTAGAAACTTTTTTTTTCTATCTGCGAACACCAATTGAAAATTTTCATGTAGTTAGACTTGGGTAATATTTGTGAAATAAAGAGGTAGCTTCAGGATTAGTATACTAAATAAAGAGACGTGTTAAAAATTCTATTAACTGATATTTATTTTTAAAAAGTTATTAGGTAGAATTAATTGTACTTGAGTAGAATATGGAATTCTGAGTAGTCCCCCCTTCTCCCCTAATGTAATATATAAATATAATTTCAAACATTGAAGAGCAGTGTATTTCTCAGTCCTATGTAAATTTCACTCAGATTGCTGTGACTGAGAGTAAGACATCTTCCTATGAGTATCAGTAGAAGATCAAGAGACATCAAGAAAAAAAAAAAAAAACCTTCTTATCCCCCAAACAATTTTGG
The DNA here is from genome assembly GCA_026018925.1 of Tupaia tana. Lineage (NCBI taxonomy): Eukaryota > Metazoa > Chordata > Mammalia > Scandentia > Tupaiidae > Tupaia > Tupaia tana. The sequence continues at coordinate 2,818,376 of JAKSZU010000002.1, forward strand.
AGGTGGCTGAAAGGAGGGTATTTAGTAATTTAGCTGAGGAAATGACGAGAAGGAAATTATTCTGTGTCTCAGGAACCATGTGGAATTCCAAGATAAGAAAAACAGTTGCTAATTTGAGTATAAAAGCAGGAAACATGATACACTTATTTCCTTTTATGCAAACAGAAGTATATGAGGGGTTGTATGAAATTATTTTTCTCTTGCCGAACCACAAAGACATAGAATCAAACTGCTGCTTTTGGACATATTGGCTTTTCTTTCTTTCTTTTATTCTTCTCTATCTTCTGTTTCTTGTGGATATTATGGCTAATAACACAACAAGTTTAGGGAGTCCATGGCCAGAAAACTTTTGGGGTAAGGTATTTTCTTTTACTGTTTTTAATTTAAAAGTAGGATGCAGAGAAATGTGCTACATAATCGATTAAAACATTGGAAATCTGAGGCATTTTCTTTACTGTAAATTGATTAAAGTTTTCATAGATGTATTACAAGTAATGTATCTATATAAAATGGCTTTAAAGTAGACTATTCAACAAGAATCTGGGCAATAACTACAGATTTATACCTGTTATTACAAAATTTAATTAGAAAATAATGAGAATACAAGTGAGAAAAGAAAATTGAGCTAAAAATAATTGCTGTTTAGAGTATGACAACGTGGATTTAGCTGGAAAAATTCTTACTTGTAAGAAAATTCTTACTTAAGGTTGTAAATTATGTATTTTATTTAATAAAGCTAAGATTTTTTTTTTATACAGGTTATTTTAACTTCTGTTGTCAGTGGTCTATGCTTTACTTTCCAAAACGAATCTAAATAACAAGACAGTACTTAAATGAATGAATTTATGTGTAATGACATAGATACATCATGTTAAGTGAAATAAACCAGACACAGAAAGAGGAATAACACATGTTCTCACTGATATGTGGACACTAAAAAGATAACCTCGTGGGAGTAGAGAGTAGAATGGTGATCACTAGAAGCTGGGGAGTGTAGGGAGAAGGGGCAGGTAGGGAGATGTTGATGGGCAGATACAAAATTACAGTTAGACAGAAGGAAGTTCTGGTGTTCCATGGCAAAGTAGGGTAACTATGTTTGATAGCAATTCACTGTATTTCTCAGGTTAGCTAGAAAAAAGGATTTGGAATTTCCAATACAAAATAAAGACAAAAGTGTGAGATGGTGAATATGCTAACTACCCTAGTCTGATCATTATACCTTGTGTTCTTGTACTGAAAAATCACATCAAACCCTATAAATATGTCCAGTTTTTGCATATCAATGAAAATATGGAATGATATTCTGAAATAAAAAAACTATAACAGAAAACGTTAAGCAGAAATAACATCACCTGGAACATTGTGATGGAAGTCTACATAGGCAAAAAGTGCTTTTTGGCGGAATTCAGACACAGCTAACAAGGCCCCTGTGCTCTGGTGCTAAGAACAGCAAAGCAATACCGAGGAACCACCGCCAGGGGCGCCAAGCTAGGGGTCAGGGAAGAAGGGCTCCGACGGGACACGTCGTGAACTCCCAGGTGCAGAGAAATTTAAAAATAAAAGAGCAATTTGAATTAAATCCAGAAAAAATACTTTCAAAAGTGAATATTAAGTTTATAAAGAGATCTGTATTCCTATTTCTACATCCTGAACAAGTTTTTAATCCTCTCTGGGATCCATTGCAGTCTCCTGTGATTGAAGGGGAAGTTCAAGAAACCAACCACAGTGGCTGCGTGTCCCAGGCAATGCTGCCTAGTTGTCTAACGTCGGGGAAATGGCACGAAAAGAATGTATTCGTTCCATTTTAAATCACCAACCCTTTATGTTTTTCTCTAGCATGAAAATGAGGAATATTGGTGAACATATTGATAAAAGCAAATAAATTAAGAAGAAAATTAATTGTGCTTGAATATTATATAGAATGGTTTGAGTGATTAGGTTATTCTAGGTAGGTACCAATAGACAATAAACTTTTGAATTTTGGGGGGCCTGCTCATGTTTCTTACAATATTACTTGCTGTTTTCATTTATAGAGAAAGCAAATGTGTTAAATATAGATTGAAAAACAGCTGTAAGGTGTGTCAGCTAAATCCATCATTATAAAAATGACTGCATAAATTACTCTAAAACAAGTTATATCAAGGACCAGCAGTTAGTGTAATAGCTATGTAGCTGGACTCCCATGTAGCCGACCGCAGTTCGTGTCCTGGACCCGGTGGCTTAAAACTCATGCTGGGTGCATGTGCTTGCGTGCCCAAGATCCCGAGAGGAGAATGGAGAAAGGATTGTGGTGTGGCCATCCCCCCGGGGGGGTGATTTCTCGCTTTCTGTCTCTCTGTCTCTCTCTGTCTGGCGAGTGCACATGCCCTATAGCAAAAACCTCTCAAAAAAAAAAAAAAAAAAAAAGTTACATCACAAAAATTAAAATGTCAAAGTCATGCCTATTTTTCAAACCATTCAAAGTTAAATTTCAGGTCCATATAAGTAAATCATTACCCACTGACTCAAACATGGATAATCATCATTAATATAATCTGAAATTGATGAGAATGTTTCAGAAGTTCATCTATTGATTCTAAAAATTAGATATTTTTAATATGGAAATCTGTGTTTAAGGGGACAAACTTATTCCAAAGAGATCTTACCATTTCTTTCTATTAGCATGTGAATATAATAAAGATTATGTTGAAATAATGACATCCAGGAAGAGAAGTGTCTCATTGATAAGTATAAACAAAACCAGTGCAAGCCTGGTGAGCAGATATTTGATGTTTGATGATTTGGGGAAAATATGAAAAATTGCAGCTGCATTTTTGAAAAAAATATGAAGTATAAAATGCAAATTAGATGTGAATATGTAAAATGTAAACTTTTCCTGAAATAAAGATGTCAATCTTTTACATTTTTTTAATATCTCAGTTGATATCTGTTTTGATCACTGACTTCCTAAAATATTATTTTGAAAATCTTGTACTTTGCAGTACTCTATGTTGCTACCAAGTTATGTTGTCTCCTTGGCACTTTGAATTTAGAGAATAAACAAAAAATAGATGAGAAAAGATTTCCCAGATGTAACTCACCTGAAGTTCAGAAAAGGTTGATTTCCAGATAAAGCTTTCCTGATTTGCTTTAATGAAGGCTAAAAAAATAAGAGAATGGTGCCAGGTTATTGTCAACGAAGATAGCTTGCATGTTCATAGTCATCACCTACTAAATGTGAGTTAATGTGCGAGCATTAAAGCAGTTAATGCAAGATTTAGCAACAAAATTTGCCTGAGGGTGAGACATAGACGTAGACTACCACTCTGACTCCCTACCTTTGGTTTCGTTCACGCACTCCCTTTCTCTGTAAACATTCCCCACAAAACAGCACGAAACATGACCCGCGAATGTTTGCTGCACCCTGCCCTAATGCACCAGCAGACTACAATCACTGAACGCCATTATTCTTGTAGTACTGGAAAGTCCTACGGAAAGCCTGGATTTGGTTGTTGTTCTCTCATTTTGCAATTTTTGTTTCTCTTTTGGCTGTCATTGTGAATAGTTAGAGGAAGATATTGGTCTAGGAGCTTACGTTTATTCACCTAATTTAATCTTCACTAAGAATACCGTGTCAATCTCAAAAGGATTATATTCTTGGAGGTGATGATGTGCCTGCACATATACAAACATAAGCCTATATTATGGAATAATACAAAGTAATATATGATTAAATGATGATGCTTGATGACGTGTTACAGGAGTTAAACATGTATGTATGGTTGCAATGGTTCCTACATTCTTCTTAGCAAAAAATGGGGCATCCCCTGTCCCAGAAAGTCAGATAAATTCCAAAGAGGGAGATAATTCTAAGGACATTGCAGTCATTCATTTCTTACCTATTAGCTCCTTCTCAATCAGTTCCTTAGTTCACTCAGAAAGTATTGGCTGGCCATGTCAGGGAATGTGTTAGGAGCTAGTGACATAAACAAGGCATCATTTGAAAATTTTAAGGGGCTTGGAAGAAATGTTATCAGCAAATACGCAGAAGTAAAAACAGGTGGATTTGGGGAGAAGTGAATGGCTTGACTTAGCAAAGCTGTACATGGCAGTGACAGGGACATGGTTGGAAAGGAGGCTGCAGGCAGATTTCTGTAAGATTTTGAATGTCAGTATAAACAAAGTAAGGACAGCTGCTGCTTCTCGTGGTCAGTACATAAGTTAGAAGCTGGAGAACAGAGTTTATCCTGTAACTAGTTATGGGCAGATAGTCAATAAGCACCATCAAACTCTCAAAAAATTCAGCATGTTCTTAGTATTCATAGTTCAAAGTTATAGCACATGCTAATCATTTCTCATTACCATCCATCAATCAAAATCACTTGCTTTCCTTTGAGCAATTAACCTGATTCCTGTTTTTCTTCAAATACCCATTCCTGGTTTCTCATCTGATCATTCTTCAGATACCCCTATGACTTGGGACTTGGTCAGATTGTTTTCATCAGAGATCTTTCTTAATATCAAAATGGCTGCAGTCCTGCTAACCGTCAAACGGGCCCACTTCAGTTCGACCTAATTTAACTTAATCACTTGCAGGACTCCCTACCTGAGACCACATGGGAAGGTGCTGGGTTTGCATCCTGAGATGTCCTTGTACACACCTGGCACACACAGATGCCCACGACCTTGACTGGCTGTGGCTGGAGCAGGGTCATGGCACAAAGAACCTGTTGGAGTCTCTCTCTGTCTTTCATGGAAGAAATAAATACACTTAACAAAGCACAGAGAAATCCTTAAGGTTGCTGCACCTGAATGCCTGCAGAGAACTGTAAGAACTCAATCTCTCACTGGGATCCACACTCAGAGATTATAATTCAGTAGGTAGGTGGTGGAGCCTACAAAGCTGTCCTTTTCAAATTGATTCCTGATTTAGAACTTATGCATCTAAATTCATGAGAGAAACTGGATATAATTGCCTTTTCTTGAATAGCCTTTTTAGGTTTTGGTATTAATGTCATGCAGGCTTCATAAAGTATGTTGAAAAGTGGTCTCCATTTTTCTCTTATCTGGAAACATTGGTGTAAGATTGGCATGGTTTATTTTTAAAATGTTAGAAAAAAATTCATCACAGTAATGATATATAGTTTTTGTTATTATTTTATTATTATTTTTTAGTTTTGCTATAGGGTGCATGTGCTCACCAGAGGCAGTGAGAGAGAGAGAGAGGAGGGAAAGTGATAAATCATCCTCCAGGGGGATACCCATGCTGCAACCCCTTTCCTCCCTCTTCCTCTTGGGATTTTGAACACACACGCATATTCCCTAGTGTGATTTTCAAACTGCCAAGTTGCTGACTCAAACCATGCAGTCAGCCATGTGGGATCCAGTGCCTTAAGCCTTAACCTCCATGTCACCTTCTGACCCAATATATAGTATTTTTTAATGGGAAGGTTTTAAATCACACATTCAATCTTTTTCTTTCTTTCTTTCTCTTTTTTTTTTTTTTTTTTTTTTTTGAGAGGTTTTTGTTATAGGGCATCATGTGTTCGCCAGAAAGACAGAAAGCAAGAAATCACCCCCCAGGAAGAATGGCCATGCTGCAAAATCCCTTCTCCTCCATTCTCCTCTCGGGATCTTGGGCATGCACGCACATGTGCCTGGTGGGAGTCTAAGCCAGGGTCCAGGACTCGAACTGCGGCCAGCTACATGGGAGTCCAGCGACACCGCCATTACGCTAACTGCTGGTCCCTCATTTACTTTTACTTAAAAAGTAATATAAGCTAATGAATATAGTTTCCATTAACCAGCAACTCTAGTTAGACATCAGAGGTAGAACAGGATATGATTTAAACATTTTTTTAAAGCTTTACTTGTTTATTTCTCTATGACTGAGAGAAGGGGAGAGAGAACATTCCATATAAGGTCTTGACACTCTGCCTCACCACCAGCTCAGCCAGTCCTGGGTCATGGGTGCACTTGGAAAGCCCTACGTCAGGAGCACATCTGGCATCGAAATATCGGCAAGGAAGGAAGTGTGGCTGGAGCTGAATGATCCACAGGATCGGAGAGTCCAGAAGATGAGCCCAGATAATCAGGAACCTATCAAGTAGGGACTTTGGGGCCATTTTTAGGTGACTGCATTTACTTTGGGAGACATAGAGACTTAGAACAGAAGTGTAATTTGATTATATTTTGAAAGATTCACTCTGGCTACTGCATTGAAAAATAGTAGTTAGGTCACGAGGGAGGTGGCTAGGCTATAAACAGGAAGATTAATTAGAAAACTGTTGCACTATTCCAGGTGAGAGGTGATGGTCACTTGGACAAAAGAAGTAGCAGAGAAGTATGAGAAGTTGTTGAACTCTGATTTTTTTGTGTGTGAAAACAGGCCCAGTAGGATAATAGCAGATGACATATACATACAAAATACTTCCTTTTGACCATTTACTTTGTCCTAACAAGATTTCTGTGCCCTGAATATTATTCCCCCTAAAAATCTTTTCGCCAAAAGTCTTGTCCCAACCATCTTCCTGTATACTCTAGGATACCAAGAATTGCACAGCTGCTTTGGTAAAAGGTGACTTCATGATTCATGTAACTGGAAAGTATTCGTGAGTTGTTGTTTTTTTTTTTTTTTTTCTTTTTGAGAGTTTTGGTATATGGCACATTCATTCTCCAGAGAGACAGACACAGAAAGTGAGAAATTACTCCCCAGGGGGATGGGCATACTGCAATCCCTTCTCTTGGGATTTTGGGGACACAGGCACACATGTCTGACATGAGTTTCAAGCCTCCAGGTCTGGAACTCCAGCAACATAACCATTACGCCAACTGCTGGTCCCCTGAATGTTTTAATCAAATTCCATTCCGTGGTCACTGATAAAACCACTTTCAGATGTTGGAACAATTCAACCAAAGGCCACTAGATGGTGACCTCTACCAAATTTTAATACCAATGGACAGAATTTGAGGTATCGTTTGTATTTACTGAAAACCACATTCAATATGAGAATCTTAGAACTGGAAGGCATCATACTGGTATTCATGACTAGGCCAAGAATGGTCAAATGATGCAAGTTACACAACCATTAGAGTAATAGCTACGGTTTATTGAAGACTTACAACTGCCAGCCACTTCCTGGTTGTGTAGACATAGAGCACAAATTAGGATAATAACAATTTATATGGCATATCTTAACCAATGTTAGAATTTATTACTTTTATCTTCAAAGGGAAACCTACATTTTGAAAAGTAGCTATTTGGTCTAATTAGTTAAATTATATTGTAGCTACAAGATAAGATTATGGTTCATTTTTTTTCTCTCCAAAGATTGTCATTCTCAAAGAAGCAATATCTGCATCAGTGTCTACTTTTCAGGTACATTTTCAGGTATTAGATTTCTTTAAAAATTCCCCAAAATTTATTGTGAAAACCTCCCAGGGGCTGGCCCTATGGCCTAGTGGTTAAGGGAGTTGACTTCCACTCGGCTGATCATGCGGTTCAAGCGCCAGACCCGGTGGCTCTAAGAATACACCGGGCACAGGTGCACAATGCCCAAAATTCCCAACAGGATGGAGAATGGTGAAGGAGGGATTGCAATAGGACCCTTACCCACGGATGGTGTTTCCTCCCTCTCCTTCCTTCTCTGGCTCTCCCCGATGATGGCATGTGCACTCTGGCAAAATTTGAAAACAAAGCTTGGTAGAATGGAATTATGGATATAAAAATATAGTATGATTAGTATATGCTGCTTTCCTTATATTTTCTTCAAAATCTATAAATGTGGATGAGTTCAAAAAATCATTAACTATAGTTAAATAAGAATCCTTGGGAGGATCACCCTGGAATAGGCGATGTTTCAATTATGTCTCCGGACATTTCTTCCTTATAGCTTTTCTGCATTTCTACATTTATTTTTGCAGTTTGGATTTAGGGGAGCTTAACAAAATAGGTAAGTTTTTCTTCACGTATTTTAGAAAGTCTTCAGAATTCTTTTTTTTTTTTTTTTTTGAGACGTTTTTCGCTATAGGGCGCGTGCGCTCGCCAGACAGACAGAGAGAGACAGAAAGCGAGAAATCACCCCCCAGGGGGGATGGTCACACTGCAGTCCCTTCTCCTCCATTCTCCTCTCGGGATCTTGGGCACGCACGCACATGCGCCCGGCGTGAGTTTTAAGCCACCGCTTCCGGGACGCGAACCGCGGTCGACTACGTGGGAGTCCAGCGACATAGCCATTATGCTAACTGCTGGTTCCCGAAAGTCTTCAGAATTCTTGTCAGCATTATTATTTATAACTATTTTTAAAATTCTGTACTTACAGCAAGGTTATAAGAATTAGTGCAATAATTTCTAAAATATATATTCACCTACATATGCCTTAGGTAGCAATTTTGTGGCATATGTACTCAAGAACGAAAGTTAAGCAAAGCTGCGTCAAACCAATATCTTTCTCCTATTATGTCTTTTTAATAACTCTGTAGCTCCATCTTATTCCACTTCATATTCATTTAAAAAATTGTTTAATTTGATTGTCAGGGAGTGTGTGCACTTGTGAGAGAGAGAGAGAGAAAGAGAGAGAGAGAATTCCCTAGTGGGGCACAGTCACACTGCAGTCTTCGCTATGTCTTTGTCCTGTACCCGGTATGTTTTTCAGGCTGTGGAGGTCAGCCAGGATTCACATGGTATCCAACGCCCTATGCATAATGCTTAACCACTGCGCGATAGGGCCAGCCTCATTCAAAGTTAAATGGCCTATTTCTGATGTATTTATATTACTCTCCTGGTTCTCATGCATTTTTAACTTGTTTACTCCTTTGCAGATAGCTACATAGCCCTATGTTTTATGATATTTTAAATCACTGACAAATATTGGGCACAGACAACAGGTCTACAATATTAAGTAGAAATTGTATCAAGCCACAGGAGGAAAGAAAAAATTTTTTGAGAGATTTTTGCCATAGGGCCTGTGTGCTTGCTGGGGAGATAGATAGACAAAAGGTGAGAAATCAGTCCCTGAAGAGGATGGCCACACCACAATCCCTTCTCCTCCATTCTCCTCTTGGGATTTGGGCATACACACACATGCTCCTGGCACTGAGTTTCAAGTCACCAACTCTGGAATTTAAAACTGTGATCAACTTCATGAGAGTTCAGTGATGTAAACTTTACACCATCTGCTGATCCTGATAATTATTATTTTAAATAAATTTATTGTCAGATTGTACTCCTGAAAATATTGTTTTAGTTTTAGTGCTATCAAAAATAATCTTTTGGGACCAGCAGTTAGTGTAATGGCTATGTCGCTGGACTCCCACATAGTCGACTGCGGTTCGCGTCCCGGACCCGGTGACTTAAAACTCATGCTGGGAGTGTGTGCGTGCGTGCCCAAGATCCCGAGAGGAGAATGGAGGAGAAGGGATTGTGGCATGACCATCCCCCCTGGGGGGTGATTTCTCGCTTTCTGTCTCTCTGTCTCTCTCTGTCTGTCTGGCAAGCGCACGTGCCCTATAGCAAAAACCTCTCCAAAAAAAAAAGAAAAAAAAATATTAATCTTTTTTCTGACAAAAGTGAAATTTTTCACTTAAGAGGAGAGTGGTGGTCCAACAGATTCTTTAATAACTTGTCCAGTGGAATTTGGATATTACTCTAGTTTTCTTTTCTCAGAATAATATACTTTGGAAATAAAACAATTGTCTGACAAAATATATTTCTCACTCTAGGTTATTTGTTGTTTATACCAGTTTTCATAATCACTTTAATGGACAAGAAATTATTTTCCCTTGATTGTATATTTTAAAAATTTCTAGTTTATTTTTTGAAACCAAACTTTACTATTATCCCACCATAACTAACACTTACATTGGGAACATATTATTTGTCAGAGGAGTCCATGGTTGAGTCTCAAAGAATAAACAGTAAGAGCACGTATCAGAACTCCTGTAATCTTGAGATATTTTTACTGTTGTAACTTAACATTTTATCCTTCAGATTCTGATTTTAGCTCCTTTTACTGAAATAAACATACCTTTTTTATTTTATCTGTGATGCCTGCTGGTGTCCTGAGATATTTAGTCTTCAGTCTAACCCTAAGGGTCATTATGAGCAAACACAAGGGCATACATTGGTGATTTTGAGTATTTGTCTTCTCAGTTAATGTCATACATTACTGCAAATGATCCCCTGAGCAGTGATAGTTGTCGCTTCATTATTAAAATGCATCGTGGGTTAGCTCTGCCACACAAACTTTAGCTTCTGTATAAATGTCTATAATATGAGGTTGACTCAGAGCATTTTGTTTTCTCTTTTCCTCTTTAATTGCAAGAGAGAGCGTACATTCACCAGAGAGACAGAGAAAGTGTGTGCGTGAGGAAGAGAGAGAGAGAGAGACTGAAGTGCCATGATGGGCAGCAAGGTCCACAGGCCATGATCCATCCCCAGACTGAGCCAGCCTGGATCACAGGCATGTGGACACATGTTCTCAGCGGGTACAGGAAGGCCTCGGGAGGGGAACTTGGGACCTCGCCCTGTGGGTCCAGCATCACAGAGCGTAGTGTTACCACTGCGCCATTGTCTGTCCCCACGATATGCTACTGATTCTGGAAAACTTACTGTAGAATACCCAATATTATTGTACTACCACTTTCCCTATTATTTCTGTTTATAATAGGCTACATATTCTCTGGAATTAAATTGATAACAATTTTTTATGGATTTTATGTTCTTCATTTTCATTTTTTTTTATCTTACACCTAAGGAGTAAATAAGCAATGTAGCTCTTCAACCTTGGACTCAAAACCTCACTTGACCCGTCCTTGAAGTGCGAGACTATGACGTGTTTTTCTCTCAGTAGCCTTGGCTATTAGACGGGAGTAATGCTAGCATTTATTTCCCTTAATAGGGCTGGTTGAGAATTGAGAATTAACTAGTGCAATCCACTTCAGAGTACCTCGGACATACAAATGCTAATCTAAGAGTAGTTATCTCATAGAGTAATGGGGATTAAATTGGAAATTAGAAATTATATGATTTAACAAAATAATGAAATAAAAATAAGAGCAGCATTTTGTACTATGGGCCTCCAAACATCAAATTTTTCTTAAAGTTTTAATGAAACTTTTCTGGATTGGAATAATGGAACTTCACATTTAGAAGGAGCTCACATTTTATTTACTCAGTCCTACCTGGTTCATATTTTAACTATTCAGAAACATGGTATCTAGAAGGACCATGAAGAATCTTTCATTCATCCATTCTGAATGGAGAAAAGACTGAAATTCAGGTTGATTTTGGTCATATTCTTTGATTAAAATGTTCCTTATTGCAATTTACTCAGGAATTCTCTGAGGTATAAACCATTCTATAAATGAGTGCCTTCTTCCATGGACAACTGGTCACTTAATAATATATAATGATAAATTATTCAAATTATATGCAGTGAATCTCAAAAAAAAAGATTGTCAAGACTCTTTGAAATAAGGTTAAATTTGTTATTTTTTAATCCAAAATACTGTATTTAGTGAAATGCCTAAACTCATGCCCTTCTTTGGAAAGACAAGAAAGTACTTGGGTCTATGAAGAATTGGAGAAATTCGTGATTTTTGTCTAAGGCATTTATTTACTTTAATGAAAACATTTTTCAGTGAATTATGTAGTGATTATAAGAGATAAAAAATCTTTTGTTGTTGTTGTTAGAGAGTTTTTTCTTTGTTTTTTTTTCTTTGTTTTTTTTTTTTTTTTTTTTCTTTTTTGCTATAGGGCACATGCACTCACCAGAAAGACAGAGAGAGACAGAGAGACAGAAAGCAAGAAATCACCCCCCAGGGAGGATGGCCACACTGCAATCCCTTCTCCATTCTCCTCTCGGGATCTTGGGCATGCACGTGCATGCACCTGGCATGAGTTTAAGCCACCAGGTCCGGGACTCAAACCACAGTTGACTACATGGGAGTTCAGAGACATAGCCATTATGCTAACTGCTGGTCCTGAGAGTTAAAAATATTAAAGAGAATTTAGTCTTAATTATTATATGAAAATTAAAAATTTGAAAATGTATTATTTCATCAACTATTATTAAAAAATAGTAAAGGTGTGTAAATATCATGAGGTGGGCAAATACATAAAAGTTTTTTGGAATGCTCTGACTTAGCCTAATAATTATTACTAGAAAATAACATAATTTACAAGTCCCAGAATGAGCGCCCCTAAGACTCAGTTTACTCCTCTTCACACCTAAATGTCTTATTTCTAGTATATCAACAGCTGTAATACTTTGGAATGACTTTTGCATTCTTTTGACTTTAGGCTTAACATGGCCAAGTTTTTTCTTTCCTATTTTCACTGTCACTTTCCAGAATAAGCCATCATTATTGCATATCTAAAGAAATGTTCAGACTTGTTTGACTGTATTCTCCAACCTGTGTCTTCACTGTCTCAAGGATATCGCTGCGAGCTCTAGCTTTCCTCCTTACGAGGTGGCGCTCAAGCTTAGTTTTGTTCTCTCAAGTCCACCATAGAGAGGCAGAACTTCTGAGAGAGGTACTCAGGGGGCTCCATCATCTGATTTCAACCTGCTGGGCAACATGGCCAACGACCCCCTCACTGCCAGGCTGAGAGGATATTTTTCTTATCTTTATTTCTCTATTCGTTTATTATTTCTCATTTACATTTAATTTTTGTACATGTTTGTAGAGTACACTATGAGTTTTCAAGGCATGTATGTAGTGTGTGATAATCAAATCAAGGATAATACCATATTCATCATTTTCAACAAAGAGCATTACATTATGTTGTGCACTTTCTATTTTCATTCTAAGGGCATTGCTGTGTGTGTGTGTGTGTGTGCACGTGCGTATAAATTGAGCTCTTCTAAAATGTAAACTCTGACAGGGTAGAGACTTTGTTTCCTTTACTGTTACCTATATACTAGTTTGTATCTCACAGGTACTTTCTATTTTAAATAAATTTTAAAAATTCTCTTTTCACTTTGATTTAGTGCTAGTAATTATTCTTGTCTCTTCATACCACTCTGATCAATCTTTCTTAGTTTCCTTATTTACTTCTGCCAAGTGTTAAATTCTGCTTTTCCTGGAAGTCTATTCTTAATTTCTCTCTTTTTTTTTTTAAGAATTACTTTATTTAACTTTATTTATTTATTGATTTAAACTTGACCAGAGAGGGACAGAGTGAGAGGGAAAGAAAGAGAGAAAGACACCAGGTCCGGGAATCGAACCACAGTACACCATGTGAGGAGTCCAGCACCCTTAACCACCACACCTGCTGGTCCCTTAGCTTACTTCTTCTTTTTTTAAAAAAAAATTTTAACAGGTTTATATCTGGCTTTGAAAAGTTATACACCTGTATATACCAAAAGAATAGAATTCTTTTTAATTTGGCTTGGCAGTCCCAAACCTCATCTACCAAAGTATCCACTACTATTTTCAAACAGAAATGTTCTATACTATGATTTACAGTAAAAAAAAATAATCGTTGCAATCCCTCTGATACATCTTAGTCCTCTGTTTTATTCTGAGTAACAGATGGCCTATTTTAAGTTTTGAAGCAGATGGTAAACTTTCCTGTAGGTCTTGTGAGGTTCATCTTGTCATGGGATAAAAGCTGCACAGAAAATAATAAAGCTTCATCTTTTTGAGGTTGAAGTAAAGAGAACTTGAGCAACTGAACAGCAAAGCTCCAGGGACAGTAAGATGTGATGAACAGTCTGTGGTTATTACGCTCTTGGCCTTTTCTTGAGGCCAGTGTAGTGTTCTACTTGCCACAGTAGAAAACAGGCTGTAAATAAAATATTTCTAAACTCACATTCCAAAGCATGTTAGTAGGCTTTTCACTAGACATCTTAAAGCATTTTAAGAACAATACTAACATTGCTCAGCTCTTCTTTTGCGGAAAGTAAGTTCTTCATGCTGACATTGCCAGTATTAAGAAGTACAAATACTAATCACTCTTCCCATTACCATGGAGTTCCTCTTCCTCCATCTTCCTCGAAGGACGAGCAAAAGGTTGAGGTATGCATTTCGGGAGACAAACTGCAACATGAAGACCCCCTATGTTCACCCAGACTGTATGCACCTTTCGCCACACATGTCTCATTCCAGATAATGCCTTGGTAAAGCATTTCTTGTCCTGAGTTAAGTAGGACAGCTTGGCCTGTTTCAGGTCTACAGATGCAACTCATCTCTTGTAGGCACGCTGGATAAAGGTTCCAGTTTCTCTTTTGGGGGCTCATCCTTTTTTCCAAATGGCATACCTGTTACAATAATATCCACAGAGCCAGTTCTCAGTGGCAGATTGCAGATATCCCACTGAACAGCATAGATGGGCAAGCCCCAGGAGGGTTTGCCCTCTTTAATTTGACTCTTGATCAATAAAGATGAGATGCTATTTGCTGCTCGATTCACAGCCAATGGAGTGTTATCACAACAATATGGTAATAGTTGGACGATCTGTAGCACTCTATGGTGTTGCCCCCATGACACACATGGGATCAACTATTATGTCAGTAGGTTGAGGAGCAGAGTCTGAGCATCCCACAGGCAAGAGTGGACCTGAGGGTTGTGGGTCCAAAATGCCTGATAGTTCTTTGGTGGAGACTCTCTTTAGTCAAAGTGATACCCACAATGACTTCATTATCATGGATATTTAAAAGAACCCCTATATCAAAGTTGGTCATATCAGCCTTCCACTTAAAGTGATCTTGAGCACTCCCCAAATCTCTTGCAGCCTCCTTTGAGGTAAAGCAGTGTTTCTCTCCTGCCCTATTACATGTAACTCTCAATTTTTATCACTTGAGGCTCTGTCTCTTCTTTTGCATTTTCATCAGCCTTATCTTAGCAAGATGCCAACTCATCACCTACTAATAGTGACACCTCTTTGATGGCTGGGTTTTCATAATAGTCCAAAATATGTGAATCTAAAGCATTGTTAGTGGATTCTTTTTTAACATCCTTCTCATCTAGTTTGTTTCCTTGCCCATTTTTACTCTTCCCTTTACATGAATTCTGATTTATCTTTTTATAAATTTTTTTCCTTGAAACTGTTATTAATTTTCCATACTTTTAGAGGATCTGACCATGGAAGTTTTCCAGCCAAGTCTTCAAAATCCTTTTAAAACTTCTTCCTTTGTGTTTTTGAATCGGTAATCTTTGAACTCTTGAACCACCACAAATAAGTTATCCACTGATCTCAGGCAATGAACCTGAGCCAGACTTTCCACTGAAATGTCAATATATATCATCAATATATGATGACCCAATTCTCTCACTTCATCTGCAGCTGTCTGCTCCAAGCCAGTGAATACAGTGCCTCCGATAGTAACTTGGAGATGCTTGCTTCACTGTTGAGGCTACTTTCTGTCACTTGTACAGAGCTCTGATTCTCATGAAGGTTCACATCCAGGAGTTGGTTAGTGGCTTCTTCTATAACTGACATGCTGGCTGTGCTTCCAAGATTCCCAACACAGTCCCGGTCACTGGTCACCAGTCACTAGTTCAGACCCTTCTGGCTCTAGCACCCTGCCAGCTCCAACCTACTTCTTTATATGAGGAGCCTTCAAAAAGTTCATGAAAAGTACATATTATGAAAAAAGAAAAACTATGCATGGTTTTCAACATTTCTGCATCAAAATAAACTCATACCTTAATTCCACTTTCCACGACTTTTGAGATCTGCTTGTATATATTCTTATTATTCTATATATTTTTAGTGTGAGTGCTTTCTATTGATAGTGAAATTTACCTTTAAGATCTAATTTTAGGTTCATTGTCATGAGGGATCATAAATTTTTCCCTTGTCTTGGCTCATTTACTTTGCTATGGGGTTTCCTAAAAACATTTCTCCATTTCTTTCTTTTTCTAAATGGTTTTATTGATATATAACTCACATACCATATAATTAATCTCCTTAAAACATACAATTAAGTTGTTTCTATCATCGTCTCAAAGCTGTGAAACCATCATTGAAAACCTAATGTAAGAACATTTTTGCCCCTCAGAAAGAAACTCACACCTGTTAGGATTTCCTCTCATTCCTTCCTCATCCCCCGGCTCCCAGCCGTCAGCAATCATTCATGCATTTTCTGGTTGTATAGTTTTGCCTGTTCTGGGCATTTTGTGTAAATTAAATCATGTAATGCATAGTCTTTGTTTTCTTTGTGTTATTCTTCCTCAGGGAGGTATCAGATTTCAAGACCGTCTTCTCACTTGTGAGTTCCTTTTCTGTAGCTAGGTGTATGCCTCTGTACTAGAGTCTCTCTTCATTAATTTCACAGGTTTTTCTGGAATTGTCTTTCTTCATGAAGGCTTATGGAGGAAGCACAGTAGATAAATTACTGCTAGCTGTTTTTACATGTTCTTTCTCTAGGTAACTTGAAATTTGATACTATTTGTCTTCAAATTATGCTGGAGGTATAGATTTTATATGATTTATTTGTTCATTTTGTTGTTCTCTTTTGGGGGGAAGAAATGTTGGAAATTTCTGATTTTTTTGACTGCCTTGGCAATACAGAATTCCTACAACTTCTTTTAAAGAAGGATTTTAGGTTCTAAATATTTGAGCACTGAAAGTTAATTTGGAATTTGACTATACTACCAATAACATTAATTTTCAGTTCTGACTATATTTGCTTTTTCTAGATTGAGCCTAACTCTATGAAATCTCTGTCTGAAGAGATTGAATTTTAAAGCTATGACTCAATATTGTTTTTATGAGACACACTTTGGAATAATAATACTAGGCCTAGCAGATCTATCCTAAATCATCTTATAATTCAGAAGTCATCTTCCTGTTAGAAATAATTTATTATTAGATTTGACATAATTCATTGTTTTGGAGGCTTTTTGGTAGAAACATTTGTGAAAATACTTGTGAAAGTAAAGCATAAATGGGGCCCGTCCGTGGCATGGTGGTTAAAGTGCCTAGATCCAATGTGGATCAATTCGAGTCCCAGACCTGGCAGCCTGAAAAATGCTTTTGGTATGTATGCATGCATGCTCTAAATCCTGAAAGGAGGGAGATGGAGGAGAAAGGACTGTAGCATGGTCATCCCACATGGCGGGTACTTTCTCACTTTCCCTGTCTCCTCTCTCTGTGGCTTGGATGGTGAGCTGGAGGATGGGAGGGTATAGTGCTGGCGAGGCGGATGTCTTCTAAGGTCCATAGATTTTTCCATGAGAAGTATAGGCTCAGCTGCCCAGTTTTAAGAATATATTTTTAAAGGGCCAGCAGATGATGTAGCGGTTATGTCGCTAGACAGCCACATGGCTGCCTTTGATTTGAGTCCTGGATTCGGTGGCTTGAAACTCACGCCAGGCACATGTGCATGTGTGCCCAAGATCCTGGGAGGAGAAAGGAGGAGAAAGGATTGTGGCATGGCCAAATCTCCTGGGGGGTGATTTTTCACTTTCCCTTTTACTCCCTCTGTCTCTTCTCTCTCCCTCCAGGGAATACATGCACCCTAAGGCAAAAAATTCAAATACACACACACACACACACACACACACACACACATATATGTTAGTTCACAAGGGCAGTAAAGTAGCTTTTCCATTTGGAGCAGGTGTTCTTCCCCTCTACTCTGAAACAAGGAATACAAACTAATGCAAGTTCTCTGAACTAGAGTATACCGGTGTTTAGCAGAGACTCTACAGTAGCTCAAGGAATAGGAATTTTATCACCACCACAGGGGCATGATAGCAGCATAAGCTGGGACGTGGGGAGCAGGAGGGGGTCCAGGAGTCTGCACAGGCCATGAAGGTGTCATAGAGATGGGGGAGTCTGAGAGCTCAGGAAACTTGATTTAGTCAGCACACCTGGTGGTCGTATACGAGTACCTCCATCTCACGGTGAGCACAGGGAGTACAGCACCCTGAAGATTGCAGGTGGAAGAAATCAATGTGATTCATGAAGTCAGACCAAGGAAAAGGCAGAGTCCAAGAGATGACGATGTTCTTTACTGGCCTGGTGCATCCATTACTACTCTAACTCCAAAGGAAATAATCGGCGGGCTACATTTACAACTCCATAAACTATTTACAAACTAAAATGTGGCCTCAGTGAGATCATTTGTATTTCTTATTTTCTAAAAAGTTTTGGGGGCCAACAGATGGTGTGGTGGTTAAGGTGCTGGTTTCCCACAGGTCTAACCGTGGTTCGAATCCCAGACCAGACAGCTTGAAAATCATGACAAACAAGAAAATGTTAAAGTTTTCTTTTTGGTTAAAGTTTCTTTCTTCTGAGAAATGGGGAGAGAAAGAGAATAGACAGTCCCAACAGAGTTTCCATGCCATGATCCTCTTTTGGCTTCAGCCAGCCTTGGATCACTAGCACATGTTCCCCCAGCATGTTCAGGGAAGTCTCTGAACTCTCACTGGAACCTTCCAACGCGGCTAGCCTCGTAGAGCATTCCCCTACTTCTGTGCCACTGTCCGCCCCATTTGTTTCTTATTTTTTAAAGATGATAAAACACCATGGATAGGAAGGCTATAGCTAAAAATGTTATTTTGCATCTCTGCTTTGAAAAAACGAGAGTCATCAGCTTTCATTCGTTCTTACCCCCACCTTTCACTATCTTTGATTTCCCTAGTTCCAAGTATGCTTAAATCAGTCGCGTACTCCACGAACCACAGCTGAATTTCTGCCCTATGTTTCTATCTGTTTAAGTATCAATTTAGCTATTTGCTTTTCTGTTTCAGAGGACCTCATCATGTCCTTCACAGTGTCCATGGCCATCGGGCTCGTAATTGGAGGATTTATTTGGGCTCTGTTCGTTTGTCTGTCTCGAAGAAGAGCCAGTGCTCCCATCTCGCAGTGGAGTTCAAGCAGGCGATCTAGGTCTTCTTACACTCATGGCCTCAACAGGACTGGCTTTTACCGCCACAGCGGCTGTGAACGTCGCAGCAACCTCAGCCTAGCCAGTCTGACTTTCCAGCGGCAAGCTTCTCTGGAACAAGCTTATTCCTTTCCAAGAAAATCAAGTTTCAGGGCTTCTACTTTCCATCCCTTTCTGCAATGTCCACCACTTCCGGTGCAAACCGAAAGTCAACTGGTGACACTCCCTTCTTCCAGCACCTCCGCCACCATCCCCACGTCCCACAGTCTGAGTCCTGACTTCCGCTGGTCCAGTAACAGCCTTCGAGTTGGCCTCTCCACACCTCCGCCACCTGCCTATGAGTCCATTATAAAGGCTTTCCCTGATTCCTGAGTAGGGTGTTTTCGTTTTTAAATTTTGTTTCTTTCTTTTCTTCTTTTGTTGGAAGGAAATTATAATTTTAAGGGAATGGACCAAATGACTGATGAATTTTCAAGTTGAAATACATTTATGTAAGCTGGACATTTCAACATAAAACACATTTTTTTAAGTAAAAGGAAAAATGCTTGTTTTCTCTCATGTCTCACAAAAAAGTAAGATTTTCCCAAATAGTTACATATTGACATCTTTTGCATTCATTCTGAGGTTTATTAAATATACTTATTCAAATGTAAGAATCAGCGATGATACAGTCAGTATTTATATTTCAGATTAAAATAGACTTTAAATATTTGTGGTTTACAATCCTAATTCATTTTTCTGTGTGACTATAAAGAGAAATAAAATCACTATGTCACTTTCTTTTTCCTTGTCAGAGAGTACATGGACTTGCCAGAGAAAGAGAACCCCTCAATGGAGTATGGTCGCACTGCAGTCCTCTTTCTCCCGTTTCTCCTTCTCCTTAGGATTTGAGGCCCATGTCACACACACCTGGATTGTTCTTCACGCCTCTGGGCCAGGAGTTGAACCGTGGTCAGCCATGTGGGATCCAGTTCCAAATCCTTACAGTTTAACCCACTGCACTATAGGACAAGACCTCTTTATGTCAGTTTTTATAAACTATATTCTACACTAATACATTTTAATTTAATTTTATTTTAAATGCCGGTTGAATTACAGTGACATTTTGCAGTGTATACAGGGCACAAAATGACAGAACAACAACAACAAAAAAGATTCTAAATGTCTTGATTCCACTCATTTATGAGGTGTGGGAATCAAGCAAAGGAAGGTAGCCTTTGTTGGTGCCAGGATTTTGACATTTTTTTTTCCACACAGTCTCATTTTGTACTTTTCCCAAGAAATTTTACTGAAATCATTGAAGCAAAGTTCTTGGATTCACTAACATGGTGATTTAACTTTTCTTCCCTATTGTCGTTTCATTGTTCAAAGAGCAACAAGAACAAGTCCCAATTCATTTAACCTACAAACAAGTCTAGATGTTAATACTGGGGTCACATTTTTTTTTCCTTTTTTAAAATTTCCTTTTTGGATTGCCAGAGGGCATATGCACTCACCAGAGAAAGACAGGGAGAAAGAAAACATCCCCCAGAAGGGGCATGGTCACACCTTACTCCCTTCTCCTCCATTTTTCAATGTTGTCAGGATTTTCGGGCAAGCACGCACACATGTTCATCGTGTTTCTCAAGTTAGAGCCAAGATTCAAACCGTGATTGACCACATAGGATCAGACTCCCCTAACCACAAGCCTACAGGGCTGGCCCACGTTAGCATTTTTCTTAAGGGATGAGTTTTCTTTCTTAGACTTAAACCTTGCAACTGGGAAAATACTTTGTCTAAATATTTTCTTTAGGAACTTTACAAAGAAATAATTACGAGTCACTGGAGAGACAGTCTACTATTGTAGATGTTACAACCATCAGAAATTCTTCCTGGATCGACTTTTTTTAAATTTCTTGTGTGTGTGTGTGTGTGTGTGTGTGTGTGTGTGTGTGATATTTTTGCTATGGGGTGCATGTACTCGTCAGAAAGAGAGAAAGAGAGACAGAGAGACAACGAGAAATCACCTCCTCGGGGGGGTATGCCGCAATCCCTGGGATCCTGGGCACCCACCACATGTGCCCAGCATGAGTTTCAAGCCACCAAGTATGGGACTTGAACCACAGTTGGCCACGTAGAAATCCAGCGACGTATCTGCTACGTCATCTGCTAATCTCCCTCAATTGACTTTTAACCATCAAATACCATCCCTCATTTACTTCTCTATGAATTTCAACCCAACTTCTCAAAAGAGGTTTGTATACTGATTAAACTGTGCTCTCTGATCACTGGTGTAGGCACTTATTCAAGAAGTCAGCTTCCACAGGTAGTCACAGTCATGTAGAAGGGGACGTCGTTAAGTGGCATCAGAGAGCTTCAGTGGCATCACAGAGCTTCATAAATTCCCTGGAGCAGTATATAAAACACTGTGTTTAATTTCTGACATAACAAATATTTAGCTTATGTTTGTTTCTCTGAATATTGAGATGATCAGCCAAATAAATATACTCTCATTTTAGTTCTGCAGTGCCATGGTCACAACTAATATTATCTGGCTATGGCTCAAGAGTGTACATATTGTTACATACTGAGATTCCATATAGCATTTTCTTTATTATTTTAATTTAGATGATATTATCCATTGATCCTCAAGGAGAATTTTTCTTCATAATGTCTGTAGATAGATACTCTATATTAAATATGCTAGAAGAAAAGAGAGAGAAAAAGAGAAAGATTGAGAGAAAAAAAAGAAGAAAGTAATAAAGAAAAAAGCTAATGAGCTTTTTTTGTTGTTGTTGTAAATTGGTTTTTAACCAGGAAATTTAGCAGTTATCAAATAGCCAAATAAGATTTCAAGAGAACATTTGTTAGTATCCTATTATTTTTTATCGTCTGTCATCCTTAATATTTAATGTGGGAAGTAAGCAAAGTGCGTGGGTTTTACGTGGAATTTACATTGGGAGTAAAAACTGCTCTGTATCTCTCAAATTAGGGAAATGAGAGCAGAAATCCTCCTGCAGAATTGTTATCCCCTCCTATTCCCAGTTATAAAACAATCTTGTAGATATTGTGCAGTGTATGAGATGTGAAATTAAAGCAAAACCCGGATACTTTTTAATTTGTATATATTTTATTTGAAAATGTTTTGTTGATTATAAAATAAGATCAAACTGACATCAATTGTGATTCACAATTTATTTATTATATAATTAAAGTACTCTCTTAAAAAGGAGTCAGGAAATTATAAAACTCAGATATAAATCAGAAAAAAACATTTTAGATGAACAAAATGTATGAATTTTTAACTTATTAAAATTAACTGTGGGTTCAGCAGGTAGTATGGTGTTAAGGTGCTGGACTCCCACATGGCTGACTGTGGTTTGAGTCCTGGGCCCAGTGGCTTGAAAATCACATCTGGCACATGTGCATGTATGCCCAAGATCCCAGGAGAATAACAGAGGAGAAGGAATTGCAGTGTGGACTTCCCTCTAGGGGACATTTTCTCATTTTCTGTCTTGTTGTCCCTGGCTCTCTCTCTCTGGTGAGTACACACACTCTGAAGCAAATATATATATATATATATATATATATATATATATATATATATATATGTTTATATATATACACACACATATATATGTATATATATGTTTATATACATATATATATATATATATTCATTTAATAAGAAGCCTCTTAATTAATTTAGCACTCTAACCTAATCCAAACCATTCTTTGTAAACAAGTGAACTGAGAAACAAATTGTTTTTTATACAAAAATGTATAACAGGAAAGGAAGAATGTCACAAATAAATTTAACATATTTTTAATGAATGAACACACATTGAAATTTAGTAAGTTGTTTGTTAAAAATGTAAATTTAGATTCTTCCCTAGCTAGAGAAATATTGGGCTGCCAGGATAGTCATGACACATTTTTGCATAGAAAAATGGAAAAATATGTCATGACTTTTCCAACAACCTTATAATTCCAGATTTAATTAATTTATTTGGAGATTATACATTTGAAATATAAAGTTCATATTAAAAATAAATTGGTCCAGCTGTAGTGGCACAGCAGTAGTGCAACACTCTGCGATGTTGGAATCCATATGGAAGATCAGGGTTTGTTTCCCAAGAAGACTTGTGCATGCACCTGTGATTCTGGCTGGCTGGGGGCAGGGGACAGATCTCATCATGAGATCTTATTCAGCATGCTTGTTTCACTCTTTCTCTCTAAGGTAAATACATACATACAATTTTTTAAATAGAGGAAATTTGAAATAAGTGCTGAGCAAATTTGTGAAATAGAAAAGGGATGCTTTCCAAAAACCAAGGAGAAAGAACAAATCATAAAGTAAAATATAATATCTTTGATTATTTAAAAATTCTAAAATTCTGTTCATCAAAAGTTAAACTTACCGGGAACCAGCAGTTAGCGTAATGGCTATGTCGCTGGACTCCCACGTAGACGACCGCGGTTCGCGTCTCGGACCCAGTGGCTTACAACTCACACCGGGCGTGTGTGCGTGCGTGCCCAAGATCCCGAGAGGAGAATGGAGGAGAAGGGATTGTGGCGTGGCCATCCCCCCTGGGGGGTGATTTCTCGCTTTCTGTCTCTCTGTCTCTCTCTGTCTGTCTGGCGAGCGCACGCGCCCTATAGCGAAAAACCTCTCCAAAAAAAAAAAAAAACTTTTTTTTTTTTTTTTTTTTTTTTTTTTTGGGGGATGGCCACGCCGCAATCCCTTCTCCTCCATTCTCCTCTCGGGATCTTGGGCACGCACGCACACGCGCCCGGCGTGAGTTTAAGCCACGGGACTCGAACCGCGGTCGACTACGTGGGAGTCCAGCGACATAGCCATTACGCTAACTGCTGGTCCCAACTTACCTAAAGTTTTTGAACGCAATCAAAAGAAAAAATAAAAGGGAAGAAGAAGAAGAAGAAAACTTTTATTGTAGCAAAAATTGACCAATATTTTTAAGTTGTGATCAGCTCAGATACGGAAAATACTCAGTTCTAAATAAGTAAATGAATAAAGGACCCAAAACAGGCCATTCATCAAAGAGAAAATTCAATTGCTTAGCAAGTGTGTGATAAAATAGTTAATGTTATGTTATTAGTAAGAAAGTGCCCATGTACATTTGAGCAATACTTGAGCATTCTGTCTATCCCATTAGCTGATCATTTTTTAAGAAATGGAACACCATATATTTTTGGTGGCAGAGTAAATTGGAACTACCTGGCCAGTCATTGGCATGGTGGTTAGTTGCCCACATGGCCAACTGCATAGTTTTGAGTCCCAACCCAGCAGCTTGTAAAACACACCAGGTGCATGAGCTTTCGCACCCAAAATTTCTTTTTCTTTCATTTCCTTTCTCTTTCTTTTCTTTCTCTCTTTCTCTTTCTTTCTTTCTTTCTTTCTTTCTTGTTTTTTTTCCCCCTCCTTTCTTTCTTTTTCTTTCTTTCTCTCTCTCTTCTCTTTCTCTCTCTTCTTTCTTTCTTGTTTTCTCTTTCTTTTTCTTTCTTTCCTTCATTTTTAGAGATTTTTTGCTTTAGTGCACTTTTGCTTGCTGCGGGGGGTGGGTAGAGAGAGAGAGAGAGAGAGAGAGAGAGAGAGAAATCACTTTCCGGGGAGATGGCCATGCTGCAGTCCCTACTCCATTCTCCTCTGGGGATCCTGAGCACATATGCACATGTGCCCAGTGTGATTTTTAAGCTACCACGTTCAGGACTTATATCACAGTTGGCCATGTGGGACTCCAATGACATAACAGCCTCGCCACCTGCTGGCCATATGTGTCTGAAATTTCAATAGAAAAGGAATTGTAGCATGGCCATCCCCCTCAGGGAGAGCTTTCTCGTTTTTCTTCTATCTGTCTCTTTCCAGTGAGCACATGCACTTCATAGCAAAACCAAAAAATAAAAAAAAGAAAAGAAAAAATTGGGACTGCTTTTTTAAAAGACAATTTGGTAAAATGTACCGAGAGTTTTTCACTAGACTGATTCTCAAGTCTTATGATACACAGTTTTCTCTGGAAAAAGGGGGGGGGCGGGTTAATGGGCTTTTCAGAAGATCAATCCTAAACTGTCCTTGTGTGACTTAAATCAGAGCATTCCATGTCAGATGGCTAGCGGCTAGTGACTGATAGAATTAGATCTGCTCTGCTTTGGGGTGAAAGGGTCAGAATGCAGAAAGTGGGAGAATTGTCACCAAGAGAGATTGAGTGTAAAGAATTCTAGAAGAACAGAGAGCAGAGAAAACATACTACCCATTCTTTAATAAACTCACGTTACTTACTCATACAGTTTTATGGTTCCACAACTTCAAACAAATTAACCCCCAAACTAGTTCAAAGACAAGCCATGATAAACAGATCTTTCAGGTCAATACACTGGGTTAATTTTTTCCTGATTCAGGGAAGAAGAGCCCCTGCTGGGGGCCCATGTCCCACAGGGCCCCATACTTTGGAATATCTTCTTTGAAATTTCCTAAATCACCAGTTTGTGTGTAGGACTTCCCGCTGTCAGCAATGCTATTTAGGCAGAAGATCTGAACCTAGACCTGTGTGGCTCTTAGCCCGTTTCTCTCCTCTTAGCTCCTCTGGGATCTAGTATCCAAAGGGCAGTGCCAACCAGATGCCTCAGGAGCTCCGGAATCCTGGCTGAGGTTCTCACAGTTGAGTTCCAGGTGCGGGAGGACACCCTGGCAATCAGGTCTCTTTCTATAACGAGGGGATGTTTCTTTCATGGAATCACACATTGGACCACCAGGACAGTGTCGACATGCCAGTTTTGGGTGACTTTCATTCAGAATAAAGAATCTTCATGGGCACTCAATGAATAATGAACTACCTGAGTGTCTTCTCAAGTCAGTTAAAATACTCATCAAAAGATCACTATCCTGGGCCAGCTACAGTGGTGCCGGCAGTGGGGCATGACTGTACAGTGCTGTGGCCATCTGAGAAGGTTCTGGATTCACGTCTCTGGTCATCCTAGGCATGCTAGGTGAGCCTGTGATTCTGTATAGGTGGGTGCCTTGGGAGGGATCAGTGTGATGAGACCCTCTCAAGTGTGTTACTCTTTTTCTCTCTCTTTAGAAATCAATAAATGAACTAAAAACAAAACAAAAC
The DNA here is from genome assembly GCA_026018925.1 of Tupaia tana. NCBI lineage: Eukaryota > Metazoa > Chordata > Mammalia > Scandentia > Tupaiidae > Tupaia > Tupaia tana. The sequence continues at coordinate 2,844,306 of JAKSZU010000002.1, forward strand.
AAACTTTAAGATAACTACAGTTCACATGTGTCTGTGAATTTTGTAAAACATTTTAAACCAATTTTAAAAATACGGAATAGGGTCCTACAAAAATTATTTGTCCAGAGACTCACACACTCTATGTCCCTATGCTAAGATCATGTGGGGAGATGTAAGGCATTTTCATAATCTGATTTGAAAGGCAAGCAATCTATGCTGTGTTGTGGTAAAGTGTTTGTATTCTTGAGTCTGTGATACAGTCATTGCATTGAATATTGTAGCTATGGCTTTACAGCAGCTCTGAGAGGCAAAGTCTTGTAGGAAGAGCAAGTTTTTCATTGAATCTTGCCTTGCTGTAAGTAAAATAGAGAGTAGCCATGAAAGTGCACTAATATAGGTGATGGATCTTGTAAGTATGTTGGGGAAAGGATAGGTGCTAGTTCCAAAATACCAGCAGGAAGGGCTAGAACTGCAGAACCATCATGTCTCACTGCTGTCAGAAGTAACTTAGCTTTTTATAGCCTTGAGACTACTGAAGAGTAACAGCAAAAAATGGATTCCCACCTGCCAGCAACTCCATGACTACAGAGAGTCTTAACTGAACAACCAGGATATGTAGGTAAGCTTCTATGTAACTGAAACAGTCAGTGACAGGGTTGAAACTTAAATTAGACCAGGCCAGCAGGAGGATGGTGTTTAAGGCACCGGATCTCACATGGCTGACTCTGCAGTTTGAGTCCTGGACTTGACAGCTTAAAAATCACTTCTTGGGACCAGCAGGTGGTGTGGTGGTTAAAGGCACTCGACTCCCACATGGTCGACCACGGTGCAAGTCCTAGACCTGGTGGCTTGCTTTCTTGTTCTCTCTCTCTCTCTCTCTCTCTCTCTCTCTCTCTCTTTCCCTCTGTCTCTGTCCTTCTCTGGTCAAATTATAAATAAATAAATAAATAAATAAATAAATAAATAAATAAATAAAGTTTTAAAAAATCACTTCTCACTTTCTCTCACTCTCTGTCTCTGGTGAGCACACCTGCTCTATGGAAAATCTTTAAAAAGACAGAAAAGAAAAAAATTGGTTTATTGACTACAATGAGGATAGGAGGAAATAGACCTAGTCACCTTTGAGAAACAGAAGTCCAATGGTCAATGGCCAATTAGAATCTAAGAGAGAAGATATCCAAGATAAGGGGGGGTGTAGCCCATGATGTTTGTGCAAAGAGCAAGGGTATCTTGAGAGACGATGTTGATAAAATGCATGCTAGAGTTAATGTTGTATAAATAAAGAGCTCATAAGACTAATGGAAAAATCTTAAGGGAGAAGTCAGAAAAATCATTGGTGAAAATGAAAATAAGGAATCCTAAGTAGAGGGCTGAACCTGCAGTCCAACAGTAAAGGGATTTAGATCCCACATCGCTGACTGTCGTTCAAATCCCAGCCCCTGTGGCTGGAAAAACAGGTGGGCCACGTATGCATGTGTGCCCCAAATTCTGAAAGAATAGAAAAATGAAGGAAAATAGATTTGCAGTGTCACCACACTCCATAGAAAAGTGCTTTCTCAGTCTCTCTCTGGTGAATCAATATGTCCTCTGACAATAAAATAAATAAATAATAAATAAAAGAATTCTAAGTAGAAAACTCCAACTACACCACTAGAAGGAAAACGATAAAACTCCTTAATAAGAATCCACAAAGAATAACAACTAGAAACAGTACATTTGATGACAGACAAGGGACATCAAAAACAACATGCACCTTCCAGTTCAGGGCCACTGTGAGACTGCGGAGAACGAGCTCAATGGGAGAAATGCTCACGTTCCTCCATGCCCAGTCTGAAGAGACGTTTGTGTTTCAAATAGGTTTCATCGAGATGTAGTCGTTTTTCTTGAATACAGTTTCTGCTATGGTTTGAATGTTCCCGTTACCAATGTATGTGTTCTATTTGGCTGCGGCAGGATGGAGAGGGTGAAAACTTAACCTGACTGTGGTGCTGAAAGGTAAGGCCTTTCAGAGAATATTAGGATTAAAAGGTCATTAGGGTGAGGCCCTTGTAATTGATTCTGGTGAGTCTATGAGGAGGTAGAATGAGACTGGGACTGACGCATGGACATAATTGCACACACTTGTTCTCCACTGTGTTGTACCACAGCCAGAAGACCCTCACTAGAGGCAGCCCCAGACCTTGAACCTCCAAACTGTGAGCTGAATAAACTTTTTCTTTTAAAAAAAAAAATAATTTAACCAGAATCAGGAATTTTCTGTTATTAGCAACAGATTGGTTGACAACAGGCTCTGTGGGTTGTTGTGGTCTTTGGTTAATGTCCAGAGTGCTGAAAACATTGATAACTCCTTTCATACGAGAGAAAAGTTTCAGATACCCTTACTCCATCTCCCTAGAAGTGCTTCTGTTCATTGACATTTTGGTATTCAGACAGTCTTGCCTGTAAAATTTACTGGCAATGGTTATGTTGCTGGGCTCCCACATAGTCAATTGCTGTTTGAGTCCTGAGCCCAGCAGGTTAAAACTCACGTCGGGCACATGTGTGTGCGTGCCCAAGATCCAGAGAGGAAAATGGAGGAGAAGGGATTGTGGTGTGGCTATGCCCGCCTGGGGAGTGATTTCTCACTTTCTGCCTCCCTGTCTCTGTCTCTCTGGCAAGCACATACGTCCTATGGCAAATCTTTCTCTTAAAAAAAAAGAAGAAAAAAGAAGTCTGTCAGTCCTTCATGAGAATATTGGAATAATTTCTCCTGGTTGTGTTTTTCTTATGATAGGAAGGACATATGGGATTCAAGACTATTCTTTGGGGGAAGATGACTAATTTTAAGAGTCTGCTCTTCTTCAACTATGAATATCCTGTTAAGTGAGGAAAAATAGTGGAATTTCTACCAATAGTGAACAGGCTGCCACATTGTATCTCAATTCTGAAATCTGAGACATATTATTCTAAGGATTTTATTCCTCCAACTGTTCAGAATAAGTCTCCAATTTCATTAAACCGTCTTCTCTGGATAAATGTAGAATTTATTACTCAAGTCCATTTCTAGAAGATCTGGGAGTGAGGAGATGCCCATATGTGGTAAATGTCAAAGATGAATGCATTGCTTGATGAAACTTCCATCTTGGTGTTTAGCCATTTACTTACCTGACTGGTGAGGACCCTGCTTGTAAGTGGTGTTTTCTCTGGGTAGAAATAGGAAGTGGGACCTGTATGTATTAAGTTATTTGTGCTTTGGCTTTCCTTCATGTGCATGCTTTTCCACAGTTCATTCTTCACAGAAATTCTCATTAGAGGAGACACTTAAACAGCATTTCCCACATGCCTTGACTTATTTATTTTTTTATTTATTTAGAGAATGTTTCATTCTATTAGGTTAATTCCACCCCAAGGTATTTACATAAGTGGTGTGGGTTTGGCCTTTGACGTTATCTTCCTGAATAATCTTTGATTGCTCACTCAGGCATATTGTAGACACATAGTCTCATTGAATCTTGTGCTATCTTTACCAAATCAAATCTGTAAAGTTCACTTGCAATTTAATGTATTGTTTTTGAGTCATCTTGACATTTTGACTTCACAAGTATAAACTGAAAACTGCATTTTCTGGAAATTTGTTTTTAAAAATAAAGCAACATATGCCAGATCCCTGATCTTCAGATGCTTTATAAAATTAGGCAATGTTTATGAGGTAATGCTGCTGAAAGAAAATTATAAAAGGGAAATTTATCTTGACTATCTCTAAAGCACATAAAAGAATAAGACTGTGCACAGTAGGAGAAGAAAAAGTTAAAGAAATGTTGTAAATTATTAGGATAGATTAAAGAAAAGAAGGCAGATGGCTGGAGCAAATGCTGAACAGATAAAATGATTTAGGATGGTTGAAAGAACTGTAAGAGTAGTTTGTCTATATTTTAAAGTTGTAAATACTGTAAACAGGTAAACCTTTTGGAAAGCCTGTATTAAGAAACAAATGTATATTGGTTTAAATTAATGAAACCTTTGGATATGTATAATAAATGACATCTTATTTTGTAATAATACTGAAAGTGGAAAATTTCCTGGAGAATTCTTTTTACTAAAAATGATTTAAGTGTCTAGAGTTCACTTCTGCTACTAAATGGCATCACCATGTGATCAATTCCATCACTCTATTCCTGTTAACCATTTGGCTGTACCTATGCATATTGATATTTGATAAAGAGGATTTTCTTAAACATTACTATATGTTTAATTTTATTTTTAAAATTTGACCCAAGAGAGACAGAGAGAAAGTGAGAAAGTCACCAGGTCCGGAGCTCAAACTGTGGTTGGCGCCTTTATCACTACACCATCTGCAGGCCCTCATAAAGAGAGATTTTGAGTATGCTTACCTCTTATGATCTAAGGTTGTGTAGCTTTGGCAATTGAGATTTTTTTTTTCTTTTTTTGGAGAGGTTTATGCTATAGGGCACATATGCTCATCGGAAAGACAGAGAGAGACAGAGAGACAGAAAGCGAGAAATCACCCCCCCTGGGGGATGGCCACACCGCAATCCCTTCTCCTCCATTCTCCTCTCGGGATCTTGGGCACGCACGCACATGCGCCCGGCGTGAGTTTAAGCTGCCGGGTCCGGGACTCTAACCGTGGTCGACTACGTGGGAGTCCAATGACATAGTCATTATGCTAACTGCTGGTCCCAGATCTTAAGATCACCAATAGGGGGAACCAGCAGTTAGCATAATGGCTATGTCGCTGGACTCCCACGTAGTCGACCACGGTTCGCGTCCCGGACCCGGCAGCTTAAAACTCATGCTGGGCGCATTTGTGTGCATGCCCAAGATCCTGAGAGGAGAATGGAGGAGAAGGGATTGCGGCGTGGCCATCCCCCAGGGGGGGTGATTTCTCACTTTCTGTCTCTCTATCTCTCTCTGTCTGGCGAGCGCACATGCCCTATAGTGAAAACCTCTCCAAAAAAGAGAAAGGATCACCAATAGACCACATGGTTTTCACAAATAACGTTTATTACCTTTTCTTGTTTTACTCTAGATTTTCTATAATCTTGTAAAATTTTAAAATATAAAGTTCTAAATATTCAATTAATTGCTTGCTTTGTAAAAACATGTAATCAAATATAACCTTAAAATGTCTTTTCCGCCTTTTTATTACTTCATTCTTTTTATTTCTTCCCTCTTTGCATCAATGCACAATATTTAGAAAAAGGCTTCTAAACAAAAGTACATAAATAAGAAGAGGATGACCAAGTTAGGGCCAAGAGGAATTAAAATGCAGCCGGTGATGAGGTTGATGTTCAGAAAACAGTCTCACACCGCACATATTTACCAAGGGCTGTAGATTTAGCTCTTAGCTTTTGAGCAGTAGATTTAAAGAAAGAAATGAGAGCATCCATGTCATTCACAGCACTCACAAGGTGAAGACAAAATCATTCATTCTGGAGAAACACAGTGAGTTCTGATTTTAAGTTCTAACAATCATATTTGAAGTTTATTACACAGAGAACCCCGTGTAATATAATGACATGTAATATCCTTAGGATTACAACAGCAAGGAGTTTTATGGGAGTGTGTCTTAATTTAAGCAGCTGTCCACGGGGAAAGAAATTAAGCGAAAACGATCCTATTGAGGCAAACATTACAATCACCACTGAAGTAAGTAGCACTTCAGGGACCCCGTGGTGACACTTTGACTTTCCTAACCAGAGCAAGAGCCACGAGGACTCGACTGACCTCTTTGAAAGAGAAGTCTTGGGATCCTGTAAATTGTGCACATTAGTGGTGTTATATGCATGAATTCATTTTTCTGAGGACAAAGTTGTAGCTTTAATCAAAAAATTGCTTCAGAAAAGTTTGAGAGAAGTAAAGAGGCTACTTGTCATTATGAATATCTTTTTTAAATGAACTTTTTATAAGGTTTTATGACAATTAGTGTTGAGAATGTGTTCTTTGTCTATGTCTCAGAACAACAACAAAAACCCCTCCGTATGTCACAGTGAAAAATGGAATTATATGCGCTAAGAAGCTACCAACCAGGGTAGGCTTTCCCTCCTTCTTTAAAGTTAAGGCAAGGATTTAGGGCAAATTAGGAGAGAAATTTGTTTCATGTAGTGCTGGAATTAGACATAGGATGTATTTTAAAGATGACAATCTTTATGATGAATAATATTGGGTATGTCAAATAAAATTACAAAACCTGGAAGAATTTACATCATACATTGTGTTAATAACTTTAACATGAGTGCTTTTAAAGCAGGTGTACCTAAAAGGTTTTCTTGAACATTATGAAAGAAAGAGTTGAATAAATCACTCGTAGACTATCTGGCTTTGAGCAATGCAATTTCCTGGAACGACATACTAAGATAAATTGCTTGCAAAATGTATTCCTCTGTAACTGAATGACAGACCTTGCTGAATGCCGCTGTCAGCTATAAATTAATTAAAAGTTTTCTTTCTGGAAATAGACAACTGGGCAAGAAGATTCTTAAGGTCTTGGATAAATCACAAATATAAAAATGTAATATTCATTTTGTGTGTGCATATGTTTCTATATAAATTAAGATACATTTTTAATATACATAATTTTATTATAAAATTGAAAAAAAAACACAAAATGCAGCTTCCTAAAAACCCCAAATTTACTACTGATACCAAGTCCTATGAGTGTGCTGTGCTACCATGTACAAGTCAGAAATTAAACCATTAAATATTAAGGAACATTCAACATCAGAAGCTATAAAATCTAACGGTATATAGTAGCCCCACAAAAAACTACAACCTGCATTCTTAAAATACTATTTTCTCTACACAGACTCTTTTTTTTTTTTTTTTTTTTCTGGAGAGGTTTTTGCTATAGGGCGCGTGCGCTCGCCAGACAGACAGAGAGACAGAGAGACAGAAAGCGAGAAATCACCCCCCAGGGGGGATGGTCGTCACGCCGCAATCCCTTCTCCTCCATTCTCCTCTCGGGATCTTGGGCACGCACGCACACATGCCCGGCGTGAGTTCTAAGCCACCGGGTCCGGGACGCGAACCGCGGTCGACTACGTGGGAGTCCAGCGACATAGCCATTACGCTAACTGCTGGTTCCCTCTACACAGACTCTTATCAGCTATACAAAAATCTGTACAGTTTTTATACTGAAGCTAATATTGAGCTGCACTTGAATTCACATTCTTAGCAAAACAATTGCCTGAGCATACACACGCATTCCACGCACATCACTACAGGACAGCCATTTATTCTTCATCTTCTTCTCTTCCTCCTCCTGCTCTTCCTCATCTCCTGGCTCCTTCTTCCACGAGCTTGTTGGCCTGCCAGGGCCCTTCTTTTCTGCGTCACTTTTGCCCTTGGTGCGGTATGCAGCCGTATCTCCTATTTCTCCGGTAGTTTGGCCGCTTTCTGTTCACATGGCTGTTTATGTTTGGCTGACTGCTCAGACCACATTTCACCCAATTTTTTTGCAGTATCCCCAATGGAAAGGCCTGGGTGTTCACTGTTGATCTTTAGGCGATGTCCAGAGAAAAACAGGAAGAAGGCGGAGGGAGGCCTTCTCAGAGCATTGGGGTCCTTTTTCTTTCCCTTCTTATCACCTTGGCGGGGGACGTAATTTTCATCTTCGTGTCATCATGAGCTTTGTCACATTTTGCCATGTCTTCAAACTCTGACTTTCCCTTTGCAGACATGGTCTTCCATCTCTCCCAACATTTCTTGGAGAATTCGGCAAAATTGACAGAAGAGTCTGGGTGTTTCTTCTGGTGCTCTTCCCTGCAGGTTTACACGAAGGAAGCATACGAGGACATTTTGGCCCTCGGCTTGTTAGGATCTCCTTTGCCCGTGGTGACAATAGCATCTACCTGGTGTGAGCTCTCCTCAGAGTCCTGCAGAGCAGCTGGATCTGACAGAGAAGCTTCCTCCCCAGGGCTCTGGTGTGAACTGGTTTATCAAGATACATGTTTTGTATATTAAGAGAAATATTGAATACACACACACACACACACACACACACAGGAGGTCTTCAAAAAGTTTGTGGAAAATGTACGTTATGTGAACACCGCGCACAAATTTCAAAACTTTTTGTGCCAAAGTAAACTTGTATTTTCTCTTTTTCTTTCCTTTCTTTCTTTTCTTTTTCTTTCTTTTCTTTTTTTTTTTTTTTTTTTTTTTTTTTTTTTTTTTTTTTTTTTGAGAGGTTTTTGCTATGGGGTGCGTGCACTCTCCAGAGAGACAGAAAGTAAGAAATCACCCCCCCTGGGGGGGGATGGCCACACTGCAATCCCGTCTCCTCTATTCTCCTCTCATATTGGGCACACACCCACATGAGCCCCACGTGAGTTTAAGTCACCGGGTCCGGGACTCGAACCACATTTGAATACATGGGAGTCCAGCGATGTAGCCATTACGCCAACTGCTGGTCCCAGTAAACTTGTATTTTAATTCCATTTTAATGAACTTTTGGAGTTCGTGTGTGTGTGTGTGTGTGTGTGTGTGTGTGTGTATACGAAATCTCCCAGAGGGATTGTATCATTGCTTAAGGTCTTACAGGGTCTGTAAGTGGAAGAGCTGAGATTTACCCCAAAACAATGCAGTTCCACAGTGTGTGCCCTAGACACTAAGCTAAGCTATGCTCCTTCTATGTGCAAGGAAACAATCATACTATTTTGCTTGTAAAACAATAATGCTGTTTTGCTGTCTGTGAGAGTTATATGGTGGAGGAATAATTCATCTATTTCATTCAAAGTACCACTAAATCATTAAAGACCATGGTATCATTAAAGTAAGAATATTTTTTTTTCTTTTTTTGGAGAGGTTTTTGCTATAGGGCGCGTGCGCTCGCCAGACAGATGGAGAGAGACAGAGAGATAGAAAGCGAGAAATCACCCCCTGGGGGGATGGCCATGCCGCAATCCCTTCTCCTCCATTCTCCTCTCGGGATCTTGGGCACGCACGCACACGCGCCCGGCGTGAGTTTTAGCCACCGGGTCTGGGACTCGAACCACAGTCGACTACATGGGAGTCCAGCAACATAGCCATTACACTAACTGTTGTTCCCTAAAGTAAGAATATTTATACCTATTATTTTCTTCTAGAAATAATGACCTGTTCTGTCAAAACCATTGTATGAAGCCACGGGCTGGCATAAAATTAAGACAATGGGACTCACATGGGAAAGGTCCTAGGTTGAGGTCCTGACATCTCTCTGAGCACATGAGGAGCACACATGCATGCTGTGATCTGAATTAGCTGACTCTGAAGAAGGATCGCAGCATGGGGTCGCCGTTGGATATGCCCATCTCTCTCTCTCTCTCTCTCTCTCTCCCTCTCCCTCTCTGTCTCAGAAGAAATGAATAAGTGAACTTAAGCACATTTGGCTTAAGCTCTCACAAATGAGAGAGGTCCAGAGCAGCTAATATAATTCCAAGACCTCTCGAGTTGGCTACCGTGTAAGTGTAGGAAATATTGCTTCATTTGTTCATAATTAAGAGCGTTCTCTTAAATGGTTTCTCTTTTCTCTCTCTTTTAATTCCTCCAGTCAGCTCTCTGACTGTTTACATCAGTTGACACAGCAATTAGACTTCTATGAATTTATCTCAATGAAATAATTTAGGGAAAACAAAAAGCTATATTCATGAAGATATCCAGTATATCTTTATTTGGTGGGAAAAACAGAGGTCTTACATTAAGGGTGATAAAGGCGGCTATATCAAAACAAGGAATATTATACAAATATAGTAAATTATCTTAAAAAATCATGTAAAAGCTTAAAAAATGTATGGCTAAACATCCAAGAAAAGATAGCAACATAGTAATTTATAAACATGCATTCAACAGTTTAAAACCATTCTAATTATAGTTTACATCATAACAATTTATAATTTAAAAATAAAAATATGTACTTATAAAAAGAAATGTGCAAAAGTGGAAAAGAGTTCTATTATAATAAAATCCTAAACATTTTGTTATTCTTTCCTTATTACTTGAATTTTTTCTTTCCAATGAATATTTCAAAATTCCTTGACAAGTTCTAAGTTTTCTTTATCGGTTTTTTAGGATTTCATTAGTCGTTAGTGGACTTTTTTCTTTTTCAGCTTTTGCCATAGGGCACATGTGTTCATGGAGGGAGAGAGAAAGAGGGAAAGTGAGAAATCACTCCCCAGGGCGATGGCCACACCACAATCCCTTCTTTTCCATTTTCCTCTCTGAATATTGGGCACTGTTGTGCACATGCCTGGCATGATTTTCAAACTGCTGGGTTCAGGATGCAAACTGTGGCCCACCATGTAGGAGTCTAGTGTATTAACCTTATTTTTTAATTTGCTATAGGACATGTGTGCTTCCCAGAGAGAGACGGGGGGGGGGGGGGGGGAGTGAAAAAGCGGTCCACCAAGTCCAGGACTCAAACCATGATCAGGCATGTGGGAGTCCAGCATCTTAAACACCACTCTCCATGTTGGTCCAAAGACTTCCTATCTTTTAACTATGGGCTCTTCTATTCATTAGCTGGTTGGTAGTTTCAAAACTATGTCTGTAAGGGTAAGAGAAGGCATTGTAAATGAGTCATGAAAATGTGCTTTTAAAAAGAAAGTATTTTCTTTTGTGAATATACTTTATTTTTTATTAGAACGTGGGCCAGCCCATAGCACAGTGGCTAAGTGCTGTCCAGAGAAGCTGGATTCCACGTGGCGACAGGGTTCCAGCTGGCCTTGGCAGCATACGCACTGGTGTGTGTGCAGCTAGACTCCTGATAGGATAGAAAATTGGAGAAAGGATTGCTGTGTAACTGGTCTCTGCTGGTGGGTGTTTTTGCTCTGTCACTCTCTCTCTCTCTCTCTTGTGCATGTGCACATGCCCTCTGGCATAATAAAAGAAAAGTAAATAAATGAATCTATTCACTACAAAAAATGTTTATCCGGGTTAAAACACTCACCAATATCCTATCACACATTAATCAGAAGGCTCCTATATACCTAGTTTTCTTTTAGCTAGAGAATAAATGCATCCTATTAACCTTTAAGTGAGATGGCTCTAGAGAAATAATAACAGTAGCTGAGAAACCCTTTAAAATGTAAGATGGGTAATATTTGAGCAAAAGTCATCTTGTACTAAGTTGGATTTGAGGAGAAGGAGAAGTATTAGACATTGAACCAAGAAAACCAGAAATAAAACAGTAATACAGGGACCAGAAGTTAGTGTAACGGCTATGTCGCTGGACTCCCGTGTAGTCGACCACAGTTCAAGTCCCAGGCCCAATGGCTTAAACTCATGCTGGGTGCATGTGCGTGCATGCCCAAGATCCTGAGAGGAGAATGGAGAAGGGATTGCGGCAGGGCCGTCCCCGCTGGGGGGTGATTTCTCGCTTTCTGTCTCTCCATCTTTCTGGCGAGCGCACACGCCCTATAGCAAAAACCTCTCCAAAAAAAAGAAAAAAAAAAGTGATACAGAAAGGACTTGAGATCCAAATCAAATAGAGACAAGCACTATTTCAATCTTGTCCACTCACGTATCTCACATAGCCACCGAGCACCTACGGTGTGTTGGCATCATGCTTAGGCGTGTTCAAGAACCTGGTGGTGCAGGAAATATGGTACACGGCAACACCTGCTCAGTGTCATGCGGGGCCCGGGAACGGGAATGGGTTAAATGGGAGCCTGAAAGCAGGGCATCTAGCCCACATTTAATGGGTTAAAATCTCTCTGAGAAAAATATTCTGTAAGCTGAAAACCCCAAAGTAAGAAGGTTGGAGAGAGTGTTCCTGGGAAAGAAAATGTAACGTGGAGAAAACCACAGGCCAGAGAGACCAGTTACCTCTGAGGGCCTCGCAGCTGTTCAGTGCGGCTGAGAGTACTGGTGAGACGGGCAGGCAGGTGCTGGGCCCTTAATAAGAGCAGTGTGAGCTGGGCTTGCAAGCCTGTTCCTGGGCCAGGACGTCAGATTAAGAGTCATGGGGAACCATAAAAAGGATTTAAACAAGAGAGTGATATTATCAGAAAGACCACTTTAGCAGCATTCAGAGAAAAGCCTCAAAAAAACCCAAAAAAAACCTGCAGGAAGTGGGGCTTTTCCAGAGTCTCTTTTTCCACAGAAGAGGAACAATGGAGGCTTGGCCTTCTTTTGAAATTCCACAGTGGTGTCATCTACAAAACTCAAAAGGCTACACTGATCCCCTCCCACCTGATAAGAACTCTGCGTACTTGGGTAGGAGTACGTTGTCAAAGCAAAGAAAACTCCAAAACTGTCTAATTCTCATTTCCTCCTCAAGAAAAATACCAATAGTCCTTCTTGTGTACAGAGAGACAGAAGAAGCATTGTGCGCTTTCTCTGTCTAATATTTAGGCTCAACATATTTCCATAGAAAAACTGGATTTCTCTCAGTCCTTCTCCCTGCATTGTATTTGTTTGAGCAAGCATGGGTATTTCTTCTCCCTTCTTCAAGGCACTGGAGCGATAAAAAGGCTAGTGTGGACCTAGGAGGTCTCTGTTCTGTTGCACTCAACAGCAGTTTAATTTGGTCATTATTTGGGGTAAGAAGTATTTCCAAACAACTGTAACGCAGTGGACTTCACTGTTATCATCAACACACATTCACTGGGGTCCATGGTGAATTCCAGAGATCACAGCAGCAAGGTAATCACCTACATCCTCTCCCCTGCTCTTCCGTCTCCGGCTTACATGGCACGCTTTGCTTTCTGTGGCTTGCTAATTTGCTAGCTTCATAGCAAAAGAGACAAAAGGGGCCCAGTCTCTCTTCTCATTTGAAGTCACTTGTGTCTTTTGGATGTGGAATGGCTGTCATCTGAAAACAAAGTGACGGGACTAAGTGATCTTCAGGTCTTTCTAGCTGAAAATTACATTTTATGAGTCAGAAATGAGAACATCAGTCTCCCAGATTGAGTACAACAAAATGACTGCAGATACAGATACAGGATATGATAATGATGAATAATTTTTTAAAAAGGTTTATCAAATAGCCACAGCTTCTGCTTCTGAGACAATGAGGTTTTCTTTCCTGAGGGCCAGGCGCCAGGAGCTTTGGAGAGGCAGGGCACGGGTTGCCACAAGTTTCCTTTCTTGGGGCTGTCTGCTACACCTCAGCAAGACTCCGGTCAGGCTTCGGAGGCACACTGACCTTTCCTCCAGACTTGTGTCAGCAAAGGATTTAGCCTCTTCTCCTGAAGGGACCTGAGCACTGTCAAGGGCCTAAATGGACTTTTAAATTTATTTGTGTTCCAGCTACAATCCTCAGAAAATCCATTGCTCACCAAACCAGTAGACCTACTCAGGAACACACTGATTCTCCAAGCTTCCACACTGGTTATTTTTAGGATTCTCCCAGCTGAAACTAAAAATATTAAAACTTTAAAAAAGTATTCAGGTCTTTAAAAGTTATTGAATCCTAAAATGAAATGTTCCTAGATATTCTTAGAAGTTGGAGATGTGGGTGGGATTATGACTACACCAACAAGGGACCAGAAAGGACACAAAGGGCCTACTCTGAGGAAAGTTTCATAAATATTGAGTTTAGTAAAAATGAGATGTCAAAATACCCATGGACTAGCCCGGCAGGAAGCTGCTGGCATCTCCAGGGCTGTAGAAGAGAGGCCGCCTGGCAGAAGCTGAGTCTGCAGGGAGGAACCGAACCTCTTCCTCAGTGGCCGGGGGAGCAGATACCCGAGGCTCTGTCCTCTCCCCTTTGATCCTTCTGACTTTCGAGCTGATCCTTCTTGGGCTCTGCCCAGTCAATAGCCAGTGGACCCCAAGGTGTGGAAGCTACAACTCAGAAAGGTTGGCCTCCAAGAAGCCCAAGGCAGAGTGCAGGAGGGCAGAGTGATCCAGAGACAACTGGAGAGTATCCAGCGGAGAGGACAGCTGGGCGAGTGGCGTGTGGCACCAGACCTGTCCTGAGAACAAAAGAAAATTCAGCTGTGTAGGGAGATCATATAAGATGTGGACAAAGTGAAAGAAATAGGCTGATCACCTGAGAGTCAAGAACTGGGACAGAAAGCCTAAGGAGAGGAATTAGATGTCAAAGTTGGAGACCAGCGAGAAAAACAGAAGGAAAAGCCACAGTGGTGCTAGTGACATGGCTGGTCTTCATTCTTCATTCTAGGACAGATCTCAAGACCAGACTTCTGTCTCAGAGGAACTTTAAAGTGGTTTTGATATTAACCAGGATTTAGGGTCCTGGGCAGAGTCCCTTTAGAGAAACCATGAACACACAAGTCTCACAATCATAGTTAAGGCAATACAATGCATTGTGCAAATTTTCAGAAACCTGGCATTGTGATGTACACAGAAAAAAGTTGTTTTAATATGTTTTCACTAGCTAAATATTTTTTTAGCCCAGAAAATGTAATAATCATAGTCATTTCTGGGTAAATGCAGTAATTTTCTGATTTAAATTCTGTCATTTCAGGACATGCTCTTCCCTCTTCTTCCTCCAAGAAGCAACAGAGATTTGGAGAATGGGTGTAGCCACATGAGATGTGGGAGGCTACCCCAGGCTCTTTGGAGATGTTTTGTGCTTGGCTGTCCCTCCTGAAATGTACAGTCATGTTTGGTCCTTGGGATGGTAACTCTGCTTTGACTTGACAAGTGATTAAAGACCTGGCCCTTAGGACCCTGTTTCCATTCTTTGTTCCCTAGATGGCATCTGTGATTCTCCTGAGCAGTGTGACGGCTTTCTTTGTCACACGGGTTTGTCTATTTCCTCCTGTATAATTGTTGGGGATATTTTTCCATGGTTTGCAACCAGGTATGAAACAAAATCAAGTTAGTGTCAACTATTTGCTTCCCAAGCTTAACAGGGTAGGGTTCTGTCATCTATCCCTTCAACCTTGTCATAAACTTCCACACTTGGGACAGAATGTCATCTCTGCCATCGCTAACACTCTTCTCTTCCACATCTCAGAGGTTCCTCCCTATAGAGGATGAATGTAGAGGGCAGTGAGAACTCACTCGGCAAATATTCTTGTCACATCTCATAGTCTAATGTCTAGACTGCAGCATTCTTACACTTAAGGGCCAGAAATTAGACCTGGTTGTTTTCCATTTCTTCTAATAACCACCTCTCTGTTAACCCATGTGGTGAATATATGGGATCTGTGAATTAAAGGCTAGTTTCATGGACTGTGTACATACTAGGTATGGACACTTGTTGGACAGGTGACACTGTGATGGATGGAATTTGCCTTAAAATATTTAATGCTCTATCCCAGAACTGTGTGCTGTTATAAATTTCTCTACAGTCTACCCTCTTTCTGAAATCAATTTTCAGAAAAATGATCTGATAAATACAACCCTAATAAATGACTCAAGGCACTTAACATAGTATTCTTTCTACATGTATTTTGATTTGAAGCAAGAAAATAATGAAACAAAGGAATAATTTTCTGTAAAATTCTCAGCATCTGTATTAGGATGGATAATGATGTTTTGAAATTAAGGGTTGTCTTCGATCATATCATTTATATAATTGCATGTATAATTGATTAATATTTGTTAAGATAGTTTTAGACTCCAGGACAAATCCTAATGGATAAATTTAAGAGGAAAATTTGCCTTTATTATAGCATTATTTTCATCATATCACTAATATGACAAGAATGCAAGAATTTTGAAGATAAATCCTAATTTTCTAAGTTAAAGGAATTAAATATATACATATAAACACTACATACATATATCTACATTTAATATTTATACTAAAACATATGTTTTTAAATGTTATAAAAGTATATATATTAGAATATTAAGTAGTATATGTCTTTCAATTCCTTTTTTTTTTTTTTTTTTTGGAGAGGTTTTTTTTTTTTTGCTATAGGGCGCGTGCGCTCGCCAGACAGACAGACAGAGAGAGACATAGAGACAGAAAGCGAGAAATCACTCCCAGGGGGATGGTCACGCCGCAACCCCTTCTCCTCCATTCTTCTCTCGGGATCTTGGGCACGCACGCACACGCGCCCGGCGTGAGTTTTAAGCCACCGGGTCCGGGACGCGAACCGCAGTCGACTACGTGTGAGTCCAGCGACATAGCCATTACACTAACTGCTGGTTCCCTCAATTCCTTTTAATATATGATTCATAGGCTAGTTATATGCGTACATCTACTATACATATATACTACTAGGTCATCAGGAAAGTCATGACATATTTTTCTATGTTTTTCTATGCACGAATGCGTTATTACTTTTTCCCAACAACCCAAATATGTGTGTATATATCATGCACGTTACACACATATACACATATCTACTATACACCTTACACATTGCATATTATGCATTAGATATGTAAAGAACACACATATGTGCACGTAAGTGTACATTTCCTCATTTAAGTTATTGAAAGCTATGGGACTTGAGAATATTAAGGCAGGGGCCAGATGGCGGCCGCAGTGAAACGTGACACACTGGGCGGCAATCCCACATGGAAAGGTTCCTAGCTTAAGTCCAGAGACATCCCTGGGCCTGCCAGATGCACACTGAGCCCTGATCTGGAGCTGGCTGAAGGCTGGGTGTGGATCATGGGGCCCAGACTCCACTACGAGTGTCCTCTCTCTCTCTCATGGGGGAAACATATGGGTAAACTGGGGGTGGGGAAAGAATATTACAGCAAATATGCCATCTTAAATATCTTCCAAACAAGAGGTTCCTGACCGGTGCTTGACATTTTTTTTTCCTGAAGAACCAAATACGAACATTTCCGGCTTTACAAGTCATAGTGTTTGCTGCAATATTCGACCTTGCTGTTGTAGCACAAAAACCACCATAGACCATACTACATGATGAATTCCTCCATGTTCCAATGAAACTATTTATAGATATCAACAATTAAATTTTACATCATTTTCATGTGTTATAAAATATTATTCTCCTTTTTACATTTTTAATCACTAAAATTATAAATACCATTCTGAGCTTGAGAGGTATTAAAAAAAACAGATGAATGAACCTATTTGACTCATAGCTGTTGTTTCTAGATCTGTAATCTAGACTTAACCTTTCCTGGACAGGTCCCAGGGCTGAGTATGTGTTCTGGTGACAGGCAGACAAAGGTGTCACTGACGAAGGCAGAGGAGTACAGTTTAAGCACATTACCCGTAGTGATAAGGACCCTCTATCAGCTTTTTGAACTAAGGAAACAAGCGTGAGTCTCAGTTTCAAAATGCTTTCCACCTGACTTCTGGGCATCCAGTATGTTTTACTTTAGAATGTCATTTTTTTCCCTTTTTTTTTTTTCAGATTCTTTATTTTTTATTTTATTTTTCTTCTTCTTCTTCTTCTTCTTCTTCTTCTTCTTCTTCTTCTTCTTCTTTATTAAACATTTGATTACTATACATCATTTGGCTTCTAAAGAGAATTTACCCAACATACAATATTTCTCAGAATAGTCCAGTTGAGAATACTAAACATGTTATTAACAAGTAATACACCATTTCTGTGTCCCACAAATGTCATGCCTCTCCATTTTCCCTGGTCTTGGCTCTGCTGGTGAAAAGTGGAGAAAAGATGCCAATATTTTTTGTGAGCACTCATTTTTCTATCTGACCTGTTAACATCTATAATGGTGATAGAAACACTATGGAATGTTACTTTTTTTTTGGGGGGGGGAGGGTTGTGTTTGTTTGTTTTTCTACAGAGCATGTGTACTCACCAGAGAGAGGTAGACAGAGAGAAAGGAAGGTAAAGTGAGAAATCACCTCTCCCCTCCCTCGGAAGGATGACCATGAAGCAATCCCTTCTCCTCCATTCTCCTCTCAGGATTTCGAGACATGCGTGCACACATATGCATGTGCACCTGGTGTGATTTTCAAGCTTTGGGGTCTGGGACTCCAATTGTGCAGTTGGCTAGGTGGAATCCCGAGCTGAACCTCCATGCGACCTGCTGGCCCATTACCAGTTTGTTTTTTTTTATTTTTTATTTTTTTTATTTTTTATTATCATCATATTCTTCTTTATATTACATTGAATTACATATGACTTTACAGTGTATTACATTGCTTTTTCAAAAGGGAATGCCATGCATGTCAGTCAGTACAGAGACATTAATCTCCCCGCTTCAACATTCAATATCTTTTCTATGTTTTCCCCAATCATTATTATTATTATTCTAATTATTTTTTAAAACAGTCAATCGCTATTTCTCATTTTGCTTGTACAAATACTTTGCCCATTGTGAAATACCTCTCAGACGAATCCAGTTGAGAATACTATACATGTCAACATCAACAGTTAATAAGCCATATCTGTTTCTCACTAATGTCCTGCCTATCTATTGTTCACTTGCTATCTTGAACCCATTACCAGTTTTTATGGAAAAAATGCTAAATTGAAATTAGAAGACCTCATTTTTAATCCCTCACCTGACTGACCTTGCAAAAATTACTTCAACTTTTTGGGCATCAGTTTATTTATTTGTATATGTATTTTAAAAAGGATCTTGAAGATTTACCCAACTGTATAAACAAATGATAGGTCTCTTTATGTCAAACGTCACTTTACTGACAAGACTTAGGTAGGAAGTACATTTTGCAGGAGATATGGGCAAACTAGGGCCAGACCTGTTGCCCAGTAGTTAAGAGAGCTGGATCCCACATAGCTCACAGTGGTTTGAATCCTGGCCTTGGCAGCTTGAAAAACATGGCAGGCACTTATGGATGCCTGTCCCAAATCATGACAGGATGGAGAAATGGAGAAGGGATTGTAGTGTGACCATCACCCCATTGAGGGGTACTTTCTCTCTCTCTCTTTCTCCCTCTCTCTGTCTCCTGATGACTGGAGCACATGCCTTTCAGCAACTAAAAGAAAGAGTGATGGGAAAAATATAGGAAGATATATCCGAGCATGGAAAATGTAAATTTAAGCAGTACATTCAGACTTGTACATTTTTATTTACTGAGTTTTCTAATAACAAAGAATTAGGAGAATCTCAGCTATGGTACTTTTTCTTGCATTTATTTTTCTGCATCCATAGGTTAGCTGTTTAAAGGGTCTTTGGTTTACAGTCCAATTCCTTGAAACAAAAAAGCCACATTTTTTATAAAATTTGTGCATTAAGACTTTGAACCTGCAGATGGTGCTATGATCCCATTTTGCATTTATTCTGCTTTCTAGCTTAAATTCATAAGAAAAAAAATGTAGTTGTTTGATTTAATTTCTTTTTATTCAGGGGTTTTAAAGATGAATTATTTTGTTTTATTTTTGCATTTTATTATAATGGGAGAGACTAATCCTACTATGGAAAAATTTACTAGTTACTCTTTGTGAATGTTAAGTGCTTATTTAGAGCAAATAATCAATGCTTATGTCTTTCTTCTTTTAGATTTATCTGTGACGCTTCATTAACTTACCTTGCTGTTATTCTTAGATAAAATAGCTTTGCTGGGAATTGGGTGACGAAGAGCTAAGGATAAAAAATTTCACATGAGGCCCATTTCAACCTCTATTTTGTAATGATCAGGTAAAAAAAGATTTCCTGGAATTAAGCCACAGGAACTCTGGCTTAAGTCAGAGCTGTCAACTGGGAAACAAATTTCCAGACATTTTGAAGTTTAATTCATTTAATTTTTCTTGTAACTGGATTAGAAAATGTGATTAAGCATAGCAGCATATTCTTTTACTGGAGCGGGCTGACTTTAAAGGGAGCAAATAGATACTAAAATGTAAAAGTAGAAGAAGAAAGAGGGCTTTAAAGGCATTTTCCCTTGGGGAACATACAAACGAAAATGTAAAGGCATATACACACTAGAAAGATTTTTAATAAAAAGGTAGCATTTCAGTTCGCTGCCCAAGAAATTGTTCATGTATCTGGGTTTTTGCCTTAAACCCTTACTGAATGAATGTGAGGCTACTTTGAGTTTAAAACTCACGGAGAAATTAAGTATGCCTCAAAGTACTACATAAGTGCTTTCCAACTAATTCTTTGCAAACATCTGTCAAGTGATTGAGTCAGAAATGTTGAAAATCTGGTGTAGATATGTGTGTGTGTGTTGGGGGAAGCAAACAAATCTTTGTACATAGTGGAAGGACTTATAAAAATGCATAAGAATAACTTTTACAAAGGAAAAATGTGCATTTTGAAGTAAACAGAATGAGTACTTATTTTCTGGATCATTTGGTGTAGTTGATGTGAAACTGCATTGGGAATTAGGACACTTTATACCATTGTGAAAGAGCACTACCACTCCTGCTTTCTACAACAGTATATATTACATGGTTTAGGGACTTTCTGAAACCCATGTCCTGGGATTAGTTTTACCACAATGGTTAAATAATAATAGGTGAAAAGTTATTTCTTGATTCTTTTCAAAGTAGGATAGACTTAAAGAAAGAGTAAATCAGCATCTACATGAAAAGCATAAAATTTTAAAAAGCACTAAGAAAATGAGCATATGTAATAAAGAAGAGCGACACATGTATAAACATGATAAACCTAAGTATGGGCTACTCTCTGTATTTATTTCTACACGTGAATTCCTGTCATTCTCTTATTTCATTACAACAAATTAAAAATAACATTTCACCTTAAGCTTGGTTCATTTTTGTTTAAAGAAAAGTAAGTTTCCTCTTTGTATCTTGCATAGTTAAGTTATTCACTGTAAATTTATATAAGTCATGCATAATGACAATTAAAGAAGAACTTCAAGCCTTTTTCATCTCGTGGGAGTACTACTGTGACGTCTTTTGGGGAGCTTTGTGATTGCTCATACCCAAGTGTAAGCCCTATAAAATCATAGGTTTTGAAATTCTGGTTGGGTGGGAGCGAAGAGCAGTGGCTGCTGACAGCCAACCCTCAGCCTATACTAAGGGCAGAGAACTGGTACAGGCTTCCTTGTCCGGCCAAGACTTCAGGACCTAAGACAGCTCCTCCACTTGCAGGAGCACAAAGCTTCCTAGGAACGCTGCTCTCAGTAAGGTAAATGAAACTTTATCTTCTTTTCCTTCCTGCCTCTGGAACTTTTCTCGGATATATTGAATTTCCCTCTCTTTTGAAATGAATGTTGCAGTGCTTTTTCTTTGCAAAAAGACAAATTTTTCAAGTCACTTGGTAAGAGTAGAAATATCTCCATTTCTGTTATGTGATTGAATTTTCCATTGGAGAGGGGTTTGTAAGAAACTTGACCTTGCTTGCTCTTTAATTAAATACTAATTTATTTTTAAAATAGTACATCCTAGTAGGTTCGTTTGCTTTTATTTAGATATTTTGGGAAGGGTCCAGTGGGTACATTTACTTAGGAAATTTTAAAGTTATTTGAAAAGGATTTTCTTTCTATTTCATATGTTGGTTAAGCGAACCTAGGAAATATTATTTTACTCCTTATTTTAAGTCTAAATGCTGTGACTTTTTTAGATATAGAGAGAAATAGACCTTGAACTCCTGAGTTTTTATCTAGAAATTATTTAGAAATAAAATATATAGTGGGTTCAATGCAATAATTTCTCTCTTTTATAGAAAAAAATCACTTCAATAATAATGTGTGGTTTGATGATTTGGAGGATATTGATACTAACTATTAATTGAGTTAAGTTTTTCAAACCCAGTAGGAAAAAAAGATTATTTTTCTCTCTTAATTTTAGATACTATTGGGAATACACACACACACACACACACACATATAAAACATATACATATACAAAATATGTTTACACCAATATGTACATATACATTATATTCATACATAACTGCACATTGTGTAATTCACCAGAGAAGAATTATTAAATAGATGATACACCAGTCTGACATTAATCAGATACTAAAAGCTTAAAGTAGAAAACTAAATTTCTTAAAGCTATTTCATTAGTCAGAAAAGATACTGAACTTGGTTGCTACAACTCTGTTATGAAGAGATTGTTCCCAGAGTTACATTCAGCACTATAAAAGCATTAATTCACTAAATATGTGGGCCAACTAAGTGCTGGTGAGAGGAGAGAGAGAGAGAGAGAGAGAGAGAGAGAGAAAGCAGACCAAAAGGATTCTAATTTTTATTCAAGCGCTTCTCACTGAGAGTATATTGACTTTAAAAAAGTAATCACATTGCAATTTAACTCTTTTGATCAGATAAAATGACTTTTTCCAAACTTTGCAAGAGCCTTCAAAAGTTACTGTCAGACACTCAAAATTGCTTTGCTAGTGACATCTGTGATTGACAAAGCTGATATGACCCACTCTCTTTAGAGGCACAGAAATGGAAATCAGAAGTAAGCCCCAGCTCCTCATCCTCCTGACACTTGTCAGCGCCCTCTTCTCCCAAACACTGGCATGGCCTCTTTTTGGAGCACCTTCTGCTCTAAGGTAAGTACCCTTCTGAGGTACATTCCCTTTTAATTCAGACATTTGAACATTATTTCTCCTGCTAAATGACAATGTTCTATATGCTATCTGGGGCAACCGAACATTTTAAATTATGTCTTGTTTATGTAAATCTTTGGGTTGATGCATTGAGCACGTTTTTTTCAACAAGTCAATATGATTATTCTGAGTCCTGGAACTCATTTTCAGGGCACCAGGGATTAGTTTTATAGGTTGGAAGGATCATATCTGCAAACATGGTATAATAAAGAGATATTTGACTTTCTTTTCCTTCAGACTCAGTTTCTGATAAATGATAAGCTTTTATCCATTGTCATCTCAGTTCAGTTCAGTTTCTGGTAGAAAACTAGTTGTTTAGTTACCAACCACATTTTAGTTCACTTTCAAGATCAATCAGAAAATAACCATAAGATTGGTAGTTGATTAGTAAAACAGGTATAAAATCATGTTAGACAGACTATGCAATTAGAATCAACTTGCCAACATTAAACATTGTAGGATAATTGATCTACCAGTATACACTCCCCCAGTAAATTTTAATGGACTTGGTTTGAACTAAAAACCTCTCATTTTACTGTTCTATGTGTTTTATTTAATATTTCAGATTCATAAAATACAGTGCAACTCATATTTAAAACTTTATGTTTAGTAAAATAAATTTGTTAAGAAAAGTAAACAGTAAGTTCAAACTACATGAGCTTGAGTTTTTTCTTCTGGTATACAGGCAGCACAACATCTAAAGGCAAAATCATCACTTATTTGCTTATTTACCCATTCC
The DNA here is from genome assembly GCA_026018925.1 of Tupaia tana. Lineage (NCBI taxonomy): Eukaryota > Metazoa > Chordata > Mammalia > Scandentia > Tupaiidae > Tupaia > Tupaia tana. Next base: position 2,867,362 of record JAKSZU010000002.1, read on the forward strand.
TGATTCTTGGCTTAAATAGATTTATGCTCAATAGAGTGAATAATCTCTTTTCTGTGAGTGTTCTCTGTGAAATCTATTTAAAGCCAAGGCCCATGTTGCTTTGAAAACTAAATAGAATGGTTCTGGTTGAATGGTCATATCACAACAGATAAACAATTACAAAAATGCTGAAATTCACATTGATTGCTAGGCTTCAGACCCACAGAGAACCATTTGTTACTACCAGCTACAACATCACCAAAGGATACACAAGAGTCTAGGAGTTGACATGTTCCTTGGCAGTTTTTCCTAATGGTAATAACATACACAGATATGATTTCAATAGCGTGCTGGTGTTATAAGTGTGCATGCATCCACAAATACAGTCCTATTCCATATGTAGTTATAACTATTCTTAGACTTCTCTTGTAGATTCTTACATCCCTTATTAAAATTATATGAATGCATAAGATTAAAAACTGTAAAATACCACCAAAGGTATTGAGTTTGAAGAACTATTCACACATGGAGAGATTCTTTGGACTTGATTAATACAGAGAGATTACCGAGATAAATCTTACATGAAAAAAAAAGCAGCATTCAGCCCTTGAGAGATATTTGGGATAAATAAAATTAAACATCACCAAATACATAAACTGCTATCAGTATTCATATTGAATATTAAATTCTTCAAGTTTCTACTTTGTGTAAAATCTTTCCACTTATGAAATTTGACTTCGTGAAGTGTAGTGAAGTATACTGAGGAAATGTATTTTGCTTAACACTGATAGGAATAAATTAAGTAGGTCTTATGTTTGGTATATTTAGCTTATAAAAGTTGTGTGATATCTATTTCATGGGATAATAAAATATTTCATTATCTATACTCTCATTATTCATCAAAACAATTAAGGTAAATTATGCTATCCTTATGTTGTAAATGTCCTAAGATATTATATGTCTTATTTCAAATGGTTGCAAAACCATTAAGCACTGTCTTCTGAGAAAGGGATACACTATACTTCTGGTGTGTTTCTCCCTAATAGGTTGGGTGACAGAATTCCATTTGATGAAGCAAATGAACTTGACCCAGTTTCATTAAAAGCAGACACTGACATCTTGCAAAATGTGTTAGCTGAAAATGACTCACCCTATTATGTATCCAGGTGGGTTTATTTTTTAATTAATTATTTTATTTTTTATTATTTTATCATTATTTTAAAAGTTTTTCTATAGGGTATGTGCATTCACCAGAGAGAGAGAGAGAGAGAGAGAGAGAGAGAGAGAGAGAGAGAGAAAAGAAAAGAAAAGAGAAGAGAAGAGAAGAGAAGAGAAGAGAAGAGAAGAGAAGAGAAGAGAAGAGAGGAGAAAGTGAAAAAGCAAACCACCAGGTCCAGGACTCAAACTGTGGTCAGCCATGTGGGAGTCCAATGCCTTAACCATGATGCCACCTGCCAGGCCCACGTGGGCTTTGTTTTATTGGATTTTATTATAGAAAATAAACTTTAGAAATATAAGCACTCTAAGTACAACTCACCTTAAGTCTATTCCCAAAGCATGACACTCCAGGCTTTCATATGTCATGGCTGATTTATTGCAGCTCTTACTGCTGCACATGATTTTCATGTCAAAAGATAGATAAAGGCATCAGTCATCATTTACCTGCATTCCTTGCACATAATTTCAATATCATGGATGTACCAATCCTGGGGAGACTGAATACATAGAGTTTCATCTCTATGTAAAGCAAAGCCATCTAATTCTAAGAGCTGTCCTTTCATAGAGCTTTTTGTCTAGAGTCAATGCAGACTGAGTAGTTCTATACTATAGACTAGATGTGGAGTGCTCTTTATTTGGATCAAAATGTCCGTTAATAGGCTCTAACATCCTCTCTGTCTTGACATTTTGTTTCCCAATATTCTGGCAGAAGAATAACAAAAGGTTTAATGGGTTTTCAAACTGGCAAAAATCAGGTTATTTTCCATTGTGTATATTTTTTTAAAGTAGCAGAAAAAAGCTTATAAGTACATAGAAACTAATTTGAATATATTATTTTTCACACTTATGTATCTTTGCAAATAGTTTTTATTTATTTTAACACCTATTTTTCTATTTTTAAAATTTATTTATTTATTTATTTACATTTAATCGCATATTTGCAGCGTACTACAACATTTCTTTGTCCAGCACAAATACTATGCATATCAGTCAAGCCAAAGATATTACTCTATGATTTATCAGGAAATAGCTTCTCATTTTTGGGGGGCAAAGAATTAGTTTTAAAGATTCTATTGAAATATGGTTTTAAAAACCTCACTTCTTTAATTTTTCGGTCTTGAGCCAGAAATATAGGATATCTCTTAATATAAGTGACTTCAAAATACCTTTTGTTAGGGTGTGAGGAAATCTCCCTTTGGACTTGAATACTAATCAGAAGCTTCATGATAAATGGATATGTTTCTTTATTATTTAATGAGCCAAAATAATATTTTAGAAACCATGACAAAATCATTGCTGTCTTTTCTTCGCCCTTTCAGAAATGCCAGGCATGCTGATGGAGTTTTCACCAGTGACTATAGCAGACTTTTGGGTCAACTCTCAGCCAAAAAGTACCTCGAGTCCCTTATTGGAAAACGAGTGAGGTAAACAGAATTTTTGTTTTTATCAGATGTCTTATTTGCAAATTACATTTTCACTCTTAGAGGTTATTTAATCTGTGTCAAACTGGTAAGTCTTATAATGTTTAAATAACATAATTTGTATTCTTGAATGAAATATATCAGGTTCACAGAATAAAGAAATAAGACTGTTTAGTAATATCCTCAATGACTCCCAATGCTTTTATTTTTCTTAGGCAGCAATCATTTACAATTTACAGGCAAATTGAACTTTAAAAAATAAATAAGAAATAACACCAGCTGAAGCAAAATTGAGGATCAACCATAGGATTTGCTTTTTATTTTCTGCTCAAACCAAGCAGAAAGCTCTATGAAAGGACAGCTCTTAGAATTAGATGGCTTTGCTTTACATAGAGATGAAACTCTATGTATTCAGTCTCCCCAGGATTGGTACATCCATGATATTGAAATTATGTGCAAGGAATGCAGGTAAATGATGACTGATGCCTTTATCTATCTTTTGACATGAAAATCATGTGCAGCAGTAAGAGCTGCAATAAATCAGCCATGACATATGAAAGCCTGGAGTGTTTAAGCGACTGATAACTGAATTTTAGATGGTACTACTGGGTAGCCTAGCTTTAAAGAGTATTAATATTTTTCCCCTTGATGGAAGAACATGGCTTCAACTGTTCCGCAATATTATTTATAATTTGCTCAGTTAGTAGAGAACATGTCTTTAGGGCAATTCTAGACAAGGCCAAAATATGTTGGATTATTCCTTGTTCCCCCGTCCTTGGACTTAGCAGTATTGTTCTTTGTCTTTTTGTGATAGAAAATGTGTTGAGTTTCGGAATTTTAGTCTGACTCCAAGAAGTCTGGAATCTTGGTGCATTTGTCTTTTTTGTTGTTGTTGTTAAAACTGAGGTCCTCTTCCTCACATTCCTTAGCACCAACATCTCGGAAGACCCTGTGCCAATCAAACGCCATTCGGATGCAGTCTTCACTGACAACTACACCCGCCTGAGGAAACAAATGGCTGTCAAGAAATACTTAAACTCAATTCTGAATGGGAAGAGGAGGTAAAGAAAAAGAGAATTTGCTTAACTAAGAAATTAGGAATGGCTTGAAATACAAGCTACATGTGGAGATCTACTTCTCTCTCTGTCTCACCATCTACCTGTACTACAAGAAGCAGTAATTCTCACATTACACTATGTTGGAGAATTTCTAAACTTAGATCCGGGCCTTACCCAAACACAATTGCCAGGAAATCCCTGTATCAGGGAATCTGGCCTTAGACATGGGCATTTTTAAAGAGCTCCCTATTGAGTCTCTCCTGTGCTACCAGGGTTAAAAATGATGACTGTAGGAACATCTAGTCTGAATCTGTGAACAGGTTTCATCAAAAGTGCTGATTTTTAAAACATGTAAAGCACAGTTAACTAGCAATTTGAAAATACATGGAATTCCCTCATGACTATTTTCAAAATTCTTATTCATCATAAACTGTGAGGAAGTTTGTATATTTTGATGCTGTAAAACCTATCTCTGTGGTAGATAAATATTGGACACAACACACAGAGAGTATAATGTTTTCTCGCTCTTTCTTTTTCAATTATTTTTGTTTACATGGTGAGTATTCAGCATAATTCTGTTTGGTGAGATCAGACGAGATGACTATCTTTGTCCTACAGATTATAATTCTGTGAGAATAGTTTTACACATTCTATGACTGAGAAACCCTTCAAAGTTAACAACTAACCTCAAAGATAACTGTTTAGCCCAGTGCACTTTACAGAGCACAGAGAGCGATGGCATCTTTAGGCCTAGATGTTTCTTTAAACCCTTTCTCATCTAAGAGCCTTAACACGCACTTTCCCTCCCCCTCCTGGTTTGCAGCAGTGAGGGAGAATCTCCTGACTTTCCTGAAGAGTTAGAAAAATGACGAAAAATCTCTTTGGAGCAAAGCTGATAACACCTTCCAGCGGTGGGTATATTTGTGCATTCTTACTCCACTTTAGAAGCAATCACCTAATTATGCAAGTGGTTAAGAGTCACAGGAGCAGACAGGGTGTCTTGAATGGGACCTGCCTGCTTGGTGGATTTTGTCCACTGGTTACCCTTTACTTCTAAGAGGGGGACAGAACTGCCAAAACCAATTTGTTATCATGTACAGACATTTCAGAGAAGTGAATCCCTCTGCTCAGGGATCAAAGTAATCACAGCTAGCTCTAAGACCTTTTCCATCAAACTGAGAAATATGATAGGCACTAAATACAAAGCAGGATTGATGGATCCCTTATGAGATCCCATCCTGTAAGCTTTTGAATGAATGGCTTTGGGCATACTATTTGAACAGGGAATCCTGTAGATTACTCATTTTTGAAAATTCCAAATGGATAATTTTCATGACTAATTAGAAAGGCCATTCACATCCCAGTCTCTCTCTGACAACCAGCCTCTGCCACCGATGATCCCAGAACACGCTCTCGTGCAACAGTCTGGCAATGAGGAACAAACAGGTGTTTACTAGATGAGTGGATAAATGATTGAAACTAAGATGCCACAAACTAAAACATTTTATGTTTAAAGCATCAATTCTTTCTTTTACAGAATTTTTGAAAGAAAACAATAGGTGAAGTAAATTTCAAGTTCTACAAACATAATTCAAGAAAACAACTTCAATATCAAAGCCAAATAAAAATATTGTATTGTGAATGTTGTGATGTATTTTACTTAAATGTAATAACTGTGATGTTTACATTGTAAATATTATTTAAGAGTTTTGAAATTTGTCTTTAAGTCATGAAACACCTGTCATTCAATATGCTGTATATCCTTTGTAACAAAAGTATATTTAATAATAAGTAACTACTAGGTTAATTCCAATTATATGAGACCTTTGGAAGAGTAGTAATAGAATAAATTTGATGTTTTTATTTATAGAGTATACTTAACTATTCAGAAGAGAAGGCCAGATAATCAGTGTGTCTAAATTTGAATGTTAAATGGATAGCACACAATGTTAAATAAAGTTCAAAATGCCTACGAGAATAAACAACAAAGATAAGACATTCTTCCAAAAAAGATAGTCAGGAAATGTTGTTTCCACATTTGTAGAAAACTTTTACTGAGATTTAAAAAAAATCTCACAAATTAGGATCTTTCATCACCAAAGGCTTTTTCTGACCTGGAGTTGCAGCTGAGAATGACCCCTGTAGTTGACATTGTACCCTCCTGCTCTGCTGTGTGAAGTGTATGTGACATGTGTTACTTACTTACATGTGTTACTTAATGGGTTACTTCTTTTTCAGTAATAAGTATTTTTTCCATAATTAGTCAGATTAAAGCTTTGGTCATACCAGCTTCCTTCCATGAAAGTACATTTGAAAACACAACTATTTTTCCAAAATGACTGTAAGAAAAGCTATCTAGAAAATAAAAACCTTTGATTACCATTGCAGATGCTTTCTTTTGTGTTGACTCTTTTAAATGATTCTGCAATAATTCATTTTAACTCTGAAGTTTCAGGTCTTAGATAGTTTCTGTGATGTTTGTGATAGAATTAAAACAATTGTGTGTGCAATCTAAAATAACAGTGATTTGAAGAGAGGAACTTCTTTATAAGGCCTGAAGTAAGATGCCAAGAGTTAGTATGATGGTACCCCTCCATGAAACTTTGGGAAAGCTAAACCCTATCTAGTTCGCCCTTCATATTTCTAGGGAGTGCTCCCTTCTTCTCTTGATCCAAAGTCACAGCTGTTGTTCCAGCCATCACATCAGCAGTAAGATGAAGGAAGGGCCATGCAGAAAAGGGAGAAAATGGTACATGCTGATTCTGTTTGAACCAATTTTACACTAACCTCCCCTTGATTAGCATGTAGTTTTATAGCCATAGTCATTCACAGGACAGGCTTGGAAGTGTGTGTGTGTGTGTGTGTGTGTGTGTGCATGCTTCTGAGTGGCCATGTTCAGAACAAAATTGGGGCTCTATTCATATGTATGTGTGTGTGTGTGTGTGTGTGTGTGTGTGTGTGTGATATATTAAATTTAAATAATATTAGATTTCAGATTAGGAATTTTAAATTCTCACTAAAGAGAATTTAAAAAGCAACGAAATAAACATTAAGAGTTAGTCTCTGACCCCTAATGAAGGAGTATTATCCTCATAGGTCAAAGTTTTGCTCAGTTTCATTTCTTACAATTAGAATAAATTACTACATAAGGAGAAACTGATCTAGAAACACTGGAAATTGTGAAGCAGTTTATACATGTTGAAGTGAATGGGCTTTTTCTATCTTTTGTTCTTTTCCCATTCCACAAAATTACTAAATATTTATAAAGTGACTTTACTATGAGAAGCATTGTAGTGAAAACAGAAAATATCTATGTATTATTTGCACATGAGCTTATAAACATCAAATGGAGAGCATAATTTAAATGTGAGGCTAAAACGTTTAATTGCTGAAGGGCACATGCACTTGTTCCAGAGAGAGAGAGAGAGTCCTAAATAGAGCATGGCCATGTTTCCATCTGCTTTCCTCCATTTCTCCATCCCATTAGGAATCTGGACATGCATCACATGTGCCTAGAATGTTTTTCAAGCCACCAGGCTGAGATTTGAACTGCTGTTGGCCATGTGGGATCTGGCTCCCAAAGCACAGTGCTCAGCTACTATGTTATGGGGCTGGTCTTGAAGCTAAAACCTTCTAATTTTATCTTATTAATATGAATCTTTTCCATTTATTTTCTAATCCTTTAAGAAATATTTATCAAACAGTGGCTATGTTATGCTGTGTATATGTCCAATAACAGAGCCTCTGGGCAGAGGGAGCAGGAAGTGAAAATGAGGAAGCAGCCCTGGCACACATGGACGCCGGGAGCCTGTGTGGCGGGAGTAGTGTGAGTCGTACAGCAACTGAGTAGGCCCTGAAGTCCAAGAGATTCCTAAGGAGTGGACCTTTTGGGTCCCCTAGTGCCACTGTAAGGACTTGGAAAGTGACATAAGGAGAGATTTCAGAGTTTTGGACAAAGGTGTAAAATTATCTTGACTGTTTTTTGTTTGTTTGTTTGTTTGTTTTAGAGAGATTTTTGCCATAGGGCATGTACACTCACTGGAGAGGCAGAGAGAGACAGACAGACAGAAAGAAATCACCCTCCAGTGAGGATGACCACACTGCATTCCCTTCTCCTCCATTCTCTTCTCTGGATTTTGGGTATGCACACACAAGCGTCTGGTGTTAGTTTAAGCCACCAAGTCTAGGACTTGAACAGCGGTCGACTACGTAGGAGTCCAGTGACATAAGCATTATACCATCTGCTGGTCCCTCTGAACTGTGTTTTAACAGGATCATTCTGGATCCTGTATTGGGAATAGGGTGAAGGGGTGCTAAGAGTGGAAGCAAAGAGAAAAATTTGGAGGCCTCTGCTGTAAATGAAGTGACAGATGATGGTGGCTACCACGGTAGAAGCAGCAGAGCTAGTGAGATGTGGAGACTGAATACATCTTAAAAGTGGACTCAATTTTTCGCTGGTTGATGAAATATATGAAAGAGAACAAAATAATTCCAAGGTAAATGGCCTGAACAACATGAAGGATGGAGTTGCTATTCACTGAGAGGGAGAAGGCTGGAAGGAATGAGGTTTCAGTACGAAATGGGGAGTTTAGTTAGGTACATGGGAAAGCTGATTGTTAGTGGGGAATTGGACATGAACGTGGAAAGTTCTCAGGAGATGTAGGACTGGAAAGGGTTGGGAGACTTTAGTATATAGACAGGATTTAAAAGCACAAAATGCAAGAAATCATTTTTATGTGTTATTGAAAGATATTTAATCACAATGTATTAGTGTAAAATAATAGCTAACCAATCACTTATGATAATTTTTTAAATAAAAGGTATCTGACACTTGTACTATACTCTTATTACAGAAAAATGCTCATATTTATCATGATGATTATCCATTATCTTTAAAAATGTAAATAAATAAGCTACTATGAAAAATATAAAACAATTCTTAATTTTGGGTATTTCTAGGAATGATTGCCAATTCTGATGAATCATTCCCCAATACCAAATGGTAATATTTTTCAGGAATTTGAAAATACTATAACTGAGGGGCAGATTACGCAAGGGCTTCTATATAGGCACATAAATCGAAGGTTTTCATGTAAGGTTGTTGAGCTCTCATTCCTCCTAGAGAATGGTGAAACGCTCTATATAGAGGGATAAAAATTAGAAAGGTTTTTTTCTACAGAAATAGACAAAAAATTGTCTGGGGAGAGCTAGGATAGTGAGTATGAGGGTGGTATCCCAGAATTTCACCCTTTTCCACCTGGGGTCACCCTGAGTTTGGTCAGGCTCCTTTTGCTCAACAAGAAACTTGTCTCTAAATAAATGATCTACATATAGAAACCCCAGTCCTAATTTCTAGCTACTCCTTCCTTTGCTCCTCTTTCCCTTTATTTAAAATACTCTATTCAACAGACCTTAAGTCAATGGCGGAAGACGTTATTATAAACTCTGAGTAGGAATGAACAACCAAGGATCTCCATGCATTTGAGGAAAACTTAAAAAAGCAAATAAAGACCAAAGATTTTTAAAAATTAATATGGATGACAAAAGATGCTAGGAACAAAAGAGAAAGTCTAACAGATACTTAAGAAAATGATGCACACATAAAACAAGAACATTATGCAGGTCTGGAGCTAGCCTAATGGGACGACCTTTGTGAGTAACTTGTCATTTCTCTCTTGCCAGTTTTAGTATCTTGTCTTTGTCTGTGGTCTTTGCCAGTCTGGCTAAGATGTGCCTTGGGGAAGATCTTTTTGGGTTGATTCTATTTGGGGTCCTTTGTATTTCTTGGGTCTGGATATTTGAGTGCCTCTCTAGACTTGGGAAATTTTCTTCCAGAGAGAAATGTAAACATGTTGGAATATTCACTTTGCAAACTAAATTATGTGATTGAATGTATAAAACAACTTGAAATAAAATAAGATTTAAAAAAAAAAGAACATTATGCAGGAACAGAAGGAAAAAAGCTTGTGGATTTGAAAAACAGTCTAAATTAAAATAAAGTGTAATAGTGGATCTTTCAATATCAAGCAAATTATCTAAAGTTTTAGAGATAAATTAAAGATTAAAAAATGAGTCATAGGGGCCAGGCAACCGGACTGACGTGGGAAGGTCCTGAGCTCCTGTCCCGGGACCTCCCAGTGCAGTGTGCCCGTGAGCTAAGCAGGCTGAGTCAGGGCAGACGGCAGTGGGAAGGCCTGTTTGGAGTGCCGCTCACTCTGTATTTCTTTCTCATGGAAGACATAATTGACTAAGAGCCACCCAAGGCCGGGTAGTCAAGGTGGCTGGATACCATGTGACTGTGCAGTAGCTGGAGTCTTAGACCCAGTGGCTTCAGACACACACTAGGAGAATGTGCGTGTGTGCTCCAAATCCCCAGAAGAGAAATACAGAATGAGGGATTGTGATGTGACCACCATGGGGGGTGCTTTCTCACTTTCTCTCTCTTTCTCTTTGTGTCTGTCCCCAGTGTGAGTACAACCTCTGGCAAGTTAAAAAAAGAACTAAGTGAATAAACCTAAGGAAAAAAATCCTACCTACCAGTATTTTCTGTGTGTGTGTGTGTGTGTGTGTGTGTTTGTGTGTGTATTAAGGGATTATAGATAATCAATAGAAGTTTTGAATTTAATAAGTAAAAGGCTTAGAAAAGGATAATAGAGAAAAGGGAGAAGAGAAAATAATCAAGGAGAAAAGATTTTTACATTCCCTAGACTGCACTTCCTGCGAGGTCTTGGCATCCTGTCCATTTTATTCATGAATGAAGGCGTGTTGTATTTAATCCTTAACAGCCCAGAATAGCTATCAGTTGGTTGAATTTGTCAGTTTGCAACTGAGTTCTTTGGTGGAAGACACCAACATTTTACTGATAATCAATCAGTTATTAATGTGGTAAATTGATGCTTCCAATGTTTCCAGACATCTTAAGTATGTTTATATGTATAATTTCTGGCATGATCAATTCTAAATAGTTTTCTAACAGCTCTATGAGAATAGAAGTGAATCAATCCATTCTACTAATCAAAATTAGATCTTTTCTTCTGACTTTTTAATGTAAAAGATGTACCATATGTATTACCATAAATACTACTATATACTACATAATATTAACACAGATACTTACACAGACTCTGTTTCTGGCTTCAGAAACAGAAACTCCATCCTGCAGGATAGGTCAAAGCTAGATACAGACTAAGATTTCTACTTATATCTACAAATTTCTAAGAACCTTAGAGCTGCAAATTATAATAGATTTAGATGTTAGAAAATGTACTCCAATTGTTTATTTGCCTGCTCATGTTTGGTGTTCCAAACTCAGATGGTGCACTCTGGTTAACTGATGGCAGCTGCAATGCTTTGAAAGGAGAAAGAGGGAAAGGACATATTAAGAGCATCTGCCTTTTCACAGTCCTCTGTTAGCAGCCTTTTCTCCCTGACTATTACAGAGAAAACATTTCCTTGGTTCTTCTCTTTTGCCTTCTGTAATTGCAAGTCTCTTGAAGATGCATCTCTTTTCATACTTTAACTTTTCTCATTTTTTTCCCTCCACACAATTGGATTCTTTCTTTCGCTCTTCCTTGGAAACCTGCCCTGGTTTCATAATTTTGCTTCATTCCCCTTTTCTGTTCTCTGCAGTGTTATAAGTTCATTGGCTCTGCTCTGAAACCTGTCTATATGTTATATGTTAATCTCATATGTTCTTGTAATGAAATATAAATCGATCTCTCAAAATTTTTCTTAGTCTCTTAAATTTCTTTTCTCTTTGGTCTCAGACATATGCATGTAACATTGTTAAACATATTTTCTAATTCACATTTAATTTACTTTCCTGCTTAAAAATCAAAAGCTTTGAGCTACAGTTTTCTATTATAAGTAAGGTTATAATCTTCTGCTAAAGAAATAATTATATATTATTCTTAAATTTTATTCTGAAGACGATTTCCCCTCACTGTGAAACTTAACAAATTTTAGGCATACTCTTTTTTTTTTTTTTTTTTTTTGAGAGGTTTTTGCTATAGGGCGCGTGCGCTCGCCAGACAGACAGAGAGAGACAGAGAGACAGAAAGCGAGAAATCACCCCCCAGGGGGGATGGCCACGCAGCAATCCCTTCTCCTCCATTCTCCTCTCGGGATCTTGGGCACACACACACACACGCATCTGGCATGAGTTTTAAGCCACCGGGTCCGAAATTTTAGGCATACTTTTATAAACTTGAGTAGAAATTAATGAAATGAAGGTTCAGAGTTACAAGCTTATGTCAAGAAACAGAACTTACCATGGATCAGTGAAACTGGAGTTGTATACAGGTAGTGAAGATAAGACTATGAATAGAACTAGAAAAGCCCCATTTTAAGACCTTGGTGCTCAGTGAGCAGTCGTTTAAAGGGGTGCTGGCCTGGTAATATACCCGAAATTAAAGGAAACTTTGGAAAGAAAAGGCCATAGCAAAAGCTTCATCTAGAGGTCATTACAATAATCTTACTTTGCAATGCTATAATGAAACTATATAATGATTTTTTATTTTTTATTTATTTATTTTTCTTTTTTTGGAGAGGTTTTTGCTATAGGGCGTGTGCGCTCGCCAGACAGACAGAGAGAGACAGAGAGATAGAAAGCAGGAAATCACCTCCCAGGGGGGATGGCCACGCCGCAATCCCTTCTCCTCCATTCTCCTCTCGGGATCTTGGGCACGCACGCACACGCGCCCGGCGTGAGTTCAAGCCACCGGGTCCGGGACTCGAACCGCGGTCGACTACGTGGGAGCCCAGCGACATAGCCATTACGCTAACTGCTGGTCCCATAATGATTTTTTAAATGAAATAAAAGCATCTTATTTTCAAAATTGCATGCTATTTGCTAAGATGTGAAATGTAACTGCCAACTTGTTTATAATTGGAAAGATATTTGCCAACTAATAATGTGAATAATTTGTACTGAAATCATATGACATAGATTATATTAATTCAGCAATATTTTAGGTGAAAAGGTAAATTCAAATTGCCAAGGTTTACATATCCTTTGGGGAAGAATAAATAAGTGTCTATCATAAAAGCTATACTGAGACAAGCAGAAATACCACATTCGCTCTGAGTCCCATAGCCCTGAGTGGTACCAATAGCAGGGGCTGAGCAGGGAGGATGTTTCTCGGTGGATAATGTTCAGGTAGGTGACTAACACCTCCCGATGTCAGCCAGAATGAGCTAGAACATTAGTGTCATTAGTCACCATGTGTTTGTAATAATCAAAATTGCTAATTAATGACTCAGCTTTGCAGCATGATATGAGAAGAAAAGCATTACTCTAAAGGAATGAGTGATTAGAATATAATACACCTAAGTGTTCTTTGACGGGCCCAATCCCAGGAAAGAGATAACCCATAACGCTGAAAGGCCTTGTAGCATAACGATGAATGTTTAGATTCCTTTGTTCTCCATAATTTCTGATGCTGCAATGCATTCTTACTGGGACCGAGTAACTCATTCTTGGGTTTGATAATGAAGCGTCTGTCTGTGGCTGTGGAAATGGAGCATCAGAATAGAGCTAGGAGCCAGAATCTGTGGCAGACCCAGGCTGAATTCACCAGTGCAACCTTAGTATGAGCATATACTCTGAGCGTGCAAGACATAGGCTGACGCAGTTTTGTGCCTTCCTTATCATTGCCTGGTTTAAGTTGTGAGTTGATACAAGACAGAGCAGAGGCCCACTTTCCCCACTAAAGTCAGTGAGAGGACATCAGTCTCACAGCCTGGAAGGCACAGAACCAGTTTTAACTTGAGGACACTGAATTGAGTACTTAGGGATTTTATTGCACATGGATAGCTCCGGGCAGACTGAGACGCAAAATGAACTTTTCTGGGAATTTAACGGGAAGGGTATTAAAGTCAGGAGTTTGTTTGCAGCAGGCCTCCTTTCCCAGGGGCGTTCTGCAACCCAGGAGCTGCTTTTGGTTTCCCTTGACACAGTGACCTTTCCTCTCGTCTTTTCACCTGTACAAGAACAGCACCTGTGCTCCGAAGAGGATTGGATGTCCTCGAGAGCCTGCCTCTACCTTGTCAACAGTTCGTTACTGCTCAAGTGCCAAACTGCGAAGATCAGTTCCTTACCGAACAGACTTGCAAACCAACTCAGGGATAAAAATAGCTCTCCCTGGTTCCAGTTTAATTCACATGATGAATATTGATTTTTGGCTTTCGTTATTTCCTGAAATACAGGTACAGGAGTTCACAGACAATAGATCTCTATTCCATGCTTAGAGAACCCATTTTTCTTTACCTATCTTTTACTTATTATACTAGAAATGCTTGAAAGAAAACCACAGAATAGAATTTGTAGAAAAGTACTATCAATGAATTCAAGTTCAAATTTATAATTCAGCTCAGATAAAAAGGAGTTCAATAGCAAATTCTAACCATGATTCAAAGCATAGAAAATTGGGAATGTGGATTACTCAATGTGAGTTCATTCTGCTTCATTCCATTTTTTTTAATTTTTTCAGTTTTTTTTTGTTACAGGGCACATGCACTCACCAGACAGAGATAGAGACAGAAAGCAAGAAATCACACCCCAGGGGGGGTGGCCGCGCTGCAATCCCTTCTCCTTCATTCTCCTCTCAGGATCTTGGGCACGCATGTACACCCACCCGGTGTGAGTTTCAAGCTGCCAGGTCCAGAACTTCAACCACGGGTAACTCCATGGGAGCCCAGTGATGAAACCATTACGCCATCTGCTGGTTCCACTGCATCTCATCTTAGTGAATTCATTTTAATTCATTAATTATTTCTAGGATCAAAACTGAAATAAGAACTTTTGTAGGAAATACGTGGTAAGTAAGAAACTATTTTTAAAATATGCATTACTATAGTCAAAATGCCATGTTCTCTTCACAGCACAGTGCATTAAAGCCCCTCCAAATTATTTTCTTAGAGAGAAATTTTTGCTATAGGGTGCATGTGCTTGCCAAAGAGAAAGAGAGCAACAGAGAGACAGAAAGGAATCACCCCCTGGGTGGATAGCCACACCATAATCCCTCCTCCTCTGTTTTCCTCCTAGGATTGTGGGCACACACACACACACACACACACACCCTATAGCATGAGTTTAAGCCACTGGGTCCAGGACTTGAACTGCAGTCAACTATGTGAGAGTCCAGTGATGTAACCATTACACCATCTGCTGGTCGCAAGCCCCTCCAAATTCTAATTACAATGAAATAAAGTAGGACTTAGTGAACTTATTATTGCTTCCATTCAGAACTACGTTTTATTGATGTTGTTCCTCGACTGTTAATGACAAGCCAGAAGAAGGAGAAGATGTTGTCGTCCAATGAGAGGATTAGGAAATTTAGAGGACTAGAAAATTGTGGCAATAATTGTTTTTCACAAGCAAAGCAAATCTCTCTGCCTGCCCGTACTACCTTAGGCTACTCAGGAATACATATAGAACTACACAGATTCTTTCCCACAGGTTGACTGGAGAGAAGTGTAATCTACGAACCATACCTGGATTTCTGGGCCTCAGTAGCCAAGCAGTCACAAGGGTGGACTGAGGCTCTCTTGGTCATGGTGATTTGTGTCGATGGGAGCTCACTGCACCCTGAGCTAGATCACTCAATCCCACTGCCTTCTGAGTCATCTCAGCACTCTGAACGGAACTGCTAACTTCTCTCAGATTCTCCTGTCCTAAGGACACTTTATGAACTTCTAGAGACCTCTCTGTCCACCTCCTCAGTTTGAAGGCCCTTTTAACCTCAGTTCATGCAGAGAAACAGTAATTTTTTCCAGTCTACACCTTACTAACCCACCATGACCTGAAGGAAACCATCAGCCAGACCTACATAAGGGCTGAGGAAATTCATACCTAAAGCATTGAAGAAGACACAATTCAGTAACTTCAAGGGTTAGGAAGTTAAGATAATAGAATTCACATACTATTACACCATAAGAATAAGACTGGTAGACATTTTGGTCTATGGGAAATGGAATCTCCTATAAAAGGAAATGCATACTATTTTTTAAAAAGCATGCTATTAGCCAAAGAAACCAAGTCTAAGCCAAATTTTAGTTTCAGTTGTCAATTTATAATTCTTGAATTCTATGCTGACATTACCAAGAATAAGCATGCAATAACTTATAATTATACTTTTAAGGTTAACAGGTAGCTTGAAAGAAAGAGAACTAGTTGAGGAAACCAGAGTAAATGAAAGAAACAGGAGCTACCAAGATTGGGAGAACTTCCAAGGCATATAAATACAGAAACACATAGTATCGTATTTCATTTTATTAAAAATGTAAGCCACTGCCAAGTAGAAAGACTGAAATGTGGTTCAAGACATACATCTAAGAAGTTAGAAAATATTAATGTCTTTTGATGAATACTTTCAATTTTTATGTCTCCAAAAAGTTATCAATTTCTAATTTTATGATTAGTTGCTGCATGTATAGGTTCTAAGACATCTTCATCTAGCCCAAAGGTGTGTTTTTATCTAGAAGCTTATGGTTCTACTTTAGTATTTGAGTTTGTGATTTCAGACTAAGGTGCATGCATGAGGTCTCAAACAGTAGTTGAGACTTTTTTCCCATACACATCTCAGTCCACTCTTCCCTTTCCATTACTTTCTCTTTATTTTTCCTTTCACAAATACTTACTGAATGACTATATGCTGAACACTATTCTGGCCCCTGGGGATATAAAGTAGTAAAGAAAACAAATTAAAAATATTCCTGTTAGAGACCAGCAGATGGTGTAATGGTTATGGTGCTGGACTCCCACATAGACTGTGGTTCAAGTCCTGGACCCAGCAGCTCAAAACTCAGGCCAGGCACACGCGTGTGCATGCCCAAAATCCTGAGAGGAGAATAGAGGAGAAGGAAATATGGTGTGGTCATCCGTCTTGGAGGGTGATTTCTTATTTTCTGTCTCTCTGTCTCTCTCTGTCTCACTGGTGAGCATGAGCACATGCATCCTATAGCAAAAGTTTCTCTCTCTCTCTAAAAAAAAAAAAGAATCCTTATTATCACAGAGGTTTATTATAGTATAATATTCCTTTCTTCTTTTTTAGAATTGGATTTCAGTGGTAGAATCAAAGTTTCTGGTGGGCCAATGACGCAAAATCTTAGTTCCAGAGCAATTAAAAAACAAATGACCTCTCGGTGACCCGCATGCTGGGTCTGAAAAAGTCTATTATATTTCCATAGATTTTTTTCAAGCATCCCTCACTATCATTAAAACGTATCTCTCTCAGAGATGAAGTAAGGAACCACATAAAAGAATAAGAAAGTTTTTAAGACCTTGATACCTCAAATAAAATTCAAAGTTAGCTCTGCCACACCTTGCTTGTGACCCAGGGCACATAACCAACAGCACGTCCCAGAAGTGGTCTAGCTAATTTGTTGTCTCTTGGCTCTTGAGCTAGGAGCTGGAAAATTCCTAGTGTAGAACCCAACTGAAAATTATGTCACAACTTAAAATGTGGTTTCAGTATGAATTAGGTTGTCCATTGAAAATAAAGCAAATCATTCCAGGAACATTCTATTAATATGTTCTTGTCTTAAGGTCTGTACTAAATCTTAATGCCTACGAACTGCATTAAGCCTTCCTACATACAAGCCACCTAAGTTCCTGACACCGTCGACATTGTAATTGCTCTAGTATAGAGGATATATTAGAAATAATTTTAGCAGGTTAAATTGATAGTCATGAACATGATTAGCAAATTCCGTGAGCATTTGAGAGTAGTTTTATGATCTGCAATATTTATGTTTCTTTTAGACATCACTATATTTTCCTGTGTGAGTAATTTTATAACCCATACATCTATGAAGAACAAAGAGAGCCAACAGGTGGTATGGAGGTTAAGGCACTAAATACCACATGACCAACTTCACAGTTAGAGTCCCAAACCTACAGCTTGAAAATTATGCCAGACATGTATGTGTGTGTCCCCAAAATCCCAAGAGGAAAATGCAGAAGGGAGGGTTGCAGCATGGTCATTCCCTTGGGGGCTGATTTCTCACTTTCCCTCTCTCTGTCTCTCTCTGGTGATCACATAACCCTACAGAAAAAAGAATGTTCAAAGTTACTACTTATATTTAATTTCATTCAAAATATCTGTATTATGTTCATTTATAAATTCACAAAGATAAAAAGAAGGATAATGTGAAGCTATTTATCAGAACAAAAACTGTATTAAATATCATTATTTTAAAATGAGGTTGACCTCAAATGTTATATGATACTTTTACAAACATATGCTATAAATATATACAAATGATTTTACAAAAATATACAAATATTTACTCTTTCTGTATAATTATTACTCTTTTCCTTTCCTAAAATAGGAAATGTTATACAAAATAAGACCCTTAAAATGTAACACTGATCCTGGTTGAGTTGTGGCAATTAGACCAAGGTTTCTGTGGAGTTGGATCAATTTATTATTTCCTAATTCTTGTCATCATTCAGTTTTACTTTGAATGCTTTTATGGGGTTAATTTAGATATCATTCCAGAGAATTTCGTGGGTGAAAATAACAAAGTGGTTAGACGTCAGTTGTAGGTAATTTTAGAAGATGAAAGTATTTGTGTATATTTTTGGTCATTTCCAAAAGTCATGTCATTGAAATCATGACTGCTCAGTAACACAAGTTGTTTGAGGCTAACTGTGCTCTCTGAGTGCACAGAATTGAAAAACATTGAACCCCTGTAATTTCTACAAGACACCTTTGGAAATTAGACATGGGTCAGGAGATGCCTTATAGCTAACCTAAGAGCTCATTACTCGAGCTCTGCTCTAGCAGGGGCAAGCTACCCCGGTGCCGTTCCTCCATTTCCACAGGACACATTAAGCAGTATTTATCCATCTGTCTTCACCTTATCCATTCATTCACTCTTCCATCCACTTGCTTATTTATTGATTTATTCACTAGTAATCCAGCTAAACTTTGTAGAACATCTACCTGCTATATAATTGAGAGGTACTAAGCTGCAAAAATAAATATGGATAAAGTATGGTCCCTGACCTCAGGGATGTCACGTTTGTATTTAGGAACTTGAAAACCTGGTCTCTAGTTCTATTCTTTCTCTCTGTATTTATAACCTTTTTAATTTACCTCTCCTTTCTTTCCATGGTACTGGTTTCATTTCCCACATTTTTCTTAATAAGGACCCTTGTGGTCTCACAAAACCTGAGGTCTTCATCTCTGTAGCTCTTTTCTTTGGTTTTCCATGCTAGTTTATTGTAAGAATACTAACAATTATCTATCCTTTAGCAGTTCTAACACCTTTTCTCTCTACCAAAATACATCTAATTTTTGAAAAACATCCTGATTTCCCTTGGAAGAATTTTCTTTCTTCTTTCTTCTTCCTTCCTTCCTTCCCTTCTTTTCTTCCCTCCTTTCTTTCTTTCTTTCTTTCTTTCTTTCTTTCTTTCTTTCTTTTTCTCTTTCTTTCTTTCTTTTTTCTTCTTTCTTTCCTTCCTTCTCTTTCTTTCTTTCTTTTTCTTTATTTTACTTTCTTTATTTTTTCCCCCAAACACAGCCTATTTGGTATCCTCTTAGATACAGTTTGCCAATCAAGGCACTTGGCTTGCTCCTTGCTACAGAACAAAGAGATGACTGAAGTTATGCTACCTGCTTGCTCTTTCTAGAATTTAAATTATGAACAGCATGAAAACAGAGCTAAAACTCGTATAGGCAGCAGGTCTGGGAAAAGGCTATCAGTCGGTGCCCAGAGCTACACTGGTCCTGGCTCCTGTCCTGGCCTCTTCTGCCTTCCCCCTTGAATCTTGAGGTCCCCATCCCCAACCCCATCATGACCATTGCACTAATGACTCTCCTTCCTGTTAGATTGCCAGGGTTGCTTTTTCCTGTTTTCAACTAGAAGCTCTAATTGATACAATTCCCACTTGTGAAATTTCTGGATTCCTAGGGATTTTTTTATTAGCATAATATTTTTTTTAATTTACATTCCATTCCTATACATCATTTTAATGCACAATATAGCTTTTCAAAGTAAGTATGTAGCACATGAAAATCAAATCAAAGATATTTCTCTAGGGATTATTCAGGACTGGGCCTCCCAACATTTTCCCAGAGACTCTGGGAAAATCTCATGAGAGCTCACCGGTCAATTCTGTCAGCTCTGCAGTGGCACTTCTGGGCATGCTGGTCCCACTGAAGTGTAGCTGATTCCTGCTCACGCTGAACTCCCAGCTCGGCTAAACTGTGTCTCATAGCTGGTTCTGATATCCTGGGAACTTCATATACTAAAACCATGCCTTGTTCTTTACTAACATGGCATGAAACCTTTTACTAATAGTTCCATTCTACTATGTGGGTTTAAGAGTTGTGTTTCCAGGACCAGGAAGTGGTCTGGTGGTTGAGATGCTGGATTCTCACATGGCTGACCATAGTTCGAGTTCCCAACCTGGTAGCTTGAAAATCCTACTGGGCACTTGTGTTGTGTGCCCAAAGTCCTGAGAAGAGGATGGAGGAGTAGGGATTGCGGGGTGGCCAACCCTCATGGGGGGTGATTTCTCACTTTTCCTCTCTCTGTCTCCCTCTCTAGTGAGTGCTTATGCCCTATGACAAAAAAATAAAAACAGAGTTTTGCTTCTTTAGTTCCTAGTGTCTTAAAGATCTCTAAATAGAATAGTGCTTTCTATCTTGGCTTAAATTTCTTGCCTAGAGTACTGAGACAGGAATTCATGGAAGCTGACCCTTGAAATACAATAATTAAACAAAATTTAATTTGTGTGATTACACTCTGGTAATGGTGACTACAACTGCTCTTTGTGAATTAAACACGTTTTCTTTTATTCACTACTGAGAGGTTTTGAAATGATATTGCAGAAGCAAACACCTGCTCCCTTAAATAATGCATTCGAATCTCATTGAAGATTTGCCTCCATGTCTAAAATATTTAACTGTTTGAAAGGTCAGGTGAGAAACACAAATCACTTGACTATATGTGGAACTTTTCCTTTCTTTGCTATTGAATAATGCCCACTCCTTTCATCTCACAGGTGTGGCCATTTTTGTGTCTTCTAGAACATTAGCATTCTCTGCCTAAACAGCCTCATCTCCAGACCACCCTCCATTTCTATTTGCTTTCTTTAAAGATATAATTACCACTTCTGAGTACTTTCCTGTCTTTTGTTCACCACAAGGAAAAGATCAATTTTAAGTCTGTTCTATTATGCAAATATAAGCAATTAGAAAATACATAAGGTCTTTAGATTTTTTTTAAACCTACTTTCTTTTATTTTTTATTTCTCACAGTATACCTAAGGGAGCATATTAGATATTTTGCTTTTTCAAATGTTTTACCTGCTGTGTGAAATAATTGATCTTTATCGATTTAGAATTCCTATTGTTCATTCATATTTTCTCAATATTTCATTTGTAACTTCTTTCCATTTCATCCAATTTCTGCTGTTCTCAAATCAGTGAAATGTTCGTTTTAAGCTTAGGAGAAATATAGTATTAATAGTTATATATCACACATACTTTGTCAACATCACTATCACCTAGTATTTATATGTTAATCAAAGGTTCAATAGTGACTTAAACTGTAGGGAAATCAAATGTGTTACCCAATTCTTGTCTTAGCATTTCAAGGATAAGAATTGGGTAACACATTTGTTTATCAAATATAAAATTATTGGGATTTATAGTAAAATCAGCAAATCAAACACTGTGTGGATAGGACTGTAAGGAGCGAGAAGGTGTGAGCTGGAGAAGACCGGCAAAGATTGGAGTATCTTGGGCTGGCTTCCTGGCACCTGTAATGGACACTCCTGGGGCCCACCCAGATCACCTTCAGTAGTCCAGCTGTAGGTCCTCCAGGTGCTGTGAGTGAGGAATTTCCCAAGGTGTGAAAACTGCGGCCAGCCAGGAGGAAGTGGGAGTGGGTGCTGCCTCTTCTAACAGGCCTTACTCCTCATTCTCAGAGGGCAACCAGAGGTTAATAAGTGACTGACCCAGGAGGACAAAAGGCCGTCTTATTTGTCTGATGGAACCAAGTCTGGGGTGTGTAATTCTTGCTCCTGAGTCTTCAAGGAATCAGATAAGGCCCTTTTCTAGCCAAGAACTCTTCTCTGCTTAGTTTTTATCCCATCCTGGATCCCTCATTGTCCGTTTTCTGAGAGTCCTCCTCAACACAGCATTGTATTCTGGTATAAATCCCACTGATCATGAGATATATTATAATTTTTATATATTGTTGAAGTTGATTTGCTAATTTTGTTTTATGCCAGAGGACGTGTATGTGCACCAAAGATGGGGGGCAGGGAAAGCGAGTGGAGCCCTTCCCCTTTCCTTCACTCCTCCTTTCCACCAGGGTCCTGAGCACGTGTGCACACACGCCAGGCATGTCTTTTCAGGCTGACATTCAAACCATGGTTGGCTGTGTGGGGTCTGGCTCCATACACAGCATCCCTAATCATGTGCTATGGGCCAACTCAGTTTGCTAATGTTTGTTTTGTTTTTACTACAGGATGTGTGTGCTCACCAGAGAGAAACAGAGAGATGGAAAGTGAGAAATCACCCCCCAGGGGAGTGTCCACACTGCAATCCCTTTTCTTATATTCCCTCTTGAGATTTTGGACACATGCATGTATATGTGATTTTTAAGTTACTGGGTCTGGTACTCAAACCATGGTCAGCCATATGTGAATCCAGTGTCTTAACTGCCACACCACCTGCTGGCCCAAATTTGCTAATTTTTTAAAGGATTTTTGCATCTATGTTCATGAAGGACATTGGTCAGCAATTTTCTTTCCTTGTAATGCTTTGGTCAGATTTCATATCAAGGATTTGCTAACTCATAAAATAAGCAGGGACTTCTTCCTCTGTTATCTGACAGAAAATGCATATGCTTATGCTTCTTATTTTTTTAAGTAATTATTTTATTTAACTTTATTTATTTATTCAAATTTGACCAGAGAGAGAGAGAGAGAGAGAAAGTGAGAAAGCAAGTTGCCAGGTCAGGACTCAAACCAAGGTCACCCACGTGGGAGTCCAGAGCCCTTAACCACCATGTCTCCTGCCAGCCCCATATGCTTCCTATTTTTTATCTGTTTGTTAGTTTTCTCACTGGCAAACCATGTCAGGCAAATTCCTTTTCTGAGCATCAGTTTCTGATAGTTATAAACTCCCTTCTTCAGCAAAACTCTAGTTTCCTCCTCTCACCCCAACTTCTGTGAGCTGAGTCTAGGTGACTTGTCTTATGCGGCAGGGTGCAGGGGGGTGGGGTGGGGGGCGGTACATCTGTGTGGTTTGCCCGGTGAGGCAACCTAAGCTTTCATTCCTGAATGTTTTGAACCCTCCTGGTCGTGCTGTCACTAGGCTGGACTGTGAGAAGTATACAAATGTACTTAGGGTTGAAAAAATACCTCATGTGGACAGCATAGTTATGAAGCAATTCTCAACATGGTTTCCTCAGAATACTGGTTCCATGAAATAGCCCATCAAAAAGATGTTGAGAAATCTGTAGAAAATAAAGCTTGTTGTGTTTCTAGAATTTATTCTAATCATTAAACAAACTAATTTTCTTCTTTTCATGTATCCAACCAGTCAGTATTCTGAAGAACCAGTATCTAAAAATTCCACATAAGGAAAATATGATTTAAAACAAACAAACAGGAGCCACTAGCTGGTGTAGTGGCTAGGTGCTAGACTCCCACATGGCTGACAGTGTTTGAGTCCTGGACTCAACAACTTGAAAATCACACTGGACATGTGTGTGTGCATGCCCCAAATCCTGAGCAGAGACTGAAGGAGAAAGGATTGTGGCATGGCAATCCCTCCTGGGAGATGAATTCTCACTTTCCCTCTTGCTGTCTCTCACAAATATGCACATGCCCTATTGCAAAAACCTTAAGACCAACCAACCAAATTAAAAACATGCCAATAGAACAAAGATCTACCATTTGCTAACATGTAACATGAGTCTTACTTCCCTGGTCCTAAGTTTTCTCCTATGTGTCTATCTATCTCTCTATCATCTGCCATCTAGTTATCATCTGTCTATCTATCTATCATCTATTTGTCTATCTTCACCTGTTTGTTTGTTTATTTATTTATTTATTTATTTATTAAGAGGTTTTTGCTACAGGGCATGTGCACACACCAGAAAGACAGAGAGAAAGAGAGAGAAAGCGAGAAATCACCCCCCAGGGGGGATGGCCATGCCACAATCCCTTCTCCTCCATTCTCCTCTAGGGATCTTGCGCATGCACACACATGTGCCCGGCGTGAGTTTAAGCCACTGGGTCCGGGACTTGAAGCACAGTTGACTACATGGGAGTTCAGCGACATAGCCATTACACTAACTGCTGGTCCCTATCTTCACCCGTTTTTACATCTGTCTAAATTTGTGTCTTGAAATGTTAGGTTTATAGAAGAGTCACAAATGTAGTAAAGCATTGCTGTATCACCTCCATTCAGTTTCCCCTAATGTTTATGTCTTACATAACTATGGTGCACTTATCAAAACTAAAAACTAATATTCATAAAATACTAATAGCTAAGTTACAGACTTTATAGTTCATTAGTTTTCCCCCTACTTACCTATTTCTGTTGCAGAATCCAATCTAGGATACCACATTGCATTTGGGAATTGCTCCTATTTCAGTGAGGGCGTATGGCTATGACCTATTCCATGTATAAGTACACATGTCCCCAGTTCCAAATTGAGTCTAAGATTCAAAGAGTCTTGGTGAAAAGGACTGAGCAGCTGCACTAGGGGTGGATAATGGAGGGTTCTGTGTCCTCTTTACCAGATGCTGGCTGGCTTCACCAGAGTCATAATTCCTGACTCCGTAGGTCCTCAGATCAACTCCTCCAGAGGGAGGCAGTGTGACTGGCTGCTAGTCACCCGCCGGACTAGCTTTCTGAGTCCCCTGTGAGCCCTTGACCCAATTAACTGAGGTCAGTATGTCCTGGGGTCATTCCTTACAGAGAGAACTTTTCTTCTATAGCTTTGAGTTAAACAAATTAACTCATAAGTAATTTTTGTCTCTGTGAAAGAGTGTGCCCAGGTTCTCTTCTGTTACAATGTTGTGTAGCTTCAAGTATTTTTCAGCACTTAAAAAAAATTCCTTTAGGAGCTATTTTATCTGAACAATAATAGTGCCTGCTTCATAATCTCTGAGACACCAGGGAAACCACTGGCTACCTGTGTGGTGAATGGTACTATTCCTGATTAAAACAAAACTATTCTCCATGACTCTTGTAATTGTATAACCTAGCTACATTTTTAGTACTGGTACCAGAATAATAATGGTGATCCAAATTCTTGCTTAATATTTTTCTTTTTGCTAGGTTTTTGTCATGAGGGCATGTGCTCACCAGAGAGAGACAAAAATAAATGGTGAGACAGAAGGCAGAAATCACCTCCGCTCAGGGGCGATGGCCACGCTACCCATACAGCACCTGCTGGCATGTTTGTATGTTCTTAATTGTATATATTCTTTTAATCTCATGCCTATAATTCACTAATCCCACATCATCTCCCACAGCCATAGCTTCTTTTATTATTCCACAGCCTGGACCTGTCACTTTCTTTGGTTTCTCTTTCATAGTTCTTGAACATCTACAAAGGTTCTCTATCCCATCTGAACAGAAAAACACAAATGGGTACTTCTTGAGTGCTTGTCAATGATGATAAAACTGCCGCATTAAAATTCCATTTCCTATGTGTCTAGATGAGAGAATTTCTTGTAGGTTTTTCTGTATGAGTGTTCTTGTTTGAACTGCAATGCAGCCATGTGCTGAAGCTCAGCCTAAAGAACAGTCGCGTACCGGGGAAAATACTATGTGTACAAGGAATTGTTACAGTCCACAAGGCAGAATCACTATAGAAAGTACGCTCAATAAATATTGGTCATCTGTATTGAATGAAAATAAATTCTATATACATGCAGTTTCTTAGGAACATTTAATGAAATGTTTAAGTTTTTAGTTATGTCTTGATATAGTATTATTCTTTCCTACATATTATTAAATTCCAGTGGAAAGGAGAACAATAAGACATCTCATAAGGCAGTGTTTAGAACAGGATCTTTTTTTTTTTTTTTTTTTTTTTTTTTTTGAGAGGTTTTTGCTATAGGGCGCGAGCACTCACCAGAAAGACGGAGAGAGAGACAGAGAAATAGAAATCACCCCCCGGGGGGATGGCCACACTGCAATCCCTTCTCTTCCATTCTCTTCTTGGGATCTTAAGCCTACACCCATGCATGCCTGGCATGAGTTTAATCCTTTGGGTCCAGGACTCAAACCAGGGTCGACTACATGGGAGTCCAGCAACATAGCTATTACACCAACTTCTGGTCCCTGAAAGAGGATCTTACTAATCACCCACTCACTCATAAATGAAAAGATATGGGAAAAGTGTAGTCTCAGTATCTTATTTTGAAAAACTTGAATGCTATCTGTAGTTACCTTTAAGGGGGGAAAAAGAAAGGAAAATTTGCATGTTACATTTTAATAATCTTAATATTGAGCACAAGAAGTGTTTTGAGGAAGTAATGCTCTTTGTAGAAGCAAATACTTTAAATCAGGGATCTCCAATCCCCAGACCACAGATCAGCAAGAACCAGGCTGCACAGCAGGAAGTGAGCACAGACAAGGGAGCAAGGTTTCGTTTGCATTTACAGCCACTCCCCATTGCTCACATTACCCCTGAGCTCTGCCTCAGTCAGGTCATTGCCGGGCATTAGATTTTCAAAGGAGTGCACACCCTACTCTGAACTGCCAGGGATCTAGGTTGTGTGCTCTCATACCCTCCCTCCCCACCTGTGGAAAATGTTTTCCATGAAACCTGTCCCTGGTGCCAAAAAGGTTGGGGACCACTGCCTCAAGCAGTTTTAGTAAAAGATGAGCCCTCCAAGGGTCACAAGCACTGTAAGAAACCAAGGCAATCTAAAAATTGGCCAAACAGGTTAAAAAAAATATATTCAAACCATTTTCTGTCAATTAGAATAATTTTTTAAATACAAATTTGGGAGGATGAGGAAAGAATATGGGTGGGGAAGTTATAGGAGAGAGAGAAACAAGGAATGAAACTGGGCACTATTTAGGGATCCATAGACAAGACAAATTTGAGAGTTGGGGCAATTAAAGGACTTTTAAGAACTGGAGTGACTAATGTTGATGTTGAAGCCAAGTTGTAAGGTTGGCATTCTCCCATCTGCCTGAACTAAATTATTATAATGTAGATTATATTTCCAGAGATCCCAGAAATAATTGAGAAGAGAGGCCCTGGATAGCATTATTGAGATAAATTTCACGTAAGACTCAATGCATTGCCCAAATACAGATAGAGTTTCATGATGGTGAGGTGATAAAAATCACCTAGAATTGGGACCAGCAGATGGCATAATGGTTAGGTTGCTGAATTCCCACATAGTCGACTGAGGTATGAATTCCAGACCTAGCAGCTTAAAACTCACACCAGGCACGTGTGCATGCGTACCATAAATACCAAGAGGAGAATGGAGGAGAAGGGATTGCCATGTGGCTATCA
The DNA here is from genome assembly GCA_026018925.1 of Tupaia tana. Classification (NCBI taxonomy): domain Eukaryota; kingdom Metazoa; phylum Chordata; class Mammalia; order Scandentia; family Tupaiidae; genus Tupaia; species Tupaia tana. Next base: position 2,894,555 of record JAKSZU010000002.1, read on the forward strand.
CTGTGAGATTTCTTGCTTTCTCTCTGTCTCTCTCTGTCTCTGCAGTGAGCACATGTGTCCTATAGCAAAAAAAGTCTCTCTCTCTCTCTAAAAAAAAAAAAAAATAACAATAAATAAATTACCTGGAATTAATTTTATCATTTCAGGAGTTTGAAGCCCAAAGTCTATGGGCATTTTACTTCTTATCAACTGACACCTTAGTGAAATCTATAGAAACTTAGGGGACCTTTGAATTTTTAAAGGGCATACATTAGGTGGAGGAGGATACAAAGCCACCTTACCTATATTTAAAACATCAAGGAGTCATCAACCAAGATCTCATTTGGTGAACACTTGTCATGGATACAATGGCAGTAATATTGCCTGATTGAAAGAGATCAAACAGTGCAAATGACTTAGCCTTTGTGTTTTCCATGGCTACTTCATTTCCAGGAACTTAACCAATTATATCATAAGGTTGGTACTTTTGCTATTAGATCCTTTTTCATAAATTCTACAGCCTTTATATCTCCTCCACTACTCTCAACACTAACATTCTTCTGCTATAAAATGAAAATCATTTCCTTTTCATTAATTCTGTCTTCTCAGAGGGAGATGCTATATTTTAAATTAAATAAAACATCACCCAAAATATATTACCATACTTGCCTATATTTCTTAAACACTTATTCACACCATTCATGACAGATCTTTCCTTTCATCATTTAACTCCTGGCATTTGATTATAATGTACATATATTAATATTCCCCCAAAAACTGTAAGGATATATTCCAAGACCCCAAGTGGATGCCTGGAAAAATGGGTAGTACCAAATCTTATATAAACTGTGTTTTTTTTTTTTTTCCCCCTACACTTACATACCTAGGATAAAGTTTAATTTCAAAATTAGGCACAAGGGACCAGCAGATGGTGTAATGGTTACGTCACTGGACTCCTACATAGCTGACCACAGTTCAAATTCCAGACCCAGCAGCTTAAAACTCATGCTGTGTGTGTGTACATGTGTTCATGCCCAAAATCTCAAGAGGAGAATGGAGGAGAAAGGATTGTGGCATGGCCATCTCCCCTTGGGGGATGATTTCTCATTTTCTGTCTCTCTGTCTCCCCAGTGAATGCATCCACCCTATAGCAAAAATCTCTCAAAAAAGAAAGAAAAAATTAGGCACAAAAAAACCCCACCCACATTAATACAACAGAACAATCATAAACACACTGTCATAAAAGTAAGTTAGATAAAGTCTTTTTCTCAAAACACCTATTGTGCTGTACTGTAACTAAAACTTTCAGAAGTGAAACCTTGGATAATGGTAGACTATTGTGTCATGTTTTATGATTTTCTTGCTATTTGTAACATTTTTTTGCTAATTATGTAAAAGTAACTTTCTCATCTGCACATGATGTTGTTTCTTAAGAGAAGACAGATATTAAAATCTGTGAGCACCTGATAAATAGCAGGCATTATGCTGCATTCTATAAATAGATTACTTTTGTTTGAGTAAACTCTTCTATGAGTGTAGCATTAAAATATAAACTGCAGGGACCAGCAGTTAGCGTAATGGCTATGTCGCTGGACTCCCACTTAGTCGACTGCGGTTCGAGTCCCGGACCCGGCGGCTTAAACTCACGCCGGGCACATGTGCGTGCGTGCCCAAGATCCCGAGAGGAGAATGGAGGAGAAGGGATTGCGGCGTGGCCATCCCCCCTGGGGGGTGATTTCCTGCTTTCTATCTCTTTGTCTCTCTCTGTCTGTCTGGCGAGCGCATGCGCCCTATAGCAAAAACCTCTCCAAAAAAAAAAATATATATATATATATATATAAACTGCATAAACTGATTGCAAGGACGTATTTAGGATAGCATTATATTTTACTAGAGGTTGTTTTTTTGTTTTATGTTTTTGTTTTTGTTTTTTTAAGTTGGCAAATTAGGTCAAATGAGAATTAAGTCAAAATTACTCTAAAAAAATTCTCTAAACTGTCCTTAATTTATATTGTCCATTGTTTAGTATAGACATACACATGCACACACAATCACATATATTATGTATATGAAAACCTATACTTAAATATGGATCATTCATGTACAATATGTGCCATAACATAGGGTGAGTATGTTAAGTACATTCTATAATATTTTTAATCACTGAAAAGAGAGAATAGTTACAACAGAATTTGTGTAAGCTAAGTGCCCAGGAATACTATAAGTCTTTAAATATATTTATATTTTATTATAAACTCATTGAAGATTTACTTTTCTCTGTAAAGGTATCCTGGGATGAAGATATTGAAAAGAAAAATACAAGTAGTGATTGTTATGGTTTGGATAATGGCTTGCACCCCAAAGTATCATGTTTTGGGATCTGGTCTCAGTGGAGGTTGGGTTGTGTTGTAAGAAGGTTAAGTGAAAACATAATCCCCAGGGTGAGGCTTCGGGGCGGTCATGTTATTAGGGTGGAGACCTGATGGTTGAGTCCTAGTGTGTTTATAAGGAGAGGAAGTGAGGAAGACAGAGACCATATAGGTACAACCAGGCTCCACTCTGCTCAAGATTCTGCTATCTGCCATTTTCTGATGTCTTTGGTCCTGCTAACCACCAGAACTGTGAGTCCATAGTTCTTTATAAACCACCCAGTATCAGGTAATTCTGTTACCAATAATAATGGACTAAGCAGTGATGTCTGCAATCAATTACAGAAATATAGTAGAAATGTAAGGAACCTGAGATACAGTTACATAGGAAAGTTTTATGAAAAAAAATTATGCCATATTCTGTTGTTCCAAAATTCTATCCTCTCAAAAGGCAGCTTTTCTGACCTACCATAATAAAATTTTCACTATTTAAGGCTTATTCCAAAGATGCTGCTTATGATGTGTTAGGTTAACCATTTTAAATTCTCCATCCCTGCCTCAAATGTCAGTGAACTAATTTGGCAGTAACTAACTTCTTTCATAGATGAATGCTATTTCCTGGCTCCAGCTAAGTCAGAAATACAGGACCACAGTGTAATCTTTTATGTGGTTCATTCTCTCCTGTTCACAGTGGAAAACAAAACCCAAACAAATTAATAAGCTCAAAACAGAGGAATTTTTGCTGAAGAAACAAAATTTTGACTCATATCATCTTTTGGTCTTTGACTTTAAAACTTCAAAAGCTTTTTCTTTCCCTATTGAAACTATTCTCTATGAATAAATTTTGGCATATAACACTTTTTGCCAAGGAAGAAATAGTCTTAATTCCTAGTTGGTCTAAGAATCTATTATAAAGCAAGGTTAGAGACCTAAGTCACTCTTTCACATGCAGAATTGGGAACAGGTCCACAGACTGAACACCATGAGGGTGAACTGCACTTTCAAAGTAGTTGAATGTGAAGGGCCAGATGGTATGTCACCATAACATAACTGGACCTATACGGAAAGGACCTGGGTTCACATCTCAGGCCCTCCCTGAGCATCTGGGTGTGTAGGTGCAGGTAATCTAGGTCAGGAGAGACTGGGGGTGGATCGCAACACAGAGGCCTATCTGTCTCTCTTTTCCTCTCTCTCAAGAAATAATAAACTTTAAAAAAAGGAGATACTCGTATGTGAATGATAGAACCAAAGATTAGGCTGGAGGTAGACATGCAGTTTAGGGACTGTGTTAAGCTTTTCTTTTTGTTTTTCTTTTTTGCTTTCTTTCTTTCCTTTTTCTTTTTCTTCAGATGGCTGTTTGTCAAGGGAAGGAAGAAAGAGCACCTGGGGCCGACACCCGCCCTGCCTTAACCTTAGAAGCAGCTAGCCTTGCAAGGCCCAAACTTTTCCTCCAGAATTAGACATTTTCAGAAAACCTCACAACATTTCCTGAGATTTCCTGAGATTATCAATTACACATTGAGGGAGTCAACGGTCTTGATATTTCTCGCTGTGCCTTCAGCTTTTATTGTGAGGAACAACTCACCCTGGAGAGGCTAAATTATTTCATTTCCCTCTTTGGGCCTGGAGCATCTGAGATTGTTCTGAGTTTTGAACCTGGGTCCTATTTAAGACTAAGTCTATTTGATCAGAATAGGAACCACATGAGTTTTCTTTTAAAAATATTGTTGAAGGGCACAACATGTGTTCGAGGAGAGAGAGAGAGAGAGAGAGAGAGAGAACCCTCATGGGGGATGACCACACTGCAAACTCTTCTCCTTTATTTCTTCTTTAAGTATTCTGGTCATGCACACACTCACCCTGCATTCTTTTCAAGCCACCGGGTTTAGACTCAGGCACATGGTTGGTCATGTAGGATCTAGCCATCCAACTACCATGTCACCTGCTAGCCTAATCCATACACAATTTCTTTCTTCCTTTTTTAAAAAGAGTTATTTATTTATTATTATTTTATCTCATTTTCTAATTTGACCAGAAGGAGACTGAGCGAGAAAGGGAAAGTGAGAAAGCAAGCTGCCAGGCCCAGGACTCAAACTGTAGTAAGTCATGTGGGAGACCAAAGCCTTAATCACCATGACATCTGCCAGCCCCTCCATACCCAATTTCTAAAACTAAACTTTGATCTACTCTATCAAGAGCCTGCTGCAGTTGGCAAGGGAAAAAAAAAAGTTAATTTTGAAATTAAGAATTTATTCCATGTCTGAGAAGCCTGATGCACAAGTCAAAAATGTTAACTTTGTAGATGTCAAGAGGGTCTATATTCAAAAGAATTCTCAAGATAAGAAGCATTATTTGGCTTCAGGCTTAGATGATTCAGAAATGACAGCAAATCTTATGTTTACACTCCCTCAATTTTCTGGAGGATTCAAAAAGGATAAGCACTTATACTTCTCATTCCCCCTGGGTTTAGAGGGTCTTAGGGAGCTTTCTTCCCGATGTAGCATTTCTCAGGTCTGACATGAAACTAACCTATGTCCCATCTCTGCCTCTACCTAAGACAGAAACTCAGATCTATAAATCTAAGTGTCAAAAACTAGAATAACTAGAAAAGTTATGGCCAGCCCCACAGCAAAGCAGCTAAGCCCTGTGCCTAGGGACACAGATCCCACATGGATGACTGCAGTTCAAGACTCAGCCCAGGAAGCTTGGAAAACACTCCGGGTACATGTGCATGTGTGCCTAGGATCCTGACGGGATGGAGAAATGGAGGGAAAAGATTGTGGCATGAATACACCCCACAGAGGGGAGCTACACCTCCCCATGGGCACTCTCCAGGGGAAGTAGTGTGAGGAGTAGAATAGGAAGTGAGTGAACTGTGGCACCTGAGGCGTATTTACTAGTGGACTTGGCAAATGGCATTAAGAAATGTGCTTTAAAGAAAAAATGAGAACTAAATAAAACAGTATATATCTTTCTTCCTTAAGAATGCAAGGATAGGAAATACAAAAACAAATTAACTAGAAAAACATAATTTTTATGAAGGAATTTACCTTTGTCCAGACACCCAGGAATGTGCTCTCCCGGTCCAACCTCCCTCGCCCTGCTAAAGAGATGCACCATCTTCCTGCTCTCTGCTCCTTGGGAGAGAAGAACAAACTCACCACCCTCAGCCAAGAGATGCATTTTCCCCAGAAGGTGCTACCTGCAAAGTTTAAATTTAATGAGCAAGACTTGGCAAGTCCATGATCTGCACCATGACCTCTATGGAAAATGTTGCCATTAAAATTTGCATATGAAAGACACTCTTCTTTAGATTGCTGTGTGTTGAATCCAGGTCTGTATCATCCACAGAAAAAAAAATTTATGGACCCTTCCTTACATTCAGAGCCATTCCTTCATTTATTGAGAGTTTATGACAGTCAAGGAACAAACTGTCGTCTATGATCTTAGAAAATTAGCAACGTGTTTATATTACATATTAAAACACATGCAGGAAAGTAAAGTAAGGAAGCCATCAGATTCAGATTCAACTGCAGGGCTGGTCATGTAAGATCTAGCCATTCTAACCACCATACCACCTGCTGGCCCAATCCATACACAATTTCTTTATTTCTTTTTTTTTCTTTTTCTTTCTTTCTTTCTTTCTTTCTTTCTTTCTTTCTTTCTTTATTTCTTTCTCTTTTTTTGGGGGGTATGTTCTCTGAGACAGAAAAGAGCATCTACATCTCTGCCTCCTCTAGCATATGTTGTGTCCTCTAGCAAACTTTTTTTCTTTTTAAAAAAAAACTCATATGGTTCCCCTTCTGGTCAAATAGACTATATCTTAAATCAGACCCACGTTCAAAACTCAAAAAAATCTCAGAGGTGTGATTCTCTGAGCCAAGGGAGGGAAATGAAATAATTCAGCCTCCCCAGGGTCAGTTGTTTCTCACAATGAAAGCTGAAGGCACAACAAGAAATATCAAGACCACTGACTCCACTGACGCAGATGTGTCACTTGTCACTTAAACACCCTAGAGGATGTCAAACATGGGATCAGAGCCAGACTTACGATTCTTTACCTTCCTTCTTTATTTCTCTGACTCTGTTTCTGTCATGAGTTTCTTTTTCTAGAGGCTGCGGTGCTTATTCTCCTAGTTGTTGCCTTCATTCCTCATCTTTCCTCTGACCACTTGTAGCTAACAAAATCTGTTTATGGTTTCATGGTAGAACACTTCCCCATTGCACACTCTAGTCTTACACGTTTTAAATTCCTAAGCTATGCAGACCATTTTGGTGTGTTCTCTGAGAAAGGAAGGAGCATCATAGCATCTTGACTTTCTACGTCCCACTGACTTGCGTCTTCCTGACTCCAGCACGGTGTGAAGCCCAGGACAGACCGGCAACATAGAGCTATTAACGCACTAACGTGTGATCTGGGAAACAATTTACAAAGAGGGGCTGCCAACAAGGAAATAAAGGGATGGAGAACTGTGAGCATGCCGGACTTAAGAAAAGGAGCTGTCGCCTGCATGTTCCAATTTACCCCCCGGCCACAGTGTTTTCAGTAAGTAGTGGTTCTGAGGATTTGCTACAAGTCTCAAACTATACCGATGTTATAATCAATAATGCTTCATGTAAAAACAAAATGTCTCTGTTTAAGCCATGAGTAAACATTTCAGAGGAAAGTGATCACTGAGAACAGGAAATATTGAGTAAAATTATAAAATCATTCAAGCAACTTAAACTCCTGCTTAAGCAGTCTTACCTTCCTCCCTCCCTCCATGACTAAGTGTGAAGAGTCATTCTACCTTCTCGCCTCTGTTTTTCAAAAATATTTTTTCTCTAGCTTTTCTCAATATTATGCGTGCTCCCTTGCATTATCAGAAACTGTTCTTGCTCTAATTTACCGGTTGTAACCCAAAAGTGAGATCCAGTCCAAATCTAACAGTGAAAATCTGCCCTCATCCTACTTGATCACTGTTGATGAAAGATACTGAATAGAGCCCTATGTCCTGTGACGTGGTCCAAGATATCCCGCATTGCAGAGCTGGAAACCACATGCTGACCATGGTTCAAGTTCCCAACCTGGCTAGTCTAATGACATGCAGGGCATGTGTGCATCTGCCCAGGATCCTGGTGGGTTGGAGGAAGGGATCGTAGCTCGACCAAACCTTGTGGAAGGTGCTTCTCTCTCTCTCCCTCATGCATGTTCTCTGTCATAAATAAAAAGAATACATATACTGAATAATTCTCAGTCTCTTTTTGAAGCCCTTCCTCTTGAAATTAAACTAACTGAAGTGGAAACAAAATATTTTTAATTTAATTTAAATTTTTTTAGACAAGGTCTCATGGTACTCTTAGGGCAGGATCTGAACTGAACCCCGCCATCCCAGGTGGCCTTGGCCTGCTGAGAAGCACCTCCTGTGAGCACCTGCTGTTGTGGCTCCACTGAGCAAATCTTCTTAACCACAGTTTAACTTACTGTATAATGCATTATGCAATAAAGTAGATGTTTAACATTCCTGAATGGATTTTAAAACATAGATTAGTACTAGAAAAGAAAGGGGCATCATTTATTAGCTAGACCATTCTTAACATGCAGAAATGGAGATGGATGGAAATTCTGGGATTCGTCCTTGGTCACAGCCAGGTGGCAGCAGAAATGGGAGAGAAACCGTGGTTTCCTTCTTGTAAATCCTGCATTCTCGTAGACCACATACTAGCAGCAACTATTTCTTCCCTAGTGAGCAGCCAGAGAGTTAGCTATGGATATTGTGTTTGAAATCTCATAGAAGTCTATGAATTAAAAGACTTTAAAGTGGTCATGTGACCTAAATCTTTATTTGTTTTATTTTTAGTTTTGCTAGAAAGCATGTGCACTCACCAGAGAGACCAAAAGAGAGAGGAAGTGAGAAAACATGCCCCATGGAAGATGATCACACCCAGTGGCCTCTCCTCCAGTCTTCCCTACGGATTCTGGGCACCCACGCACTCACGCTCAGCATGTTTCTCAAGCTGCCAGTTCCAAGTCTTGAACCACAGTTGGCCACATGGGATCCAGCTGCCTTAACCACCATGCCACTAGCTTGCCCCAAATCATTTCTTATTCATACAAATATGCATACTAAAAATATATCTCCAAAATGCCTAGTTCATAATACTACCACAAATTAAGTCTTTCAAACTATTCTTCCAAATGTTTCTTCCTTATTTTCTTGAGCATTTTCCAAAATCAAATTGTATTTGCTACTCTTACCACCTTTATTTTACAAATAGGCCCCAATAATTCAGTCCATTTCTCAAACAGGGAAAAGCTTTGAATGAATCAGAGAAGGATGTTTATCCCTGAAGCCACTGAGTCACCGAGAGGACCAACTCCTGAGGAACGTTAGCGTCATAGGATTTGCTATTGGAGGGGACCGAAGAGGGCATCCGCTCTGAAATTTCCCTAAAGCAGTAATCCCTTCTCAATTGATGACCATTTGCTCTGGAACAGAACACTGATTTCTGAAGCTGTGCTGCCTTTGTTCTTAGCTCTTAAAGCACAGTAGGTATTTTCTTCTTCAAAAAGTTCGGTGTATTATGGGAGTGATTAACAGGCTCTAATCTTTAGAGTAAAAACCATCTGAGTTCGAGTCCTTTCTCGAACTTACCTATGTCACTTACCTATGTAATCTTGGACAAATTAACTGATACCTCTGAATCTGAATACTCCTCATTCCTGAAACTGAGAGCTTATTCACAGAACTACCAGGAGGGGAAGTTACGACCACACTGCTTAGGGACAAGGGTTCAATACATAAAAACTATTGAAGTTATTATTGCACAGTAAATAATGCAGCATTCTCTCCCATCACGTTAAATTGATGGCAATATCTTGATTCTGGTTTGGATTCTTTAATTTCCTTCTGGCTCAGTTCTTCACACTAGAGATTTTTTAGTTTTTTCTATAAGCTTGAGCACAGAGGAGCTTCTATAAGCCTTTTTATATTCTCTGCCCATGCTAAATCTGAGTCTGGGCAAGAATAAAGTTTGCCATATTATGGTGCATTAAAAAAATTATACCTGTTTACATAAATGGGCATTATCTCAGACACAAAGGCAAACAAAGCATTTGCTAGGAGAGACCCTGGATTTCCTTGGTACTCATATTTCACATTTCCTGGATCTCAAATCAAACCAATTATCTCATGTCACCCCTTGAACACTCCATATGGAAACTCTATGACTGTAAGATTTGTAGAGCTCTAATTGCATGGAGGACCTCACAGTTCTAATTTTAAACCTGCTAGATGACTCTCTTTCCTTGGTTCTTCCTGCTGATAGTCAGCTGTCAAGCCTAGTTTCCTCTGAAAATTATAGGATCACACACATACCATTCAACTGTGACAGAAATGTTCGTCTCCTTGGGTATTTCTCCAGGCCCTAGGATATCAATTAAATGATGTCCCTGTTCTTAAACTCTTTAATAATAGCTCATCTGTCTTACTTTTTCTTTCTCCCTAATTTTTACCTATTGTCCTAAGTGCTCTTATTTTGCTGTATTCTTTATTTAAAACTTATCATCAGAGCCAGCAGGTGGTATAGTGGCTTAAGTGCTGGACTCCCACATAGTTGACCATGGTTCAAGTACTGGACCTGGTGTCTTGAAACTCATACCAGACATATGTGTGTGTGTGTGTGTGTGTGTGTGTGTGTGTGTGTGTGTCCAAAATCCCCAGAGAACAGAAGAGAAGGGACTGTGGTTTGGCTATGCCCCCTGGGAGGGGGTGTGATTTCTTGCTTTCCAACTCTGTTTCTCTGTCTCTCTGGTGAATGTACATGCCATATAGCAAAATTTCTTTTCTTTTTTTTTTTGGAGAGACAGAAAGTGAGATATCACCCACCCACCCACCCCCCCCAGGGGGAATGGCCATGCTGCAATCCTTTCTCCTCCATTATTCTCTCAGAATTTTGGGCACGCACACACACATGCCCAACATGAGTTTCAAAACAATGGGTCCAGGACTTGAACCATGTGGGAATCCAGCAACACCATCAGCTGGCCTCTATAGCAAAAATTTCTAAAACACACACACACACACACACACACACAACAACAACAACAACAACAACAACAAAATTACAAAAACTTATAAATCAATGTTTCAGCATCCTGCTTATACTTTGCTTCCTGAAAGTTCCAAAGCTTTGATCATTGTCCATTTCTTTCAACCCAAAGCAAATTTGTGAGGGCTCAGTGTCACTTTACATTCCCCAGTGTTCTCCCTTCCTGTCTTGTCCTTTTCCCAGTTTATCTTAACTCAGTGAGCATTTCCCATCTCCTCCCTCCTTCCGTTGTCTGCTATGTATCTACTCTCCTTTGAGTACCTAAATCTTTCTTAAATAAAATTTGGAAATAAAAAAAAATTGAAAAAGTCTATGCCCTTTGGCTAAGTGATGTTGATCCTGGGGATTTACTCTAAAAAAAAAAAAATTAAGAGAAGCAAAATGTCATAATCACAAAGAAATCCATAGTGTTCACAGGTTAAAAGTGAAATAACGTAAATACCATGCATCCATTAGGTGGAGCAGAATTATATGTGGAATCGTAACAGTGAAGGCTTTGTAGCAACCAACAACTGGAAAATTATATGTCAGATAATTAGACAAGTTGTTTTACTGGAAAAAATTAATGCTGGGACCAGCAGTTAGCATAATGGCTATGTTGCTGAACTTCCACGTAGCTGACTGCGGTTCGAGTCCTGGACCCGGTGGCTTAGACTCACGCCAGATGTGTGTGCGTGCCCAAGATCCCAAGAGGAGAATAGAGGAGAAGAGCTTGCAGCATGGCCATCCCCCCTGGGGGGTGATTTCTTGCTTTCTATCTCTGTGTCTCTCTGTCTTTCTGGAAAGCGCACGTGCCCTATAGCAAAAATCTCTCCCCCCCCAAAAAAATTAATGCTAATACAAGCACTTTAATAAAATTTTACACAAATCTTTTACCTCTTTTTTCATGTTTATTTCTCTGATGATTAATATTAATGTCTAATACTCTTACCTACTATGAGCCAAGGCCTTTCCTAAGAGCTTTGCAGATAGATAGATATTTATATCTCATTTAAAGTTCATAATAACCCTTGAAGAAGGTGACATAATAAGTCTACCAAATAAGCATAAAGAAGTTAAATAACTCTCCCAAGTGACTACTATAGAATTTAGTCCAGGCAGTTTGTCTTCGGAATTCATTCCTTCATTCAATGCATGGTACTACAATACTTTGATACTGATGTTGGCTTATAAACTTACTGTTCTTATGAAGTTGGTTAGAAAAATCAAGAATAATTTATTTGAGCAGTAATTTGACATTATTTTTAGACTGTTTTGTTATAGGGTGTGTGCACTCATTGGAGAGACAGAGAAAGGCAGAGAGACAGAAAGCAAGAAACCACTCCCTGGGAATGATGGCCATACCACAATCCCTTCTCCTCCCTTCTCTTATCAGAATTTTGGGCATGCATGCACACACACCCAGCATGAGTTTCAAGCTTCCAGGTCCAGGATTCGAACTGTAGTCAACCACATGGTAGTAAAACACCTTAACCACTATGCCACCTGATGGCCTGACAACATTTTAAAGAAGTGCTGATGTATTATGTTGTAAGAATATCACCAAACACACACACACACACACACACACACACACGTATGCATACACAATGATCTGATTTCAACTATGCCAAAACTTAGTTATACATCAATAAATGTTTGTAAAAAAGTCTATAGGAGAGAACAACAAGGTCATGTTGATCGGGTTTTGTTAAAATGTTCATTTCTTGAAAATGAAAAAAAATTAAATAGAATGAAAATGTTTCCATTGTAAGGCCTATTTTCATGAAGGCTAATGGAAGAAGGATTTTGAAGAATAAATCCTGTTGATTCTCAGAAAACCAAGACCCAATTTCAATAATGATAGCAATATTCGTTGAGTTATAGATTACATAGTTCAAGGTCATATGTCATTTGATTCTAAGGAGGCAGGATAAGTAATATTTTTTCTTCAGCTTATAAATAAAACCACAATTGCTCATTCATCTGAGGATTGCCTTTTTTTTATTCTTTTCTGTTTAACAGAAACAACTGAAACTGTTTTTAAAGCCATAGTAGAGTTTTCTTTTTCTTTATCTTTTTATTTTTCATTATCAGAGGGCATGTGTGCTTGCCATAGAGACACAGAGAGACGAAGAGGGAGAAAACACTCCTCCGTGGGGTGTGGTCACACTCCAATCCTTTCTTCTCCATTTCTTCATCTCTTCAAGAGTTTGAGCACAAACACACACGTACTGGTGTGTTACTCAAGCTGCAGAAGCTGGAATTTGAACTACAGTCAGTCCTGTAGGATCCAGCTTCTTTAACCGAGGCCAACCCAGTAGAGTATTTTTTAACAAAGATTTTTATTTCTACTACTTTTTAATCTCATTAGGTTAAATTGAACATATTTATATAGAAGGTTACACTCAATTTTTAGGGCTTATAAAATATTACATTTTTATTTGCTAATAGAATCTCAAGATTCTTTCTGAATAAATGTATTTATCATAAATATCAGAATACTTTTTAACATTGCCTAATTTCCTCCATGCAATGAATTGAGTCATTTAACATAAATGAAGTTACCCTTCCAGGTAGCAGCTTTTATTTTGACTGTACGTTTTGGTTGTACAACAGAGAACAAAAGAAAATCCTGGTTCCCTGCCACCTGCTGCCTGAGGCTGCTAACACCTACTTGGCAGTGTAGGCATGTAGAAGGGCTTACAGGGCCACATGAGACTGTGGAAGCCCAGGCACATTGCCATAACAGAAACGCTAGCCATGAATCTGAACAGTCAGGATATAAAGCTCAAAGTTCTACTTGATGGCCTGCATAATACTTCACTGCTGATCTCAATAATTCTACTCTCTTAAAATCCAAGAGTGACATGACAGACTTGTGTCCATGCATACCCAAGATGTCAGGAGGAGAAGAGATTAAGGCCTGACCATTCCCCCGGGTGAGTGATTCTCTCTCTCTCTCTCTCTCTCTCTCTCTCTCTCTCTCTCTCAGGTGAGCTCACATGCCCTATTGCAAAAATCTCTCCACAAAATAAAAAAAGAAAAGAAAAAAATTTCCAAATAAAACAAAATGTGGTAAAACTATTCCAAAGGAAGAAGTTGTTTAGTCTATCTCTTTAAAAAATGAATAAAGGAAGCATTATTATCTTTGGATTAATTCATCAATCACACATATAAGAAAACATCAAGAAGAGTCTTAAAGAGAGGCTAACTTGGCCCTTGCACAGAGCACCACTGGGAAAAAATATCAGATTTCTAATTTATTAGAGGAAAGCATTATACTTCGATTTGTTATGTGAATTCAAAATTTCATTAGCGCCAAGAGAAAACTGAGTTCACTGAGTTCCAGTGAATTCAATCTACAATATTGATGATAAGGATCCTTTCTTTAGTTTTCAACTTTTTCATTAATAAAAAGCTTAAATCAAAACCATGAATAGTGAATCATTTTACTAGGATTTTTTCCAGGCATTTAAAAGCTTCAAAAGTTTTTATCATCTTATTTAAAACCTGAAATTAACCTATTGGATTATTGAATTTTCAGAGTTGCCATTTCTTCCCCTGTCATCTGGCTATTATTGTTTCTGTTAAGAAATCACTCATCATCTTGTTATTCCTTTGAAAAGTACAGTCAAATGACATTGTGGTCAACTATGCACTGCCTGTCCTGCAGTGGTCCCACAAGAGCATAGACCACACCATCCAGCCTAGGTGGGCGTTAGGCTCTACCATCTAGGTTTGTGTAAGTGCACTCTGTTATATTCGCACAATGACAAAATCGTCTAGCAATGCATTTCTCAGAGTGTGTCCCATAGTTAGGAAGTGCATGACTATAATCTGTTCTTTCTTTTTGTCAGATATTTTTGTTTGTTCTCTTGTTCTCAATAGGTTTTATCTTTAAAATATATATAAAACTCCACTTTATGTTCTTTATCAAACAAACCAATATTTGAGGGATTATCCTTCCTTCAATCTTATTTCTGTAGATTTGCATTCATTGTTTTGTGATCTTGTCTCTCTCTTTCTCTGTGTCTATTTCTTTTTCAAATCATTTCTTAGAATTTGTATGTGAGAAGTATTATAGGCTTGAGATGAAATGGAATTCATTCTGAGAGGGTGTGATTTGCTTTATGTAGACTTAGTGGGACAATACACTGCTAGAACTATTTTGTTTATTTTTTTTTAATTTCATATTGCTAGAAGGTACACACTCACCATGGAGAAAGAGAGAGAGAAAGGAAGCATCCCATACTCAGGCACGGTCACGCCACGATCTTTCTTCCTCCATTTCTCCACCCCTTCAGGATTTCGGGCACACTCACACATGCATTCAGTGTGTTTTTCAAGCCGCCGGTGCTTAGATTCGAACAGTAGTCAATCGTGTGGGATTTGGCTCCCAACGGCACAGTGCTTAATCACTGTGCTGCGGGCTGGCTACGGAACCGTTTACACCCCTTGGACCTCCCAATTCACGCTGCAGGCCTTCATGTGGGCTGATTGCCCCACCTCTCACACTAAGATGCTGGAAAGCATTTGTTTCCTTTCAGGTCCTTTCTGTACTTTGGGTCTCTTTCTTGTTTGTCTTTAACAACAAATACAGTCCTTGGAGTTTATTATTTTAAATTTATTTTGCTGATTTTCCTTTTAATTATCCAAACTTTAGTTGTCCTTGGTCTTTGTCTCCTGGCCTCTGTGTCCTATAACTCATGAAGTTCAAAGTTCATATTGATTTAGATTAGTAAATGTTCACAAGGCAAAAAGTTTCTTCACTGCTCCATTTTTATCTCTGACTTTGATTTTTCACATAGTTTTTAGTTTTTCTCACTCTCTTTTTAGGTCATTACTGTATTCAAAATACATTTTTAAAATATTTTAGTTTACTTCATTATTTCTTTCAATGGGAGAATTAGTGAAAAATGCAACATAGTAAGCTGCCAGAAATAGATTCATGATTGAAGTTTCTTTACCTCTTTAACTACATACAGTTTTATGCCTACTAGACTCAGACATGTCTAACATGATTCTGTCATGCACTCACATCTGAAAATTTAAGTCCCAATATTCCATTATTTTACTGTGAGCTTTCTGTGCTTACTTTTCACTAGTCCTCCACTTCAGTCACACAGACATTCGTTATCTATTCCCTTCTCTGCTTCCTGGCAGTTTAATCAAATATCCTTCCATGTCATAATTCTCTATTTAGCCTGGACCTTGTATCAAATCACTTAGACTTTCCTGAGCAATAATATACTCATCTCTCTGAACTCTTTCTACTTGGCAGATCCTACACACCTAAATCTCTGGACCAGTCCTGGTCTGTTCTGCTTCCACACTCAAAAAGAAGGAAATGATTGGAAAACACACTAAAAACGGTTTTCAATCACAGGTTCAAAATAAGTTTTTTTTTCTGCCCTTTTCACCTGGCTCTGAATGATGATGTGCATCTATACAACCCTTCTCAACCCATTGGCCCCCACTGCCTTTGTTTGTCTCATTAGATAATTTTACCTTGTATTTTATAGTTGAACTTCCAGCTCTTCCCCTTGAACGTATCTAAATCCATAATAATCATTTTCAGCTAGAGAAATGTTCTTCCTGTTCGAAGTTAAATTCTTTATTTGTTTGTCAATCACTTTTCCTCCTATTTTGTCAGAAGTGGTTCCATTATTCCAGTAACTCTTGGTCACTGGGAAAATCATTATGCATTTTTGCACAGAAAAATATGTCATGACTTCTCTGATGACCTACTGTTAACACTCAAGTAGTCTTTACTAAATCTGACTCTATTTACATGTTTCTTCAAGACTCTTACTCCTTAAAAGTGCATCTTGGGCCAGCAGCTGGAATAGAGGCTAAGGCATTGGACTCCTAAATGGCTGACTATAGTTCAAGCGTTGGACCCAGCTGCTGGAAAATCATACCAGGCACACGTATGTACGTGCCCAAAATCCCAAGAGGAGAATGGGGGAGAAGGGATTGCAATGTGGCCATTCCTCCTGGGGGATGATTTCTCTCTGTCTCTCTCTGGTGAGCACTCATGCCCTATGGCAAATATAAAAATATACATATAAAATAGAATATTTTTAAAAAAGTCTCTTGACTTCACAGTGTCCTACATAATAACTATATTGTGTACTCTCTCCTCTTCACACCAAAACGCAAAGCAACATCTTAATTTCCTTACTCGACCCTCATTCTACATGCTTCAAACTATTTCCACAACCCAACCCAGAAATATCATGTGGTAGTTTCACAAATGAAATCCTACTAGGTATTTCCACTTGGGTATTCCATACTTACTTCAAACCCAACAGAAAACTCTAAACTGATTTTTATTTAGTACTCAAGAAAAAATAAACAGAATATTCACATTATTATAAATGAATCAAATGTTGAATATTTGGGGTTCTAGGTCAGGTTATACACTGAGTTCCTTGCCTTTCTAATTGGAATCATCCAATGTGACTCATTCTGATGAACCAGAGATAGCATCTATGGCCATCTATTCCTCAGTGTCTGGATCCTTACGAGTACTTTTAAATGAGTGCAGATAAGAAGCATTGCCATTAATTGGTAAGGTCTGGAAGCTCGCCAGGCATAGATATTACGCAGACTTCTCAGTAAAGAGATGGATACTCAGTCTTCTCATGATGTCATTATCAATAGTTCACTCAGACTATGCCTTGATGTATTATCTCTTCTTGTTGTTTAATTGCTGAGGTACATTACTTGTTAAGTAAAACTCCATTAAAAAAAAGTTCTATAATATCCCATAATCTCTCTCTGTCTGTCTGATGTGCGCTCGCCAGACAGAGAGAGACAGAGAGACAGAAAGCGAGAAATCACCCCCCAGGGGGGATGGCCAAGCTGCAATCCCTTCTCCTCCATTCTCCCCTTGGGATCTTGGGCATGCACGCACACGTGCCCGGCGTGAGTTTAAGCCACTGGGTCCAGGACTTGAACCGCGGTCAACTACATGGGAGTCCAGCGACATAGCCATTACGCTAACTGATGGTCCCCAAATAAAGTATAAGTTTCAGAACGTCAGTTAAGTTCATCATCTCTTCCTAAAGAATTTGCACCTCTGCTTCTCTTCTACCGAAATTGCCATGTTGGTGCCACTGATGCTGCCACCTTCATCACACAAAAAATTTTTCATGGCAGATTACATAATTCAATTTTCAATTAGAAGATGGACAATGGTTTTTGAGGTGAAGTAACATGAGAGATTTGCTCAACAAGAATAGTAGTAATGAACTAATCCCATTAGATATTGAGTGCTTTTAATTAAAGACAGAGCAAAGGACAAACCTGAGTAACAGAAGTTGTCAAGAGAAAAAACCTTCTATAAGTAGAAACTATCAATAAGATGTTTAGAGATAAAAAGAGAAAAGCTATTTGCAATCTATAAAATCAATTAAAAAATTATTAAGAATAGAAAGATGCTTGTAACGATCAAGAAGAATATGTCAGAAAATCATGCAGTACTGAGTTACCATTTTAATACCTGTCAAATGCTAACAAAGACACTAGGAATTGACAGCTTTCAAGTACTTTTGTTATGAATGAACTGGCACAGCCACGCTAGGGGGAAAAAAACAGCAACTTTGCTCTTAGTAAAATTAGGTATTTGTGCACTTTCTATCCAACACAGGCCCAGGAGTGATAGCTGCACAGACCAGCCCTGCCTGGTCTGTAAAGGGAAGTACAAGGAAACATGGCAGAGGCTGCATTCTTTTCCTGAGCCTTCTCTCTGATGTGAAGTCCCTAGAAGTGGTGACTTTAAAACCTCCACACTCCGTGGAAAGTATGGATAAATCCATGGAACTGTAGGTCACCCATCCGTTAGCTCCTCCTTTCTTAATTACGTGATAGAGATAGACCCCATTTTATGTCATCATAGATTTCTTCAGTTATTTATGTGACGGCTTTCAACAAAATAAAAAGAAAGCCACGCACATCAATCAGTTTTCCTTTTTATGTTTTCTTTTTCTTTTTCTTTTTTTTTTTAGATTTTGCCATAGGGTGTGTGCACTCTCCAGGGAGAGACAGAGAGAAGGAAGGTAAGAAATCACTCTCTTAGGGGGATGACCAGGCCAGAATCCTTTCTCTCCTTTCTCCTCATGCGATTTTGAGTATGCACACCATGTACCTGGCATGATTTTCAAGCTGCCAGTTCTGGCACTCGAACCATGGTCAGCAATGTGCAAGTCCAGTGTCTTAACCACCACACCACCTGCTGGTACCTCTTTGTATGTATTAAAGCATCAGGACAGGTAGGTGAGCAGTTCTCAGAACTACTTGCAGGTAGCTCTTTTGGTTTTATCACTTGATCATGACCTTTGACTGCTGTTCTGCTAAACTTATAAAGAGTAGAATACAGGGGTAAAGACAAAATTGGCTTAAAATCCTGGTTCTACTGTTTGTTAGCTATATAATATTGGCAAGCTTATCCTGACCCCACTTCCTCTCTTGTGATAGTATGATACTAACACCTTCTGTATGATGTTGCTTTTAGGGCCACATGATATATGCAGTACTAGGACTACTACTTGGTAAAAATATTTAATGTGAATTTGTCCATCATCATATGGAATCTAAGCTGATTTTTAAATAGAGCTCAGTCATTTAAAAGTTATTTACATATTCTCTTATAGAAAATAAAACTATTTATGTTTGCTAAAAATTGTGTTAAAGTATTTCGCATTAGATCATTAGATGGGTCAGTAAGTGGTGTGATGGTTGGGTTGACTAGATTCCACCTGGCCAGGAGTGCAGTTTGAGTTCTGAATCTGGAGACTTGGAGGACATGCTGGACACATACTGAGAAAAGGTATTTCTAAGTTTCAATCATTACAGTAAATTTTAGGGAAAAAAATAAAATTTATAAATACTAAAAAATTTGTTTAAAGATTAAAAACTGGGGCTCAAATGCTGAAATTTACTGAGCTATGAGAAAATGTATGATATTGAGGTCACACCTTATAGTTAGGGGAAAAAATTAAAGGGTAAAATAAAAATACATATTGTAGTGTTAGAAAACATATAAGGGGGGGAGGGGAGGTGTCCAGCAGGCACAGTGGTTAAGATGCTAGACTCCCACATGGCTAGCTGTCGGTTCAAATCTCAGATGGGTGGCTTGAAAATCATGCCAGGTGCATGTGTACCCATGCCCAAAATCCCAGGAAGAGAATGGAAAAGGGATTAGGGCATGGCCATCTCCCTGGAGGGTGGTGATTTCTCCTACCTTCTCTCTCACTGTCTTTCTCTGTCCCTGGTGAGAACTAATGCCCTGTGACAAAAATCTAACAAACAAAAAAGATAAAAAGAAATTTGAGATAATCATTACAAAAGAAAAGAAAAACCCTGAAAACAGCAAAATAAGTGTTTCAAAATTACAAAGAGGAAGATTAAAAAGAAGCAGTTAGAAATAGCACAAAGTAAATTTAATTATTGGCATTAATATAATAATTTTTGTAAAATTATAGAAACAAAGTATGATATAGTATAAAATGAAACGAGCAAATCGACAAACTACTAGCCATGCAATGGTATGTGCATGGTATATGCATGTGGAGAAATCAGCACAGAAATACACAGAACAGAAACAGGTAAACCACTATGTAAAATTATAGATAATTGCTTTAAATACCCATGAAAATTAAAACGCTTCTTTAAAAATCCCTCTTAATATCCTTGTTAAAGTACATTAAATCATAATTAAAATGTTTTAAATATACCAATTTGAAGTTTCAGACACAGAGTATATTGCCACTTCTGCTGGAATAATCTGACTACAAAAAGCATATATATATATATATATATATATATATATATATATATAGAGAGAGAGAGAGAGAGAGAGAGAGAGAGAGAGAGAGAGAGGCTATTTGTCATGGTGAAAAGCATGCAAAGACTTACTAACCCACTGTCTTAAATCTTTATATTAGAAGATAAAATATTTGGTGAGCCTGTTCAACCTGTGTATCAAGTAAAGATATTTTTGAACTAGAGTAAATAAGTATTTTAAAGTTGGAAGGGCTTCTAACTAAATACACAGTATGTGCTGGTTGCTGAAGTAAAACCAACATCTGTGTGTGACATTTGCCGATACTAAAAATGATACCTAAACGCAAACGTTCTTTCCCGTTGGGGAATGAAGGCTTACCACCAAGGTAAGAACATTGTTTTCGGAATCTTTTTTGAAACTCTCTAGGCAAGCCTCTGTGATGAGTCTGTGTTCTCCAAAGTCAGGTGTGTTACTGAACCATAAGACAATCCAAGGCTGTAAATCCTAGTTCTGCACAATGCTAAGGATCATGGAAAAGCTTAACATTCAGAGAAACAAGAGTATCTGTAGCTATTGAGGAAGGCTTTTTGTTATAGTGATGTTTATTACTCTTTTATTTACTCATGATCTTACACTTTAAAAATCCATCTTTCCTCCCTCTCCACCTCTCCTATGCACCCTCCATACCAATGAGATTTCCCTACTCTATGTAACCCTAACCAACCACAAATCCAGCATCTGCACCTTTGTTCACACAGTTCCTTACATCTGTCATTGACTATTTCTCTATCAAAATTTTAGTCAGTGTACAAAGGCTGACTTCAACCACAGTCCCTTATGGAAGGACTTCAATAACAAGTCTTTCCTCAGCTGCTAAGATCCCAGCTCAACACATCACTCATTTAATATAGATCCTATCATCACACACCTGTGGGTATTCCTACGGTTCTTCTCTAAGCCACCTGAGGATGAGAATCATAATCTTCCCTTCTTGGTATCCCCAAAACAGTAAGAACTATGCTACATGTTAGTATTCTGCTAATATTGAAGGAATGATTTGAGGGGACATTTTAATTTACTATTCAAGCATATGCATGAAACCAAAGGAGAGATTTTTGTTTTGTTGTTTGTCTCATTTTTAGTTTTTTTTTTTTTTTTTTTTAAAAAGATGACAGGTGATTTTATTTACTTTTGCATTTTCCAAATTTTCTTCAGTACACTTTTATACAGAGAAGATACATGGGGGCTTGGGGTGGTCCACTGAGATATTTTATTTCTTACAATGTATATGCTTTGGAAAAGAATCCCAGGATTTTTCCTTTGTGTCTTGTGACCTTACTATTGTTTGCCTCATTCTTAAAGATTTTTTTAGGACAGTTTTGTGTTCATAGAAAATTGAGAGGAAAGTATAGAAATTTTCCATATACTGTAAGCCGCATACATACATAGTCCCTTCAATATCAACAACCCTACATTTGTTACAATTAATGAACCTACACTGACACTTTATAGTACTCCAAGTTTATCATTTACATTAGGGCTTACTTGGTATGCATTGTGAGTTTGGACACATATCCACCATTATAGTATCATATAGAGTATTCACAGTTCCCAAAATACCCTCTGTGATCTGCCTGTTTATCCCTTCCTTCAGCAACCACTGACCTCTTGCTGTATCCATAGTTTTGCCTTTTATTTAGTGCCATATAGTAGGAAAATTACGGTATGCAACACTTACAGAGGCTTCTTTTACTTAATAATATGCATTTAAGTTGCTTTCATGTCTTTTTATGACTTGATAGCTTATTTCTTTTTAGCACTAAATATTACATGGTCTGGATGTACTTCAGTTTGTTTATCCAATCGTCTATTGAAGGACATCTTCGTTGTCTCTCAGTTTGGTTAATTATGAATAAAGCCGCCATGAACATCTATGTGTAGGTTTTCATATGGACAGACGTTTCCAGCTTCTTTGTGTAAATGGTAAAAATATTCTTAGTTTTGCAATAAACCACCAGTCTTTCAAAGTGATTGTGACATCCTGCATTCTCACTGGCAATGAATGAGATTTCCTGTTACTTGACATTCTTGTCAGCATTTGGTGCTGTTGATATTTTACAGTCTGGTCATTCTCATAGGTGTGTAGCAGTACCATATTTTGTTTTAATTTGCATTTTTCTGATGACATATGATGTAGAATATTTTTTAATATGCTTATTTGCCATCGTTATATTTTCTTTAGTGAGGTGTCCATTAAGGAATTTCACCCATTTTTAGTTTGTTTCCTTATCAATGAGTTGCAAGAGTTTTTGTTATTTTTAATAAAAATCCTTTATCAGATGTATCTTTTGCAGATATTTTCTCCCAGTCTCTGGTGATCTTTTTAATCTCTTGACATCGTCTTTTTCAGAGTAGATTTTCTTTTCATTTTACTAACATCCAATTTATCAATTTTGTTTCCATGGATCATGCCTTGAGTTGTATTTATAAGTAATCCATCATCATGTCAATGATGACCTAGGTTTTATCCTGTGTATCTTCTAGGATTTTTCTACTTTCACATTTTATCCTTAGACCTATAAGTCTTTTAAATTTCATTTTTGTGAGGTATGTAAGATCTATGTCAAAGTTGATTTTTTTGCATGTGTATGTTCAGTTGTTCCAACACCACTTACTGAAAAAACTATCTTTGGTCCATTATGTTGTCTTTGTTGCTTTGTTCAAAGATCAATTAATTATATTTATGTGTATCTACTTAAAGACTCTATTTTTGTTCCACTGATCTCTTAGTCCATTCTTTCACCAATACCATACTATCTTTATTACTACAGCTTTATAGTAAATCTTGAAGTTGGGTAGTGTCCATCCTCTAACTTTGTTCTTCTACATTATGTTAGCTATTGTAGGTCTTTTGCCTTTCCATATAAATTTTAGAATAAATTTGTCAATATTTATGAAATAATCTGCTGTAATTTGATTGGGATTGCATTGAATCTATACAATTTGTGAAGAATAAATTTCTTGTCACCATTGAGTCTTCCTATTTATGAACATGGTATATCTCTCTACTTGTTTTGTTCTTCCTTGATTTCATTCATTAGAAGTTTTTAGTTTACCCGATATCAATCCTGTACATATTTTTCTATGTTTATATCTAAGTATTTTATTTTTTGGTGCTGATGTAACTGGTATTGTGTTTTAAATTTCAAATTTCACTTGTTCATTGTCGATATATAGTGATTAAGTTTTGCATAACCATACATCCTGTAAACTTGCTATAATTCTCCATTAGTTTATTTTTTCTTTTTTTTCATATTATCTACTTAGATGATCATGTCATCTGTAAACAAAGATAGTTCCTTCCCAGTTAGTATAACTTTTATTTATTTTTCTTGTCTTTTTGCATTACTTAAAAGGAGAGGAGATGTTGAAATGGAGAGGAAAAAGGGACATTCTTGACTTGTTCTTGATCTTCATGGGAAAACCTCTAGATTCTCATTATTAAATACGATAATATTTAGGATTTAGTCAGCTGTAGGATTTTTGTAGATATTCTTAATCAAGTTGAGGAAGTTTCCCTCTGTTCATAGTTTAATGAAAGTTTTTTAATCATGAGTGGATGTTGGATTTCCTTAAATTTTTTTGGTATCTATTTATATGATTATTAGACTTTTTGTTTTAGACTATTAATGTTATGAATTACATCAATTGATTTTCTAATATAGAGCTGACTTTGTGTATCTAGAATAAATCTCATTTTGCCATAGCATATAATTCTTTTTATACATTGCTAAATTCTATTTGCTAATATTTTGTTGAGAATTTTTGTGTGCATGTCATGAGAGATATTTGGCTTGTATTTCCTTCTTGTAATGTTCCATTTCTATCTTCTGAGAGTGATTACAGAGAATTGGTATAACGTCATCCTTAAGTGCTTGGTAGAATTCACATAGATTCCATGTTTTAAGATATTTTTTCTATATAGCTTTTACACTTGCCAGAGAGACAGAGAGATAGAAAGTGAGAAATCACTTCCCAAAGGAGATGGCCATGCCACAATCCATTTCCCTTCACTCTCCGCTTTGGATTTTGGGCATGCATGAACATGCTCCCGGTGTGAGTTTTAAGCTGCTGAGTCCAGGACTTGAACTATGGTCAACTATATGGGAGTCCAGCAACATAACCATTATGTCATCTGCTGGTCTCTATAGATTCCATTTATTTAATAGATATAAGCTTTTTCAGAATGTCTTTTTCTTGTATAAATTCTGACAGGCTGTTTTTTTTTTTAATTACTCCTTTTCATCTAGGTTATCAGATTTATCCATACTATTCTTTTACTAGCCTTTTAACCTCTATTAGGTCTGTAGTAATGTTTTCTCTTTAACTTTTTAGTTTTATTTATTTTATTCATGATAGAGACTGCTTACATAAGCACGAAAGAGAAAGTAGGAATATGACAAAGTCAAATTTTGCTATAACTTCCTTTCTTCAGCCCTCCAGCTTATCTTGGATCTTGGACAAGTGCAAACCTAGTGATTAGCCTTGTGGCATGTAGCACTGTAGTGTTTGCTAGTGGCTGCAGGTCTTATTTTTAATAGTAATTTGTGTTCTCTTTCCTTTTTACTTAGTTGAGCAAAAAGCTCATCAATTTTATTGATCTTTTCAAAGAAATGGCTTTCTGTTTCACTGATTTTCTTTATTGATTTTCTGTTTAAAATGTCACTAACTTCTGCTCTAATTTTTATTATTTCTTTTCCTCTACTTTGTATATAATTTGGTCTTTTCTTCTAGCTTTCCAAGATGGAAACTTAGGTTATTGATTTTAGGTATTTCTTCTTTTATAAATTGTGCATTCAATTCCCTAGAATATGCTATACATTTTCTGTAAGCACTGTATTCACTGCATCCCACAAATTTTAATTGTTATTATAATTTGATTTAATTTAAAGTATTTTTCAAATTCTTGAGATTTCTTCCTTAATCCATGCATTATTTAGAAATGTGTTGTTTAGGGACCAGCAGATTGCATAGTGGTTACGTTGCTGGACTCACACATGGTCAACCACAGTTTGTGTTCAGACCCAGTGGCTTGAAATTTACTCCAGGCATGTGTGCTTATGTGTCCCAAATCCCAAGAGGATAAAGGATAAAATCCCAAGAGGATAAGAGATTGCAGTGTGGCCATCCCCCTGAGGGATGATTTCTCACTTTCTTTCTCTGTCTCTTCAGTGAATGCATGTGCCCTGTAGCAAAAATCTCTCTTAAAAAAATGTACATGTTGTTTAATCTTTACATATTTTGGGATATTTTAGTTATTTTTCTGTTATTGATTTCTTATTTAGTCCTACTGTGATTTGAGAACATATATTGTATTATTTCTGTTCTTTTAAATTTGTTAACCTGTGATTTATGGCCCAGGATGTAGTATCCCTTAGTGAATGTTCCATGTTAGCTTAAGAAGGATGTATAATCTGCTGTTGTTGGATGAAATAATTTATAGATGTCAATTATATACAGTTGATTGATGGTGGTGTTGAGTTCAACTATGTCAGAACTAATTTTCCCTGCTGGGTCTGTTCATTTCTAACAGAGGGATGCCAAGGTCTACAACTATAGTAGTGGAGTCATCCATTTCTTCTTGCAGTTCTATCAGTTTTTACTTCACGTAATTTGACGCTCTGTTAATGAGGTGCTTACACACTAAGGATTGTTATGTCTTCTTAGAGAATTGATTCTTTTTTTTTTTCTTTTTTTGGAGAGGTTTTTGCTATAGGGCGCGTGCGCTCGCCAGACAGACACAGAGAGACAGAGAGATAGAAAGCGAGAAATCACCCCCCAGGGGGGATGGCCACGCCGCAATCCCTTCTCCTCCATTCTCCTCCTGGGATCTTGGGCATGCACGCACACGCGCCCGGCGTGAGTTTAAGCCACCGGGTCCAGGACTCGAACCGCGGTCGACTACGTGGGAGTCCAGCGACATAGCCATTACGCTAACTGCTGGTCCCTGAGAATTGACTCTTTTATCATTATATTATATAACGCTCTTCCTCATCACTAATAACTTTTCTAGCTCTAAAGTCTGCTCTTTCTAGTGATAGGGGAATTCTCCTACATTGTTAGTGGGAATGTAAACTGGTTCAGCCACTGTGGAAAACAATATGGAGGTTCCTCAAAGATCTACAAAAACAACTACCTTTTGATCCAGCAATCTTACTTCTGGGTATCTACCCAAAGGACAGGAGAATGCTCAGTCAGAAAAGCACTTGCACATCAATATTTATTGCAGCATTATTCACAATTGCTACGACATGTAACCAACCCAAATGTCCACAAACAGATGAATGGATGGAAAAGGTTTGGCATATGTTTTAAAAAAGAATGAGAATAAATAATAATAATCTAAAAAAATTATGAAAAGCTATTTGATGATGATGCTATGGATAGTAATGTCTTTGTCTTGACTGATATGCATGGTAATTGTGCTGGAAAAAGAAATGTAATAAACTGTAAAGATACATGTGATTAAATGTAATATTAAAAATAATGATACAATAAATAAAATTCAATTAAAAAGTCTGTTCTTTCTGAAATAAATGGACCTACTTCTGCTTTTAGTTAGTGTTAGCATAGTGTATTTTTTCATCCACTTTCTTTTAATCTGTATATGTTATATTTAAAGTAGGTTTCTTATAAACAACATAAAGTTAGATCTTGACTTTAATTCAGTTTGATGCTCTCATCTTTTTAAATTTGTTTAATTTTTTTCTTTATCATGTTTGAGTGTGTATGCACCCATGAGAGAGAGAGAGAGAGAGAGTCAGTCTTCACAGGGTCTGGTTATACCACAATTCTCTTCCTCCAGTCCTCTAGCCAGTTGGAACTTGGGCACTGACACACATACATGTCCATCATGTTTCAGGCTCTGAGTTGGAATTTGAATTGCAGTTCCATGTAGAATGAGCTTCTCTGAAGTAGTGCCTCACTGTTGTGACACATAGCCCTACAATATCATCTTTTAATTGGTTAATTGGTGCATTTAGATCTTTGACATTTAGGTTTTTTATATATATAATCATATTAATATTCTCTTACTGTTTTCATTTTGATTCTCTAATTTTTTCTCCCTATTTTTCATGTTTCTTACTATTTTCATTTTGCTACCCTTGTTTTTTCTTCCTATTTTTATTTTCTACTCTTTTTTTTCTACATTTTGCAGTTTTAACTGACTGTTTTATATGGTTCCATTTTATTCTTCAACAAGAGAGTTTGGGAAACATTTGAATATATGGTAAATTTATAAATATAAGGATTGATTTTTTTTTTAATTTCCAATGTGTGTGTGCTTGCCAGACAGAGAAAGAGAGAGAAAAACCTCCCAATGGGGTCCCAGTCATGCAGCAATCCCTTTCCTGCATTTCTCCATCCGGTCGGGATTTTGAGCATATGTATGTATGTATGCCTCCTGTGTGGTTTTTGTTTTTTTGTTTTTTTTTGGAGAGGTTTTTGCTATAGGGCATGTGTGCTTGCCAGACAGACAGAGAGAGACAGAGAGACAGAAAGCGAGAAATCACCCCCCAGGGGGGAGGCCACACCGCGATCCCTTCTTCTCCATTCTCCTCTCGGGATCTTGGGCACGCACGCACACGCGCCCGGCGTGAGTTTAAGCCACCGGGTCCGGGATGCGAACCCCGGTCGACTACGTGGGAGTGGCATAGTCGTTACACTAACTGCTGGTCCCCCTCCTGTGTTTTTCAAGCCATTTGGACCAGGGTTCAAATCAAGGTCAGCGATGGAAGATCCAACTCTATATAGTATTAAACCATTGTGCTATGGGAGGGGGGACCCCCCCAGGTCTTGATTTTTTGCAACTTAACGTACAATCTAATGTAGAAAAATAGTTATTTCAGTGCAAAAGTAAGGACTGTCAAAAGCTCACTAAAGAGTTTTCCTTGCTGATCATTTTTAGTTTAATACTTATTCTTAAATATATATTGTATCCCCAGTCAAAACTAAGGCTCATGCAGCCTCTTAGTTGTTGAAAAATACTTCTTTTTTTTAACTTTCTTTTCAAACATTACCTAAAAATAAGGAGTTGTCCTCATTCTTCATGTTAAACAAACAGAACTCTCTGTTATTGTGTGTGCATTTAGTTAGGTTTTATGTTCACTTGAATTTCTCCTTTCTGATTTCAGTAGTATTAATCAAAAGCATTGTGCCAGGTGGCTGTATATTCTCTTGGACCAACAAAAAAGATGCTGCTCTTGTATAGTTGTGTGCCTGTGATCACATATATCCTTAAATAAATGTGGAGGGCATGGCTTTGTAAAGAAGTATTGAATTTCCTGACTTCAAGTTTTGCTTCTAATCATTAAGGCAATTGGAATTCTCTTTCTGGTCTTTTCAAGGACTATTATAAACTGTTACTATCTACCTGCTTTTCAGACTTAAAGAACCTGAAGTTCTTCCCTTCATTTTTGAAAAGAGGCAAACATCTCTGTTGTTACAATCTGCCTCCACACAGCATGATGGGTATGGCCATTTTTCCCCCCTGGGAGTATTGCATTGTCATTTGAACTGCCCAAGATTTGGGATGTAATATTTGTAATCTGAACTTCCAGGAACTAGTAAATACAATTAAGTAATTTTGATAAAGCCAGTCACAAAGATCTGGGCTATGACATTTACTCCATCATTTAATTTAGTAGAGAAACAAACATTAATACAATAAGTTGGAGATTTTAATCATACAAACATGCAGATAAAGAGAAATTCTTCACATTCCCCTGTACATCCCATCTTCCTTTCTGTTTCTTTTATCCTTTTGCCATTTCTCTACCACTAACTGGAAATGTCTTTCTATATCTTTTCCATTATCAAAAATGTATCCATCTTACAAAATTCTATTTGCTGACATGATTTATTTATTCATTTTCTGAACTGTGCCGCCCACAGAGAATGCATGATTACTGGCTCTTTTTTTCTCTAATAATTTCATGTAGGCCTTTTATTTCCAAATACTTGCTAAGCTTCTGAGTAGTACACAAAATGGTAGTCCACAATCACTAAAGATATGGAAAAGTTGAGTAACACTCAGACACCTTATGAGTAACTATTTGAAGTATGGAAAAACAGAGTCCCAAAAGACAACTTCATTCATGCACTCAGTAAAAGATTGAGCATCTACATTGTGCTCAGGACTGTGTAAAATACTGAGTGTTCAATAGAGTGAAGACTAACAGGGACCCTATTCCTATGGACTTCAGTCTGGAGGGAGACTTCAGCCAATAATCAAATAGTCACAAAAAATATAAAAGTTATTATTGTTATAAGTGTTTCAAGGAGAAATTTACTGACATAAAAGAATATAATAGATAACGTGGCCATTCTGTAGGTTCCACCATAAGCTAAAACAAAATATAAATTAGAACCCAGATCAACTTCACAGAATAACACCTTAGATTGTCTACCATATAGTGTATATTAGACAAATTCTTCCCAACCAGTCGACTAACAACTGTTTAGGTGATCTAGAGTTGAAAAAAGGACCAAGGCCATTTACACTAGCTATGGTTTCACATGACTGATTATCGGTCTTAGAAACTGGTCCTGAAAAATGCATGTAGAAGTTATTTACATTAAATTTTACTATCACAAGGGACCAGCAGTTAGCATAATGACTATGTCACTGGACTCCCATGTAGTTGACCGCGGTTCGAGTCCCAGACCTGGTGGCTTAAACTCACGCATTTGGGTTGCGTGTGCGTGCGTGCCCAAGATCTGGAGAAGAGAATGGAGGAAAAGGGATTGCGGCATGGCCATCCCCCCGGGGGGGTGACTTCTCATTTTCTGTCTCTCTGTCTCTCTCTGTCTTTCTGGTGAGTACATGCGCCCTATAGCAAAAACCTCTCCAAAAAAAAAAGAAATTTTACTATCATGATACAGATAAACCAATCAAACTTTTAGCTTCTGTAGTCTTCACTAGATTCTCACCAATGGGACTTAAGAGTTAGTCAAAACACGTTTAGCCACCATGAGTACTTGAAATTCCAATTCAACATAACAAGGACATAACTATCTAGTGTGTACTTGTGTCTCTGTTGTTGAGAAGAGTTCTCTTAGGGCAGCACATTCCATATTTAGTGAGCATTTTTTAGAGTGGTTAAATATCTGATAGTAGTTTAAAGTAGAGCCACTTTATGAGTGTTAGACCTCAGTTTTAGCACCATATCCAACTTTCTGAGATGTGTGAAAAGTGAATGGTGATGTAATACACACACACACACACACACACACACACCATATTGTATTCCTGATGGAGACAGGGTAGTCAGAATTCTGACTTTAATTTTTTAAGTAATATAATAATTAACAAAGCTGATTTGCCAAAAGGGGGGGGGGGATCCAAAGCTTGCTATGTGATTTAAAACCTCTGTTTGAAAGTACTTAGAAATAGCTACCAAGCACCTGTGAGTATATGTGCATATACAAGCAGCTCTCTGCTCTGGAAAATATTCAAGTGGAAAGCTACTGCTCTGTTTCATAAGTAAGAACAATTTGTGACAATCATAGAATACTCTGGGCATCATCAGCTGCATTGCTATCTGCTGAGTACAATTTAATTAGCAAGCCTTAGTTTGATTATCTGCCAGTGTATGCTACCTTAACTGCTCTGTTCCAGTTTGAGAGCTAAATTTTATCTTATCATGTTAATACATTTGAGAGGATACCTAAACATTCTCAAGTGTTTTGTGTGTCATATTATGCTCCCTTCTCAACAAAATTATATTGAAATTTTTGACATCAGCTTAAAATAGTCTCAAATGACTCAAATACTTATCTCTGGACAGAACACTTTGATTTCATATTAGATATGATTTCCTAATTTGCAATGCTGTTTAAATCAGGTGAACACAAGAGAATATACTGGTCACTGTTATTTCAAGGTATGTTTTAGGTTTGTGTGTATTGCATGGTGTTTCAGAACAAGTGGTTATAAATGGTCCCTGTTGGAAGGAGTGAAGTCTAGAAAATCAGGTGAGGCAGAGCAGAGTCTTAAAGTCAAGTCAAACTTTAGACAAGGAAAGGAAGTCTAGGCTGACAGGAGAAAACAGAAGCTGGGAATCCAGATGAAAGACAGCAAGAAATTGATTGTCTGGGTATTGGAATCAAAGAGGTCCAGGAAAGGGCTGATGGACCCTCTCGTGGAGTGAAAGAACACCAAGACAGATGTCATATCCGCAAGGACTGACCAGAACAGATTCTGTCACAGCTTCTAATACAGGAAACAATAAGCTTTGGGGCTTTGGTCTTTTCTGTTTGGCTTATGATGGGGAAATTTTCCATTAATAGAGGCTGTTCATTGTCATTGGTGTTTTGTGCTCTCACATACTTTCAATAGTAATAACTAAAAGTCTCTGTCCAGACCTAACACAAAAGATATGGACTCAAAGAGAACATATAGGAGATGGCAGGAAAAAATGAGGTTTGACATATTGTATTTAGTTTTTCTAACAATACACAAAAACAACATTCACTTTAAACTATTTCTTATCAATGTTGGCCGAGGCCCAGCGCTGATGGTGCAGGCAGTAGAGACGCTGCGGTACAAGCTGGACAGCACATGGGAAGACTCTAAGGTTGTGTCCTGGATCTTTATGAACCTTTCAGGCACGCACATGGCTGCACCCACATTCCAGACTGGCTTTAGGACTGTGGGATAGATCAGGGGATAAAGACCCTCTTGAGAGTACCTTGCTTTCTTTCTCTCTTCCTCTCTATCTGTATTTCTAACTCTATCTCTATCTTGAAATAAAGAAACTTTTAAAATGTTGGCAGAATTTATATTAATTGACCCTTGTCTCTTTAGATAAGTTAAATACTTACATATTACTGCTAGAAAATTGTAAACTCTTAGAAAAAGAAGTATATGTCTTATATGCCTTTGGCCCCTCCAAGTTACTTAGCATTGTGTAAACTGTATAGCATCGGCCCAATCAACATGCGCTAAGTTTAATATCTAGTTTTTACACTATAAATGCCATAATAATGTGCTAAATACAGTATGAAAGCTGTAAAGGAAGAAAAGAAGAAAAACTCACACCATGCAAACTCTTGTCTCATGTAAGTGAACCTGCTGATTGAGATGATAACTCATCTTTGATGCTTCAGGTTGAAATTTTAGACCTACCTTCTCTTCCTATCAAGGAAGAGCCTAAAGTAAGGAGGAGCCAATGTCTAACTTTCCAACTGACTTCTCATATCTGCTCTTGGATTGGATGGGGTGGATGTGAACTCCTCTTACTTACACAGTTCCTTTTCCTTTCTCTTCTGAATCTAGCTTTTCTAGGAGTAAAGCAGGAGCAAAAAAGTAATAATCAGTGAAATCTTCAGGTTTATCTGATCTGGCTACATACCAGTGGTTGGGAGGCCACTCAGGCCTCATGCTAGCCTCGTCCAGTAACCCTGGTTTCACACTGGTACAAAGTCTTTGTTTCTGCCTTTGCTGGTGGCAACACCATTCCACTATGATATGGGGATGACTTTCTAGGGGTGGTTCTTAGAACACTGTCAGTGAGACACACACACACTTGTCCCTATAACCCTGCTGATGCATTAGGCTTGCTCATGTTGGATATCTACCTTGCTTTGCTCATTTACCTCCTGGGTTGGGATCATGTCTTCTGCTCTCTCTTCCCTAGACTCATGTTCCTTCACATAAAGACACAGAACCTTGAGGTCTTCTTCTACACTCCAAGAGCTTTGAAGAATGGAAATGGAAGAATGGGGTTGCTTCTATCTACTTCCCCGGCACAAGAGAGTAGGCCCTTCTCGCCCTGTTTTCTCAGGAACTCTTTGAATACTATTGCTAGAAAATTTCAGATAAAAGAGGATACCAGCCTCTCCTCCCTGTATACCCGCAAGACCCAGAGAACAGGTGATAAACTCCTCCCTTCCCTGGAGTGATCATTCCAGAAGGTGCAGCTTCACTCTCTTCTAGGGGGCATCACTTCTAAGGCTATAGGTACTACTGCCAAGCAAGGATTTCACCTGGGACTCTTGTTCATGTAGTCCCTGAAAATAATCATGAAAAGTTCTAAAAGAAGCTCATCATTCTGATTTTTGGCACTTCATAGATATTGTTTTTGGAGGCTTGAGAAACACATCTGGCATATATGTGTGTGTGCTCAAAACCCCAAAAGAGGAAAAGGTATTGCTTCTGTTGTGACCATTCTCTCTGGGGGATGCTTTCTCCTCTCCTTGTCTCTACATCTCTCTATCTCTCTCTGGTGAACACATTTGCCCTCTAGAAAAAAAAAAAAAAAAAGAAGGAAGAAAAACCATCTTGCTAAATGGAGAGATCAAGTCAAATTGGTTTTACATAGTTTGACTAGGTAGCCCACTATGCACTTTGCACATGTGACTCACTCTTTCCCTAGAACAGCCTGTGAAGTGAGCATTAATCATGTCCTCTTTACTGTAGCGGTGAAGTTCATCCAAGGAAATTTCAACCTCTTAGGTTTGTCCAGCTGATGAATAACACAGACAACATGTTGCAAGAAACCATATGAGTGGAAAATATTTACATGCTCATATGTTAAAAATTACATGATGTGCTTAAAAATATTTATGATAATAATTCTCTATAGTAAGTACACTGTAAAAGAAAATGCTATCAAGTTTATAAAACTAAAAATACAAACTAAATAGTACATTATATACATTCTAAAATGAAGAAGAGAAAATATGTCTACAATAAATAAAGTTTAGAATTCACATGATTAGCCACACCCCTACTCATCTCTGGACTTCAGGGACTGGTTCAAGCCAGCAGCATTGCTGGACACCAGGCTTCCTGTGGCTGCAGGCCTTAATGACTGGGACCCGTCACTCATCCCCACCCCTACTCCTCTCTGGACCTCAAGTTTGTTTCTTGGGACTTTAAGATGAACTTGTGCCCCTCTCTACCCCATCTGGAGATTGGTTCAAGCCAGCGGCATTGCAGACACCAGGCTGCCTGTGACTGCAGACCCTAATGGCTGGGACCCATCACTCATCTTCCACCCCTTCCCTACTTGCATTTGGACTCTCAGAACTTCAGTGTTTTGAATAGTGCATGTGTTGGGTGCTGTGGGCATTGCGCACTTGGTGAATTTTTCTTTGCTCCTGAGGTGAAGCTTATTAGGTCAGTTTGAGACTCACCACTCCTTAGAAACAGGGAGTACTTTGAGTCACCCAGGATCAGTGACACCAGTGCATGGTACTGGTGAGCAACAGGTAGGCAGACCCAAAGAGAGATCGACAATTTTCTAATCCTGCACATCATTTAACACTCAGAGATACCTTGAATACATTAGGAACAAACGTATAGATAACCAGATGACTAGGAATAATCACAGAGGCTCAAGAAATATGAGCAATCAACAAAATGCCTCTCCCCCAAGGGAAATTGTCAAGCTCACATCACCCACAGTCAATAAAATAGACATTGTGGACATGTCAGATAAGGAATTCAGAATATTTGTAGTTACCAAACTAACTGAGATGGAAGAGAAAAGAGACAATGAGCTTCAGGAGATGAGAAAGTCCTTTCATGATTTGAAAGAAGAAATAGACACCTTAAAAAAGAACCAGATGGAATTTCTAGGGTTGAAGAATGTGATACAGGAAATCAAAGCCTCCCTTGAAAGTATTAAAAGTAGATTAGATCAGGCAGAAGATCAAATCTCAAATGTAGAAGACAAAACATTTGACCTAGAAAAAAGTATCAAGAAGATTGAGAAAACAACCAAAAAAATTAAGGATAATATACAAGGAATATTGGATACCATTAAGTGCCCCCAACGTCTGGATAATTGGTATCCCAGAAAAGGAAGAAAATAATAAGGTCATTGATACTTTATTCCATGAAATCCTGGAAGAAAACTTTCCAAACCTAGAAAGGCATTCAAATATCCAGACCCAAGAAATACA
Source organism: Tupaia tana (assembly GCA_026018925.1). Classification (NCBI taxonomy): domain Eukaryota; kingdom Metazoa; phylum Chordata; class Mammalia; order Scandentia; family Tupaiidae; genus Tupaia; species Tupaia tana. Next base: position 2,929,739 of record JAKSZU010000002.1, read on the forward strand.
TAGGACCCCGAGTTGAATGAACCCAAGAAGATCCTCTCCAAGGCACATTGGCAAAAACAACAGACAAAGACAAAATACTAAAGTTGGCAAGAGGGAAATGTCAAGTTACTTACAAAGGTCACCCCATCAAGCTAATATCAGACCTCTCAGTGAAAACAATACAGGCAAGGAAAGAATGGGGAAATACGGTCAAAGTGTTGAATGGGAAACAAGAATACTGTACCTGGCAAGATTATGATTTATATTGGAAAAAAGATTTAAAAAAATTCTTGGATAAACAAAATGTAAAGGAATTTACTAACTCCAGACTAGCTCTTCAAGAGGTTCTGAAGGGAGTGCTATACCAGGAAAATTAAAAAGTCAGACAGTTATAAGAGAACAAAAAGCAACCAAGAAAATGGCTCACTTAATGATAGGATCAGGTCCAGAAATATTGATAATAACATTGAAGTTTAATGCATCAAATTCTCCAATTAAGAGACACAGACTGGCTGAATGGATTTAAAAAAAAATCAGAAACCCTCTATCTGTTGCCTACAAGAAATGCACCTTATGGATAAAGACATACATAGACTAACAGTGAAGGGCTGGCAAAAGATATTCCATGCAAATGGAAATCAAAAAAGTGCTGGAGTTAACGATATTGATTTCAGACAAAATAGGCTTCAAGACAAAGACTGTAAGAAGACATAAAGAAGGCATTATATAATAGTAAATGGAGTAATCCAGCAAGAAGACATAAAGCTTATAAATATCTATGCACCCAACTCAAGAGCACTTAAATATGTGAAGGAAAGACTGCTGGAGCTAAAAGGAGAGATAGAGAGCAATACTATAATTGTTGGGGATATCAACCTCCCATTATCTCCTTTAGACAGATCTTCTAGACAAGAAATAAATAGAGAGATACAGGACCTAAATGATAATATAAATTGAATGCGCTTGATAGATATCTATATAACTTTCCACCATAAGACGACAAAATATACATTTTTCTCACCCCAGCATGGAACCTTTTCAAAGACTGACCATGTGATAGGACACAAATCAATCATTTACCCATTCAAAGATATAGAAACTATATCCAGCATCTTCTCTGACCATGATGGAATTAAACTCAAGATTAATTTCAAGAAACACCTTCAAAAATACACAAACACATAGAAACTGAACAACCTACTTCTGAATGATTTCTTAAATACTGAAGAAATTAAGTCTGAAATCAAAAAAAGTATGGAAACAAATGATAATGAGTACACAAGTTTCATAACCTATGGGACATGGCAAAAGCAGTCATAAGAGGGAAATTCATAGCAATTAGTGCACATACAAAAAAGATGGAAAGGTCACAAGTAGATAACCTCAGGGAATCAGAAAAGCAACAACACCAACAACAAAAATGCCAGGTGAAAAGAAATAATAAAGATTCAAGCAAAAATAAATGAAATCGAAAATGAACAAACCATAGAGAAACTAAATGAAAACAAAAGCTGGTTCTTTGAAAAGATTAACAAGATTGGCTAGACTGATAAAGAAGAAGAAGAAAGAAGGAAACAAGGTAAATCAAATATGTGATGAGATAGGCAACATTACAACAGACATAATAGAAATACAAAATATCATTAGAGGATACTATGAGTAACTGTATGTCAACAAACAAGAGAACTTGGAGGAGATGGAATCAGGAGGACATAGAAAACCTGAATAGACTCATAACAAGCCAGGAGATTGAATCAGTAATAAATAAACTCCCGACAAAGAAAAGTCCAGGTCCAGATGGCTTCACTTTTGAATTCTACAAAAGTTTGAAGGAAGAGTTAATCCCTATCCTACTTGAATTATTTCTAAAGATCCAAAAGGAAGGAAACCTTCCAAATTCATTTCATAAAGCCTCCATCATCCTCATTCCCAAAACAGATAAGGACATGACAAAAAAGGAAAACTACAGACCAATATTGCTGATGAATATAGATGCAAAAATTTTCAACAAGATACTTGCAAATTGTATCCAACAATATATAACAAAGATTACTCATCACAACCAGGTAGGCTTTATTCCAGGGATGCAAGAGTGGTACAACATACACAAGAGCATAAATATAATACACCATATTAACAGAAAGATAAAAACCATATGATCACTTCAACTGATGCAGAGAAAGCATTTGATAAAATACAGCATCCTTTCATGATTAAGACCCTTAGTAAGACTGGTATAGAAAGGTCATTTCTCAACATAATAAAAGCTATCTATGAAAAATATATAGCTAACATTATACTGAATGGGGAAAAGCTAAAAACTTTTTCACTAGGCAAGGCTGCCTACTTTCTCCACTGCTTTTTAATATAGTGCTGGAAGTCTTAGCTAATGCAATCAGAAAATAGAACAACATAAAAGACATTCAAATAGGCAAAGAAAAGTTGAAAATATCTCAATTCGCAGATGACATGGTGATACGTATACTTAGAAGACCCAAAGGTTTCCATGAAAAAACTTCTCGAAGTAATAAGTGAATACAGTAAAGTGGCAGGATACAACATCAACATCCAAAAATCTATAGATTTCTATAAATGAGCAAAAAGATGAACGAAGTAGAGCTGAAAAAAGAAATCACTTTTACCATAGCCACAAAATGTATACGATACCTAGGGATAAACTTAACTAAGGAAATCAAAGACCTTTACAAAGAAAACTATGAAGATATTGATAAGGACATTAAAAAAATTGAAGGACATCCCATGTTCCTGGATTGGAAGAATGAACATAATAAAAATGGCGATTCCACCAAAATTAATCTAAATATTTAATGCAATTCCAATCAAAATACCAGAGATATCCTTCACAGATCTAGAAAAGACAATCATAGAATTTGTCTGGAATCATAAAAGACCTCGTATTGCCAAAGCAATCCTGTGCAAAAAGAGTGTAGTGAGAGGCATATAACTCCCTGATCCCAAGACATATTATAAAGCTGTGATAATCAAAACAGCATGGTATTGGCACAAAAATAGACACATGGAATAGAATAGAAATAAACCCCAAAACTTACAGCCAACTGATTTCTGACAAAGGATACCAGTCAATCCATTGGGAAAAGGAAAATCTCTTTAGTAAATGGTGCTGGAAAAACTAGGTATCCACCTGCAGAAAGATGAAACTGAACCCCCATATTTCACCATTAATAAAAGTCAACTCAAAATGGATCAAAGATCTGAACCTAATACCTCAAACTATAAAACCACTGGTGGAAAATACTGGGGAAACTCTGGGAGACATTGGAGTAGACAAAGACTTCTTAAATAAGAAGCACAGGCAATAATCCCTAAAGTAGACAAGTGAGATTATATCAGACTAAGAAATTTCTGCACAGCAAAGGACACAGTAACAAGTGTGAATCGACAACCCTCAGGATGGGAGAATATTTTTGTAAAATATGCCTCAGACAAGGGACTGATAACCAGAATACACAGGGAACTCAAGAGACTTATTAAAAAAAAAAAAAAAAAAAAAAAAGAAGAAGAAGATTAACCCAACTAAAATACGGGAAAATTAGCTGAACATAAATCTCTCTGAGGAAGACATAAGAACAGCCAAAAAAGCATATGAGGAAATGCTCAACATCCCTCATCATAAGGGAGATGCAGATAAAAACCACAATGAGATACCACCTAGCCCCTGTCAGAATGGCAAAGATTAAGAATATAAAAAGTGATAAGTGTTGGCGGGGATAAGGTGAAAAGGGAACCCTCCTACACTGTTGGTGGGAATGTAAACTAGTTCAACCACTGTGGAGAACAATATGGAGGTTCCTCAAAGATCTGCAAATAGAACTACCATTTGATTCAGCAATCCCACTTCTGGGTATCTACCCAAAGGTCAGGAAAACGCTCAGTAGGAAAAGCGCTTGCACATCAATGTTTACTGCAGCATTATTCATGATTGCCAAGCCATGGAACCAACCCCAATGTCCACAAACAGATGAATGGATTGAAAAAGTGTGGCACATATACTCTATGGAATACTACTTGGCCATAAAAAAAAAAAAGACCCTGGCATTTGATAGAAAGTGGCTGGATATGGAGGATCTATTGCTGAGTGAAGCAAGCCAGGATATGAAAGAAAGATATTGTATGTATCCACTTAATATATACAGACTAACCGCACTTTATGGTAGAGATTGAAGTATTGGAGGGCATAAAAGCAGTGAAAATAATTAGCGATGATGAAGATAGTGTGGAAGAGGGCGAGAGAAGAGAAGAGTATGGAGAAGTATAGCAAGAGAACAAATAGAGAGCCATGACATTAGTAGGACACAGAAATGGTTTATTATAACCTGTTGAGGATGGTATGTATAGTATTCTCAACTGGATTGGTCTGAGAAGTTTTTCATGTTGGGTAAAGTCTTTTACAAGCAAAATGATAAATAGTGATTGAATGTTTAAAAAATAATTAGAATAATCATCATCATCATCATCATCTGGAAAAAAATAATGAAAAGCTATTTGATGATGATGATGGAAGTTTTTTGTTTTTTTTTTTTGTTTTTTGTTTTTTTTGGGAGAGGTTTTTGCTATAGGGCATGTGCGCTCGCCAGACAAACAGAAAGAGACAGAGAGACAGAAAGCGAGAAATCACCCCCCAGGGGGGATGGCCATGCTGCAATCCCTTCTCCTCCATTCTCCTCTCGGGATCTTGGGCATGCACGCATACACACCCGGCATGAGTTTTAAGCCACCAGGTCCGGGACGCGAACCATGGTCGACTACATGGGAGTTCAGCAACATAGCCATTACGCTAACTGCTGGTCCCGATGATGGGGATTTTAATGTCTTTGTATTGACCGATATGCATGGTATTCCTTTTGGAAAAAAAAGTAATACACTGTAAAGTTATATGTGAATCAATGTAATATAAATAAGATTATGATAATAATAAATAAAATTAAATTCAAAAAAAGAATTCACATGATTAGAGGCCCAGCAGGTGGCATGGTGGTTGAGGGGTCTAGACTCCCACATGGCCAACCGCAGTTCGAGTCCTAGACCTGGCGGCTTGCTTCCCCTCTGTCTCTGTCTCTGTCTCTCTCTTTCACTCTGTCCCTCTCTGGTCAAATTAAAATAAATAAATAAATAAAGTTAAATAAAATAATTCTTTAGGAAAAAAAGAGTTCACATGATTAATCTGTGGTGTGAGTACTAAAGCTTTCCTTTTGCAGAATCACAAGGAATTCTGGTATTGGGATTCTGTGAGTGATACAAATTCATTTGATTTGGAGGAAAAATAGTGTTTAGAAAGAGTCACTGAGAATTCCTTCACTGTTCTACTGGGTAAAGACCCCCTTCCTCTAAGTTATAAGCTGGACTCTAACCCTAACCTCCAAATGTTTTTAGGAAGTGGGGAAACTAGCAAATGGTATAATCGGTCACTGAACTCCCACATGGTCTAACACAATTTGAGTCTCAGACCCAGCAGCTTGAAACTCATGCCAGGTGTATGTGCATGTGTGCCCAAAATCCCAAAAGGATAATGGAGGAGAAGGGATTATGACATGTCCGTCTCTCCAGGGGGCTGATTTCTCACTCTCTCTCTCCTCTCTCTCTCTCTCTCTCTCTCTCTCTCTCTCTCTGTTTCTTCAGTGAGTACATGTACCATATAGCAAAAACTAAAAAGTAGATTAAATTTATAAACTTTGAAAGCATACAACTTCACACTTACTAAATGTTGCAAAAATCATGCAAAGAATTTCTATAAAGCCTTCACTGAAATTCCTCAACCGTTAACATTTTTACCACATTTACTTTAGTGTCTCCCCTTCCATGAATTAATAGATGATAGATACGGATGTAGATCATTTATATCACACATTCATATCTTTATTCTAAGTCATTTAAGAGTAAATTGTAGACATGTTCCCTTTACACCTACATTCCTTTTGTGTTCCCTGAAAGACAGTCTCTCACATAATAGGGATCAAAATCAGGAAATTAATTTTCATATAATGCTATCTCATATTTAAGCTTTATTTAGATTTTATCATCTTTGCATCAATGTAAAAAGTAATTTCTCCCACAAAATAAGTCCAATCCAAGAGTCTCCTTTCTATTTAATTATACATCTTAGCCTCTTTTGACTTAGACCTATTTCTTGGTCTTTTATAGCTTTCACATTTAAAGAACACAGGCCATGTATTACAAAACATTACTCATTTGTGATTATCAGATGTTTCCTCATAATTAGATTTTAGTTATGTGTCTTGGGCAGAAGTAGCACAAAAATTATGGCATGTACTTAGGACATCACATCTGTTTTTCACATGCTGGTCTCATTTAAGATGGTCCCTGCCAGGTGTTTCCACTCTGAAGTCACCATTTTCACTTTGTCACCAATAAGTACTTTAGGGGACAGATACTTTGCAGCTGTGTTAGTATTATTTTTATCATCAACTTATATTCCCAATTTTAGCTTTCATTGATATTTCTTGCCTAAAACAACTATTGTTATGGTAGCTGCCAAGGGTTGATTTTGGATTCCATTTTCCTTCAATATATACTAGTTGTCATTCTACCATAAGGAATCCTATGATTTACATTTCATTTCAGTGGGTTATAATCCTTTGTTGCTATTATTTTGAATGTCACGATGAACCTAAATAACCTAAATTTGGTCAGTGGGGTGTCTTCCAAACTGATTCCTCTCCCCTTTCCATAGTCCCTATCATCCTTTGAGCACCTTCTTACTTCATGATACAGAAAGCTGCTTCATGTTCATCTTGTCTTTCTCACCCCATGCTCTAGAACTAGTCCATGCTCTAGAGTGCCCTGGCTCCTTTTAGAGGGGAATGGTATTTATAAACCAAGATCTGGGGGCTAGATGAACCCAGTAGCCATCTTAGTAGGATTTTGTATTTGGTCCTCTCAGTATGTCTAGTTAGGAAATCTATTTACATATTTGCTCATGCTTAAAATATGTATGTTTAAATAGCTTCAGAATTTCTAATCTATATCTCTGAAAAACAAATCTACCAAATATTAGCTTGTTTACAGCTAATTCTTTCTTCCTTTAGCCTGGAAGTGCATAGTTGAAATATTATACTCAATATTAATTGGGTTAGTTCTTTATTTCCTGTTACGTTGTATTCAATAATTAATTGAATTAGTTCCTTATTTCCTGCTATGTGTGTTGCATTATTCACTTAATTCTGTTTGCATTTCACATTTATCCTCTAGTCTTGTTTATTTTATTTGCTTTTTGAGTATCTAAAAAATAATATATTCTAAAAATTAAAACTATACTGAAACTGATTGACCTAAGGTTGTACAAACAGAAGAGATGGGGGTTAATGCCAGATGTGGTGTGTGTGGGGAGTGGGGCCTAAGGAAGGACATTTGGAGGAGGGATACGGAGGCAGAGCATTGACGGGATGGGGAGGTATGGTGTTAGCAGCAGAAGATATTCTTATCAACTGGACTGGGGAGAAATGTTCACATATTGAAATGCTCACTTTGTAAGCTGAATAATGTGATTGAATGTATATAAAATATTTTTAAATAAAATGAAAGAAACTAAAAATTAAATAAATAACTAAATAAATAAAAACTATACTGAAAGTTATACCAAGATAAGTGTCCCTGTCTCATTACACCATCTTTTCCCATTTTCCCTGTGATTTCTATCTCAATTCCAACCACTCCCATGAAAGACAAGTTTCTCATTTTCTTTTCTTCTCCAGTTCACCAGTTAACTGGCTCCATTCTGAATCACATAGTTTCTGGATTAGAAATGACTCTCTAGATAACCAATTATCTCTCTTCCAAAAATGTTACAGCCTCTCTAGCAATCATAACCAAGTGAAAACAAATAATCAAACAAAAATTCAACCCAAAATAAATTTTCCCCACCCTAAAGAAGAAAATAAAATAAAAGCTTTCGTAATGCCTGCTTCATTGGAAGGGGTAAACAGTATAAATGGGAGTAGTGAGGGAGGGAGTTGCCAGATGGTGGCACAGCAGCAAAATGTGGTGCTCTGTAAGGGTGACCCATTCCCACCTGGGAAGGTTCTGGGTTCGGATCCAGAGGCCTTCCTGACAGTTCCAGGCACACGTGCAGCTGTTATCTGGGACTGGATCACGGTGTCAATCCTGTAAGAGGGGCTATCTCCCTGTCTCTCTCTATGACTCTCTCACTGATGGAAGAAATAAGTTAAACTTCAATTTAAAAAGTAATTTCAAGAATTCAACATTTATTCTGCCTTCCTACATGAAACAATTCTAAGAAATTGAAAAAGAATTTAAAATGATATTGTCCCTAATGCAGTAACAGACCTAGGCAACATTCATCAGTGTTGTTAAAAGCACTAGAGGATGGCCCAGACTCAGTGGTATAATACCACAGAGCAATACTTAGAAATGCCAGAAGACATAGGGAAGTCCCAGGTTCGGCTCCTGGGTCAAGCTGTGCCCTCTGTGCATGTGTGCACATGGCCATGATTCTGGCTAGCTAAGAAGCCACCGTAATCCCCTGTTGAGAGTGCTTGCCTCTTTCTGCCTCTCCCTCTCTCAATCAATAAAAAATACATTTAAAAATAATTATTAGACAGAGGCCAATAAGGAACCTTACAATGGATGTATCAGGTTAATCATCCGTGAATTCACAGATGAATCTTCACGTCACAGAGGAATGGAAACAACCACGTATGTGGGGCAGAGGAGGACATACAACCACTGATGAGATATTCCTGCCCAAAAGAATTGGGCTACTCATCTACATCTACTTTTCAGCTCGAAGCAAAATCACAGAGTACAAGAACATACTTTGAACAATAAATACAAGGAGGCTGCTATCCAGACTGTGGGAAATTTCAACAAATAAATGGCAAGAAATAAATAAAGGAGGGAAACTATTATAAATTAGCAGAGGCTTAAGAGACATGTTTTAATAATTATATAGCATTGCCTGCTACTCTCCTTGGGGTCATTAACAAATTCTAAATAGAAATTTAGACAGCTGGAAAAATATTTTTTAAATTTTTACTCTTATTTTTTTAGTTGTTAGAGGACACACGTGCTTACCAGAAAAAGACAGAGAGAGAGAGAGAGGGAGGGAACACCTCCAGTGGGACGTGGTCATGCTGCAATCCTCCATTTCTCCATTACTTTTCCTCTATTTCTCCATTTGGTATTTTGGACACACATGTGTGTATGTGCCCAGGATGGTTTTCAAGTCATTGTATTCAAACCGAGCTTTGCTCTGTGGGATCCAGCTTCCTTAACCACTAGGCTATGGGACTGGGACTATAAAAATCATTTTTAAAGTCTATAGCTATTAGATAAAATATTTGCTGTGTTAAACTTTATTAAGTTAAGACCAACTTCTCTTTAGTTTAATCACCGACTCAGTGTCTATGACTTGATGTATCAGGATTACTGTTGAGTCCTGTAGCCTGAGAACTGGAAGACTGTAAGAGAAAACATGTAGATCTAGAGCTAACTTATTTAATTTTTTTTAGATTTTTGTCATAGGGCATGTGCACTGACCAGGAGAGGCAGAGACAGAGAGAGAGGGAAAGTGAGTAATCACCCCCGAGGGGAGATGGCCATGCTGTGACCCCTTCTACTCTGTTCTCTCAGGATCACCCGGTTGGAACTTGAACCACGCAGTTGGCCATATAGGATCCAGCTGTCTTTACCACACCACTGGCTGGCCCCTAAGCTGATTTTTAAATGACATTCCATTAGACTCTTCAGAAACAGTAATAATCTGGCAAAGAAAAATGTTAACATAGACTACTCTGATACCATCTCCTCATATTCTTCCAATATAGTACCTCTCTTTTATAATAATGGCACTAAATTACCAGGACTCTAGAATTGCAAATTCTCATGGAGCAACTTAAGCTCTATGTCATGACAAGGCTATTAGATCAGTCTTCCACAGAGGGGTCTTTTCCAAACATAAAGGATAGCAGTTGCAATGAATGCCTCTTGCCATAGGATTTGGTTTTGTCCTCTAATACCAGGGAACACAGTCTATTTAAGGGAGAATATTAAATTCTAATTGAACTGGGGATATTTCTAGAAGTCTCATGAGGGATGAGTCCATAGGAAGTAGACTCCATAGCCACACATGTCCCCAGAGACCTCTGAGGCGAACATTTTGTTACGGACCCTGGAAATTAGTTCTTTTGGTAGGTAAGTGGTATTTTTAATACAGGAGGATCTTTTCCATCATTTAGTTTCAGATATGAAAACTTGTTTCAGGGTCACTGCAAACTTAAGTGGAGATAATAAACATGCTTATAATCAGATGAAAGGCTCCTGACTTCACTGGTTGCAACCCTTGTTAAACAGCAGTTTCCTGTGTACAAATAGCTTGGAAATTGAAAATTATTCAGGAAATGGCTCAAAAATGACAGAATGGCTTAATATTTTAATGTCAAGTAGTTTTAACAGTAGTACTGGAGACATACAAAATCCAGAGATCAATTCTGAATTACACAATTGAGTTATATACTTCGATATCTAAAATGTAGTCTACTAGAAGAGGTTAAGAGTTTAATCATAAAGTACCCAAGAAGAGAGATTAAAAAAAAAAAAAAAGAACTTGGAAGAAAAAAATGTTTAAAACAAATGAACAGATCTAAGAAAGGGAAGAGACACTGTAATAGATGAAAGTGTTTCAAGTCATGTAATTCAGAGGCAAAATAACATATAACTTGAATGAGGGCAGCATAATTGGAAAATCTGGAATTATCTGAATCAGCATTCCTGAATTAGGCACAATAAACCTTAGGTGAATTCTGGACTATGGAATTCTGGACTGTTTGGAACTAACAGACAGAATTTTTCAACTTTTAATGTGCAGACACAAACATGACTTGGATGACACAATTACAAGACAAAGACTTCCTCTAAGTTTAAGCAGGTAGTGTATTCATTTCAATATAAATGAACTTGTTGCGAAGGAAATAACTCATACAAATCTTGATCAACATTTCTAAACAAAAGAATATGAGAGAAAGCAAAAAGAATTAGAAGCTCTGATGCACAAACTAAGGTGCCCAGTTTTGGCTGGTAGCATAGTGGTTAAGGTGTTGAATTCCCATATGGCTGACTGCAGTTTGAGTACCAGATGTAGCAGCTTTCTCTCTCTCTCTCTCTCTCTCTCTATCTCTATCTCTATCTCTATCTCTTTCTCTCTCTCTCTTCAAATTTAAAATAAGAATAAATAAAATAAATAAGTTTAAAAAGAACTAAGGTGTTCCTATGCTGTACACTATAAAATTAACATTTCAATAAATTCACCCAAGACTTCTTTTCATTAAAAATTAAACCTAGGGCCAGCCCCATAGCTAGTAGTTAAGGGAACATACTCCACATGACGAACTGTGGTTCAAATTCTGGTCTCAGTGGCTTAAAAAACATATCAGACACAGAGACCAGCAGATGGTATAATGGTTACATTGCTAAACTCCCATGTAGTTCACCGTGGTTTGAGTCTTGGACCTGGTGGCTTAAAACTCATGCCTGGCATATGTGTGTGTGCATGTCCTTAATCCTGAGAGGAGAATGGAGGAGAAGGAACGAAGGCCTTGCCATTCCTCCTGGGGGGTGGGGGGGGGTGATTTCTTACTTTCTGTCTCTCTGTGTGTCTTTGGCAAGTACACATGCCCTATAGCAAAAATCTCAAAAAAAAAAAAAAAAAAAAAAAAAATCAGGCAAATTGGTCTGCATGCCCCAAATTCCAGAAGAATAGGGATATGAAGAGGGATTTCATTATAACCACGCCCTTTTGGGAGATGCTTTCTCCTCTCTTTCTGTCTGTCACTAGTGAACACACACATCCTCTGGCAATTAAAAAAAAAAAACAATTAAACCTCTTTTTACCTTCTTTATAAAATACAGTGAGTGTTTGCTTAGAATTACACCTGGTATTAAGAGATTAATGGTGAGAGATATAAATCTGGCCTTGACTCAAACATCTTTCACATCTTAATCTTGAGTCTTTTATATCTTCTTGTGCAAAAAGAATGTAGATTTCTCAGAAAAAGGTGCAAAGACAGATTAACAGAGTATAGTAACTTCAACGGCATAGACAATCTTGTAAATATTCTCAACGTCATCAGTCCTTGTATAACCTAGTCTGCCCCGACCCGCAGGACAGTCAAACGGGTACCTGGGTGAGGATGGTGAAAAAGGGGACCCACGCATACACAGGCTCACAGAACTCCCACAGACATACACAGAGTGGAGACCAGATAAGGTGCTGACCAAGTCTTCATTTACTGCAGAGCAAACTGTGCTTTATATACAGGCTGGTGGGCACTGATTGGTTGCCCGAAAAGAAATACAACAGTATGAGCCAATCATTGATGTGGGTGGATCTCCCATTGCCTAGCAACAGATGGTCACATGATTTCTGAGAAATGGTTTGCTCAATAAGAAAGTGAAGCCTAAGGTTTCTAAGATGGCAGACAACTCTCAAGATGGCTTCCATATGCAATGCCCTCCACACTAGTCAATTACTGAAATTCTGAGACAGGTAATATTGACTGAGACAAGTTCCTAAATTTACTTACTCTCATGTTTCCATAATTCCAGTAAATATGTTTTTGGGCCTGGGGTGGGGGGGAGGGGGTATCTTACTGAAATGCTTTTATTATGTAGAACTCAATCGTGTTTTAGGTGGGGCAGATTCTGCTAAACAGAAATCATCAATGGATTTGTTTATGTAAAAGAAAAGTGTAGAAACTAGAGGGGAACTGACAAATTTGAGCAGATATCAAAAAACAAGGAGAGGGGCCTGCAGATGGCATAGTCATTATGTTGCTGGACTCCCCCATGGCCAATTGTGGTTCAAGTCCTAAGAACAGTAGCTTGAAACTCATGCTGGGTGCATGTGCATACATGCCCAAGATCCTGAGAAGAGAATGGAGGAGAAGGAGAATGGAGGCATGGTTATCCCTCCTTAGAGGTGATTTCTCACTTTCCCTCTCAGTTTCTGTTTTCTGTCTCTCTCTGATGATCACATGCATTCTGCAGCAACTGCTGGTTTTTTTTTTTAAATAAGCGTGGAGGAGAAAGATCCATTGAGATTTTGAAAGTCCACACACTCAAATAAAAAGCACCCCTAAATCTTCAGTAAGGACTATTAATAACTTATTGATATGATATTTTAATAGGAAATAAAAAAGAAAAGAAGCTAAGTTCTGTGTTTAAGCTGATCTGAACCAAACAGACCAAGGTACCTAGATTGAGGAGTGTGGTACAGAAGAGGTGGAACTCTCTAGATAATAGCAGATCATGATGAAAGGCTTTGAACTTCCCAGGGACATCTGAGGATACACCTACCTTTCAGAGGAGAGAGGGCTCCAGCCAAGTTCTGGGTTACAGAAGCCTTTGCAAATATGTACCTAAGTTTATGCAGTTGAAAAAAGATTAAAACCATCTCTATATGTAAAAAATGGAAAGAAAGCAGAATTGAAAATCCATAACTAAATATTTTCATTCTGTTCTCAAAACTTCTGGAAGCACTCTAAGTAAGCAAATTGCTTACTATCTGCCTTCCTTAGAATGAGAAATTTAAAGCATTTACCTTTAGTGAGATTAAATGTGAGAGCTTTAAAAAGTTTGTGAATGGGTTAGCCTGTGGCATGGTGGTTAAGATAGCTGGTTCCCATATCAGTAACTGTTTCAAGTCTCAGATCCAGTGACTTGAAAATCATACCAGTGCATGTGCTTACATGTCCAAAATCCAGAGAGGGTAATTGAGAATGGATTGCAGTGCAGTCATCCCCACTGGGAGTGGTTTCTCACTCTTACCTCCTCTCTCTCTCTAGCTCTCTCTCTCTCTCTTTCAGCATGTGCTCATGCCCTATAGGAAAAAAAAAAAAAAAAAAAAAAAAAACTTGCAAAAAATAGAATTAAAATGTGAGCTTATTTTGGTATAAAAAAAGTTAAATACATGCATGACTATTTTTTAAAATTCTCCAGAGGGTGCATGGGCTCACGAAAGAGGGACAGAGAAAGTGAGAGTAAGAGAGAGAAAGTGAGAAAGCACTCCCTCCTTTCTGAGTAATGGTCATGCCATAAACCCTTCTCCTCCCTTTCTCTTTTCTTTCAGGATTTTGGGCACCCATGTATATGTGTGCAGCATGTTTCTCAAGCTGCTGAGTCCGGGACTTGAACCACACAGCCGGCCATGTGGGATCCATCTGCCTTTACCACCATAGCACAGGATGGCCTAGTTTTTGATAACATGCACTTTGCATGAACTTGTTGAAGATCCTCTGTATGCTTAATAAATGCAATCTTTTGTTCTCAAAATAAAATTTGCATAGATAAGTAAGATTTGAAAATAAACAGAAAGTAAAAGCATAAACATAGAAATGTGCAGCCCTTTATTTTGATTTCCTTTGGTTTTGACTTTACTTCAAAGAATTGCCTACAGGAGCATTTTTCATCATGTAATCCCAGTGTCAGTTTAAGATAGCAACAGGGAAAACTACAATGCTTAGCAAACAAAAGAGCTTCTGAGGGTAGAAAAAAAAATAAAAGAAGACTATTATAAGAGCACCTTTCTTTCATATATAGGAAATATTTTTGTCTTCTACTTGTTTTTAAGTCAAAGGGAAGGATACATCAAAAGAATTGACCGGCCTACCCTTAACCTTCCTACAGAAATCTTCACCCTCTTAGCTTTTATGGCTTTGGAGGAACTATCTTCTGTTTATTTCCTCAGAAACATAATGCCTCCAATTTAGCATATCTTTTTATACCAGTCTTTAAGGAAGAAGTATGATTTTCAGAGTTGCCACATAGTATTTATTAAAGTCTAGTTTTAACAAAATACATATATGTGAATAAATATTATATATATATATATACGTATATATATATATGTATACGTATATATATATATATATATATATATATATACGTATACATATATATATATACATGTATATATGGGAAGTAGAGCCCATACACAGGAACAGAGGGTGGCCATTAGAGGTTGTTCTCAAGAAAGTCCAAGGATTTAATAGGCAAAGTATTTAAAGCATCTCTTGTACTTCTATTCAAAGATGTAAAGTAAACCATGTCTAAATAACTGGAGGATTGAGTATGAGAACGCCATTTCACCAAATAAAGAATATTGGTGAAGTATCAAAACTATAAAAAGAACTAAATAGAAATTTTAGAATTAAAAGATTTACCAGAAGTTCTCAACCACAGATTTGAACTGTAAGAAGAAACTATTGACAGACTCAAACAATATTTCACCTGAGATTACCCAGTTTGAGAAACAGAAAGAATTAAAGAAGAAAGTTAACAGAGCTTCAAAGACTTGCTGGATATCATCAGGTATATTAACATACACATAATTGGAGTTATAGAGAGAGAAGATATAGAGAGAGAGCCAAGAGAGGGCCAAAAGTATACTTGAGAAAAGCAATAGCTCAAAGCTTCTCTAATTTTATTGTTAAAAAATCAATTTACATAAGCATAAATCTTCACAAATTCAAACTTGGATAAACTCAGAGAAATCCATAACTAGACATGTCATAACTTAACTGTTAAAGACAAAAAAGAATGTTGAAAGCAGTAAGAGAAAAGCAACATTATATCTTGAAAACAAGAACCTCAAGATTTATCAAACCAATAGCTGATATCTCAGTAGAAAACATGGAAATTAGAAGACAATGAGATAACGTATTCAACATGCTAAATGAAAACTGTCATTCTATATCTAGCACTCTTTCAAACTGAAAGAAAATAAGACATTATCAAACAACAGAGACATTTTTGGTCACAGACCTTCCCTACAAGAAATACTATAGAGAATCAGAGAGGCTAAAATAAAAGGTTATTACGTAGTAACTCAAATCCACATGAAGAAATAAAAATCACTGGTAAAGGGAGATACAAAGGTAAAATGAATGATCATATGTATTTTTATTTGTATGTCTTTTATTATCCTATTTTATTTAAAAGACAATGGCATAGGGACCAGCAGTTAGTGTAATGGCTATGTCGCTGAACTCCCGTGTAGTCGACCACGGTTTTAGTCCCGGACCCGGCACCTTAAACTCACGCTGGGCACATGTGCGTGCATGCCCAAGATCCCGAGAGGAGAATGGAGGAGAAGGGATTGCGGCGTGGCCATCCCCCCTGGGGAGTGATTTCTCGCTTTCTGTCTCTCTGTCTCTCTCTGTCTGGCTGGCAAGCACACGCCCTATAGCAAAAACCTCTCCAAAAAAAAAAAAAAAAAAGACAATGGCATAAATCATTATAATGTTAATGTATTTATGACATATACAGTATAATTCATATGACAAAAATAGCACCCAAAAGTGGAAGATGGTTGAGTTAATGAGAACAAGAGCTTTTGTATAATATTAAAATTTATTTAATATTAATCTGAATCATTAAAGATGTTCATTGTAATTTCCAGGGCAAACAGTAAGAAAATAGAACATTTCCATACAGTAAAAAAAACTAAGGCTTTTAAAATGAAACACTAAAAAAGTCTACTAAACATAAAATATGAGTTAATAAGAGAATAAAAGCATTAAAGAGCCATGTGATATTGTAGGAGGCAAAATAATGCCCCCCCCCAAAGATATCCATATCTTAATCCTCAGAATCTTTGACTATGTTGTATTACATATGGCAAGAGGAGATTATAATTACAAATAATTAAAATTGGTGATTAATTGACCTTAAGATAGGAAAGTTGTTCTAGATTATCGAGTGAAGACTTTTTAATCAAAAGAGTCCCTGAAGTATGGAGAGAAGAGGCAGGGAGTCGGTAAAGGAATATGATACAGAAGCAGAGGCCAGAAAGACTTGATGTGAGAAGGACTCCCCTGGCTATTACTGGCTTTTAAGATGAACAAAGGCTACTAGCCAAAAAATGTGGAGATCTTGTTAAGAAAGGATATAGGGATATTGAACACAGAGGGAATAAAGGCCCAAGATAGAAAAACAGTAAGCTTTATCCAAGATGAAGTCACAATGGCTGTTTTTGTTTTTGTGGGATTTTTTTTATTATTATTTTCAGAGAAAGAGAGAGAACCAAGTACCCTTAACGAGCTCATGCCACCCTCCCAGACAGCCAGGGTCGTGGCATGCACACCTGGCACACACAGGTCTATTGGGAAGCCGAACTCTGACCTTCCTTCTATATCCAGCGTCACCAAGCAGACGTCAATGCCACACCACTAAGTTGGCCTGCTTTTTTTTTTTTTTTTTTTCCCCTGGGGGAGGGGAGTGGTTCTTAATGCGAACGTGTTGCCAGCTGCTTTCTAAAACTATTATAATATTTGGTAACATCATCGAAATGCACCATCAAAATTTACAAATTTAATTATTATTTAAGCATTACGTATTACTGCTTTGAAACATACAGATATATTGTACTTGGATATTTTATTCAAAATCCAGGCAAATATGGAGTTCTTCCCCCACTGAAAGCATTACCAGCAAACTGGGTTCAGCTTCTGCTTTTTGAGGTCACTAAAATGAGAGGCAGAAGTTGGAGAAGGGAGTTTATTTCTGCAACCAGGTTATAGGGAGACAGTGACCACCACTGTCTCAAAGCTAGCATGTGCTCAGTATTTATAGATACAAGATACAAACGCCTGTAAATCTATTTCTGCACCCTCACACAGGGGAAGGAATGAGTGTGTCTCTCAGATCCTTCTGTAAGGGAGCTATTCCCAACCATAAGGTCTGCCCTGGAGACTTAATCCTTCTAATATCATCTCCTTGGGGGTTTGGATTTCAACATACAGCTGTTGGAGTACACAAACATTTAAGTCATAGCCAGAAATGTAAAGGTTATAAAGGCTATATGCCATACCCCTAGCATCGGAAACACTACATTATAGACAATGGGTGAATAAACGGACATACACATGGAACAACTATATAGCAGGGAACACAAATAGAGATGTATGTGTCTACATGTATAAATGTCTCCAACATAATGCAAAATAAAAATAATAGTTGTCAAAAATACATATAGTACAAAATCATTTATATACAATTTAAAAAACATGAAATAATACTTAAATCTTAAAAGCATAGGAGTCAAAAACTATAAATTCAGGACAGTGGTGACAGATTGATCTACTGCAAGGAATAGGTACATAGCGGATTCCAGGAGCATTAATAAAAGGTTTTATTTTTCAATTTGAGAGAATTGCAAATACATGTTTTATTGTGATTTATGAACTTTGAATGCCTTAGATGTTGAGCAACATAATCGTATACCCTTTAACTCTGAAAATACTCAGGCTATATGTTTTTAGTACATTTAGGCATCAATTTTAAGAAAATATTCTTCCTAATGAAAAAATTTCTGTATGATTAAGCCTTCATTATAAAGTAATTATCATCTTATGGTAGTCATTTATTATTATTGGGTTGTCAGAAAAGTCATGACAAATGTTTGCATAGAAAAGCAGAATACACGTGATTTTCAACCTAATAGATACCTTTTACAACTGAGTTGTGTGCCCTGAGAAGATTTCCATTTTTAATAAAGACAGACTTATAAATATGTAGTCAAAAAGTTTCAGGAAAATTTATTTTTTATTTTTATTTTTCAAGAGATTTTTACCTTAGACCACATGTGCTCACCAGAGAGAGACAGAGACAGTGAGAGGGAAAGCAAAAAATCACCCTTTAGGAGGATGATCATGAAACAATCCCTTGTCCTCTATCCTCCTTCCAGGATCTTGAGCATGCACGCACATGTGCCCAGCATAATTTTCAATTCACCAGGTGCAGGACTGAACCTTGATAATCAGACGTGTGGGAGTCCAGAGACATAACCACTATGCCATCTGCTGGCCCCAGTTTCATGGAAATTTAAAACTCACAAACTAGGCATCAAGATATCTACTTTTATAATAATGGATATTTGATAATAACCATTTGAAAGAGCCAAGATTTGCTTCAACTTCCATAAAAGAGTTTAGTGCAGAGACCTGCATATTAGTGAGATCAATTAAATAAAGTCTTTGGAGCAGAGCTAACATTTGGCTAAGTTCTAAGGCATTGTTTATCAGTACTGTTCCATCTATCTCTTTTCTTTCTTTTATTATAGTAAGAGCACTTAATATTACCATTTTAATTTTTAAGGGTATAATCTATTATTGTTTACTATATACAAAGTTTTACAATGGCTTTCTAGAGCTCATTCATCTTACTTGATGAGAACTTTAACTCGCCATTCCCTCTCCTTCCAGCCCCTCTTCACCACTTTTCCACTTTTGGATTCTGTGATTTGATGATTTTTAGATAATTCCTATAAGTGGAATCATGCACTATTTCTGTGATCATTATATTTCACTTTTTATAATATCCTCAAAGTTCATTCATGTTGTTGCAGAATTTTGTTTTTAAGGCTGAATAGTATCCCATTATATGTACATGTGGGAATTTCAAAAACTTAAGACCACAACCTATAAAACTACTGGTGGAAAACACTGTGGAAACTCTGGGAGACACTGGGATAGGCAAAGACATCTTAAGCAAGACCCCCAAAGCACAGGCAATAATCCCCAAAATAGACAGGTGGTTTCAGATCAGATTAAGAAGTTTCTGTACAACAAAGAACACCATAATTAGTGTGAATCAACAACCCTCAGAATAGGAGAGAATTTTTGTTAACTATGCCTCAGATAAGGGACTGATAACCAGAATACACAGGGAACTCAAGCAGCTTACCTGGAAAAAAATGATTAACCCAATTAAAAGATGGGAAAATGAGCTAAATAAACAACTCTCTAAGGAAGACATACAAACAGCCAAAAAGCATAGGAAAAAATGCTCAACACCCTTCATTGTAAGGGAGATGCAGATCACAATCACAATGAGATACCAACTAACCCCAGTGAGAATGGCAAAGATTAAAAATAATAGTAATAATGATAAGTGCTTCAGAGAACATGGTGAAAGGGGAATACTCCTACACTGTTGGTGGGGATGTAAACTGGTCCAGCCACAGTGGAGAACAATATGGAGATTCCTCAAAGACTTTGAAATAGAATGGCCATGTGATCCAGCAGTTCCCCTCCTGGGTATCTACCTAAAGGACAAGAAAACAGTCAGAAAAGCTCTTGCACAACCATGTTCATTGCAGCACTATTCATGAATGCTAAGACATGGAACCAACCCAAATGTCCACAAACAGATGAATGGACTGAAAATTATGGCACATATACTCCATGGAATACTATTCAGTCATAAAAAACAACAAGGCCATGGAATTTGTTAGAAAGTGGATGAATATGGAAGATTTGTTGCTGAGTGAAGCAAGTCAGCCTATGAAAGAGAGCCATGATATGTCTTCACTTAACATATACTAACTGTTCACACTCTATGGTAAGACTGAAAGACTGGAAAACATAAAAGCCTTAAAAATTGTAATGAACACTAGAGACAAAATGGAAAGAGTGTGGGAGCTGAAGAGTGTAGGAAGGGAAATTTGGGGGAACATGGAGAGGTAAGACACTTGTGGGACACAGATATGGTTTATTATCTGTTGACGAGGATGTGTATAGTATTCTCAACTGAGCTAGACTGAGATGTACATCGTGCTTGGTGAATTCTCTTTACAATATAAATGATGTATAGCAATGGAATGTATGAATAATATATTACTAATAAAATTTTAAAAATTATTTTACTTAAATTCATGTAAAACTAAAGTATGAGTTTATTTTGGTATCAAAAAATGTTTAGAACCATGCATAGCTGTTTCTATGGTAGGCATTTTTCATGAGCTTTTTAAATATCCCTCTTATATCACATTGTCTTTATCCATCCGTCAGTATTCATTGAGATCGTTTCCACATTGGCTGTTGTGTATTGTCATACAATGAACATAGGAATGCTAATATGTCTTCAAGGTCCTAATTCCAATTTTGGGAGGTAAATACTCAAAGTGCAATTGCTGATCATGTGGTAGTACTGCTTTTAATTTTTTGAGGAAACTCCATACTTCTTTCCACCGTGACTGGGCCATTTTGTATTGCCATCAACACTGTGAAAATTTTTCCATATCCTCAATTGTTTTTGGAGTGTGTCTTATCTTTCTGGTCTGCAAACTTTCTTTCCACTTGAAAAATCCTCCTCCAAACTCTCTGCTGAGCCAAAATTTCATGATCTACAAGAATTTATTTTAATCTTTCAAAATTTAAGAAAATAACACTTTGCCTTGCTTTAAAAACTAAAAGAAAAGAAGAAAAAAATTAAAATTCACCTAACTTTGAGTCCTGTCCCTTTCTATGTTTTAGTAACATCATCATTTATCTCTGCATTTTCTCCGTATTTGATTCTATTATTCTGTCACATGCCATATATTTGGGCCTCTGAATAATTTTAATTGTTTGAAATTGTCACCTTTCTTCTTCAATTTTACTGTTATCCGAGTGAATTAAATGGATGGGGGAAATAATCAAAATGATTTCTGATCTAAGCAATCAATGAAAAGCAGGAAATTCTCATCAAGACAATGACAACTCTGGGATTTGTAGGGGTATGAAGTAAAACCCAGACTGAAGGTCAAAGGTGTGGTGGCAAGACAAGATTGAGACTGTTTCACAGGCCCAACTGCTCACTTCTGTTGTGGAAATAACAAAACCTAATTAGAAACAACCAGGGAGGCCCAGCGTATTTCTGCAATAACTAAGTATTACTTTTTGGGACCTGCAAGGACTGATATGTGCATAGCCCTTACTTAAGGACCAGGGACTTGAGCATGCAGAGGAAATTATTTCATTTATACTTTAGAGTGAATTATGGTCACTGTGTTGTCTGCTTATATAACACTAAGCACCTTTTGTGTTATCTAACACAAAAAGGTACATCATTAAATACTCGAGTACTTATAATTTACTTGCTTTCAGTTTAATTTCTAATTTTTTCATTGTAAAATTTAATTAATGTTTTATATACATTATTATATCACAATTGATCTTCAAATTGATCCTCTAACTTACTATAACTATCATATCATCTAGGCTAAGTGAAATGACCAAGTCACACACTAGTACATGTCAGTCACACCCAGGGCTTCTTTTTTTTTTTTTGGAGAGGTTTTTGCTATAGGGCGCGTGCGCTCACCAGACAGACAGAGAAAGACAGACAGATAGAAAGTGAGAAATCACCCCCCCCCCCCCCGAGGGGATGGCCACGTCGCAACTCCTTCTCCTCCATTCTCCTCTCGGGATCTTGGGCATGCATGCACACGTGCCCAGCGTGAGTTTAAGCCACCGGGTCCGGGACTCAAACCACGGTCGACTACGTGGGAGTCCAGCGACATAGCCATTACGCTAACTGCTGGTCCCCACACAGGGCTTCTGACTCCAAGTTCTTTCTGTGTGTGAAATCAGCCTGCAAAACATTGTTTCCTATTAAAGTTATTTCAGGCATCACTTAGCTGGTGGGCAGGAAAAGTCATTTCATAGGTGCATAGAGCCTTCACCGATGCTCTGAAATCAAAACAATTAGTGTATAGTTTATTCATTTACTCATTCTTTTATTCAGAACTGATATTTCAAGACATGTCTACATATACTCATTCTGAGGTCCAGACGTTCTAAGGACCAAATAGAAGGAAAGGAGCCAAGGAGGTGACTAAGAAAGGGTATCAAGACGGAAATGAAGAAAACAGCCGTGACTCCCAAAGGTGAGGAGAGAGTTTCAGGTAACCGTAACAGATCTGGGTATATAGCCCCAAAAATTGAACTCAGAATGTTGAAGAGATATCTGCACTCCCATGTTCTTTACAACATTACACACAATTGCCAAGCTGTAGGATCAACTGAAGTATCCATCAATGGACTAATGAGTAAAGAGAACCTGATACACACATACAGATACACAGTCTTCAGCCTTAAGAACAAAAATAGAAATCCTGTCATGTGTCAACATGGATAAACATGGAAGACATTAAGCAAAATTAAACAAGCCAGGCACAAAAGAGACAAAAATCACTTGTTCTCATTTATATGTGAAATCCAAAACAAGAGAACTCACAGAAGCAATGAGTAGAATGGTGGTTACCAGAGGCTGGTAGGTGGAGAAATGGGGAGATGTTGGACTAAGGGTGCAAAGCTGCAGTTAGGAGGGATGAATGATAAGTACTGAAAGGATGGATATGTGAATTAGCTTGATCCAATCATTGCACGGACTATACACATAACACAACATCCATGTATACTTCATAATTATGGAAGATTATAATTGGTCAAATCAAATCTGAAGTAAAGACAAAATTAAAAAGACAATGTTATGTATTTTATAGCTCTGCCATGCTATCTTCGACTATTTCTCTTTATGTAAAACAGTACATAAGTATCCGGGGGACAGAAGGCAAATACAGTGGGTTAGGGAGCATGTGGGACATATTAGAGAGAGCACTTGAAGGAAGGCTGTCTTATTCATAGTGATTTGCAGTGATGTAGGGCAGAGTGATCCATGAAACCTAGAAAGTCATGCTAGCTTTAGTGACCTTTCCATGTTTGGGTACAGAAAAAAAGCATTTGTTTCTGTTGTTTTCTAACAATAGAAATAAAATAAGAATAAAGTGGAAATAAAAACAAGTTTTTAAATATAAAATTTGCTTTTACTTCAATTTTAATTTTTTTCATTGTAAACATTTAAAGTAGTGAGGAGTTATTTTTATTATAAAAATTTTGTAATATAAAAAGTATTTTGCTAATGTCGTTTTATTAAAACATGATTGTTTTTTCCCTTTGCTTCATTCATGAATATCAGTTATTTTTAAAATGTTCCTAAAAGGAGAGCAAACTATTTTTTAAGTGTATGCTATGTCATCAAGATTCAGCCATAGGCATACAGCACAATGTGAAAATACAAAGCATTTTATGAGATGAATGCCAAAGCGGCATGAAATAAAATTATCAGCAAGTAATGAAATAGAAAGAGAGAGGTATGGGCCTGTAGCTTCTGTTCAGAGACTCCAAAATCTAATCATCACAACTCAAGGAAACAAATACATCGCAGTGAGCCTTTAGCATCCCCTCAAGATTTGAGTACAGGAATCCTGAAAACTGGGGAGCCTTGACTTCTCTACACCAGTCTTCTTCCAGTTCAAAATATGGGAAGAATTGAACACCTATTCTTTTCCTGCCTAAGTATTGGAAGATGATAACATATCTACAGTACAACCCAGTTTTCTGCACATCCTCCATGCTGTTGAAGAGCTAAAATTCCCTTTAGGGTGTAAACACTTACAGGGCAGATATGCTTCTTTAACCTTTCTAGCGTGTGTAAATCCCAGCAAATACAATATGGCAGTTTCACAAGCTTATCCTGGGGCCTGGCAGTGGCTCGGTGGTAACATAGCACTCTTCCAGGCTGACCCCCGTGGGAAGGTTTGTGATTTGAGTGCCGAGAGACCTCTTTGAACATACAGAACAAGTGCATATCCATAATCCAGGGCTGGCTGAGGCTGGAGTGGATTGGGGTATGAGGATCCCATTAGGGACATTTTTGTCTGTGTCTCTCTCTGTGTTTTTCTTACTCTCTCTCACTTGTGGAACAAATAAATAAAGAAAAAAAAAAACTTATCCTTATTACTTATATGGATCACCTCTTAAAATAGGGAAGTATTATATGATTTCTGAGATGAATTTATAACCAGAACATCTTAATTTACTAATATGTGACTATATTAGCTAAATCTATTTGGAAAATAATTCTAATCTTTTTTTTTTTTTTTTTAACTTGCAGATGTTAAATCTCCTGGTGGAAAGCCCATGGTTATGTTGTAAGAGGGAGCTCCTACTGAAATACTAATCCCAAAGGGGCTTAGTGACCCCTGTGAATTGAGAAGGTGCTGCTTTTATTATGCTAGGAGAGAAGCAAGCCAGAGGAGGAAGAAACATATTAACTGTTATAAGGAAGAGCTTGAGCAGGATGAGGAACTTGGGGGAAAGGACTAGTCTCTTTTTACTTCTCTAGAAGGAAAAGGAAGGGAAGAAGAGGAGTCTGATACACTGCATTTTTGCAGAGGAGAGAGAGTTGAGGTGGTTTACAGTAAATAACATTCTGCATTATGCTAAGTACATAAATGTATGTATTTAAAACAATTAATTTGGAATTCTGAAATGTATAGGTCATTGGAGGAGAAAACTATAAATGGTCACCAGGAAGAATTTACAAGAAAGTTTTCAGTCTCTGACAAATTCAAAAAAGAGTAACCTTTCAAGAGGATAAAAGGGGGGAAAAAATAAAAAAATAAAGCTTTAATGTGATTTGAGGCAACTTTAGTCATGTTTCCATAGCCAGCTACAGGAAGAACCAAAGTAATTAAACATTAAACTGAACCTAGTAGATTAACCTCTAGTAGATGAATCGCGGCTTTGAAGGGAGATTCCACAGGTTCCATGCTTTGGGATTGCAACGGAAGCAGCAGCCCTGCTGATCAGGCCCAGCGAGCCAGTCGTTGGACACAGGCTTGTTGCTGAAAACAGCCCCGTTAACAAGTCTCTATGTGCATGTCAAGGAAATGATGAGCTGATGTGTTGGCATAACAGCACATAGCTCCTTCTCTTCTTTCCCTTTTAAAAACCTTCTTATTAGACTGGGAAGGGGCAGATGGTCTTTAGACGTTGGTCTGCCATCTCCCCAGGTGGCTGGTCACCTGAATAAGGCTACCGTTCCCCACCAAAACATGTCTCTCAGGTACTGGCCTTCAGGTAGTGAGCAGAACTTGAGTTGGGTACTGGTTTCATCCAGTTACAATTCCTAATGAGAAATCTTCTCTCTTGCTTTTCAAGTCCAGAAGGCACTGAGCCCAAATGTAAGAGAGGGTATACCAGGTTACACTTAAATGAACTGCATAAACTTCACACAAATGTTTGTAGCATCATTTTCCCCCAGGTGGTAATTTCTATATTATGATATATGAAATTATCTTTTATATAAAAACATAAAACTGATATCGTTTTTTAAGCCAAACTTGAGACTTTAAAAAAGTTCTCGTTTCTGTGGTCTTAATCTGTATGCACAGCCTCCTAAGGATGAGGGTTCACTTTCTTCCACGACTAAAGGTATACGAGGGACATTTTTGAAACTAGTTCAAGGGCAGTTAAGTATGTGTGGCAACTTTAGGAATTAAACATAAAATAGTGCTATCTTTAGGAAACAATTTTTAGAGAACAAAAATAATTAAATACATGGAAGCTGTATTTTCTTTATCTCTGTTTTTCCATGGTTAGAATGATCCACGAATTGGAAGGACTTCAGTTTGCATTATAGAGAAGGGAGTGCCCAGGCCAGATCGTTGTAATCATTAATTTGCCATCACTGCTCTGTACTGAGAATTCAAGTGCAGAAAAAGAGACTGAGGCGTAATTGCTGACAAATATGCTGTGTGTATTGAAAACCAGAAAACTTGCAGCTGCCGCCCAGACTCCCCCATTGTGCAAATCGACAATGAGCCACAAAAGGGGCATGAGGTAAATGCAGGGTGTATGCCGCACGCCATTTGGATGAAATATCTGGGGGGCAATTTAATATGAAATATCAGCTGGTAAAAGAGACCAGCTGCCGATTAAGAAGGATGACTCAAGCTAAAACTCCAGCTCCTATTTTACGATGAAAGATTGCTGGTATATAAACCTTCATTTACGGAAAAAGAGTGCTGGTTTTGAATGTGTAATGGACAGACGTGAACTGCCAAAGATCTGAAGGAACAGATATTTCTGAGCCCAGTGAAAAGTCAAAACTTACTTGGAAATCCAATAGGCAGAAAATTTCTAATATTATGTACCTTTATTCCTTAGTCTTTCTATGCAAATTGCATGAGATCTCAGAAACAGAAGTGTAAATTGATTTTCTTTCTTTTTTTTTTTTTTAGCTTTTTGCCCTAGGACACTCGAGAGAGAGACAGAGAAAGTGAAAAATCATCCTCCAGGGGAGCGGCCACACTATAATCCCTTTCCCTCCATTCTCTTAGGATTTGGGACACACACACACACTCGCTTGACATGATTTTCAAGCTGCTAGGCCTGGGATTCAAACTGTGGTCAGCCATGTGGAAATCCAAGGCCTGAACCACCATGCCACCTGCTGGCCCTGCAAATTTTCTTTTTTCTTTTTTCTTTTTTCTTTTTTTTTGGAGAGGTTTTTTCGCTATAGGGCGCATGCGCTCGCCAGACAGACAGAGAGAGACAGAGAGATAGAAAGCGAGAAATCACCCCCCAGGGGGAATGGTCACGCCGCAATCCCTTCTCCTCCATTCTCCTCTCGGGATCTTGGGCACGCACGCACACGCGCCCGGCGTGAGTTGTAAGCCACCGGGTCCGAGACTCGAACCGCGGTCGACTACGTGGGAGTCCAGCGACATAGCCATTACGCTAACTGCTGGTTCCCTGCAAATTTTCTTTATATAACAACCAACCAATTCCTTTTCAGCCTTCCATGTATCTCACTTCTAGGAATACTAAATGTATCCAATTCCTCAATTCTCTGAGGTTTTACAGGGCAAATAACTCGCTTTGGGGTGATCTCCACTACCAGCTTAGCGTTGCACTTCCATCAGCCTGCAAGGTGGGTTACCACGTGTCCAGCTTCTTCCTAGCTTCCAGACTTTTGTTGCTGTCATCTCCTTTTTTCTTCCCTTCATACATGTGTGTCCCTTCAATCCACCAGTGTTAACTAAAAGTGCTGCATACTTTTTAAAGAAAATATTTGAACAAAGGAATCTGCTTTAAATGTTAAAATCCTAACATCTTAACAATAATAAAGGGAGAAACTTCAGGACTAAGGAGTTTTCCAGAGTTCATTAAATTCCACTGTGCCCATTCCATGTGGAAGTAAAAGCACTTTTCACTTTTTTAAAAAATGAATTTAGAGTCCTGTGCTATGTGAAGTTTGTAAGTCTCCTCTACTTTCGTATTAAGATTGTTTGACTTCTTTGAAAATTCATTTATCTGTGAATTTTGCCTCTTTAAATCTTCCTATTGACATTTGTTGTGCTAGTCTTTAACCCATACTTTTGCTGATCAATGATAGGAGAGTTTTTATTTATTTATTTATTTATTTTTGAATTTATTAGTTTGGCTATAGGGCAACTGAGCTCACCAGACAGAGAGAGAGATAAAGAGAAAAAGAGAAAGTGAAAAATCATCCCCCTGGAGGTGTGGGTGGCACACTGCAATCTCTTCTCCATTCTCTCAGGATTTTGGAAACACACACCAACATACCCAGTGTGATTTTCAAGCCTCTGGTTCCAGAACTCACACCACACAGTGAGTCATGTGAGATCCAGCACCTTAACCTCTATGCCACCTGCTGGCCCCAAGAGGGAATATAGAGTTTTAAGCAATGGTCTCTGAAGAGGACCTGTATCTCTTCCCAGCTCCTTTCTATACCATTATTTACTGACCTCGTTTCATGAATCTTGAGATAAATTAAACTATTAAACCATCTTATCCTTATGCATGTTACCTTGCCAGATAGCACAGTTTTCTTAAGACCCAGCTTGATTCTAAAAAGATACTACAGGGACCAGCAGTTAGCGTAATGGCTATGTGCCTGGACTCCCATGTAGTTGACCACATTTGAGTCCCGAACCCGGTGGCTTAAACTCACACCAGGCGTGTGTGCATGCATGCCCGAGATCCCAGGAGGAGGACGGAGGAGAAGGGATTGCGGCATGACCATCCCCCCTGGGGGGTGATTTCTCACTTTCTGTCTCTCTGTCTCTCTCTGTCTGGTGAGCACACGCGCCCTATAGCAAAAATCTCTCTCAAAAAAAAAAAAAAGGGCCACTGTAGCTAATGTTCTTGGCAGATGTTCTTGGATTCAGTTTTCTAAAACAATCGCCCCTCCCCCATCTCTGCACTGTTCGCTGCCCAGGAGGCCTCCCTTGCTCTCCCTGTGTTGTGTCTCCTCCCAGCCTTTCGTCTGTACAGAAATAAAAATTCTCTCCTTCTCTCTCTCCATTCCTGCCTCCCTGCCATTCTTTCTACCCCTTCCTTCTCTCCTTCTCTCTCTCTCTGTTTCTGTCAAACCAAGAGCATTTCGTAGGGACATTTTGTACTCTTCTTTTTCCATCATAGTGTTTCTGACACCATCAGCCCCTCTTGAGAGTACCACTATATGGCTGGTACTTCACCACTTCAGTTTTACTCAGTTCTCTTTCCCTCCACTTTGGGCCCATGGGCATTTGCTCCCACACTGCCTCTACCTGTTTCTCTCTGAGAATGATGCTTCTTCCCTCTCTCTTCTCAAGTATAAATTTGAGCTCTAGATGCCATAGTCTCTCGGCTTGTCCAGATCTTAGCTTTAGTGCCCGTTTTCCTTCTACTCTTTGGTCTCTCTCTATCTCTACAATCTGACCCTTTGCCTAATAGTCTTTGGTCTTTCCACCAATAAAAATTAAAAAGCAAAAGAAAACAAAACCCAAAATTTCCTTTGACTTTGCCTTCCCCTCATAGCATTGCTGTAAGTCTTTCTTTCTTCAACTGTACTTAACTGATCATTTTCTAATCACCCCCAACTACTCTTTAACCTCCTTTAATCAAAATTTGGTTGTCTCCATTCAGTTTAAATTACGTGTAAAGGCAACCAGAAATCCCCAGCAGGCTCAGGAGCCTGAACTTAGCCAGTGGACTTTCTCGGTCTTTTCCTCAACATCCTTCAAAGCAGCTTATTCCTCGCCCTTTGTGCTCATCTCCCCAGCTCTCTGACCATTCATCATCTTCATTTATATCTTCTACGCGTGCTCATTTAATTTCTATTCCCTCCATTTATCATTATCTTTGTGCTGTTTTGTTTGTGACAACCAAGTAAAGTACCATGGACATTTTGGAACTGGAACGTTAGTCTTCTCATCTGACTCCAGCGCTGTTACTGGTACCTTCTATCTGCCACCAGTAATAGTTAGAATAAGAAGTAATATATGCATGAGTGGATTAGTGCATGTCTGTGATTAAATATTTTCCATTTTCATTAAACTGAATTATGCAATGTCCTTATACATGCAGGTGTATATGTGTGTATATATACACACACACATATATAGGCACACTGCATATATATTATATAATAATATACGTATCGTTATAATATACATATGTATATATAATATATACGTATATTATAATGATATGTATAACACATGTATTATATGTATATAATATATGTATTATATTATATTTATTGTATATGTATATATTATTTATATATGTATATATGTATATGTGTGTGTATATATAAACATCAAGTCCTTACAGACAGGACAAGGGAGAAAGCAAGGATATTAAAGCTAGTACATACTGCTTAATAAAAGGAAATTACGGGGGCCAGCAGATGGCGTGGTGGTTAAGGGCACTAGACTGTCACATGGCCAACTGTGGTTCAAGTTGCAGACCTGGTGGCTTGTTTTCTTACTTTCTCTCTCCCTCTCTCTCTCTCTCTCTTGCTCTCTCTCTTCCTTCATCTGTGTGTGTGTGTGTGTGTGTGTGTGTGTCCCTTTCTGGTCAAATATAAATAAATATGAATAAATAAATAAAGTTAAATAAAATTAAAAAGGAAATTACTGAGAATCAGAGGAATTATTCAACACAAATTTTTCAAAGTATGGGGAAAGAAGAGCATTAATAAGAATCACCAAAAAAAAACTTTAATTAATAGACTTTAAGATCACTGTTTTATGTACTAAACAAATGAAATAATTCATAAATTCCTTGTTAATATTGTGAAAGTCAACCTAGGGGAAAATGTGTACAAAAAAATTTACCTAAAATAAGTACTTTAGAGTCCAAAAAAAATTATGAGATAAACGAGCTCTGTTTTGAAATTGCTTCTGCAGGAAAAAAAAAATGTGCTTTAATTTAGTATTTCATTGAATCTGTTACATAGGGTGGGTAGAGGTTAAGGCAAAGAGATCATAAAGAAAACGTGCCTCACCAGCCCTTGAGGCAGAGCTGATTGTTCTCACATTACATAGCTACCTTTTGGAGCAAAGGTTAACATCATTGTCACACCAGAAGTATACTGCATCCTATAAAGGGATGCCTTAGCCACACCTGTCATTAGAACAATGTAATGTTCTTTTTTTTCCCACCTCAGTTAGGTTATTTATGTTTTATTATACCTCCATAGTTTATCAAGTCCCTACAAATAATTTAGATAATATAGATATTTTTTCTAAAAAACAGATCACATCTTCATCATAAGACCAGCTCTGTAAAATTTTTAGAAATAAAAACACCTTGCTTATGGCTTACAGTACCAGCTCATCATACTTCACTTATAGCTACAATACGTGCCTACAGGTGAACTCTTGTGGTTACACAATAAAATATGTAGCTAAAAGGCCTTTGCCTTGGTGTTTCTGGCCTATAAGTTCAAGGATATGTACTTATATTAAAGACTGTCTTAGAAAAGACGATCCAAAAAAAGTTCTAGCAAGTTAGATTTAGAGTCTGGTCTTCAGGGAAAGTTAGTCAACATTGCTCTCAGGGACTTCAAGTTTCTGTTTTCTTTGACCTTTTAATAAATTTCTTTGGGGAGTCAGGATCCTGCTGCTGAACTTTGGGGACAAATAATTGAAGCCTGCTGGGAACAGGACTTCTAAAAGGCAACTATGTCTGGAAGGCTGTGGTCCAAGGCCATTTTTGCTGGCTATAAGCAGGGTCTCAGGAACCAAAGGGAGCACACAGCTCTTCTTAAAATTGAAGGTGTTGGGAACCAGCAGTTAGCGTAATGGCTATGTCGCTGGACTCCCACGTAGTCGACCGCGGTTCGCGTCTCGGACCCGGTGGCTTACAACTCACGCCGGGCGCGTGTGCGTGCGTGCCCAAGATCCCGAGAGGAGAATGGAGGAGAAGGGATTGCGGCGTGACCATCCCCCCTGGGGGGTGATTTCTCGCTTTCTGTCTCTATGTCTCTCTCTGTCTGTCTGGCGAGCGCACGCGCCCTATAGCAAAAAACCTCTCAAAAAAAAAAAAAAAAAAAAATTGAAGGTGTTTATGCACAAGATGAAATGGCAAGAGGTGTGCTTATGTGTACAAAGCAAAAAACAACACAGTGACTCCTGGTGGCAAACCAAATAAAAGCAGAGTAATTGGGGAAAGGTTACCTGTCCCCATGGAAACAGTGGCGTGGTTTGAAGCAACCTTCCTGCTAAGGCCATTGGACACAGAATCTGTGTGATGCTGTACCCCTCAAGGACTTAAAGCAATAAAAAATAAATGAATAAAAATGGATTAATATTGTAAATAAAATTTCTTTGGAAAGTTCACACTTCCAGTAGTAAATTCACACTTTCAGTAGCCTATTGCCATTGTGACTTCTTAAAAAGTGTCTGTAGGGACCAGCAGTGAGTGTAATGGCTATGTCGCTGGACTCACACGTAGTCGACCACAGTTCGAGTCCCAGACCTGGTAGCTTAGACTCACGCCAGGCGCGTATGCATGCGTGTCCAAGATCCCGAGAGGAGAATGGAGGAGAAGGGATTGCGGCGTGGACATCCTCCCTGGGGGGTGATTTCTCGCTTTCTGTCTCTCTGTCTCTCTCTGTCTGTCTGGTGAGTGCACGTGCCCTATAGCAAAAAATCCTCTCCAAAAAAAGAAAGAAAAAAGTGTCTGTAAAAGAGCCACTTATGGGGCCGGAAGCACTACATCATCACGTAGTGTTTACATCATCGGACTGCCTTATAGCTGACTGCGGTGCAAGTCCTAGACCTGGTGGCTTGAAACTCACACTGGGCGTGCATGTGTGTGCCCAGGATCCTGGGAGGAGAATGGAGAAGGGATTGTGGCATGGCCATATGCTATGGATGGTCATTTCTCACTTTCCCTTTCACAGTCTCTTTCTGGCAAGTTCATGCACCCTAAGGCAAAAACCTCTAAAAAGAGAGAGAAAGAGAGAGAGAGAGAGAGAGAGAGACAGAGAAAAGAGTCACATATATCTTTAGATGTTCAAAAGTGTAATTTATCCCAGTAGGAACATAAACTATAGCCTATTAATAAATTAGCATAACTTAATTAAGAGAACATTAAAAGCCAGCAGGTGGCATAGTGGTTAAGGCAGTGGATTCCCACATGGCTGATCACAGTTCAAGTCCTGGACCCAGTGGCTTGAAAATCACACCAGGCATATGTATTTGTGTGCCCCAAATCCTAAGAGAATGGAGGAGAAGGGATTGCTTCATGGTCATACCCCCAGGAGGGTGACTTCTCACTTTCTCGTTCTCTGTCTCTTTCTGGGAGACACATATGCCTTATGGGGAAAAAAAAAAAAAAAAAAAAAAAAAAAAAAAAAAAAAAAAAAAAAAAAAAACACAACTAAGAGAAAAAGCTTGCTTCAGGAGTTAAAAATTTTATATTTATCTCAAATACATATTTATTTCAAAGCAAGTTTGAAGACAAATAGTAGAATCTGCCTGTTCTGGCCATTTAAATTATTACTGATACATGTGAAGGTTCAGTCTCACTCCTGTTCTTTTTTCTTTTTTTTTCTTTTTTTTTTTTTTTTTTTTTTTTTTTGGAGAGTTTTTTGCTATAGGGCGCGTGCGCTCGCCAGACAGACAGAGAGAGACAGAGAGATAGAAAGCAGGAAATCACCCCCCAGGGGGGATGGCCACGCCGCAATCCCTTCTCCTCCATTCTCTTCTCGGGATCTTGGGCACGCACGCACACGCGCCCGGCGTGAGTTTAAGCCGCCGGGTCCGGGACTCGAACCGCGGTCGACTACGTGGGAGTCCAGCGACATAGCCATTACGCTAACTGCTGGTCCCTCACTCCTGTTCTTAGAACCAAGGTATCCTAGGGACGGTGAGGGAGGAGCAAGGATAGGGGTTGACAGCTTCTGAAATGATGGGTGACTTGGCAGCCAGACATAGTAACTTCTAGTCCAGCCCTGACCCTGTATCTCTAGCTGATCCCACAATCTGATACCTGGTACCTAAGCACATATCTCAAGATCCTGTCTAGTATCCTCCAGCGGGCCTCATTTATCAACTCCTTCAATAAACATTTGCAGTGCTTAATATGTGCTAACTACTAGGCGATTTGCTATAATAGAAAGTGAGTAGGTCTCTAGTCATGGCTGTGGAAGTTCCAATGAATGACTCAGACATCTTTGATGATATTCCTTGTCCCTGGACCCACTATGCCCTACCTAGACCCCTCCCGTCCTTTTACAAAACAGACTCATTCTACGTCTTTGATGAGAGACAGTAATAACATTTGGAACCAGATTGAATGTATATCCTTTTATTGATTAGATATCCTCTGGGAGGGATAACCTCTTGTAAATGGTGAAAACTCAAGAGAGCAATAACAAGAATACTCATTTCATAACCAAGAAGAAAGCACGAATAGCCCAGTGAGGCTCTGAGGTGGCCAGGCATGAACTGGTTCCTCACCTCTTCTCCCACTGCCAACCCTAGTTCCTGGCAGCGGGTATCTTCCCGTGTTTTATTATAACCATAGTATATTTACCAGGTACATGAATTTCCTGGGCAAGACATAAACTTGGAACTTTTTCCTACCCTGCTCCTTTAAATACCTGTGACAATGTTGTAGGCTTCTTTCTATTCTGCCTGTGTTTAGGGCTGTCACTATTTTGCATTTATTTAAATTTTTTTTGAGAGGTTTTTGCTATAGGGCATATGCGCTCGTCAGAAAGACAGAGACAGAGAGATAGAAAATGAGAAATCACCCCCCGGGGCGGGGGGATGGCCACACCTCAATCCCTTCTCCTCCATTCTGCTCTCGGGATCTGGGATCTCGGGCATGCACACGCATGCCACTGGTGTTAATTTAAGCCACTGGGTCTGGGACTTGAACCATGGTCAACTGCATGGAAGTCCAGCGACATAGTCATTATGCCAACTACTGACCCCACATTTATTTAATTTAAACATTATAATTCTTTTCTGAAGTATCAATATTTTAAGACACTGGTAAAAAATTGAAAATTTTAAAAACAAAAAAAATTACCATTCTACTTAATTTTGCTATAAACTCATAAATACTATTAATATTTTGATGCATTTTCTTCTAAGTCTTAAAAAGTGGGCATTTGTAAACAAAAAAAGTAATAATTTTATATCATGTGTGGCATATTGCTTTTTCACTTAATATATAATGAAAATATTTCCCTCATCATTAAATAATCTTTTAAACATAGTTTTAATAGCATCATCAATTTTTTGTGATAGGTAGTCCACAATTAGCTAGTTCCATTTCCTAAATAATGTTTATTAAATTTTCTATTACAAAAGATTTTTGCATTGAATTCCTTTAAAGATATGTTTGCATAAATGTAGCACAGCTACACTGTTAGTTGCCTATCCGATATTCATTATTCCCTCATTTTCTTTATTAAAAAAAAAAAAAACACAACTTTTTTTTTAAGAGAGAAAGAAATTTTTGCTATAGGGTGCATGCTCTCATTGGAGAGACAGAGAGATAGAAAGTGAGAAATCATCCCCCAGGGAGGATGGCCACACCACAGTCCCTTCTCCTCCATTCTCCTCTTGGGATTTTGGGCATGCACTCACATGTGCCCAACATGAGTTTTAACCCACCAGGGCCAAGACTCAAGCTGCAATCAACCACATGGGAGTCAGCTCCCCAACCACTATGCCACCTGCCGGCCCCTGTAAGAAAACTCTTGAGACACAACAGATATGTTGAAAATTTCACACCCCAACCTTGCCCCACGTTCTGTAACAACTTGGGATGGTCATTTGACCCAATGGTGGCCAGGAAGATAGAAGCAGAAATATACAGGTAGGACTTTCAGATAAAAACAATATAAATCAGATCTCTCTCCCTTTTTGTCTTTCACTTTTATCCTTTCTTTCAGTCTAGAACATGGATATACTGACTAGAGATGCACCCACCATCTTGCAAGTCTGAGAAAGAAAGCCACACTGTAAGGAAAGTGAATTGTCATTCTCAATGATGGATGTCCTTGGACTAGACCTCAACAGAGTACTCTCATACATTCTTTCGCATAATAAATATAAACCTTTTCTAATCTAATTCTGCTAAAATTTCCCACATAGCTGTAGTTTTATTATTCTCTTTGAGTGGGGCCTCAAAAGAATAAAAAAACTTAATTATTGGACCAGTGGATGGCATGATGGTTACGTTGCTGGACTCCCACATTGTTCGAGTCCTGGATCTGGTGACTTAAAACTCTCACTGAGTGCATGTACGTGCTTGCCCAAGATCCTGAGAGGAGAGTGGAGGAGAAGGGATTGGGGCATGGCCATCCCTTCTGAGGGTTTCTCACTTTCTGTCTTTCTGTCTCTCTCTGTCTCTCTGGCAAGTGCACAAGTCCTATAGCAAAACAATCCCTATCAAAAAAAAAAAAAAAAACTCAATTATAAGACAATGTACTCAAAACATTCAAATCACAAGATCTGAATAGACATTTCACCAAAGAAGTAAAAGAAAAAAATAAGAAAGAGAAAGAGATTGAAATGGCTAATAATCACAAAAGAAGACGTTCAACTCCATTGGTTGTTAGGAAAACACAAAATACTATCACAATGAAAGGTCCAAATATCACTTAAAAATTCTCATCTATTAGAATGTCTATAATTAAAAAGGCAAACAATAACATGCATTGGCAAGGATGTGGAGAACTGGAATCCTGTTGCATTGCTGGTAGGAATGAAAATGGCATAGCCACTTGGGAGAACAGTTTGTCAGTTTCTTATAAAGTTAAACATAAATTACCATCTAAGTCAGCAATTCCACCCTTAGGAGTCTATCCGAGAGAAATGAAAACATACATTCACACAGAGACAAGAGTACTGATATTCATAACCACATTATTCATACTAGCCAAAAAGTGGAAATTACCCAAATGGTTCCTAAATAAACAACCAGTGCATGAATCAACTGGCATATGAATAAACAAAATATATGTAGTCACACAATAAAGTCTGTGCAGCAATAAAAAGAAGAGAGATACCAAAACTACAGCAGGATGTTCCTCAACAATGGCAGGCTAAATGGAAGAAGTCATTTATATGAAAAGTCTAGGCAATGCTATTTTAGGGGCCAGCATTTGGCATGGTAGTTAAAGCGCTAGGCTTTCCACATGGTCAACTGTTGTTCGAGTCCTGGAGCTGGCAGTCTGAAAATCACACCAGGCACACGTGTGTGCATGCCCCAAGTCCCAAGAGAAGAATGGAGGAGAAAGGCTCCTGGTCTGGCCATCTGCCCGGGGGTTGATTTCTCACTTTCACTGTCTTTGTCTTTCTCTCTTTGATGAGCACACACACCCTATGGGAAAAAAAATCTTAATAAACAAAGAAAATGCAAATTTATAGAAACAGAAAGCAGGTTAGAGGTTGCTGAGGGTTGGAGGTCAGAGTTGAAATTAACTGCAGAAATGCATGAGCAGTCTAGGAGGGAGACGAAAATGCTTCAGAAATGGGTTATACAATTATCAATTCATTAAAATTGTTGAAGTATATCTTACAATTGGTAAATTTTGTAGTTAGAAACTATACCTCAATAAATCTGTTTTTCAAAATATATTCCAATATTTTCACTACATGTTTGCTATTTGGGTTAAAATTTCTGTTATTGTTAAAACATTAAAGGTCTAAGGGTACAGATTAAAATGGGTTTAAGAGAATTTGAAAAATTGCCTAAAGCATGAAGTGCTATTTGGGCAGAAGAAAAGGTCCATGCTGCAAAAGAGAATGACTCAGAATAGAATAAAGACTCCTGAAATATATATGAGCCAAAATATAAAAGAAAAACTTAGGTTTAAATCACACTCCTTTGGAAAGCTGCAATGACATTTTGAAACTTTTTCAATGGACGCGTGGCCTAAATCCTTGGTCCAAAAATGGGGCCCAAGTAGGACCAGTCAGTGGCATGGTGGTTAAGGTGGCTGAATCCCACATGGCTCACTATGGGGTTCAAGTCTCAGACTTGAAAAACAGTCCAGATGTTTATGCATTTGTCTGCCCAAAATCCTTAGAGAAGAATGACGGAGAGGGATGTGGCATGACCACCCTCCCCTGGGGAGGACATGCCCAGTTGCCCTCTCCCTCTTTTTCTCTGGTGAGCACAAGTACCCTAAAACGACCAACCAAACAAAAAATAACCCCCCAAAAAATCCACTTACTTAATTCTTACTATACACCAAGCACTTGTACCGTTTCCAACTGTCAGATTTGACAACGATAAACAGAATTCTAATTTTCAAGAGATGTATTCATCACAAAATGTAGCTCGCTAACTTATGTGTAATCTACAGCCCATAGCTCCGCTGCTCTCCAACATTCCTCACTCACAAATAAAATGTGGGCAGCTGGGAGCCCTCATAGCTTTAGGACGTGTCCATGGAACACCTCACAATTTCATTGTTACTGGACTTTTCTTTGCTAACTTCATGTAGAGTTAAATGCATCTGAGCATTTTTTTCTTTCTTTTTTCTTTTTCTCCCACATTTTACTGATTCACAAAATACCTTAAACTAAAAATATGGACAAAGTTAGAATCTAATTACAAGGGCACTGTAATTTTCTTCTGAAACATTTTTTAATTAATTAATTTACATTCAATCCCTGAGGATCATCACAGCATACAAAATGTCATTTCCCATCAAGAATATACTGCATAGTGGCTTAATTATGCATGTTATCATCAATAATTTTCCATTTCTAGTTATATATATATATATATATATATATATATATATATATATATATATATTTCTCCCTATTTATCACCCTCTGCCATTTCCCACCCTCCTCCTAGACTATCTCAGGTGTCTACAGTTGTTTTCCATTCCTTTTCCCCCCACATTTTATTGATTCACAAAATTTCTTAAATAATCTAAGTACTTTCAATAGCAAGTTCAGCTGTTATATACATATCTGTGAATACATTTCTGACTTTAGGTGAGAAACTCTGAGTAGAATGTATAATTGAATATCAATTATTTACCTTGTAACTGCTAACATCCATATAATTTCTCAGAATAAAAAACTCAATAAGGGATAAATTATTTGGGTGTTGGGACCAGCAGTTAGCGTAATGGCTATGTTGCTGGACTCCCACATAGTAGACCGCGGTTTGAGTCCCGCACTATACTATAGTATAGTAGTATACTATAAGGTCGCACCTAGCTGAGGCTATATAGCTTCCTATGGTCATTAAATAGGTATTTTTTAATATGTTTTTTAATGTCAAGAAAAGCAGTTTTAGCTTCAGTAAATCAAAGAAATTCTAAGAAACTTTGCATCTGAGCATTTTAATACACTGTTTGCATGTCAATTGGAGAACGTTTTTCTAGCGGTTTATAAATGAAGTCATTTTTCCAGAGCACCTTGATCTTGGTTTCTGCTAGGTGAACTCCTCTCAGTGGAGTTGTACATGGCATTTCCGATGGCAGGACAGCATCATCCACGTGTGTCGGTCATTTTACCGCTGAGCTTTCTCGAGCTTTCTGGTAGCTCCCACGCCCACCTTTCTCACCTGAGTTGTTCTGCATTCCAACACCTTTTGTAATATAATCATTAATACTGATGATCCTTTTTCTCTACTATAGACTTAACAAATGATTGTTTACTACTGCAGGTGGAAATATTATAAACAAAAAGAGACCAGTATCTGAATTCTCCGGTCTTGCTGTTTCAGTAAATACACAATAAAAGGAGTGAATGACAACTAGAATTTAGAATTTTAGAATTTCAAAAAAGCCTTTTACATGGATTATCTCATTTGTTCATCATAAACCCTAGAAATTAAAGAAAACAGGTTTTTCCCACCTACTTTCCTAGTGAGACATGGGAACTCACAGAGGCCAAAATTATGTGCTTGAAGATACATATATGTGTAAACACCCAAATAATTTTTTTTTTCTTTTTGGAGAGGCTTTTGCTACAGGGCACACACACTCACCAGACAGACAGAGACAGAGAGACAGAAAGTGAGAAATCACCCCCGGGGGGGATGGCCACGCCGCAATCCCTTCTCCTCCATTCTCCCCTCGGGACCTTGGGCACACACGCACACGCAGCCAGCGTGACTTTAAGCCACCGGGTCCAGGACTCAAACCACGGTCTACTATGTGGGAGTCCAGCAACATAGCCATTACGCTAACTGCTGGTCCCAACACCCAAATAATTTATCCCTTATTGAATTTTTTATTCTGAGAAATTATATGGATGTTAGCAGTTATAAGGTAAATAATTGATATTTATTCAATAAACAATATTCTCAATATTATAAAGACTCCTAATATTCATAATTGCTTTTATAAAAATAATTCACATCTTAATAATAATCTTTTGATACTTGATGCCACAGTTACACTCAGTATGCTTGCATAAGGTTTGCCAATTGGAAGGTTTTTTAAACACACACACAAAATATATGTATAAATTATATATATATATATATATATATATTATTTTTATATAAGTCATATATTTTTTCATATATGAAATCAGATGCAATGAAATATCTTCAGTTCATTGGGGAAAATATTTAAATTGCAGTATAAATCTCAGGCAAAATTAAATTTTTAAATAAAAAATTTATTTTATTTCAGAAATCAAATTTTAAAATAACAAAAATATATTAATATTTATGGAAAGTGCTCATCAAAGTAATCAGATAGTAAATTCTTGCCATTCCATGTTTTTTTTTCTCTGTGGTGATCCATAACAAAAAGACCTTTCATATCATAATATTGTGCTTTAGAAAATTGAAAATAAATTAGACAATATGTAACATATTGCCTAGTTCTGCGGTTGATCTTTTATGATTTTTCATTTTAATGTGCTAAGAAGCTGCATCTGTTAACTCCCAGTTGGTTATTCAGATTTCTTTCTCTTTCTGCCAAATACCAATTACTGAGTCTTTCTTTATTTCTTAGTCCTGACAACTCTTTTCCATTAAATTGAAGAATCTGAGAACTTACCGAAGGAATTATGATTCATCACCTTAAAGGAATTGTGTCAAAATCAATGAAATAATAAGCTATGAAGTACTTTGAACTTTCACAAGAAAGGTACTACCGTCAACACAGCCTTACTCAT
Source organism: Tupaia tana (assembly GCA_026018925.1). Taxonomy (NCBI): domain Eukaryota; kingdom Metazoa; phylum Chordata; class Mammalia; order Scandentia; family Tupaiidae; genus Tupaia; species Tupaia tana. The sequence continues at coordinate 2,970,819 of JAKSZU010000002.1, forward strand.
CACATAAAGGTGGTCTCATTTTGTGCTGTGTCAGAAATAAAAATGTAGTATAAAATTTTCCCATGAAATCTACCTGATTGCTCTTGAAAGAATGATTATTGAGTTCACCTCTCATACTGAGATATTCCATTTACTATGAGCTGTGACAAACAACTAAGAATCGTCCTTGGGTCCCCTAATATAACCACTGCTTCCCCTAATGTACGGCATTTGTCACAGAGGTACCTTCTTAGCGCATGTATCTAGATGGGGTATTATTCATTCAAAGGCATTACGTCCATGTCTAAGGTTGGCTAGCTGACAGACTTTTTCAATGACTCGTGATGTTCATCACTACCACCCAGGAAAAGTTTAAAGAACTATAGTATGTACTTACAGATATAGTAGGTGGCCACTTCTATCATTGAACCTTCTCATCTAAGAGACATTCTTGGGCTGATCCCATGGTCTAGCAGTTAAATGAGCTGTATCCAGAGGCTTGAAAAACATGCCAGGTACGTGTGTGTGCACACCCAAAATCTTGACAGGATGGAGACATGGAAGAGAAGAGATTGAAGCATGACCACACCTGTGATAGGGATGTTTCTCCCTCCCGCCCCCTCTGTCTTCTCTAGCAAGGCCATGCACCCTCTGGCAATTAAAAAAAAAGAAGAAAATAGAATGAGATACTTCTTGGCCATTAGAAAGTTCCAAATCTTCCCTTTAGGCACAGCAACATTTGCTGAGAATTTTCAAAGACTGATGATTTGCTTCTTTCTCTCAAAACACTCAGAGCCTAATACCTTATCACTGCTTCTAGAACTCATGCTGTTCTTACAAATTATCCAGTTATAAAATGATAGATTCTTTCATTTATTTAGAAGGAAAATTATTTGAAAATAGATCATCAAAACTTCATTTTCAAGGGAGCAGTCTATTAGTGACATATTTGGCAAAAACTAATTAATGAGAGGATGGCGCATAATTGCAAATGAGCAGGTTGCGCAGGTGATATCACACCTTAAATGACCGGCTTCCAATGGCCACCTGAGGGCACCAAGGCAGAAGCAGTGGGAGCCCCAAATTACTGACACTGGTGAGAACTGCTTCCTTCTCCATTTCCATTTGACAAAAAGGTCTTTGCTTCAAACACCACAGCAAAGTAAAGAATATCTTTAAAACTGGCAGGTAATGATAAGATCCATGTTTTCACATTACTTTTTTTGGTTACTTCCAAGCTCTGTAACAAAGGTTGGAGTTTTTCCATCACATGAAAATAATATTCTATTTCTAGCCTGAACTTTGCACGAAACCAAGACTTCATCTAAACCCATTGGATGTAGTTTAATTAATTTTCCCTGAATGTTATTTTATGAATAACATTGAACTCTTTTATGAATATTTCTTTCTCACTTGCATTTTTCCCTCTCCCGTGACTCCACTCTACATTCAGAGGATTAGACTTCTGTTTATTACGTTAGTCTCACAGCTATTAAACAGTGTATCTGCCTTCTTGCTAGAGTGCTGTGATGGCTACCTCAGCAGTGCCTTCTCTAGAACCACCGTGCTTTGAACCCACATCTTATGCTCATATGTCTCCACATTTTGATTATTTATTACATACCTTTTCCCATTAGATTATTAATTTTAGTGTAGGAACTGAGTTTATTTTTATTTACTTATTTATTTGCAGAGATTTTTGCTATAAGGCACGTGCTCTTGCTGGAGAGACAGAGAGAGATACAGAGAAAGTGAGAAATTACCCTCGAGGGGGGATGGCCATGCCACAATCCCTTCTCCTCCATTCTCCTACTAGGGTTTTGAGCATGCATGCACATGTACCTGGTGCAAGTTTTAAGCTGCCTGGTCCAGGACTAGAGCTGAAGTTGACAATGTGGGAGTGTTCAGCACTTTCACCACTACACTCCTGCTGGCCCCTCTGCTAACTCTCAATAAACTGAAGATGCATTAAAAAAAAGAGGAGAAGAACATGACCCCTGCCTCAACAGAACATAGTCTGATAGGGCAAATGAGTCACGCACCTTAAAAAGTTACATAATATTAAGAGTTAATAGTAATACAACATCACAAGATGAATCGTGTATGGTAATGTTGTCCAACAGAAACACCGTAAGAGCCACATAGGTACTTTAACATTTTCTAGGAGCCACGATGAAAAAAAGGTAAAACAAAACCACTAAAATAAATTTTAATAGTGTAAATCATATTTAACAGTATACATTATGTAATAAATTTGGTAAATTAATTTAACCAAATATGTCCAAAATACTATCATTTGACCAAAATAAAACATGTATTATGAGCTACATTGCATTTTTTGTCTTTGAAATTCAGTATGTATTTTGTACTTAAAAGATATCGCCATTCAGCTGCTAAGTTTTTATCTAAAATACTTTGATCTGTATTTAGATTTTAGAAACTTTACAGTTAAAGAATAGACTTGGGCCAGTAGATGGCGTGATGGTCAAGGCGCTAGATCCCACTTGGCTAAGTGATTCCAGTCCTGGACCTGGCAGCTTGAAAATCATGCTGGAGCGTGTGCATGTGTACCCAAAATCCCAGGAGGAGGACAGAGAAGGAGTTACAGCATGGCCATCCCCTCGAGGGGATGATTTCTCATTTTCCCTCTCATTCTCTCTCTCTCGCGCGACTACACACACACTATATAAAAACATTAAAATAAAAAAACTAAAAACTACACCTCTGTAGCAAATTCGCTACCTCTTAGGTCAACTCTGGATTGTTAACATTGAATTCAACAACTATGGCATAAATTAAAAATACAATTCTAAATTAACCATTATTGTCCATAATGCCCAACACATGGATGACTACGGATTGCATTGGATAGCCTAATTTTGTGCTCACTTTGGCAGCACATATTCTAAAATTGATAGCCTAATGTTATTAACAATTAAGGATGAAAAAAAGTGCATGTTTACAAATACCACAAGTTCATAAAGATGACTTCACAAACAGGTTGAGACTTGACTTGCTATTAAATATTGGACAACCGAAAGGAATAGGGAAAGGGCGTTCTAAGATGCTACGGAACAAGCCGAAGGGCAGCACATGTGGGAGAGTGTGTAGCGAAAGAGTGTGCTCTGGTGTGGATAATCCTTTATCTCCTGAAGTTCCATGTTTTGGAATTTAGCACTGGGAGACAGTGGGGCTAAGCAGGCAGATCATGGTGGTCAGGTCGTGGAGGCCACACTCTGATGATGTCTAGAGAGAGAGACCCAGTGAGTTTTAGCTCTCATGAGACGGGGTTAGTTTTCCACACAAGCTGGTGCTATAAAGAGAGCTGCCCCAGCCCACTTGCTCTCTGCTGCACTGCCATCCTCGGCGTTGCCACTGACCGTGCAGGAGGCCGGCCTGATGCCAGGTTTGCAGCTTTCCACTTTCAGCCGCCAGAACTGAGTCAATAATCTCTATTTCTCTATAAATCACCCAGGCTCAGGTAATCCTGATAGCAACACAATCACAGACTAATGCAGAGCATAAGAAAAATCTGGAAAGTTAGATTGAGGTCAGGAGGAGAAATTCTTCAGAGCCAAGAGTAGACTTTACCTAATAGTTAAAGTGAAAACTCTGAGAACTGTAGCTAGAAAAGTTACTATGGGGGCCGGCAGGTGGCATGGTGGTTGAGGATGCTAGACTCCCATATGGTCAACCACGGTTCAAGTCCTGGACCTGGTAGCTTCCTTTCTCACTTCTCTCTCTCTCTCTCTCTCTCTCTGATCAAATTAAAAAAATAAATTAAAAAAAGTTAAATAAAATAGTTCTAAGAAAAGATTTTTTAAAAGAAAAGTTATTATGAAAGAAGTATTTTAGGAAGATTCATCTGGCATCAGAGTAGATGGTGCATTGGTAAATAAAAAGGAATTAGAAGACTCTATAATTAAATCAGAGTCAGGTGACAAGGATCTGGACTCCAGCGGGTGGGACTGCAATGACTGATGTAAGCAGAGAATGACAAAGAAGTCTCCTTGGAGCCTGGCTGAATATAAAAACAGGAAGTAATGAAAGCACCTTCTAAGGCTTCCTGTGCTATGAGGAGATTGGCCGATGATCATCTATGTATCCCTGCTTAAAAACAATCACAATCTTTTGTCTTTATTTCCCTAATTTAAGAATTCAAAACTTAAGGACAAACCATAGCTACAGCCATATTTGGAAGGAGACTTCAGTTCAATAACACACCTGTGGGTGGGATAAAGTTTTAAGAGCCGGTGGTTCTCTGAGGAATGAAGAAAAGAGTAAAGAAAAATGACTGTGGAATAAGACTTGACAAATACACACAGCCCAGGCGCTAAAAGAGAAAGGAAAATTTTAAAAGTATAAAACCAGAAAAAGGAGGTGCCTTTGTAGCCCAAGTGACAAGAAGGTTTTAAAAAGGAGCTAATTGCCCTCAGCTTCCAAGACTTTGGTAATACCAATGAGGAGTTCGGTTTTAGTTTGTTCTCTTTTATAACAGAAACATTTTGCTGATATTTTTCTATGCTGGTCTTTTTTAAAATATAATATACTTATAATTTGCTAATGTACTCTCTCTTACTGAATAAAAAGTAATCTCTCCATCTCCAATCTCAAACTTCTCTTTAATATTAGTGCAACATATTCATCGTGGTATTTAAAAAGAAAAGTAAAATGAATCCTCATCGAGAAATTTATACTTGTGACTTCTTCCTTCAGACAAGACTAGCAAAGGAAAATGCTAGGTAACTTTTAAGGAGACTCAAAGTTTTAAGTTAGTCAAAAATGTATACATGCTATACTTTATAAAATATTTTAAACTTTCATGTTCTACCATCTATAAAAATACTTCATATAGAAAATATCTATGTTATTCTTAATACATTCTTTTTTCATTATTTTATTTTTTGAGAGAGATTTTTGCTATAGGGCGTATGTGCTCACCTAAAAGACAGAGGCAGAAAGCAAGAAATCACTCCCAGGAGGGATGGCCATGCCACAGTTCCTTCTCCTCCATTCTCCTCTCAGAATTTTTGGTACACACACACACATGTGCCTAGTGTTGAGTTTCAAGTGTCCAGGTCCAGGATTCAAACCACGATCGGTCTGGTGGAAGCTCAGCGATATAACCATTACTCCATCTGCTAGTCTCATTTGCATACATCCTTAATTATGCAATTAGAAGTAATTAGTAAGTTGTCCCGACCCGGTTCGGGTGCCACGTGTCCCGACCCCGGGGGACAGTCGAACAAGTTTCCTGAGGGAAGGAGTGAGAGCCGGGACAAGCGGTGCAGTGTCACAGCTCGGAGACGACACAGTGTCGTCTGTTTATTGTGGGCAGCACGGTACAGCACGGAGACGACACAGTGTTACAACTCTTTAGGGTCGCGGCGTCTGTTGTGAGCAGCACAGAGACGACGCGGTGTCACAACTCTTCAGGCTCGTCTGGAGACGATGTAGTGTTACAACTCTTCAGGGTCGTCTGGAGACTGTGCGGTGCTTCAGCTCTGCAGGCTCTCCAGGGTCGTCGTCTTCCTGGTCTTCTGAGTCGTCTTCGTTGTCTTCCTGGTCGTCTGGCTATTGTGGGCCAGGCATGGTGGTTATATACACGTTGGTGGATCGTAAAAGGTGGGTTATGATTGGTTGTAAACGGTGGGCCGTGATTGGTTGTAAACGGTGGGCTGTGATTGGTTGTAAACGGTGGGTTACAATTGGTTGCTTTTGGACCAATCATGAGGTGCCGGATATGCAAATCTGAGGGATTCTAGTGGCCAATCATGGCAATTGTTTGCTCTCTGAGAAACCTAGGCAGACTCGCTGGTGCGCAGCCTCCCACAGTAAGTATCTGAACTAAATAAAATTATTCATATTTATATTTGTGCACCTGTGGTTCCAGCTGGGAGGCCAAGGTGGGAGGATTGTGACAGGGCAAGACTCTGTCTTTAAAAAATAATAATAATATAAAAAAAGACAAATAAAAGCAAAAGTCAGAAGACAAATAACAAACTGCAAGAATGCATTTGCAATATATTTTAGAGATAAAGGTCTAGTATTCTTACTGTTTAGATAACTCTTAAAATATAAGAAAAAAGTATAAAACCAGATAGGGAAAATGGTCTTTTTGTCACACACACAAAAGCATTAACATCTATGTATATAAATCTTGGAAAAATAAGCATAACTATTAAATGCTGAACAGGAATGTATAATTAATTTTGTCACTCATTTATGTCTACATTATTTTTTGTTCTTAATAATACTACATAAGGGGACAGCAGATGGCATGGTGGTTAAGGCACTGGACTCCCACATGGTCAAACATGGTTTAAGTCCCAGACCTGGCAGCTTACTTTCTCACTTTCTCTCTCTCTCTTTTCATCTCTTTCTAGTGAAAACACGTCCCTATAGCAAATTTAAAATTATATTATATAAAGTTAAATAATTATTTTTTAAATAATACTATTACATAAGACTGAACCAATAGCTACAGTAATTCGTTTTTCTAATCAGTATACCTGATATCCAAATTTTTAATTATACTTTCATCTCTATCTATTTCTACAAATGTTTAAAGAATCAAATGAAAATATTGCCTTCAATTAAAAAGTAAATCCATTTTAAAACAGTGAAAAAAGTACAGAAATGTTATATAAATGACTGCATTTTATGAAAAACCTCCATATTAGCACAAATGGAGAATCATAACGCAGGATACATATGTGTAAAATAAAGTACATGTATAAAGAAGCATCTCCAATTGTGTATGGTCTAATAGGAAGCTGACATTCTTTGAGTACAATAAAACTATAAGAATTTTTTTCTTCTTTTTCTCTTTTTTCCCTAAAATATCTATAATGAGTTCCCTTTTATAACAATATAAACAGTAACATTTAAAATAAAGTTGTAAGCTATTTTTCTAAGTTCATGTTTTCCCTCAATCTTCTGGAATCAGTTTAAAAATCTTACCTACACACACTAACATCTCACAGATTTGAGATTAACAGGAATTCAAACATCTGAGGATAAATTCAGATACGTTACTGAGACTTTAATGATGTTTGTTCTTATTAGATTGTTGGCTGGCACATGAAAACACAGAAGACGAAGGAGTAACATCCGTAAGAATTGTCAAAGGGTGCGACAGGATAGAAGACTAGCTTCATCAAACCAATGCTTCAAACACTGAGTGAAAAACCACCCACTTGTGACAGCAATGAATGCTGTATTTATTTCAAAATACTTTGCGGTCCAAATACCCACTGCATTGCAGTTTGAAAAGACTCGATCATATTCTTCAAGTACTTCCTTAATAAGAAGTAAATTATGTAATAGTAGAACACATCTGTGTTTGCTTCAGAAATTCAATAGAACAATTTAATAATCTTTTAAAATATTTATCTACTTCAATGAATTAACTAAGTGCTCGGTGGAAATTGCTTTAGTTCTCTACAGCCATTTACCCACATGGTGTATTCGCTGCACAGATTTCTTTTTTTCTTCTTCTTCTTTATTTTTATTATTATTTTTTTTATTTTTGTAGAGGTTTTTTGCTATAGGGCATGTGCACTCACCAGAAAGACAGAGAGAGACAGAGAGACAGAAAGTGAGAAATCACCCCCCCAGGGGGAATGGCCACACCACAATCCCTTCTCCATTTTCTTCTTGGGTCCATTGGGTACAGAACTCGAACCGTAGTCGACTACATGGGAGTCCAGTGATGTGACCATTACTTCAACTGCCGGTCCCCTCACTGCAGATTTCTAAAATGCTCCTGTGAGGTGTGGACAGCTGGGAGACAATCACCCAACAGATACTTGGGATGTTTAGCAAGGTATGAAACAAACATATAAATCCCTAGACTAGACTCAAGGGTAGGCTGATGGTCGACCAAGAACTCAATAATAAATAAATGGTGGCCAAAGGCCAGAGACTGGAGACTCAGCTAAAATCCCAGTTTCAGGCTGTCTTCAGTGAATGCTGTTTCATGCTAGTACAGACATCTGTGTCAGGTGGAGAATACATAGGTGGTGGTATTTGGGAAAGGCATTGGATATCAGATAACTGCATTCTCCTAGGTCCTACCCTCCCTTCGCTCTTTCCTCTTCTTTCTCTTTGTTCTTGCTATAGTTTAGACCAAAGTGTTCTGCTTTACATTTCTGCAAACTGCTGTGGACTAGATTGAAGTCCTTAGTGGACAATCTGCTTGATTAAAGTTCCCCTAGTTCTAAAGAACTTCTTACCACACCTGAGGGAGGCATGGGGGTGGGGAGCATTCTTACAATTATCTAGATGATCAGATTTCAATATCTAACACTTTTCTTACTAAATCCCATAGAGTTCTAGCCTTGCCCAAGGCTCAAACAAAAGTATAATTGTTTCACTTTTAAATGCATAATAGGGATTTCTTCCTCTCACAGTGAATGGCTTATCTCTACTGTGACCACCTAGGCTTAGCTAAATTCACCATTTAAAGTTTCTCTTTTGTAACACCCACTGTCCAGAACAAATTTCTGTTAGTTACAACTCTTGAAGTTGCACATGAGAAGGAAGAAACTCGAAATGTCTGAAATGCAATTATTGGCTCACATACTGAAAAGTCTAAGGTAACTCTGGCTTGAATCCTGAACTCAAAGAATGTCATCAGTTCTTTCTCTGTTTTAATTTTCCTCTGAGTTGGTGGCCCCTTACTTGGTGGTAACAGCAAGGTAGCCCCCAGCAGCTTAAGATTCATTATGTATCCACTTAATATATACCGACTATCCGCAGTTTATGGTAGAGAGCGAAATACTGGAGGACATAAAAGCAGTGAAAGTACTTAACGAGAATAAGACAGTGGGGAATGGGGGGGGTGAAGAGAAGAGGATAGAGAAAGATAGCAAGAGAACAAATAGAGAGGCAGGACGTTAGTGAGACACAGATATGGCTTATTACCTGTTGATGATGATGTGTATAGTATTATCAACTGGTTTGGTCTGAGAAGTATTTCATGATGGATAAAGTCTTTTTACAAGAAAAATGAGAAATAGTGATTGTTTAAAAAATTAATTGGAATAACAATAATAATGATCGGAAAAAACAATGAAAATATATTGAATGATGAAGTGGGGAGTTTAATGTCTCTGTATGACTGACATGCATGGCAATCCCATTTGAAAAAGCAATGTCATACGCTGTAACGTTACATGCAATTCAATGTAATATAAGCAAGATTATGATGATAATAAATTTTAAAAAGAGAAAAAAAAGATTCATAATATTTAGCAACACTCACAGGAATAGCTTCTTATTTTCAGAGTGCAAGTATCAGTAACAGAGGACTCTGACTACCTGGCTTCAGTTAGGCACCTACTTCTTCCAAGAATCACCATTGCTCTGTGTGTGTGTGTGTGTGTGTGTGTGTGTGTGTTTGCACACGCACGCACATATTCGAGTATGCACTGGTAGAAAAAGAGTGTTCTTAGGCTGGCCAAATACAAGTTACATTATATCAATCTCTGGGATGGTGTGGAGGAACAGGACAGCCATGTACCATGACTGACAGCCCCATAGGACCAGACAGAATTGGAGAGAGATTATTGCCCAGAAGACGGGGCAGTCAGAAACCTTGCACTATGGAGGTTCCTGATATTAAGTTTCCAAGCATTACTCTCACCACATAGAAATGAAATGGTATTTTGGTTCCATGTTTCTAATCCTGACTCCATAGACTATCTAAATTATTCCTTCTTTTCTGAATTTCAGGTTAGGCTCTATTTTCTATTTGTTTTAGAATATGTCTTATTTTATATGTTTCTCTTCCAAATTACTTCTGAAAACATTTGGTCTTCTATCATAATTTGAAGACTCATCTTTTTGCTACTATTTTATTCTGACACGCATAGTGCAGTGGTTAGCAACATGGATTTCACTATCAAGAAAACCTGGCCTCAGACCTTGGCTCTATCATTTACTGAATATCTTGTAGTAATTTACTCAATTTCTCTTAATTTTCCTATTCCATGAAATAGGAATAATAACAAGACCTTACCTATAATCACATTGTATTAAATGAAATAATCATGTAAAGATTTTAGCACATTATTTGTCTTGTAAGAAAGACTCAGAAAGGTTTACTATAAATGTTTACTGTTACTAATAGGAATGAATTAGAACTTATGATCACTCTGGGAAAGATAATAATTGCAAGAAGGCATAAATATTTTAAATATGGATTGTCTTTATAATTTCTAACTTCTGAAGAGTCACTTGATTACATTTCACAAGTAATTTTAATGCCATTTATTTGTAGTTTTAAATATGAGAAGACCAAAGAAATACTAGGCTACTCAGGAGATAAATTCATTAATAACATATTGACTGATACACAGTGTCATTAAAGTGTACCCACCTATGCTTTGTTTATAATAACCCATCAAAATCTTACAGTACTATTGACAAAGACTCTTCCTTGACCTATTCTAGACAGTCTCCTCTGACTTCTCAATGAGACCCTGACTTTTGGATTTCTCTATTTATCCCTGTTTAGCCCAGTTTTAGCAAGAATCCTGCTGAGTCAGCTTAGCAAAAATCCCCCATCCTTGCTATCTGATCAAATTCTTCATCCCCACCCACAGTATCTTATCACTTTGACCTGCCTTCAGTAATAAACCTGTCAAGTCCACTTATCCAGACGCTCCCTTTACCTCTGATGTTTCTTCTTGATCATTTTCCTTCCACTCCCCCACGCCCACTTCTTCCCTGAGTCTTCACTTGTCTTAGTACTCAGAGTTGAGACTGACCTCTGACTCCTACTATGAAGCCCCAAAGTAGTATCCCCACTCAAATAAAGTCTTTATTACCACCTTTATCAAGTATCATGAGTAATTTTTTTTATATTATGTGACAGGCAATGTGCTTTTTTTTACAAAAGGTCTGTATTAAGGCTCCAACTTCTGTTGAATGACAAGAGTGCTATTTGCACATTCTGCTAACAATGAAATATTATGCAATTAACATAAAGGACTATTTGAGTGGATTGAAGGGTGAGCAGCATAATGAGAAGCTAATTACAGGGAGAGATCCTGGCTGCAGATATTTGTAGAATATTTCTTTTCTGACAACATGCAGAATATTTATGTGGCATTTACGTAAATCAACTGATTTCTGGGATGAAGTAGTTCACGTAAATTTGTTTTCCTAAAGAAGAAATATTCTCTGTGCCCATTATTTTACAGTTTAATTTTATCTTCTTTTATAATCAACCAAAATACCAATGTTGATTTTTCCACCTGTGCCTATAAGTAGAGCTGGGAAAGATCGATATGAAAGTACTCTATCAGAAAGTATATGGAACTTGTGGATTATTGACAAACTATTTTCTGACTCAGTCTGTGATCATTTCTTGCCCAGGAGACAAAAAGGTAGTTTTCCCTACCAATGACTCAATCTTGGCTTCAAAGTGTCTAAGAATAGCTCATAAATTATGACCACAGCAATGCTTCCCCACCCCTCTCCTCTCCACCCTGTCTGACTTCCAAGAGGATAATGTAATATCTAGAACCATCTGAAGTAAACTCAGGAAAGTGAAATTATCATCAACAGATCTTGAATACTTACGAAGTGGAGACTGGAATTCTTATGTTATCTTCGGTAAGTCTAGGTACTAGTTAAATGAATTTAGAAGCTGGCCATGATATATAGGTTTATAATTGGTTATCGTATATTCCAACAAAAACATCAGGTTCCATTGTCTAATATGCAGTTTGACAGTGGGACAGAAGATACGAAATCTACACTGCCCAAGACTATCTCATTTGAATGGTCATGGTAAATAACTCTGAAATGTATTGTAATAAAAATTTACCTTTGTACAGTACTTTTCAGTTTTCAAATGACCCTTTCTTCTATTATTATCTTCTCCATTACACTGTGAACATTGAGAGCAGAAATGTTGTTACCTTGGACTTTCAAGTTCCGTGGATGCTCTCTAAAAAGTTCTTGGGATGCTGGCTATAGCCAGGAAACACCCCTCGTCACAAGTCTGGACTTCCACTCTGCAAAGCTCTCCTATTCACTTCTAAATGTAGTGGTCTTGGCTGTGGAGGTAAATCTACTTCCTGCAGTCGCTACTCTGTGATGCACTACTCTTACCTATTTAAATGTTTATTTTCCGAACAACTGCTTGACAGTTCTTCATATTAAATCTTATTAAATTCTTCACATTAAATAAGTAGTATGGTTTCTCTTTCTTGACTGGACCCTGACTACTAGAAAAGAGAACTGAAATAATGTCGAGGAGACTGGAATAAGAGCATTGACTGAGTTCATTATTTCATAAGCCTAACTATGTGGTCTACATGTACATTGTTACACACAAGGGCTTTTTGTCTAAAACAGACTTTTCCATTGGGAATTTGCTACTAAGTTGCCTCAACTCTCAGACTGCATACTTGCAGTTAGTGAATATATTAGGGCTGTAATAATAACAAAGAATGTTCTGGCTAATGTTCTTAGAAATGGATGCCTTCAGCTTCAGTTTTTGGCACCTTATCTTATGGGTGACACTTCAAAGCTTTCTTATTCTTGTGACCAATAGAAGAAAGAGAAATAAATGAAGAATCTAAGACAAACGTATTTCCTTCAGGTCATTCTCTTGATAAAAAAAAAAAAAGAAATGCATAACTAATAGTCTGAGGTTATCAACTGCATTACAGGAGAAATGGTCAGGTAGATTGATCTTCTGCTTCTTAGAGTATTATTGAGCACTCTGGAAAGAAAACAAAACAAAAAGCTTTAGGTCTCTTTGTATGGAACAATAATATCTAACATTGAGGCATCTCTTCAAACAAAGTATTTCAGACATTCCGAAAAAATGTTTCCAAGGAGTTAGTGTATGAAACTTGCTGATTTAGTTTGCTTTGACCTAAAAACAGGCAACTCTCATAGAGACTAAGGTATTGCACAAACTATATTCAAGAATACAGTCTTGTTTCTTGTCTAATTTGTATCTGTCAAATAATTTCTAAATCCCATGCATAAACAAACTCCTAGTCAATCCGGTGACTAGGAGAAAAACTCAGCATTGTAATATTCCTTCTTTTTATATTCCTATCACTTATTCCTTTTTTTTAAAAATGAGAGATTTTTGCTATAGGGCATGTATGCCTTCCTGAGAGAGAGAGAGAGAGAGAGATAAAGAGACAGAAAGCAAAAACCTCCCCACGGGGAAAGGGGGTAGACACACTGCAATTCCTTCTCCTCTGTTCTCCTCTCAGGATTTTGGGCATGCACACACATATGCCCAGTGTGAATTTCAAGTAGCCAGGTCCGGGACTTGAACCATGGTCAGCCATATGGGAATCCAGCAATGTAGCCATTACACCATCTGCCGGTCCTCCAATTATTTCTTTTTTAAAAAATTTTTCTTTTTACTGATATTTCCAAATAAAGATTTTCTCTTTTACTGACCTTTTGTTGAAATACTTTCAAATAATTACTTTAGAAATGGAGAATAAATCTCCGAAAACTATGACTTCTTCATATTTCCATTTCCAACTCTAGCTCTGGCTTCTGAAGATAAGAATCATAAACATTCATAATATGCCAGACCCTGGGAGCATAGAGAACACCCAGACCCAATTTCCACTCTCGTCTCTTAAGCTGGATCTGCGGCTAAGCCACATGGCAGGGCACGGTGACTAGCGAAAGAAGGGAAGAAATAGAGGACTATGAAAGTCAGAAAGGGCAAGATAAATCTCAGATGGGGAGATCTGAAATAGAAAAGGTGATACTAGATTTAAGCAGTTACTTTAAAGTTTATGTCTTTCTTCCATGAACAAGAGAGACACAGCGAGATGGTAACCCCCAGCGGAGTCATCGTGTTGTAATCCAGCCTCAGTCAGGCCGGATCAGGGCACGCTTGTGCCTGGCATACTCAAGTCCTCCTGCAGTGAACCTGAGACCTTCCCAGGTAGGTCCGCCTAAAGAGCACTGTTCACCCCTGTACCCCCTCATCCCTGGGTTTCATTTAATACTAATGTATGTCATCACACAGCCATGAGGTAGCATGTTAACAGCAGTAGGATGCATGAGAATTAAGTGAGTGAAGATTGAAATAAGATCTACTCCTAAAATAGAACCTGGACTTAGGGACATGAACCAAGCTGTAGGTTCTCATTTCTGAAGAGAATGATCCATCAGAATGACCTGAGTATTTCTGAAAGCTTTGCCATCTGAAGACCAATTCCCAGGATTTCTGATTTATTGACTGGGGTCGCTGAGTGCACAGTTTTCTTTAACCCTTGTGGATGCCTGTGGAGGCCAACATCTGCGACTTCTCCGCAAGGATTTAGTGTCAGATAACAAAGGGCAAAGGCTGAGGAGCTGAATTAGAAACATCCGATATGACCAGAGTAGCTGTTCTGACAGGTGGAGGCAGCACAGCACAGCGTCAGGGAACCCAGGAGCAGAAAAGGCAGCGGATCTAGGGAGACCCGGGGAAATCATCCAGTCCCCTTCTACTTAGCCCTGGCTGCTGGGATTTGGAGTTTAGGACTTTTAGGTGAGACTATAGGGAGCTAAGTAAACCCCAGAGTTTTAAAGAGTTCAAGGCAAAATATGGTTATGAGCACTAAGGAAATATTCAAGATTTAATTACAAGACATGGGGATAAGATAAGAAAGGCAGAAACTATTATTAGAAGCAAGACCAGAAACACATTTTTTTAGTACATTTTAATTCTGATTAGCTGTTAGAATCATCTAAAAAGCTTTACTGTAATATATACTCCTAAGCCCCACACTGGGCGTACAAAATCAGGATCATGAAGATGGAAACATGAACTTTCTTATACAAGTTCTTTTCATTAGTTCTGGTATTACTCAGGTTTGAGAAGCAATGAATGAGGACTCTTGGGGACTAGCAGTTGGCATAATGCCTACGTCGCTGGACTCCCATGTGATCGACCATGGTTTGAGTCCAGGCCCCGGTGGCTTGAACTCACGCCAGGCATGTGTACATGCGTGCAAGATCCAGAGGGGAGAATGGAGGATGGGATTGTGGCGTGGCCGTTCTCCCTAGGAGGGTGATTTCTCACTTTCTGTCTCTCTGTCTCTCTCTTTCTGGTGTGCACACACACCCTATAGAAAAAAACTCTCAAAAAAAGAAAAAAAGAATGAGGACTCCTGTTCTCCATCCACAGCTCCACATTCTCCACAAGCACAGGCCACAGCTGAGCCTGTAGTGGAATCCAGTGGTAGATGCTGAGAAGCAAAGAAGCCTGTGGACCAGACTGTGGAGTGAAGGACCCCATGGCACAGAAAATCCCCACATGTCAGTTCAGCGAGCCTTGCAACAAAGAAGAAATTTCCAGCACAGGAAGTCATCAGTGTGTGCTGGCTGCTGATTTGTTTGTTCATATTTAAAGTAGTCTTCCTGCATAGCAATGCTCAAAATAGTAAAAATCCTTCTGAGCCTGTATGTATCTATGCAAAAATGTATCACGACTTTTCCGACAACCCAATAACATCAATTGGGTGGCTTATCAACAACAGAAATTTATTCCTCACAGTTTTGGAATCTGGGAAATTCAGGATCCAGCGCCCAGCAGATTTGATGTCTGTGGAGGGCCTGTTTCCTGGTTCAGAGGTCAGACCACCTACCCACATGGCGAAGGAACAAATGATCTCCCTTGGGCTTCTTTTGTAAATGCACTAATCTCATTCAGGAAGGCTCTGCCCTCATGACCTAACCACCCCTAAATTCCCCACCTTCTAATATCCTCATCTTGGAGGTCAGGATTTCAATCTATGAATTTGGGGAGTCACAAACATTCAGGCCTCAGCAAGCCTACTTTGCTGCTCCACACCAACAAAAAAATATCATTTTCCATTATCACTGAGCCTTCGCCTTCGCCTGTCTGAGGTTATTTTATGGAGTGACAATCGACAAAGAGCAGTGTTGAAGATGATGTTACTTGAACCAAAGCACTGGCAGCATGTAAAATATTTACTCATTCCAAATATTTTAATATCACACCATGATTCTTTAAATTGTATATTTATTCCATGTGTGAGACGGACAGAGATACAATACCTCTGACAAAGTATTCATGTTGCGATCCAGTCCCAGCTTCAGAGAGTCCAGATAGTGAGCACGTGCATAGCTGATATACTCAGGAAGGTCACCAGACAGGAGCCAGTAACCTCCCTAAGTTATTGCCCTGCAGAGTGTCGCATTTTACCACTGTACCACCATCCAGCCCCCACGTAATACTATTTTTTCAAACAAATTTTGCTTTTAATCTTTCATTTGAATTTATTTCTGTCTGAAACACAAATGGCTTTGATGAAATCACACAGAAGGAAAACATGAGCTTAAAAAGACAGTAACCTAGCTAAACTGCAAGCCATGAAACTTCTCTTTGTAAGGAGAGAGCAGTACAATCACAAGACAATCTGTATCGAAACCCAGCAAATTTATGCTAACTAGTGTCTGATTGCATGGGGTGCCACCCAGCTGAAATTGAGCCAGGCCACCTGATTCCTTCTTGCACTGGTAAAGACCATCTCTTATGAACCAGCTGCCATGGATGTGGTTCAGAAAGCTGTCCCTAAAAAGAACTCGGAGCCATCTGTGCTTGCAGTTCTATTAATAGGATGTTCTCCAAATCATAGACCTTTATCAGTAACCTCACATCAATACCTTCTCTAATGTGAGATTTGGAGAACATCACTTACCAGCTTTTCTTATGATCTCTTGGGTGGACACTATGCTTTGAGGGAAGGGAGGTCAGGGGTGTGGTGGGAAGCAAAGAAGTTGTGTATTACCTGCAGCCAGAAGCGTATCTTTTCCCCTTCATCTTGCTAGGGTCAGGTCCACTGATAGACACAAAGCTGTGTGTTAAATTGTAGTGAAGCACCTTGTAAATGTCAAATGCCATGCAAGAAACTGTACAAGGTTCTCTCATAATAGAAAGAGTAGTTTTCTCTTTTAGAGAAAGAAGAGGTAACAAAGGCTCATCATTATGTAACTTGCCCAAGCTGACAGATGCTTGAGTGCAGATCTAAGTTTTAAGCAGAGGTCCTGTGACTCCACACCTATGTTTGGTGAACTCCATCTTTTTATACTTTCTGTTTTCTTTCTTTTTGCTGTTTCTGGTTATTCTCAGAAACCACAGTTTTGATTTTGATTGTGACTTTTCTGGAGAGAGAAAGGTGAAATGACTAAATGATTAATACAATGAGGCTGACGTGGCCATATAATTACCTAAAATTTATCATTAAGAGATAGAGAGACTTAAAATATGGGAACATAATAGCAGAGGAGATGACACAGAAGATAGAGTCGAACCATGCAAAAAATGCATGTTTGAAAAACTTAAGAGAAATCGTAAAACACATTATAGGAAAGAATAGTTACTCTATTTACTTTTTTTAAAGTGACCTTTTGCTAAGGTCATGTTCTCTTCAAGACCATGCAAAGTTAGTAGATACAAGGCATGTTGTTAGAGCTGAAGACATCGCTGTGAAATATGAGGATAGCACCCCCATACTTAATGTGCTGGCAAGGAGAAAAACATAAAGAAGCCAAGGCCAACTACATGTCCCTTACGGAACTGACCCACTGTGGTTCTCTTATGAACAACATCAGACATGAGACGTGTCTAGTAAAGATGATAAAGACACTTCAAATACAATCTGAATTCAAGCATGTGACATACATGAACACAAGTATATATAATCCATCTATTTCATTGTAATTTGTGTGTGTGTGTATGTCGTGAGATGCTGCCAAGAATAGAAGAAGGAAGAGAAGTCATTGAGGCCAGCACAGGGCTGACCACAGTTCATGTTCCAGACACAGCAGGCAGCAGGAAAATTATGTCGGGTACATGTGCATGCTTGCCCAAAATCCCAGGAAGAGAATGAAGGAGAAGGGATTGTAGTTTGGCCATCCTCCCTAGGAAGTGATTCTCACTTTCCCTCTCACTGTCTCTGTTTCTCTCTGCAAAGTGCATGCCTATCATGCTCAAAACCTTTTTATTTAAAAAAAAAGTCATTAAAATATATTTTAGAAAATCTAATATGGAAGTTGAAGTGCAAATTAAGAGTACAAATAATCTAAGAAAAATAGTAATATAGTTTATGCAGTCTTTTACTCATGGGCCAGACAGTACTGTGTTTGAGGTTAATGATACTCAGCATCTACTTCAGTTCTAAATATACTTACAACTAAGTGAAGAAGACAGCAATGTTTTTAATAATGGCTGACATTCAAGGAAGAACCAGAAAAGACTTCCAAGAGTATGTAAATAAATATGTAAAACTGGAAATGAAAATAATGAAAATTCTTAGTATACATTTCGAAGAATAAAAAAAACTCAAAAAGAAAAAAGAAAAGAATAAGGAGAAAAAAATAAATTACTTAAGAGATAATTTAAAAATGAAGATAAAGGATGCTGAAGCTACTCCTAGGGATAAAATTTCTGTTTAGTAGCAACATATAGTTACCACCACATGCCAGTGGGAACTTAGATTGCACTGTGAAAGACTTTTGTATGACCCTCTGGAATAATTAGAGGACCCTAAAACCCTTCCCAGTGCTAAGGAGTAAGTACAAGTTCTTTTATGGCTATATTTTGTTTCATTTATTAATATTAAAACTAATAACATTAATTGAGGTATATGCTTCTCATTTTCTTATTTGTGTACAAATACTGCAGATAAGAGAAAGAATTTTCAAAAGTTAAAAAAAGAGAGACACCCTACAAAAGCATCAATATAAATTAATGACAGAATAATATCCTTATATATTAAAAGAAGACAAAGTAAATTCTGATCTTTAAAGAAAACTGAGGTACTATATCAATGGTTATAAAGAGGTGGGAGAAAGAGAAATGTCTCAGAATCATCTGTGTAGGTTTTACAAACCATGCACACACAGGCAGACCCCATGCACACAGGCACTGAGACAGTCCCAGAATCCAGAGCACTCAGTGATGTGCCTTCACGGCTGAGAATGAGGGCTGTAATGAGCGTCTACCACTTGATGCGCTCTGTCCTGGTCCTCACGTGTGCTGGGAATGATAAAGTCCCTGAGAAGATCATAAGGGCCATGGAAGTACTAGAAGAATTAAGCAAATAGATGTTTTATAAGATATGTTGACATTAGCAGTTTGTTAAAGCAAGAGAGTCAATGACCACCTCTCCAAGAGTGGGTTTAGAAAAGGCATGAGGTTAGATACAGCGGTGCTGCATTAATGCGATGCTCCAGTGCTGAAGCCGCAGGGAAGGCTCTGAGCGCCCTCCTGAGCCCTTCCTGTCTGTGCTGGGTGCACACGTGGGCACCCGTGGTCTGGTCTGACTGAGGCTGGAGGTGGAGCACAGCATGAAGACCCTGTTGGCGTGCCTCTCTCTAAAGTATAATAAATTTACAAAAGAGAGAGAGAGAAAGGTGTTATGTTGGTAGTTGGCCTCTGAATGTGTCACACTGAAAATCTTCTGAAGCTAATTTAAAAGGAAAGCAAAAACAGACCACCCACAAAACAAATTTCATATCATCTCTCTATAAAGAGGAAAAAAATCTCCTAATTACAGAAATGAAATCCTTTTGAAATCAATAAAAGACATGATCAGAAAAAAAAAGACAGAACAGCATTAGAAGAGAAACTTTCAAAATAATGTACTTTTGAGGCTCTGGAATGTGCAATCCATTTAGTGCTTGTAGAAAGTTTATTTGTTTCTGGAGAAATCTGTATAGTATCTCACAGTTCTATAAAGATCAAATTAGATAATAGAAGCAGGCATTAATTATTATACACAAATGCTATTTTTTCTAATTTCAGTTTAATTTTTTAATTAAACTGTTAAAAACTGCCTATAGTCTGTTATCAGGGTTAATCTTTCTTCACTTTTTTTTTTTTTAGAGAGAGAGATTTTTGCTATAGGGAGCATGTGCCCACCAGAGAGACAGGGAGAGGGTCAGAAAGTGAGAAACACCCCTCAGGGGGGATGGCCATGCCACAATTCCTTCTCCTCCATTTTCCTCTTGGGATTCTAAGGCATGCATGCACACATGCCCAGCATGAGTTTTTGTTGCTGTCGTTTTAGAGAGCTTTGTGGGTGATGTCTTGTTGTTGGTGTTGTTTTAGAGAGATTTAAGGTGCCCGTGCTCACCGGAGACAGAAAGTGAGAAATCACCCATGGGGAGAAGTGGTCATGTTGCAATCCTTCTCCTCCACTGTCCTCTTGGGATCTTGAACACGCACGCACATGCGCCTGGCATGGGTTTTAAGCAGCCAGGTCTGGGACTTAAACCACGGTTGACTACATGGGAGTCCAATGACATAACCATTACACACACATCTACTGCCCCAATCTTTATTCACTTTTTTTTTATGCATTCAATCACATTATTTAGCTTACAAAGTGAACATTTCAATATGTTTATTCACTTTTTAAACACAATAAATGAGAGAGTTTTCTTTCACTCTAGCCTATATATGTTTTAAGTTTGTTTCTTTACTTTCTGCAATAGTCCAATATTGTTTCTTTTACTAAGTCCTGTTTCTTCAAAGTAAAAAACAAGTAGGAGTGTTGAATCTCCATGTTAGGAAAAACACCAACACTTTTAATCAAGAGTTTTGCTTTTGTTTACTAAAACCACCTGCATATCTTTTTTTTACCTTTCCAACATTTGGGAGAGTTTTATATGCCCATGACTGCTTTCCTTTTGTTCCTTGAACAAGTTATTTTGGGGAATGTGCAGTTTCATGTGGAAACATTTGCAGACCCTTTGATAGCACACGATGATGACAGAACTTTGCCTCTGGTTATCTTCTGAGCCAGCAGATCTTAAATGTGCACAAACACAGCCTTTAGTGACCTTTGGCATTATGAACCTGCATGATTATCTTGTACTAAATTGGACCAAAGAAACCAAACAGTCCATTTTTGAGAGGGTTAACTCTACCATGGTTTGTACATAAATAGTGAAGATTATGTACAAATCTAAAATATTGATCAAGTCAAGCAAAACTTTCCTGTGATTTGATAATTATAGTAAGCATAAGATTTTACTTGAAATTTTATGTAGCTAATAAAGATCAAGAGGATGACTAATTTGCAATTGCCTGTCTAAGGATATTAAAGTTTCCAGAATCTGTTGTACTTTGGTCACTCTGGAAGAAAATTTGTATGACATGTTGGGATCCCAGACGAAAGATTACTTCAAGAATCTCTTTCCATAAATACTACTTCCGTGTTCATTATTAATTATGGATATATCTGTTCAGTAACAGTCAAAGACAAGGATTGCCTGAACTTGCATGAGAAATAACTTATTCACTGTAAAGCTATATGTAATCTAATGTAATATAAAGAAGATTATGATGATAACAAAAATTAAAAAAAGAAAGATATTCTATGTGTCCACTTAATATATACTGACTATTCGCACTTTCTGGCAGAGATAGAAATATTGGAGGGCATAAAAGCAGTGAAAATAGTTAGTGATTATAAGACAGTGTGGAATGGGGTAGAAGAAGAGAAGAGTATGGAGAAGGAGAGCAAGAGAACAAATAGAGAGGCAGGACATTAGTGGGGTTAAGATATGGTTTATTACCAGTTGATGATGACATGTATAGTATTCTCAACCAGATAGGTCTGAGAAGTAGTTCATGTTGGGTAAAGTCTTTTTGCAAGCAAAATGATAAATAGTGATTGAATATTTTTAAAATAATTGGCATAATAATAATAGTTTGGAAAAAAATGAAAAGCTATTAGATGATGATGATGGGGATTTTAATGTCTTTGTATTGATTGATATAAATGGCATTCCTTCTGGAAAAAGAAATGTAATACACTGTAAAGTAATATGTGATTCAATGTAATATAAACAAGATTATGATAATAATGCCCAAGAAAAAATGGAGGAGAAGGGATTGCAAAATTTCTCGCTTTCTGTCTCTATAATAGCAAAAAAAAAAAAAAAAAAAAAAACCTCTCCAAAAAAAAAAAAATTTAAAAGAAAAAAAAGAAATAACTTATTTATTTTAAATTTATTGAAGTTGGTAAAGACAGTTTGGCTTTAGGGAAGTTGATAGTTTTGTTAAAAAAGAGGGGGACCAGCAGTTGGCATAATGGCTATGTTGCTGGACTCCCATGTAGTTGACCACAATTCAAGTCCCGAACCCAGTGGCTTAAACTCACGCCGGGCACGTGTGCGTGCATGCCCAAGATCACACGAGGAGAATGGAGGAGAAAGGATTGCAGCATGGCCATTCCCCCGGGGGGTGATTTCTCACTTTTTATCTCTCTGTCTTTCTGGTGAGTACACGCACCCTATAGCATAAACCTCACACACACAAAGAAAGAAAGAAAGAAAGAAAGAAAGAAAGAAAGAAAGAAAGAAAGAAAGAAAGAAAGAAAAGAAAAGAAAAGAAAAATACCTCTATATATGGAATATATTTTAGCACTGTATAAAATAGCTAAATAATATTTTTTTCAAATATAATAAAGGAATAATCTAAGTTTTCCCAAATTATTTACACGTGAATTGATAATAAGATCAGATGTTTAAGGATCGGTTCAGAAATTTTATATAGTTCTCTCAACAAATAAAGTAAGTAATCCTTCAAGAGCAATCTCAATGTCCTCTTTGTGAAGGCTTTGAATTTCAAAGCATCTTCAGCATACACTCAAAGAGCTTTTCCCTAAGTGTAGTGGTTAAGGTGCTGGACCTTCATGTGGCCGGCTGTGGTTCAAGTCCCAGACCTGGCAGTTTGAAACTCACGCAGGTGCGTGTGCATGTGTACCCAAAGTCCCGAGAGTAGACTGAAGGAGAAGGGATTGTGGTGTGACCATTCCCCCTGGGGGATGGTTTCTGACTTTCTTTCTGTCTTTCTCTGTGTTTCTGGCTAGCACACATGCCCTCTACCAAAAATCTCTTTAAAAAAAAAAAATCAATAAATAAGGGACCAGCAGTTAGCATAATGGCTATGTCGCTGGACTCCCACCTAGTTGACCGCGGTTCGCGTCCCTGACCCAGTGGCTTAAACTCTCGCCGGGCGCGTGTGCATGCGTGCCCAAGATCCCGAGAGGAGAATGGAGGAGAAGGGATTGTGGCGTGGCCATCCCCCCTGGAGGGTGATTTCCTGCTTTCTGTCTCTCTGTCTCTGTCTGTCTGGTGAGCGCACGCGCCCTAAAGCAAAAACCTCTCCAAAAAAAAAATATATATATCAATAAATAAGAAGGCATCTAGATCAATCTTACTGCAATTAATTTGTGAGATGGTAAATTTAGGATACAAGTCAGTATCTGAAAGACACCAAAAATTCTGCGTCTTTGAGGCTGAAAGTTGTGTCCTTTCTGTCACTTCTCAGGTACTACCATAGGTCCTAGATATAGTAGGTACCCAATATGTTTAAAAATACGTCAAAAGCTGATAAATTTGTGACTTAGCATTAGATGCAATTGCTTATCTTTTAAGTAATATCCATAAATGACTAAGTCAAAGTTTTAAAATCTTAAATTAAAAAAACAATTTTCCAGAGCATCATTTATTGAATAAAATATGGAGACTAACAGTTGGATGGCAGCAAGAAGACCTTGTTGAGGGTGCTGTCTCTTTGTCTCTCGTGGAAAAAATGCAAACTAAATTTTCAAAATAAATGCTAACCTTTGGGATCCTTGGTTGCTTCTCCTATAGGATTCCCAGAATCCACATGACAACAAAATGTACACTCCACTGATATCAGAGTGAATAGAACATTGTGCTGAAATTTGATTTGACAAATAAATTCTACCCTATTTTATTACAAAAAAACAAAAACCTATAGAACATTATGGACTACAGAGCAAAATTCTAAGAATTAGTTCACTCAATAAATTGTGAATTATAATATTATCTTTATCCCTGAAGTAACCCTTGCTTATGACACATTCTAGCTGGTGACTCTTCTGTGAGTTTCTGCACTAGGTACCAAGACAAAATCATTATTTTATTGTTGTTAAAGAGTTGGTTTGTAGGCAATAAAATCAAGCAAATCACTGCATTATCATCATCAGTCCAACTTAATCATATGTTGATGAAATACATTTTTTGGTTATTTGAAACATTATACAAAGACAGTATTTAATTTTAAATAGAAAAAAAGTGAATGTTTTGAACTTATTCATTTATTCTAGTTCTTTCATTCTGACTAGGCTTAGGAAAGCAGAAAAGCAATTTCCTTACTCAAAATAATCCCACAAGACTCATTTCCCCAACAAAGACTCTCAAATCCCTGTTAAGTCTATGACTAACAGAAATAAAGACAAAACTAGTGGTACAAACATTAGCGAGCATGTACTATAACATAGTTTTCTTTATTAAACGAATTGTTCCATTTGTGAAATATTAGTCTAGACTAAATCTATTTGGAAAGAAATTCGGGATTTTATCAATTTCAGTGGGCTTATCAGATGTTAGGTAATACAATGGGAATTATACACTGGGTCTCTGGAGACAATACAAATACCTTTGAGGGATTTCCTATGTGGTAAGAAAGCAAGGATGCCAGTTATTAGAACAAAATTATATTCCATTTTCTGTCCTCTTTATACACACACACACATATAAATATATTTGATTTATATATATGTACACACACACGCACAAATACTCATTATATTGGGTCATCGTCAGAAAACTTGCATCATGAGTTCTCCAATGATGACCCAATTTGTGTATTTATATATATCATCATCAGTCCAAAGTGTTTATATGTTGATGAACATTATTTCAAACTTTATACAAAAACAGTATTTACTTTTGAATAGTTAAAAAAGTGAGTATTTTTAACTTATTCACTTATTTTTGTTGTTTCATTTTGATCAGACTTAGGAAAGCAGAAAAGCATTATAAAACAATGGCAAATACAAAGAAGGCAAAATTAAATAAAAGAAATTTTCTTTTACCTCATTGGATTTGCCTAGTCTTCACATGGACTAAAACTGTTAAATATGTTCCTTGTTAAGAAACTAATGTCTAGGGACCAGCAGATGGCGTAATGGTAATGTCACTGGACTCCCATCTGACCGAACGTGGTTGGAATCCCAGACCCAGAGGTTTGAAACTCATGGTGTGTGTGTGTGTGTGTGTGTGTGTGTGTGTGTGTGCTCAAAATCCTGGGAGAATGGAGGAGAGGGGATTACAGCATAGTTATCACCCTAGGGAATGATTTCTCACTTTCTGTCTCTGTCTCTTTGGCAAACGCATATGCCCTATAGCAAAAATCTCTCTCTTAAAAAAAGAAAAGAATGTCGAGAGTGGATGCATTTGTTTAAGTTTAGAGTTTCCCATATATTATTTAACACCTCATGGGGAAAGGGACCATAAATCCTAATTCATCGTGTTAATAAACATCACATGTACAAGTTACACTGTAGCAAGTGTGAGTTCCCACGTCTCCCTTAAAGCTTTCTTTGTTTTGTCTATTGCCAAACGAAGGACATAATAGGTGCTAACACAATTTAGATCAAGAAGAGTATTTTTCTAGGAAACAAAGGTAGTTGGGGGAGGGAACGTAACTACCAAAGAGGCATCTGATTAAATGAAAGAAGCCGGGGTAGACAGAAGCACAGAGGATAACATGATGGTTATTTTGGTCCAATGAGTATTGACCACAGAGAAAAAAGGTTTACATTGTCACATTTACTCCTATCTGACAAAATCTAAAGGTTTTTGGGTCATCATGTACCTGGTTCTATCAAAATGACTTTCAGATGTCACAAAACTATATAATTTATCTTTGGCTGAAGTTAATCAAATAAACTAGGAGGTTTTTGAGGGCCAGGTTGACCCTGACCTGTATGTATTCATTCTCTATGGCTTGTTCAATGAGAAAACTATTTCAGTTTTAGGCCATCTTAAAAATAACAGAAGTAACATTTCACAAGAACCTATACATTAGGTAGTGGAGAAATAGCCATTTTCAAATGGCTTTTCTTCCCTCCAGTTAATTACATTCATTGTGTTTGATGTTAGACTTTCAAGCTGGCCAACATTTGCAGAAACAAGAAAAGAAAGACTACAGTGAGTGGTCATGAACGCCGTTCTAACAGGGCAGGGAGCATACAGCGCAAGAACATGGTGAGACCAACACATCTAGCATAGGGAATCCAGATACCCAGCTTCACCTTGGAGGAGCACAGGGTTATCCTGGGTGACAAGATAGAGGGAAGAACCTTGCCCGACTCTACAGTGACAGCTGGAGAAGTCATTCCCTGCATAATATGAAAAATAAAAATGGATGGCTTAAAAAAGAGGTTCTTTCTTTTTTACTCTCATCTATGCATCATTAATGATTCACTCTTAAACTATTGAGATTAAAATGAGCAACACTTAGGTTAAATGATGTGAACTATAACACATTCCATTACGATTACAAACTCATTTATCTTGTTTCATGAATAATCTCCAAAACTCCCATTTAAGCATGGTCAAAATGTTTTATCATTCATAAATAAATTGTATATTTTTCACCTTAAAAACACTTTTATCAAAGTTATATATTACCTATTTAGTCAAACAGTTCTACAAGGTTATGGAAACACACATTTACGGAGTCAATAGTTTGATCCCACTTAGTGAGGAGAAAAATGACTTCCTTCTACATTCCTCCCCTTCTGCTCACTCTCCACCTCTCTGTAATCTGCCGAGACAGCCACTCTCTGAGTTCTCAGTTGTAGGCACGATCCATGGACTGGACATTGTGGAAGCCAAGGACTTACTTCTTTGTGTCCACCACTACCACAGGCACACTTTTTCTCCACTCTCACAATATTGTAACATCGTCACTGTGGTTGGTGTAATGTGAAGTACTATACCATTACGTCCAATGGTGACTCGTGCACTTGTTTTCTCCCTGAAGTTCTGTTTTATTCATTTGCTTAGTTTACTATATACTTATTATTATTTTATCTCCCTATTTCCCATATGTTCCCTGCTTGTGTAATTCTTGTCTCATAAAGTTGAAACATGTTGCATATATTCTATTGATTTCACCACTTGGAGACAACTCTGAAAGTCACCTTACTTAGTCCAACAAGAACTCCTTGCTTTCTGGCTGTGCTCTACATTAACTTTCCTGACCGTAATTCCGAGCATCCCCTGCCTGTCTCTCGTATATTTCACATCCTTTTATTTTTAGTGAAACACATTGTCCAGTAGCTTCCAATAAAGGGCATGGACCTTGCTTTACAATCATCTAGCTTCAAGGGTTGCTAATGAGAAAACTGATTACATCTTGTTTCTTGATTTTATTTTTTAAGCTAAGCTTTTTCTTTTTTGTAAGTGGTCAGAATCCTCTTGTTCTAAATTTTCTGAAATTCCACAGTGTTTTACTCATGTGGGTTTTGCTTTCATTTATTTCACAGAGTACCTCTGTGGACATTTTCAATATGAAAATTCAAGTTTTTCAGCACTGGGAAATTTTCTTGAGTTTTTTTTTTGGCAATTTTTAAATTTTGGTTTTCTCCATTTTCTCCTTCTAAGTTTTGTATTATATGAAAATTGGTCTTACCATACAAATCTAATTTCCTTAACCTTTTGTTCATGTTTTGATATCTTTTACCTATTTTGTAAAATCTTACTTTATGTTTTGAATCTCTTGTTCCGTTTCTCAGTTTTGCCATTATATATTTAATTACCATAACCTCTTTCTTCTTCTTTGATTGTTCTTTGCATAGTACTGTGCTCTTATTTCATGGATACAATATCTTTCCTTTTGTTTTTTCTACCCTCTCCATCATCTGTTTGTTTGAATTTTTTTCCAAATTTTGTAGTAATGTTTTATTTTTACTGCTGTTAGTTTTTGATTGGTAGTTTTGTTATTCTTGGGTTTTTTTTTTTTTCTTTCATATAAAGTGTCTTTAAGATGTCTGCTTAGTCTGAACTACCAGGTCATATACAAAAGAGCTGACTGAGGGGCCAGCAGGTGGCATAATGGTTAAGGCACTGAACCCCAATTGGCCAACTCTGCCATTTGAGTCCTAGAACCAGTGACTTGAAAATCATGTCAGACACATGTGTGTGCATGCCCAAGAGGAAAAGGGAGGAAAAGAGTTTATGGTGTGACCATTTCCCCTAAGGGGTGATTTCTCACTTTACTTCTTTCTCTGTCTCTCTCTGGCAAGCACATGGGCCCTAAGACAAAAAACACCACACAGACAACAACAAAAAAAACACTAATGGGAGTTTTGCACATATACAGAGCATGAACTTCATTCTGAGCAGTAAAGTCTTTACTTTGGTAGTGGTAAGTCCTGAAGGAAATAATAAGCAGTCCTTGTAAAATAACTACCTCATAGGACATTATTACAATTTCTACAAGAGAAGAGATAGGAACTTTGTAAAAGAGTAGAGCAATAAATTATTTTATTGGCTTTGAACACTTGGCAGACTTTAGGATTTGATCTCAGCTTCATCAGAATCTTCTTGCATTTTATCATCTTTTTTTTTTTTTTTTTTTTTTTTCAGAATTCCACTCCTTGGGACCAGCAGTTAGCATAATGGCTATGTCGCTGGACTCCCATGTAGTCAACCGCAGTTCACGTCCCGGACGCGGTGGGTGGCTTAAAACTCACGCCAGGCACATGTGCGTGCATGCCCAAGATCCCGAGAGAATGGAGGAGAAGGGATTGAGGTGTGGTCATCCCCCCTGGGAGGTGATTTCTCTCTTTCTGTCTCTCTGTCTCTGTCTGGTGAGCACACGCGCCTTATAGCAAAAATACAAAACAAACAAACCAAAAAAAAAAAAACTCTCCAAAAGAATAAAAAAAAGAATTCCACTCCTTCACATTCAGATACTAACAAACTTAAAAATCCTGTGAGGGCAGGAATTTAATTTGTATTATTTTTCAGCCAAGTGCAGAAATTGACTTTGGGTTTAACTTTTGGAAACCTTGATCCTGTAGCTATAATAAATAAAGATTTTATTTCAGAAAGACAGAGAAGCTTTGGACTTTTACTTGGGCCTTGATCCTGATAAGGAAAGAAGTTGTTTCTTAAGGATGAATAAAGAGAATTTATTTTGTCTTTCTTTTCTTTTTTTAAATTTATTATTATTATTTTTTTTTTAGGTTTTTGCCATAAGACATGTGTGCTCACCAGAGGGACAGTGAGAGGGAAAAGGAAGCTATCACCCCCTAGGGTGGATGGCCATGCTGCAATCCCTTCTCCTCTAGTCTCCTCTCAGGATTTTGGACAAGCACACATATACATCTGGCATGATTTTCAAGCCACCAGGTTTGTAAATAATTTTTACTTAATTTAAACTCTGTTTCTTGGGCTGCTTCCATGGCCTGGTGGTTGGAGAAGCTAGATCCCACTTGGCTGACTACATGTTTCGAGTTTCAGTCCTGGCAGTTCAAAAAACATGCTGGATGCCTGTGCATTCATGTCCCAACCATGATAAGATGGAAAAATGGAGGAAAAGGGATTGTAGTATGACCATACTCCATTTGGGGAGGGGTGCTTTCTTCCTCCTTTCTCTTTGTCTTCCTGTATTCTCTGGCAATTGCACATTCCCCCTGGCAAAATAATATTTAAAAAGAAAAAAAAAAAAAGAAAGAAAATTCTGTTTCCTTCCCATTTGCTTCAATATTTTTATAATATATTTACCCATGATAATCCTGTAATGGATAAATTAGCCTATTAGTTTTTTCCCACTCTTCCCCACCCCTTAATGCTCTACAAGAGAGGTTTCTAAAGACAGTTAAATAATTTAGTTAATTGAGATCTATAATAAAGTCATTGGGATCTTTTCATGAGTTTGAATAAAATGTTGAAATTTTCTATTCTGGTCAAACAAACATTCCACAGGTGGGGTAGGAGATAAGATCTAAACTGATAGTCCCTAAATGTCTTAATATTAAAAGTTTCAATTGTTATAATTACTAAAGTAATAATTAGTTCTAAATAACACTATTTAATTTCTTTAAGGAAATAAAAGCAAAATTATTAGATATCAAAAACCACATGGAATTCAGTATCTGTAACTATGCTCTTCAAGTTTCCACTTGAAGTATCATTCAAAAGCCATGATAGATTACTTCTTTTGATAAGTGAAATTTTAATGCATCTGTGACAAAATTAAAATTCAATTCGTTTTTAAGTCCTAAATGCCCATTAAACTATTCATTCATCTCTAGAGAGATTTGTTTAGATTTGTTATTATGTATTGCTTCTGTTGTCATTATTATCCTTGGGGATAAGGATTCTATTGAACCTGTTTGCTGTTATAAGCTAAGTGCCTATGACCCTTATTGACCCAGATTCATCGCTCAGTGAATACTTGTGAAAGGAAGGTAGAAAGGAAGGAAGGGATTTCCCTTTGATTCAGATTTTCCTCCAAATGTGTGAGCTCTTTCCAATATAATAGAATTGCGTATTTATAAAGTGTTTTCAAGTTTACTTATTTATTTATTTATTTTAATGATAATAAAGAAGACATTTATTTTTCATACTCATTTGGGGGAAAGGAGAAGTCAGTTTGCCCTACCTGGTGAAGGTCTTTCTCCAAAGATTCTCCATTAATTCCATGGAATCGGAGAGGTTGCTCCATCTCAGATAATTTTGTGTTCTGAATTCATAGAATGAACTTCCTTTGAAGAGTGGTCAAAGGGTGAGCCTTTGTGAGCAGCTTCATTGGTGCATAGCCAGACTCCCTCTCTGGGTGAAGCTTTTTCCACACTGGCCATACAGAAAAGGTGTCTCTCCTGTGTGGCGGGCACTGTATACGGAAGCCATCTTGAGCTATCCACCACCTTGGAAACCATCAGATTTCACTTCCTCACTGAGCGAACCGTTTCTCAGAAATCATGTGACCAACCGTTCTCCCGTGGGGGGGCGATTGGGTTCCTAGGCAACGGGAGAGATCCACCCACACCAATAATTGGTTCATACTGTTCTATCTCATTTGCATTTCGGGCAACGAATCGGTGCCCACCAGCCTGTATATAACTCGACATTCTTCCTCAATAGACAGAAGAAGACTTGATCAGCACCTCGTCTTGTCTCCACTCTGTGTGTCTGTGTGTTTGTCCCATCTCTCACTCCCTCCCCCAGGAAACCTGTTTGACTGTCCTGCGGGTCGGGACACTCCTGTGTGAATTTTGCGATGCAGAACACAATTCCCCCTTGTGTGGAAACTCTTCCTGCACTGGCTACAGGCATATGGCTTCAGGCCTGTATGGACTCTGATGTGAACAATTAAGCTTTCTTTCTGACTGAAGGCTTTTCCACACTGATCACATCTGTAGGGCTTCTTGCTGCTGTGAACTCTTCTGTGAACAGCAAGGTTACTTTGACTCCTGAAGCTCCTCTGACAAATAGCACACTCGTAGGGTTTCTGTCCAGTGTGGAGTCTCTCATGGACGGCCAGACTACCTGGTTGACTAAAGCTTTTCCCACACTCCTTGCACTGATAGCGCTTCTCTCCTGTGTGTATTCACTGAAGTATAACAAGATTGCCTTTGGCCCTGAAGCTTTTTCCACAGTGGGTGCACACAAAGGGTTTTTGACCAGTGTGGATTCTTTCCTGTATGCTAGACTACCTTTTTGCCGGAAAGATTTTCCACATTCTTGGCATTCATAGACCTTCTGTCTTACTCCAGGTGAAATCTTCCTGTAGTGTCTTAGAATCTGGGGATTTTTGTTCCAGCTTCTCTCTTCTGAAAGAATTCTGGAAATCCCAAATTGAGGATCCTGTGGCCTCAGAATGATCATATTTGTGGTGGACTTCTGTCATTACATTGAAAAATGTTACATTCTGGGTGTATCTTCCATGACAGTCCAGCAGGGTAGCTGTTGGAAATCCAAACATGTCCACTGCTGCTCTAAGTCCTTAGTCACCACCTCTTCATATGATCCTTCCATGGGCTGTTCCTGAGCACCGCAGTGACGTGCACCTGCAGACACAAAACTCAAGTTTATTCATGTATTTTCACATGCACTTTTTTTGGGTTTTTTTTCAGTTTTTTATGTATTTTTTATTATTATTCATACATTAAATTGCTATACATCATCTAGATTGTGAAGAGACTTTACCCAGCATGATATACACCTCAGTCCAGCCCAGCTGAAACTTTAAACTATAGTTTCAGGACCAGCAGTTTGCGTAATGGCTATGTTGCTGAACTCCCATGTAGTTAACTATAGTTCGAGTCCTGGACCCAGTGGCTTAAACTCACGCCAGGCGCATGTGCATGTGTCCAAGATCCCGAGAGGAAAATGGAGGAGGAGGGATTGCGGCGTGGCCATACCCCCGGGGGGTAGATTTTTCACTTTCTGTCTTTATGTCTCTCTCTGTCTCTCTGGCACATGTACCCTGTACAAAAATCTATCCAAAAAAAAAAGCCCAACAACTATAGTTTCTACAGTAGATTTCCTTACATACTGAGCAATTTTAAAGACTCCAGTTGACAGCTAGCAAAGAAACAGGGACCTCTGTTACACTGATACAAGGAACTGAATTCTTCCAATAGCCTAAATGCATGATCTTAGAAGCGTTTCTCCCCTTTGCCTCTAGATGAGAGCCCAGATAGGTCTCTTGATTTCAGTCTCAAGAGACCGTGAGCAGAGAACCCAGTTGATCCTGCCCAGAATTTGATCTAGAGAACTGTGAAATAATAAATGTAGTGGCTGTTTTAAGCCACTAAGCTTATGATAAATGTCCTATGCAACAATAGAAAACTAATAGAAATGTCATACGATCACAGAGGAGATAATAATTTTGGTCAGATCAGTAAAGAAGGCTTTGTGAAAGAGGAAACGGTCTAAAGATCAAATAGGATTTTACTAGGTTGTATGATCCACGGCAAAAAAAAAAAAAAAAAAAAGTGAGAAAACTGGATAAGCTATACTATACATGTACATATATGCTCCCTGGATATTATTTCATGTTTTGGCATAATGAAAATAAAACTGCAATGCACTATAAATGCTTGAAAAACAGTAAATGCCAGCTAGTTTCCCTAATTGTAAAGTGAAACTCGCTGATAATCATCTTAATCCAGTCTGTATTTATGTCAATCACTAAAATACAGACTTCCTTCCTAAGCTTATGTTTGCTCAATGCTGTATCTCTCTCACCTTAAATTGGACATGGAATAAATCAATCTGATGCATAAAGAATGTAAGTTTGGCATGATTAATACCCAGAGTGAAGGTTAATGGCAAACTATTGAATAATGTTTTTGAACAGAGTATCTGTGTTTACAATAGTTCATGGATCAAAAATAGATGGTGCTTCTCTTTTGTAAGTTAAAAAATACAATTTTGATCATGGGGACAAAACAATTATGGTCAGGAAATAATTTCTGTCATGTCAGTAAAGAAAGCTTTGTGAAGGAGGAGATGGTCTGAAGATCAGATAGGAATTGGAAAGATCATTGGAATTGTTTTTCCACCAAGAGGTAGCATTTATACTTATTGCACTAAAGGAACCAGATAAATCAGAAAAATGTTCTGTAGTTGACCAGGAACACCACAAAAAAAAAGTATTAAAAATACATGATGGAATTATCAGTGAAACAGCAAGGTCTATGATGTTTTAACTCACTCTAGTCTCATCTCTCTATCCTCAAATCCACGGTAGTCTTGAAAATGAGCATCTTACAATCATGATGAAAATTGGCAACCTCGCAGTTTTTTGAATAGGCAGAAGAGGTTCAGGGGGAGGGTAGGAACAGAGCATGAGTTTTTCCAAACCTTATTCTCAATGAAATGTCATTGTTTGACCTGTCTACAAGTTTTCTGGAACATCCTACTCGCAAAGCTTCTGTTTATTTGACCTAATTCAAAACAAGTTCAGGATGAACAGCTTTTTCCTTGGGATATTTATCCAAAATAATCAGCAGCAATTGCTTAACATCACAGGTGTTTGAAACAATGATAACAGTGAGAATGAACAGCCAGCTAGACCAAAAACCTAAAAGGAAAATCTGGAGAATGAGATGTCCGTGGTGGAGGTGTGTGAAAATTCTGACATATTCTGGGAACCGAGAAGGTCATTTTCATGCGAAGGGTTGTGGTAATGCCCAGGAAACATTGGAGATGGCTCTATGCTCTCACTTCTGGTCGACCACCCTAAGGCTCCATGAAAACAGGATATGAAGGCTAAGGTGGAGATGTCAAGCCCCTCCCTAAGCACTGAAGACATGCTTCCAACATACACGCGGAGAACCTCGGCAAAGACTGGGAGATACTCTGGTCTCAGTTCTCAAGGAAATCTGTGTCCAGTCAATAACTGATCACTAAGCTAATGGAACAGAGACTTAGTGACACATACAAGCAAGAATATAAACTTTACAGACCAGGTAAGGAAAGTCATTTACCTAAGAATCACAAAAATAACACATATGAAAACAAAAACCACTGGACTAGTGGAGATCTTCTCAATCATTAAAGACTCTCCCTAAGAAATCATGGATGTTGGATTCGCCTAGCAAGACAATAAACTAGTATTGTAAAAATGTTTATAGAACTAAAGGAAGGTATGAAAACAATGTCTCCACAAATGCAAAGTCAAAAAAGATACACGTTATTAAAAACAGGAATTTTGGAATTGCAAAATATAATAACCAAAGTGATTAAATTTACTAATAATGCTCAATAGCAGATTTAAGTGGGCAGAAGAAAAAACAATTGGTAAATTGGAAAATAGAAACAAGTTAGACTATCCATTGAGGGGGATAGAAAGAAAAATAAGGAAGAGAGATGACTCAAATTACTAAAGCCAGGAGTAAAGGCATATATATTACTATTATCCTTAAAGAAATAAAAAAGATTATAAAAGAATAGTGTGAACAACTATGTACCACCAAATTAGATCATTGAAACAAAATGGACGGTTTCCTAGGAAGTCACAAACTGCCAAAATTGACTCAAGAATAAAAGAAAATCTGAATAGATATACAAAAGCAAATAGATTAAATTAGTAATCAAACTACTTTCCATTAAGAAACTCCCAGGACCAGACTGCTTCATTGAACATTTAAAGGCTTAACCCCAATCCTTCTTAAAACTCTCCAAAAAAATAGAAAAGAACACTGTAACACATTCTATGCCACCAGTATTATTTTGATATCAAATCAAAGATATCAACAGGAAAAAAATTTAGACTAATATCTTTTATTAATATAGTTGTAAAAATCTTCAACAAAATATGACCAAACTTAATCCAGCAGCATATTAAAAGGTAATAAAGGGACCAGCAGATGACATAATGGTTACGCCACCGGGCTCCCACATAGTTAACTGTAGTTTGAGTCCTGGACCAGGCAGTTTGAAACTCATATGGGACGTGTGTGCATGTGTTCCCAAAATCCCAAGAGGAGAATGGAGGACAAGGGATTGTGGCATAGCCATCCCCCCAGGGGATGATTTCTCACTTTCTGTCTCTCTGTCTCTCCAGCAAGCACATGTACCCTATAGCAAAAATCTCTCTTAAAAATAAATAAATAAAAAGACAAATAAAAAATAAAAAAATATGTTGATTTAAAATAGGAAAAGAATTTGCAAAGGCATTTCTTCAAAGAAAAAATAGAAATGGCAAGAAGTACATGAAAACATGTTCAATAGTGTCATCATAAAGGAAATACAAACTTAAACCTCAGTTAGGTTCCATTTCACAACAGAATAGTAATACCAACAATATCCATTCAATGGAAAATAACAAGTGATAAGGATGTGGGGAGGCACCTTCAAATGGAAAATAACAAGTGTTGGTAAGGATGTGAAGTACCTTTATTCATTGCTCATGGGAATGAAAAATGCTTCAGCCACTGTGGAAAACAGTTAAGCAATTCCCCAAGAACTGGAATTCTCCCAAGAATGTGGAATTCCCATAGAACTCAACAATTGCAAGACAAATTGAAAGCAAACATTTACACAAAATCTTGCATATGAATGCTCATAGCAGCATTATTCTTAATAGCCCAAAAGTAGGAAAAGAAATCTTTATTAACTTGTTGAATGAGTAAACAAATTGTGGTATATCCATACAATGGAATATTATTCAGCAATAAAAAGGAAAGAAGCATTGATAAGTGCTACGAAGTGGATGAACTTTGAAAACAATATGGTAAGTGACAAAATCCAGACACATATTTTATACCCTCTTTCATATGAAATATCTAGAATAGGTGTCTGAAAGTAAATGTTGTCAGAAGTATTGGGACTGACTGCCAATAGGTATGAAGTTTCCATTTAAGGTGATAGAAATATTCTGAAATTAGATAATGGTGATAGATGTACATTATCAATGTGCCAAAAGCTGCATTGTATGCCTTAAAATGGTTAAAATGGTGAATTTTATTACATGAATTTTATCTCAATTATTCAAAAAAAGGAATCTATATCATGATCAAGTGCGATTTATTCCTGGCATACAATATTGGCTCAATATGCAAAAATAAATCAATGTAGTATACCACATAAATATAGAATATTCAATAAAGAATTAGCAACACTTTGCTCTTTTTAAAGAATTATTTATTTATGTAATTAAATCCATTTGCATTATTATTTTTTTAAATCTGACCTGAGAGACACAGACAGAGAGAGAAAGGGAAAGTGAGAAAAAAAGCTCCCAGCCACGTCCAGGACTAGAACTGCTGTCGGCCATGTGAGAATCCAGCTCCTTTAACCACGACGCCACCTGCTGGCCCCAACACTTTGCTTTTTATGCCTGATGTAACATATTTGTCTATTGTCTGATCATTTTACTAAGTTAGATTTATGGGACAAATTTACAAAATATCCATGATACATTTTGGGTAAGATTTTAAATAGAATCTTCCTATTTTCACATTCACATCTTAGAAACCCCTTTGTTTGTTTTTTGTTTGTGTATTTGTTTTGTTGTTGTTGTTGTTGAATATCAAACATAACCGTTAAATGAAGTTTCAACTTCAGGGAGCTTCTTCATTTATTCAGAAGTTAGCAAAAATTGTTACAGGGATATTTAAGACAAAGTATGAGTTGGTGAGTAGAAAGTGAAAAAGTAGAGTGACACAAACAGCTTTCTGGAGTCCAGAATTCTATCAGATGAGCTTAGATGGAATAAAAATGTGTTAAAAAATTATCTTTGGGCTAGTTGGTGGTTAGGGTGACTGGAGCCCATGTAACTAACTGCATAGTTTGAGTCCTAGAACTGCAGCTTAAAAAACACACCTGGAGCATGTGAGTGTGTGCTCAAAATCCCAGAAGAAAGAAGTAATGGAGGAGAAGAGACCGTGGCATGACCATTCCCCATGGGAGGGGCGTGCTTTCTCACCTTCCTCTCCTATATATATATATATATATATATATATATATATAGAGAGAGAGAGAGAGAGAGAGAGAGAGAGAGAGAGAGAAAGAGAGAGAGAGAGAGAGAGACCCCTTACTTTTCCAGCCTGAGCTCCAAACTCTCCTCTTCCTGCCCCCTCCTAGCTCTATACTCTAAACCAATCCAATAAAGTAAAGACCTTTCCTTTATTACTCTAACACTTTGTGCTTTCTCACACTCTTATGTCTTTGCTGTTTTTCTCCACTAGGAGTTGCTCTTGAATATTGGCCATTTGATATCCTTTTACTCACCCCTGAGAAGTTAGCTCAAGTATCTCCTCTTTGTAAAGCCTTCCTAGATTCCCTCAAATGTAGACCTTTATTTCTATGTCATCGTGGTAGATAGGATTATTCTATTATGGGGTCTATATTATTTTATAAACTGTTACTCCACAGGAGTGAAAGAGCAGAAATCTTTCCATGTTTGTATTGCTGCCATAGTGCTTGAAACAGAGTACTTACCCAATGCATGTATGTATGTGCGTGTGTGCATGAGTGTATAAACAAGCAGATGAAACGTGCACACAAACTATTTAGCAAATAGTCTCTATCAATGAGTTTCTACTGTTGACACTTTCACTCTCCTTAAAGAAGCCACCCAGGCAAGCACCGTGAATGCGTAAATAAGCATAGATTTCCATGGTTATTTAGTACTGAAAGTCTTGGTAAAACTAAGCTTACCAAAAATTTCAAAAAAACAAAGCAAATAAATGCAGAGCATCTCAGATGAAAACTTACCCAGTCTCCTCTCTTCATTATCTCCTCTCCCACTTAAAGTATCCCCATATAAATTCTCCATGAAGAATTGCAGTCCTGGAGCATTATCAAGTCAATGCTCATGTCTCTTTCTTTTATGAACTAAGCAGACCCAGATCGGAGATGAGTTGTAGCTAGTTATTTTTCTTCCTTTTGATGAAATGTGTCCAATCTGCTATGATCACATGTGTAGAATAGCCTCTATATGGAATGAATTTCTTCAGACTCAGGATAAAGGCTTGAAACAAAAGTAGTTTGACAAGTCCTCCAGACCAGGTGTTCATCTACTGATCTCTTAGAAAACAGGATTGCATCCGTCTGCAGAAATGAGTAGCTGACACACAATTCAAACACAAGTGCACATGACATCTAAACCGTCCATCACTCTCCTTCTTCAGGATGCCATGTTTCAAAATGCTATGTGAACCTTACATCCTACCAGAATTCCACCTACCTGCATTATACATGAAAACTGGGAGATAACTTAGAACTCCAAGGACATCTCTTCTTTCTTTGCATCTCAGTAAACTATGTAATTCGAACTCTGTGATCTGATGCTCCTATGAAACTACATGGGATGTGATGAAATCCAGATGCATGACTGCGAATGCTACCTTATTTACTTATAAGATACGATGCTATTTTATTTAGACTTAGACTCTCTTCAAGATTATGATGGAAATAACAAAGAATAAGCACAACTCCGTTAATGACTATTTGTTTCTCTTCGGCAGCTGCTTTACAAAACTGAATGTTTCATGTTGCCAAAAAGAGCAGGCACTGGAATTGAGATAAATAATTCTATGTATACTTATTTTTTCCAGCATGCAGAATCAGGGGAAAATGACCTAGAAAATGATGAATTAGCAATTTTCATTGTTGAAGTATTAATATAATTATAATTACAATTACAATGTTATTACAGAGAACTCATGAAAGAAAAAAATTAGCCACTTTCATTGTTGAGATATTAATATAATTTTAAGAAGTTATTGTAGAAAACTTAGAAAACAAAAAATATTCCAAAATAACTTGATATTCCCATCTACCGCTGACCATCACACTTTCCTAAGGTCTCATTTAGTAAAGCTCTCATGAGCGCTCTAGGCCTGACAGGGAACCAAGGCTGGACTTCTGCATAATCAGTCTTGGCAAGAGCTGTATTCCAGGTGCTGCTACTGCAAGGTCACACTGACCCAGGAAGTAGCAGATAAAGACCCAAAGCTAGTACTTGGAGGTCTGACTTCTTAGAGATGGATTAAAACAAAACAAAACAAAACAAAAAACAGCAAATGTTTCAAGTATGCTTATCCCACTGTGCCTGATTCCTTTGCATATGAATCAAGGGTCTCCCCAAATAGCTCGATTACCCTATAAAAGAAACCCCTCCCTCCTGGCAGGTGGGCTTCAACCCCTAGGGGATGCTCTTTTTCTCCAAAAAGAGGGAGAGGTAAAGCATCCCCCAATGGGGCATGGTCCATTTCTCCATCCCATCGAGGTGTTAGGTGCACACACACACAAACACACACCTGTCATGTTTGTCAAGCCACCATGATGGGGATTAGAGCCAACTTTACATGCAGTGTTTAACCACTGTACCATAGGGCCAGCCACTGGAAATTTGTTTTAAGTTTCTTTCTTTCTTTCTTCTATGAGTGGAAGAGACAGAAAGAGAAATACAAAAAAAAGGGAGAGACAAACAGATAGGGACTCCTGGCAGGATCTTGATGCTGTATTCCACTCCCAAGCGAGGCCAGGGAGATCTCAGGATGTGAACTTGCCATCTTCCCATGTGGGCTGACTGCACAGTGTCAAGTTTTACCACTTACCATAGTCTGATCCCTGGAAAAGTCTTCTTTAACTCTAATATCTTCATCTTAGGGGAGCCAGCTATTA
Source organism: Tupaia tana (assembly GCA_026018925.1). Lineage (NCBI taxonomy): Eukaryota > Metazoa > Chordata > Mammalia > Scandentia > Tupaiidae > Tupaia > Tupaia tana. The sequence goes on from JAKSZU010000002.1 coordinate 3,010,797, forward strand.
TAGTGCTATAGGAACCACATTTCAGACAATAATTGATTGACCCAGGGTTTCTGAAGAAGTGTCTGCCAAAATTTCAGTTCTTACATTACATTTCTCTAACAGGTCAATGAATTATGCAACATTTCTCAGAATTATGTGCATATTGAATGAAAGCGATTGCTTCTGAATAATATCTTATAATGTAGAGGGTATTTCTATGGCTCTATATAGCCAGCAAAGACAGTACTTGGGATTGTTTTGGAGTTTATTTCAAAAATAAAAAGTACTAATTAATCTTTAAAGCTACTTCTATAAAGATTAAAAATGATTATTATTACCCACTTTTTAAGGAGTAAAAAACTTCTGAATTTCCGAAACCTTCCGTTGGAAAAAGAAGTTTTTATATTCATATGTTCTGTGCTAAAGTAATACATATCCTAAGGCTTAAAAGCATACAATGACTTTTAACACAATAAAAACCCATAAATTTAACATAGAAGGAGATCCAAGATCCCTTCCCACCTTCCACCATTATTCCTTTCAATAAGAATCAGTTTACAATAGTTTTCTAGTTTTCGTAGCTCACAGGTTTACATGAGTAATAAATTCTAAGTATGTGAATGGGATTTCCAAAGTAAGTTCTACAGAGAAAACATAGCTCTATATTTTTTTAATTTTTAATTTTCTAAGAGAGATTTTTGCAATTGGGTGTGTGTGTTCACTGAGAGACAGAGAGATAGAAAGAAAAAAATCACCACGTGGGGGAATGGCCATGTTGTAATCCGTTCTCTTCCGTTCTCCTCTCTGGATTTTGGGCACACCCGCACACTACCTGGCATGAGTTTCAAGTCACCAGGTCCAGGACTTGAACTGTGGTCAGCCATGTGGAAAGAAGACCAGCAGCATAACCATTATGCCATCTGCTGGTTCTGTTCTATATTTTTTAGGAGGAAATACCGATTATCATAAAGATAATTTTTATAACATACTGAAGGCCATTCAAAACAATAGATATTCACAATTTTAAAATAAGGAACTTTTCTCTCTGTTAAACTAAGAATTTGAGTTAAGTGTTCATTGAGAATAAAAAATTCAAACAGTTAAATGCTTCTACTTCTAAACATAATATAGTAATACAAGTCGGATTTATCCTTCAGCATTAAACAAGAGGAACACTGGATAAAGTACATAATAAACTTTTTCAACATTAGTCACCAGGCAACACAGGGCTCTGATTCTCAGGGATGAGACACAATTGAGGTTAGATCTATGAGGTTACCCACCGTTTTCCCTGGAGGCAAGTTATTGATCACAGAGTAGAGAGGGTGTTATGATTTGGAAAATGGCTTGTCTTCTAAATGTTCATGTCTTGGTATCTGGTCTTAGTGGGCAGTGATGGAATACACCCTGAATTTCATGTTTTAGGACTTGGTTATATTGTGGAGGTGTTAAGCGCAAACTTAATCCCTTCATAGTGTAATAAAGTCATAAGTCAGTCCCCCCCATGATTGTGTCTTGGTGTGTACATAAAAGGCAGCAGAAGCCACATGGAAATGGACCATGGTCTTCTCTACTAAAAGTTCTGCCTTCCACCATTTTGTGATGCCTCTGGACGCTCCAGTCCTCAGAATCATGGGTTTAACAAATAAACATCTAGTTTCTTCATAAATCACTCAGTCTTGGGTATTTCTGTAGTAACACAAAATTTGGCTAAGACAGAGGGAAAACACTCACAAATATGTTGGCCTTGATCAGTTGACAGAGTTCAGGTAATCTAAGGCAGATTTTGAGGAGCAGAATTCTGAAGAGGAGGGAAATACACAGAAAAAGATCTAGGGGAATTTGTCCTTGTGCATTTGCTGAACACTAACTTGGACCTTCATAAGGTGAAACTCCATGAGGGTGAGCAAAGAATAATCAAAACCCTATGCGCTTTCGTCTGCATTCTCACTAGCCATAGTGGACAGTCCTTATTGACTGAATGACTCAATAGAGATTCTAGAACGTTCACAATTTAGTGGTGGGGCTAAACAACACATATTTTCTGATTTGTTTTTCTTGAGGTGGTTATTTAACTCATTACTTTTCAGCTTTACTTGTGAAATCACTATAATATTTTTAATCTGAATGCTTTTGTATATAAAAAATGTAATTCTCTTTTCTACATGAAAAATGTTATAATATTAACAGATTCACAATGCTCAATATTTTAAAAAGATAAATCGCAGTGCTCAACAGTTTAAAAAGATAAATCATTTATCACAATAATAAAAAATAAACTACCACATAAAAATTGAATTTTTAAAATTAATTTTTATTAACATAATAATTGTACATATCCATGAGATGCAATGTGATTTTTCAGTATAAAAAGTCACTGAGTCAAAGAAGAAATAAAAACAGATTTATAGGGACCAGTCGCTGGTGCAGTGACTAAGATGGTGGACTGCCACGTGGTTGACCCCCACGTGGTTGACCGTGGTTCGAATCCTTGGCCTGGCAGCTTGAAACTCATGCCAGGCACATGTGCATGTATGCCCAAAATCCTGAGAGGAAACTGAAGGAGAAGGGATTGCAGCATGAACATCCTCCATGGAGGTGGTTTCTCTCTTTCAGTCTCTCTGTCTCTGTCTCTCCAGTGAGTGCTCATGCCCTATAGCAAAAATTTCTCAAAAAAAGATATTTATAAAATATTTAGAGAAAAAATGAAAATAAAAGGAAAACATACCAAAATGTATGGGATACAGCAAAAACAATACAAATAGGGAAGTTATAGTAGTAAACATCTAAATTTAAAAGAAAAAGAAAAAAATTCAAACTTATCTTTATACCTCATTGAACTTAAAGAAAGAACAAATTAAGTCCAAAGTTAGCAGGAAAAAAAAGACATAACAAAGATTAGTGCAAGAATAAATAAAATTGAGACTATAAAAGAAGCAGAAAAAAATCAAAACAAATCAGTTTTTTGAAAAGATAAACAAATTGATTAAACTTTAGCTAGACTAGGAATAATAGAGAGAAAACACAAGTAATCAAAATCAGAAATTAAAGAGGTGATGTTCCACTAAATGCCACCGAAATAATAAAGATTATGAGAATATCAGGAACAATTATACTCCAATAAATTTTATGGCCAGGAAGGAATGAATAAATTCGGGAATTATAATACATCAGGTCTGAACCATGATAAAACAGAAATTTTAAACAGACCTATAACCAGTAAGGAGATTGGATCAGTAATCAAAAATCTCTCAAGAAAGAAAAGTGCAGAACCAGATGGCTCTACCAGAGAATTTTAGCAAATATTTAAAGAGGAATTACTGGACACCCTTCTCAAAATCTTCCGAAAATCTGAAGAGAGTAGAACACTTCTAACTTACTTTATGAGATGAAAATTACCCTGGTACCAAATCCAGATAGGATACCACAAGAAAACTCCAAACTAAGATAGTGATCTAATGCAAAATTCTTTGATGAAATAGTAGCAAATTACACAGTAAAGAATCATTCATCATATCAAATAGCATTTATTCTTAGGATACAAGGATGACTCAATATATGGAGATTAATAAATGTGATACATCACATTAACAGAACTACGGATCAAAATTACATGATCATCTCAAGAGACGCAAAAAAAAAAGTAGTTGAAAAATTCAATATCCTTCTATGATTGAAAGCACTCAACAGACTAGGAATAGAAGGATATCACCTCGACATAATTAATAAACATAATAAATGAAACTGCTAATCTCATACTCAGCAGTAAAAAATTACAAGCTTTTCTCTAAGATCAGTAACAAGGCAAGTACTATGGAGGGAATGTTTGTGTCCTCTGTCTCACCCCTGAATTCCTATGTTGAACCCTTAATGCGATGGTGGTGTGGGTGTGAGGCTTTGGGAGGTAATTTGTGAGAGTAGAGTGATGATGATGGCCTTAGAAGAATGACAAGGACAGGAAGAGAGTTGTTATTCCTCTGCCTACCAGGAGAGGCCTGCAAACTCCAACCGGTGCCATCACCAGACACTGGATCTGCTGGCATTTTGATCTTGGGCTTCCAAGACTGTGGGAAATAAATGTTTGTTGTTTAAGATTCCATGAAAAAAACTATTAGAACGAATAAAAAAATTAGCAAAGTCATAGGATATAAAATTAGCATACAAACATCAGTTGCATTACTTTTTTTTTTTTAAGAGAGATTTTTGCTTCAGGGAAATCACCCCCAGGGGAAATGGCCAGGCCTCAATACCTTATCCTCTAATCCGGATCTTGGGCATGCACACATGCCTGGTGTGAGGTTTAAGCTGCCGCACCCAGGACTGGAAGCGTTGTCCACTACGTGGGAATCCAGCAACGTAACCATTATACCATCTGCAGGTCCCTCAGTCTTTTTAAAACTTCCTCGAAAGAACCTAATGTCTGTTTTAGCATTCTACCTTTTAGACCAGTGGGGAATTTGAAGAGTCCATTGCTGAGAAAAGGACAGCTGATGCTGCTCATAGTCTACTGAGCACTTACAAGAAAGTCTTACAAATAGGAAGTGCCACAGCTAGAGGTGTAATAAAAGTGGATAGCAGTTGTCTGTTGTGAAGTATGGAATATGCTGGTTACATACACAGAATTGCTAGGTCATTATGAAGTCCGATAATGAAAAAACTCTCATCTGGCAATTCCTGTTTATTTCCTACAAAAAAGCTATTCGTGGAGGTATATACATATATTAGTTTTATTATCAGCCATTGTCAAGCATCAATGTAAGAAAGAGACGTTATTAAAAGAAAATTCTACATACTTGTATTTGCACATGAAATAGCACCAATATTATTCATTACACTCTTACAAAGACAGACAAGATAAATTTTGGAATTATAAAAATAAGATGATTTTGGGACCAGCAGTTAGCGTAATGGCTATGTCGCTGGACTCCCACGTAGTCAACCGCGGTTCGCGTCCCGGACCCGGTGGCTTAAAATTCACGCTGGGCGCGTGTGCGTGCGTGCCCAAGATCCCGAGAGGAGAATGAAGGAGAAGGGATTGCAGCGTGGCCATACCCCTGGGGGGTGATTTCTCTCTTTCTGTCTCTCTGTCTCTGTCTGTCTGGCGAGCGCACGCGCCCTATAGTGAAAAAGCTCTCCAATAAATAAATAAATAAATAAGATGATTTTGGGACCAGCAGTTGGTGTCATGGCTATGTTGCTGGACTCCCATGTAGTCAACTGCAGTTTGAGTCCCAGACCTGATGGCTTAAACTCGTGCCGGGCACGTGTGCGTGCATGCCGAAGATCCTGAGAGGAGAATGGAGGAGAAGGGATTACGGCATGGCCATCCCCGCTGGGGGTGATTTCTCGCTTTCTGTCTCTCTGTCTCTCTGTCTTTCTGGTGAGGACACACACCCTATAGCAAAAAACTATCAAAAAAAAAAAAAAGATTTTTCCTGGAGTCAGCAGGTGGTGTGCTGGTTAAGGTGCTGGATTCCCACGTGGCCCACTGTGGTTTGAGTCTTGGACCCAGCAGCTTCATAATCACGCTAGGCACATGTGCATGCATTTCCAAAATTCTGAGAGGAGAACAGAGGAGAAAGGATTATGGCATAGCCATCCACCTGAAAAGTGGTTTCTCACTTTCCCTCTCTCTGTTTCTGTCTTTGTGTCATGTCCTGTAGCAAAATCTTAAAAAAAAAAAAAAAAAAAAAAAAGTAAATAAATTAGATTATTCTCCTTAAAAAGTCTCCTAATTCTCCTTATTAGATGAGAGGTCAATTATACTAGTTGTTTTCTTAGTCCAAGTTTTTTTTTTTAATTTTATTGTTTTAGGTTTATTTCCTACATTCAATCACTGTATATCATCGCAGCTTGTGAAATGAATTCTCGGCATGAATGCACTGTGTATTAGTCCAGTTAAAGCAATCACACACATTATCAACAGGTGATTCCCCTTGTGTCCCTTAAATATTTTGCTTCTTTATTTTTCTCCTTGTCTTCCTTCCTCTCACGCTTCCGCACTTCCCCGCCTCCTTCCACCGTTTCTAGTATCCACAACTATTCTCCATGCTTTTATATCTTCCAATATTTCAGTTTCCTCTGTCCAATGCAGAACTCTTATTCTTTTATCATAACTGCAATGGTTTTATGGTCTTATTGCATCTGTCTTTTCTTATTGCATTAGATCACTTTGCTCATATCACCACCATAGCCCTGACTGCATGCATTACAGTTAATTGCTGCTTCTACTACACAGCGGGTTTCTTGGGTGCAAGAATACACCATGCTCATTTTGGTATTCCCATCACACAGCATTGTGTTTCTATTGGAATAGAAGATGCCAGTTTATTTTTATTAATGTGCTTCATTGAATTATTATAAGCTGCCTCAAATCCTTTTTGGTAACATGCAAAGAAAAACATAAATAGCAATTTTAAGCCAAATATCAGGAAGAGTGTCAGAACCTTTTGATATTGCAATAGAATAAATAATATTTGTTGTATTTACTGTCTTTCTCTTACTATAAGGTCATTTCATATGCTATTTTTATAAAATTGTAAAGAAGACTAAACATTATCAGTATCAATTCATATTCTCAGTGAAATATGCCTGATTTACACATCTGCTATGTGTAAATTACTACTGTAATGATGAATGTGACACAGAAAGATGTGATTTATTACATCAAGCCTATATTAATTGGCTCTAACACTCTTACAACTTTTTTGAAGTATGATAATTTAGAGGAATGGTAGTGACTGTGGTCATATCCTTAGTCTAGCCTTTAACCGAATCCATTTAAACACCAAAAGGTCTTGAAATAAACATCATTTAGGTAAATGTAGGTACAGGTGGGGTAGTGGCCCAAATCTATTTCTTGGGACCAGCAGATGGTATAGCAGTTACATCCCTGGACTCCCACAGGGCAACTGCAGTTCAAGTCCCAGGACCCAGTGGCTTCAGACTCATGCTGGGCACATATGCATGCGTGCCCAAGATCCCAGAAGGAGAATGGAGAAGGGATTGTGGTGTGGCCATCCCCACTCAGGGGTGATTTCTTGCTTTGCCTCTCTGTCTCTCTGGTGAGCACACACATCCATAGCAAAAATCTCTCCAAAAAAAAAAACAAAAAGAACCTCAAAACAAAAAGGAAACTCACCTTGATAGTAATATTATTCCTTTTTATTTTAAAGGACGGCTAAGAACATGCTAAAGGCATTGAGGTCTTAGTCTAATTTTTGTTTCTGTTCACCTGCACCGCCTCCGTCGAGTCAACCCACCGCCGCCGAGGCTGGGCCCCGGCAGAATAGAAAAAAGATGTGCAATGCTGAGTAGTATTGGAAGGAAAGAGATTTAAATAGTCTCACAAAACAAACCTGTTATTGGGACCAGCAGTTAGCATAATGGCTATGTCGCTGGACTCCCACGTAGTCGACCGTGGTTCGAATCCCAGACCCGGCGGCTTAAACTCACGCCAGGCGCATGCGCATGTGTGCCCAAGATCCCAAGAGGAGAATGGAGGAGAAGGGATTGCAGTGTGGCCATCCCCCCTGGGGGGTGATTTCTCGCTTTCTGTCTCTGTCTGTCTGGCGAGCGCACATGCCCTATAGCAAAAACAACCCAAAAAACAAACCTATTATTATGCTCTTTCAGATACAAACCGTGAAGAGACTAATGTGCCCTTTGTTTTTAGGCTATTAAATTTGGTTCAGTGAACCAGCAGGTAGCATGGTGGTTAAGGTTCTGGACTTCCACATGTCTGACCATGGTTCAAGTCCTGGATCCAGTGACTTGAACATCACTGGGCACATGTGTGTGCATGCCCAGAATCCCAAGAGAAGTATGGAGCAGGGATTGTAGCATGGCCATCCCCCAGGGATGATTTCTCACTTTCTCTCTCACTGTCTCTGTCTCTCTCCAGCAAGTGCACACACCTATGGCAAAAACCTTTAAAAAACAAAGGTTTAGAATTTAAATGCTTCTCTGTCTAAATTTAGATTCAGATCTTTTCTTTATTTTACTATAGGATGTGTGTGGTTCCCAGATAAGGAGAGGAAAAGAGAAGATAAAGAGAGAGAGAGAGAGATCATTCCCTCTTTGGGGAATGGCCACATCACTCTTCCATTCTCCTCTCGGGATTTTGGGCACACACGTGAACATGTGCCCAATGTGATTTTCAAGCCTCTGGGTTTGGGACTCAAATCATGTAGTTGCTCATGTGGGATTAAGCCGTTTTAAACCTCCATGACACCTGCTGGCTCAGATTAAGACCTTTCATGTAGAAGAAAACACTTTTTAAGAAACATGCTTGATTACTGTTGTCAAATGACAGAGGTGAAGCAAACTGGAGAGTCCTGCCTAGCCTGGTTCTCATGTTCACTTGCAAACACCCGTAACTTCCCACTGGACTTGGAACACAATCTAAACCCTTAACTGTGTCCTACAAAGCTGGCCAAAATTCAGCCTCGGCCATCTCATCTGCTAGTCTCCTGCTTCTCCTTGCCTAGTCCCCGGGTCCTCTGGCCTTCCCGTCTTCCCTGAGTTCAGGCCCAATCTATTTCTTTTCAAGAAACTCATCTCGACAGTAATAACATTCTTCTATATTTTAAAGAAATGAGAAAAAGATGTGGAATACTGCTTCTGAGTGTGGAAGAGATGAGATTTTTGACTTGTTTTCATTTTGTTTTTGCTACAGAGCTCATGCACTCGCCAGAGAGAGACAAAAAGAGAGAGAAAGAGAGACAGAGTGCGCAAAGCAGTGAATGGGGAGTGAGCGGGGTGGGGGCGGCGAGCAGCAGGGAAACGCAGTGCTCTGTGGTGCTGACCCGTTTGCGACAGTTCTGGGTTTGTATCTGGAAAACTCCCTGAGTACGTTGGGTATATGCATGTCCATTATCCAAGGCTGATTAAGACTGAGGGGTGGCATTGAGATCCTGTTGGGATGCTGTGTGTGTGTGTGTGTGTCTCAATCACAGCAGAATTTTTTTTCTTTTAAAGTAAGGTGAGCCTGGCCTGGTGGTGCAATTGGTAACAAACTGAACTGCAGTGCTGGAGGCCACATGGCCAGTCCTGACTCGGATGCCTGGGCAGCTCTGTCTTTGCCAGGTCCCCTGCCCACAGTGCTCTGTTCGTCCACACTGGCAGCTGTCTCCTCCCATTACTCACGTCTCTGTATGAATGCTGCCTCTCAGAAGGGCCATCCTTAACACCACTATTTGAAGAATATGCTCCAAAGTGGCTTCTTTTTTCCCCATTGGCACCTTTTGTCTTCTTCATAGTACTTCTTGATATCTGAAGTTCTTGTGAGTTTATTTATTATTGTCTTATTCACTATCATGATGTTGGCTCTGACATATATGAGTGATCTTATCTGTCTTATACACAGCTGCTGTTCATTAAGTACTTTTTGAACAAATGAAGGAATGAACATGATTCTATTTTAATTTTTGGTTTTTGTTGTTTATTTTGTTTTATTTTATTCATGATAGAGAGCATATGCGCATGCAGGAGAGGAAGAAAAAGCAGCTCAGCAGAAACTCGGCACACTGTGGTTCCTTCCCCGCTCTCTGGCCTCTTAGGGTCGTGGTAAGTATCCATGCACTTGGCACATTTCCAGACCAACCAGAGCCTGAGCCATACGTGCTTACTAGGCTTCCAGTGCTACAGTTCAGTTTGCTACCCACTGCACCACCAGACCCACCTCACCTTACTTTTTAAAAAGACTTATTTACATTCCTACCAACTGTATAGGAGAGTTCCTTTTTCACCACAACCAAGAAGAGAGAGACAGAGAGAGAGCATCCCAACAGGATTGCAGCCACCATCCGCCCCAGCCTTAGCCAGCCTTGGGTAACAGGCACACACATACCCAACATATCAGGGAGTTTTCCAGATACAAAGTCAGAACTGTCGCAAAGGGGTGAGCCTCGCGGAACGTGACGTTTTTCTGCGTTCCACCATAAGCACCCTCCACCCTACTTCAGAATATCTCCAAAGAAGTATAACACGGAAAGTGCCTAATTGTACCAACTCGTAAGGAAGTTTATTCTTGATATCTATTCACAAATATTTGTCTTTTAGTTAATGATATTTTTTGCTTAATATGTTTGTCTCAGAATAAATGTCATGTATTTACATTTTTTCTCCAGACCAAGTAATTTTAGTTCCTTTAGTCTTCTTCCTTGGGCTTTATGCATTCCTCTTCTAACAATGTGGCTATCTACTTCTTCCCTGAAATCCACTCGACTTTTCTATCTTGCTCTCGCTTTCAGAAACTCACAGAAGTAGTTACCACATGAATAATGCTTTGTAAAGTGCTGAATGATATGGATCATCTTTCAGTTCACAAAGGGGCTGATTTATGGTTAATAGAAATTTGTTTCCTTTATCTTTTCCTACTGAAAATTGAAATTTTATTACTAAAGTACGCATGCATATGGACATATCAAATTAAAATTATATTTCTTACTATCACAATTTCCTATTTTCATCATTTTTGAAAAGAAATAAAGATACTTTATTATTTCCAGACTTTAAAAATATAGCTAAATAACTTTTAAATATGTGCGTAATCATAAACAAATGTTTTCTTCAAATCCTAATTGACGATTAATCCCTTTTTGTCCTTCCTTCTTTGTCATGCATTTCAACAATATTACACTCAATTTGTTGGGTGGCCTCTGACATCTGGGCTGCGCAAATCCAATCAACGGCATGTGACATTATAGAGCTGTTTGCAGCATGCCAGACTCCGTGTCACCTTTGAAGCAGCTTCTTAAAGAATCCAAAAGAGATCTGTTCCCATTTCAGATATATAGTTAGAAAGTTATTTGTTCTGAAAGTAGAAATAACTTCATCATGTGGAAATAAAGCCTCTGATGTTAGCCAGATTCCTTCTGATTACAAATAGATTATACAGAAGAGAGTGAAGAATTTTTTGAGGATGGTAACTCTTTCATCCTGCTATTTTGCCTAGAGTTAAAATCTGTTCTCTTTTTATCCTTGTATCAAAATCTTTATTGTATAATACTTTTTCAGCTACCAGAATGTAGAGATTTATCGATATAAAATGTAAAAGGCAGCTACCCTTGCCAAGAGGAAAACGTATCTTTCCTGTATGTAGAAACTGAGAGTCATTTAAGTACTTTAATATGTGAATATTATTTAATGGTATCTTGCTGGTTTCTTTGTACTTCTTTCTTTTGTTTGCATGAAGGCTGTATTTCTGCAGGATCCTGAGTAGATTCAAATGACAAGAGAGAATGCCCTCCTAACCTCGTCTTCCCTGGTTCTATTTACCTAGGCTACTGCGATGTGGCTCACCACCCTGCACACTGCCCCCAGTGTCAGCCTGCCACACACTCTGGCTGCTGTTTGCTTGTTTTCTAGATTCTCTCATCCTGTGGTCTTCTAATATCCAACTTAACTTCCCAAGAAACCAAGGCATACTCTCTGGTCGTGTGAGTGCCCTGAGGCTGTCATTCCATTGAATGCACCTTGTTCCTCCCAGCTCCCCTGTCCTTCATACTCTTCCTCTCCGACCTAGAGAGCCTGCCCTTCCTCCATCCACCATAGCACGCAGCCTTCAAAGTCCAGACCAAATCACACCTTTTTCTATGTGATGGTTTGAAAACACATTGGGTATGTCTACATGTGTGCTCTCCCTCTCTCTGTGTCTCTCTGTCTCTCTTTCTGGCAAGCACACACGCCCTCTGGTGAAAAAAAAGTAACAATGGTATATGGACAGGAAGGAAGCAGAACTATGGACAGAGACATGACATGGCAAAAGAGAGAAGCTCGAAGTAGTAATTTTAGGGGCTTAATAATTTCTAAAGTATTTGCAAGACAAGTGCACTTTTTATTACTTATTTTGAAATGTTTTGTTAAATCAGCTCCACAAGCCATTTATAGATCTGCAAACAAATGGAGCACGGCCTGCCTGGCTGTCACATGAGAAATGTAGATGCCAGTTCTCAGCAGTCGCTGTGCTTCTCCTCCTCTGTCTCTCCTGAACAGTGCTTGGCACACACATTGTATGTGGTCATCGGGAAAGTCATGACGTATTTTTCTATGCAAAAATGCATCATGACTTTTCCAATGACCCAATGGTTTCCTTTTTTTAAATAATTATTTTATTTAACTTTATCTATTTATTTTTAATTTGACCAGAGAAGAACAGAGAGAGAGAGAGAGAGAGAGAGAGAGAGAGAGAGAGAGAGAAAGTGAGAAAACAAGCCACCAAGTCCAGGACTCAAACCATGGTCAATCATATGGGAGCCCAGTGCCTTTAACCCCCACACCACCTGCTGCTCCCGACCCAATTGTTTTCTAGTAAGTTTTGTTAACTGAATAATCTACTAATGGATTCTTAAAATTTAAACTGTAAGCATTGATACTGAATCAGTAAACTTAATGTAATATTTTACTATCATTTAATTGCTTAACATTTTAAAATCTTAGCAACTGTTTCAAGTTCCACTAAATAAAATAGTATAATCATTTAAAAGTGCTTGAAACTAAGACAAAATAAACAAAATTTCAACCAGAAGTAAAAACATCATTAGTCATTAACTTGAGTTTGTGCTGCTATTATTAGACTAGATACGGCAACCCAAAAGCCTAAAAGGCAGACCGAAAATTAAGAGTTGTTCAAGGACAAAAGGCCAATTAAATCATAAATCATATATGCCAAGTCCTGAACAAAGGTAACAAAATGTGATATCTGTTAGTTTGCATTATAATTGTTATTATGGCCATCATAATCACCCGCAGTATGTGTCCCAGACTACTGACAGAGAACCAAGGAATCAGAAAGACTGGGGAGATTGGGTCAGACTCAGGGTCCAACCACTCACGCACAAGCCAGGAAACACAGTCCACAGAATTCACGGTTCCAAAGGCAGAAGAAGCCTCTGCAAGGCATGACTGACCCAGAGTTTCTGACATCGTGGTTCTTATTGCCCATGCTAGGATCTTTCCCTCAACATGGCTAGGTCGACCCTGTGGAAAGGAGGAAATGCAGACCCATAGTTGGGGTTAAATGGGCTCAATGCTAAAGATGTTAAGGCTATGAAAAATTGACAGTTTGGCTGGCCAGTTGCAATAAACAAAACTTACACAGTTGAGTACAAACTTTCAAAACTTACAAATATTTTAATTCAGATTCTATGAGGGGAGACATCATATTTATTTTGTTTACTATGTATCTAGTTCCCAGCATGAAAGAAAGTACAAAGATACATATTTGCTAAAGGAATAAATAGCTAAACAAATCAGGGACTGGCAGGTGGCCCGTGCTGGTTAAGGGCATTGAACTCCCACATGGCCAACATTGGTTCGGCAGTCTGAGTTCCAGACCTGGCAGCTTGCTTTCTCTCTCTCTCTCTCTTTCTCTCTTCCCCCACCCTGTCCCTCTTTGGTTAAATTAAAATAAATAAATGAGTTAAAATAAAATAAATAAATAAATCATCAACTTTTAATCCTCATCATTAATCCACCTATAGTTCCCTCTGTCCTTGTGATGCACAGGGTGCAGTCTTAGTCCCTTTTGCATTACTAACAGAAACACCTCAATCTGAGTGGTTTTGTAGAGATAGGGGTTTACTTCCACATCCACAGTTCTTCTGTCTGGGAAGTCCCAGGGCCTAGGCCAACAACAGAGCTGACAGAAGAATGGAGGATGGCAAGCACCTGTCGAGAGCAAGTAGCTTGTTCTTCCCCCTGTCATAGGAACCAGCCCGCACAAGAACTAACCTCTTCTCAAGGCTTCTAAAACTCGCTGGGTCTACTGAAACGTCAGTAATCTAGTCTTGACAGTGTTGACAATTGCTGCTCACTAGGCATCGCCACCTTTCAACATCAAATTTCCAAACTTGAAACTTTGGGGAACAAACCATATCCAGACCATAAGAGGCACCAAAAAAGGGCCAGATGGTGTGTGCTGTTAAGGCGGCTAGATACCACATGGCTGATGAGTGGTCCAAGCCCCAGATCCAATAGCTTGAGAGATATGTTAGGTGTGTGTACATGTGTGTCCAAAATCCCAAGAGGAGGGAGAGGTGGAAGAGAAGGTATTGCAGAGTGACCATTCCCCATGGAGGAGGTGCTATTATACTGTCCCTCTCTCCGTCTCTCTCTGGTGAGTACATATACCACCTAGAAAATTTTTTAAAGATAAAATAAAATAACAGTAAGTTCCAAACTAGCCATAAGTGTAACATACCATTACTGGCTACTCACAACTTAAAGTTGCTTTTCTAAACTCTATGTTCACTTTCCTGACAACAAAAAATCTTAATCTACTTTCCAATCATTCTAGAGACTTAGGCTTTTAACATTTCTTTTTATCTGAAGAGTATTGTTCTGGTCTATTCTGTTGGCATCTTTTTACTATTACCTTCACAACAAACAATCTGGTTCCACATAAAACAGAGCAATCTATCAAGTGAGCACATCTGACCAAGATCTTTTCCCGTTCAGTGGTGCTCCCAGTACTGGGGGAAGTCTTCAACGTCTTCCCCGCTCCCCACCCTACTGCCATCCTACCACCACGCCTTGAATTCCTCTCACCACCATGATCTCCCTTGCCTTGAGGCATCTGAACAAACTACAGCTGCCTGGACTATTTTTCCCAGCCTCTCTCTTTTAACAGTTTCCGTAAGGTATAATTGATATACCAAGAACTACACATATTTAATGGGTACAATTTGATGAATTTGAACATATTCTAATGCCCATGATACTGTTACCACAATCAAAATAACAGATATTCCAACACCACCCAAAGTGTCCTGCGTCCTTGTTTTGTGTGTGTCATAAAGATGCTAGCACCCTCTAATTCTTGCAAGGAAAAGAATACCTTTGATGGTCTGAATCTTTGAACCATCTTCGTATTGTAAGAAATTTTCAGCAGAAATACAGAGTGGCTTCTAATGACTGAAGATGCATACTGAAATATAAATGTTTATTTGAAATTCAGAAAGAGAGAAAGAATACACTTTGACACATTATTAGATGTTTCTGTTTTGTATAATGCCTGTGGATAATATTTGGTCGATATACTTATTGTTTTCCAGTTCTGATTTTTTCATTAATTATGTCATTTTAATGAGCATATTAAAAAATAAATGAAATGTCTCAATTAATGCATTTGGATATTACTTTAAAATCAGGCTCCTAACGGTGTTCTAGGAGATCATTTTTTTTTCTCTTTCAGCTCTAATAACTAAGAATAAATTATTCAAAGTTACATGATTGTATAATAATATACACAGATCTCATCATGCTTGCATTTTTCAATCTGCCTGAATGAATCTGTCACTTTCAGTAATATGCTCAATATTTCAACATCATCAATTATTTCTAGCTAGTAGTGTTTTGCTATGTAAAAGCTATTAAATCAGTAGTGTTACATAGCAAAAGATAATATTATACACATTTCAAGTAAATTTAAAGAACAATTGGCAATGCACCTAATAGAAGATAAACGTGGTATAAAATGAAAACTATCTAAATCAATAATAAATAGATACTATTTTTTCCTAAATTGACACATAGTCTACATGAGTAAATATGCCAACAGAATGATCAATATGGAAGCCATCATTTTATTTGTCTGATATGTCTGTTTCTCTCATAATTTTGTTAAAGAGCTGTCAAAAAAGTTTCTGAAATATGTTGAAGAATGCGATTTTGAAAAAGCAATTAAAATAATAAATCTGTCTATACCCTATATTAGATGATAGATAGATTATCCCAATTATTATCTGGGAATACACATATAATCATTTTCTTCCTATGACTCACTTCCACATCATAGGTAGCTTCATTCTTTTTTTCTTTCATTATTTGAGATAGTCATAGCTCCAGGAAGGGAAAGTAAAGAAGCCAATAGTCTCTAGAAAGGTTATTCTGAGTCATAGATACAGGAGATGGACAACTGCGGGGTATCATATTAGAGGCATCAAGACAAGTTCTTGTTCCCAGAATGTCTATAATTTTACTTCTAGTAGGGATTAGACCAAAAATATGAGTTCTCCAAAGACATGTCTCTTTGTCTTAAACCAAGTTTACTATCACAGCTGTTTTAATATAGAAGGATTTTGTATGTAGCAAGGAACAGAATAAAAGGAGCAAGCACGAAGACCATGCATACCCAAGGTGGGTGGGACCGGTGGGAAGGTGTGGCACATTTTAGCACAAAGGCATGGTCTTGAGAATCAGCTCTTCACTTAGATTACTCAACTTCTCAGAGTGGCAGGGAAAACATTTGTAAAATGAAAGTCATGAAAGCACCTAACTTAAAGGGCTTGGGATCTTGGAGGTGTAGTTAAATGAGTAAAATGAGTTCTAACTATGTAATGTATTTACCTTAGTATATTATTCTTGCTACATAGTACTCCATTCATTTGGTAATATTATGCTTAGGATTTTGCATTCATATTTATGAAAAAGGTAGCTCTAGTTTCCAGAATGCCAACATGTGAATAAGAAACTTGACCTAAGGCAAAGCCGAAGGCTAGAAATAGAAACTAAGTCTAAATCAGATCTTTTAGTAGCTACCCCTCCATTTAAAAGGAAAAGGAAACTTGATTCAGCAGACTACAAATGTGACAATAAAGTTTTTCTTTTTTATTTTTTTTCTTCTTTTAGTTTTGCTGTAGGGTATGTGCAAATGTCAGAAAGACAGAGTGAGAGAGAAATCACCCCACAGTGGAGATGGCCATGCCACAATCCCCTCTCCTCCATCCTCCTCCCAGAATTTTAGGCATGCAAGCATACTTTCCCAGTGTGATTATCAAGCAACCAGGTCCAGGACTTGAACCAGTTACATGATAGGTTATGTGGGATCCAGTCACTTTAACCTCCAGGCTACCTGCTGGACCCAGCAAGAAAGCTTTTCTATGTTTCGATCTTGGGTGCAGGGAAAGGGGGTAGAGAATAAAATAACAAACTTTCTACATTAATCAAAACACTAGGCCTGAGTATGGTGGAAAGATAATGAGAATTTAAACTATTCATGTTGGACAAATTTCAAGGTGAAGCATTTAACTTAAAACTAGTACAAAATAAGGCAAACTTCTGGACATTTGGTAAAAGTGAAAGCACAACAATTCTGAAAGATGCTTTTACAACACAGATTCCTAAGATTTACACATTTAAAAGTATAATGTCAGCAAAATATTAATTCACAACCAAAGATTGCATGCTATAATAAGGAAATTTTCAACTCCACAATGCCAAAAAATAAATAATGTAAGAGAAAATGACAATTAAATTTAAAACAGGCATATTTCAAACAGAATGTCACAGAAAGCTTCAAAGTAATAGGATAGAATTAGATTTTTTTTTTTTTTTTAGAGAGAGAGAGATTTGTTTGTTATAGGTGCATGTGCTCTCTGAAGAGACAGAGAGACAGAAAGTAAGAAATCACCCCCTGGCGGGGGTGGCCATGCTGCAATCCCTTCTCCTCCTCTCAGGACTTTGGGCATATACACACATGTGCCTGGAGTGAGTTTTAAGCGGCTGGATCGGAGACTCAAACTGTAGTCCACTGTGGGAGTCCAGCAACGGAATCATTATGCCATCTGCTGGTCCCAGAATTAGATACTTTAAGCAAATATTAATTAAAAGAAATTTGGTGTATTGGTTTTAAGAGCTGCCAAAATAAAATACCACAGACTAGGTGACTTAAGCAACAGAAACTTATTTTCTTACAGTTCTGGAGGCCGGAAGTCCAGGATAAGGTGTCAGTAGGTTTGGTTTCTCTTCTTGCAGATGGTCTCCTTCTCATTGCCTCTTTATGTGGCCATCCCTCTGCACAGCCATACCTGTTGTCCTCTCTTCTTCTTATAAGGGAACCAGTCATTGGGACCAGCAGGTGGTGTGGTGGTTAAGGGTGCTGGACACCCACAAGGCCAACCACCATTCAAGTCCCAGACCAGGCGGCTTGCTTTTGCTCTCTCTCTCTTTCTCAATCTGTCTCTCTCTGGTCGAATAAAAATAAAAGAAAAGAAAAGAAAAAAAAAAGGGAACCAGTCATCTAGGATTAGTACCCCACATTAATGGCCACATTTTAATGTAAGCCCCTCTTTAAAAATTTTATCTCCAAATACAATCAGATTCTGAGGTACTGGAGGCTGTGACTTTAACATATGAATTGGGGTAGGGAGAAATACAATTCAGCCTTAACATCTATATACCTAAACTACTATCGGATAGAATAGTATTTAATAGAAAATATGCATTAGTAGGTATGGAGTCACTAAATATGATTTTAAAAATTCTCAAGAAAGACACAAAAATCCTGAGACTGCAAATACAAAAAGATTTAAGCTGAGACATTTGAATGAAATATTGGCAATATTATAAGAAAAACTAAACTTAGGATTAGACAAGTGATTTTAAAATGCTTCAATGAAAATTGATAGATGTAATAGCCAAAAATGAGTAAAAATTTAGATTTGAATAATACAATTGGCAAGCATAGATAGAAGTCTATATCCGACAAGATGAGAATATATAATCATTAAAAGCACACATGAAACATTAATAAAATCAGAGTACACACTAGTCCTTAAATTGTTTTAGAAAAATCAATATTATATGCACCATCTTCTCAGTGTATTATGTATAGTAAAATAAAGCTAAAAATCAAGGATAAGAAGATCTCAAATTCTATTCATTTTAAAATGTATAAGTATTTATTTATAAATAATTTGCGGGTCTAAAAAATAGCAATAGTAAGCTAGCTGGTGGCATGGTGGTTAAGGTGGCTGGAATCCATGCGGCCAACTTCATGATTCTAGTCCTAGACCCAACCCAGTGGCTTGAAAATCAGGCCAAAAATGTGTACATGTGTACCCAAAATTTTGAAAGGAGAAGAGAGAAGAGGATTGCAGCCTGGCCTTCCCCGGGGGGCGGGGGGGCAGGCTGTTTTCTTACTTTCCCTCTCTATCTCTCTCTGGTGAGCACATGTGTCCTATAGCAAATTTTTTTTAAAAAAGTAATAGAAATAATAAGACATTTAGAATTAAATTATAGTAAAAATAATACATATTAAAGCTTTTGGACAGCAGGTGGCATAGTGGTTAAGGCTCTGGACTCCCACATGGCTGACCACAGTTCAAGTCCCAGACCTGGAGGCCTGAAACTTAAACTGGGTACATGCACGTGTGTGCCCAAACTCCCAGGAGGAGAATTGAGGATAAGGGATTGCATGGCCATCCCAGCAGATACGGCTTTCTCTCTGGCAAGCACGTGCACCCTATAGAAAAAAATCTCTCTCTCAAAAACAAACCAAAACAAAACAAAGCAGAACAAAACAAAACAAAACAAAACAAACAGAAAAAAACCTTTTTGGCCTGTAGTTACTATAGCATTAAGAAGAAAATGAATGGCCCTAACCACACATGACTAAAAACAAAAACAAATCCTAAAAATTGCTCATTTATTTCACTAAAAAAAAAAAAGAGAGCGACATGGGACCAGCAGTTAGCATAATGGCTATATCGCTGGGCTCCCATGTAGTCGACCGCAGTTCAAGTCCTGGATCCAGTGTCTTAAACTCACGCTGGGTGCATGTGCATGCGTGCCCAAGATCCCAAGAGGAGAATGGAGGAGAAGGGACTGCGGCATGTCCATCCCCCCGGGGGGTGATTTCTCACTTTCTGTCTCTCTGTCTCTGTCCTTCCGGCGAGCACATACACCCTATAGCAAAAACCCTCTCAAAAAAAAAAAAAAAAAAAAAATAGAGCGATAAAAATAGAGAGATAGGACATTTGTGGGACACAGAAATGGTTTATTGCCTGTTGATGATAATGAGTATAGTATTCTCAACTGGACTGGTCTGAGGTGCTTTTCATGTTGGGTAAATTTTTCTTACAAGCTAAATGATGTACAGCGATTGAATGTATAAAAATAATAATAAAAAAAAATACAACCACAAAAGTGGCAGGAATGCAAAGACATAAAAGGAAGGAAGAAAATTGTAAAGATAAGAACAGAGATTCATAATTCAAAGGGGTTTCAAAAAGTTAATGAAAAATGCAGATTATGAAAAACTGTGCATAAATTTCAAAATTTTTTGCACCAAAATAAACTCGTACTTTAATTCTTTTCTCCATGAACATTTTGATGTGCCCTCATATAGAAAACAAAGAGGTAAGGAGAAGCACAGAAAAACTAAAAGCTCACTTTTCTGCAGAGAATGGTAAGATAAATGTTTTTTTTTTTTTTTTTTCCCAATGTTGTTTATAAAAGCAAAGGGAATTTCCCATTGATGATGCTCTCAACTATTGTTATTGAGGGTATTCTTCAATTTGAGTTCATTTCCAAAACGTTGCAGTAATCACTGTAAGACCACTAACGGGTTTGTTGAACTAGTTTCTATGTACTCATCATCCATGTGAGAAGAAAGGGAGGGAAAGAGTGCGCATAGCCATCTTCACAAACATGAACCACTGTCAGCAGAGTAAGAATAAAGCCCCTGCTTCATTAAAGTACATACGCAACACAGAGTTAAAGCACAGGGTTTTTCAGGTGAATTCGCTAGAGCTACTTTGCCATTTTGTTTCTATTTCATTTGGTAGAAGAAAAAGAGTCCTCAGATGCACAATGAATTAACTAACACTGAGGATTTATTCAATTAGATTTTGAAGTGAGGACAAAACATTAGGGATTATATCCCTATCTATGATAGGGATATAATCTATGATCCTGTGCCAATTCATAGAAATTTAAAAGGAAAGAAACCCTACCATTTAGTTTTAAACAAAATCAAAGATCATTTCAGAGATCATCTAATCAAAACATTCTAGGGACCAGCAGTTAGCTTAATGGCTATGTCGCTGGACTCCCATGTAGTAGACCACGGTTCGAGTCCTGGACCCGGTGGCTTAAAACTCACACCGGGCGCATGTGCGTGCATGCCCAAGATCCCGAGAGGAGAATGGAGGAGAAGGGATTGCGGCATGGCCAATCCCCCTGGGGGGTGATTTCTTGCTTTCTGTCTCTCTGTCTCTCTCTGTCTTTCTGGTGAGCGCACGTGCCCTAGAGCAAAAACCTCTCCAAAAAAACAAAAAAATTCTAGACTGCAGATGAAGTAATATCAAGTCAGAGGGGACAAGGGACTATCTAAGCACAGCCTTTAGGTTCAAAATTTTTAAAAAGTTCAGTTTTTCAGATAAATGTTTGTATGAATAATTTAGTGAAAAAATTTGTAACTCATAGATGGAATTTGCTTTATTAATATTATTCCTAGTTTATTAATAATTTTATTAGGACTAGACTATACAGATAAGACTGAGCACTGAAAAAAAGCAACCAAGATATTCCAGTGTTAATACTCAGTGCTACAATTTTTTGAAAGAGAATTTACGAGATACTTATCTATATTTAGTATAAAAAGTTATTATATTATGGTGACTGCAAATTTTATAAAAACTATTCATATTTGGGGTCAACAGATGACATAATGTTTCCATTGCTAGACTCGCATGGAGTTGACCACAGTTTAAGTCCTGGACCCGGTGGCTTAAACTCACGTAGGGCGCATGTGCGTGCGTGCCCAAGATCCCAAGAGGAGAATGGAGGAGAAGGGATTGAGGCATGGCCATCCCCCTGGGGGGTGATTTCTCACATTTTGTCTCTCTGTCTCTCTCTGTTTTTCCAGTGATTACACATGCCCTATAGCAAAAATCTCTTTAAAAAAACCTATTCTTATTAAATAGTTAATATAAAATACATACATATAAAATGTCACTAAATTGATATATATATATAGTGTATGTGTGTATCGTATGCATAATATGTACAATATATAAAGTGTACTAGGAAAAATTCTTTTATAATATATTTACATGTAACTGAAAATGTTTATGTGTGTGTGTGTGTATGTGTATATATATATATATATATATATATATATATATATACATATAGCAAATTTCTTTGCCTTTTCATAGGCAGAAAATTTTATAACCTAATCTAAGACATCTATCACACAGAATGATAGTTCCATAAATTTTCGCTGAGCTACCTCTACCTTGGATTTAAGAAACACATACTGATGATTCACACACACAGTGTAAGACAGCACCGACAATAAAATGATATCTGATTACATAAACCCATAAATAAAGGGAAATCAAACCTTTCACACAAGTAATCCATACAAGAAATCATTCTGGAAAACTGGAGAAACCTGCTACAAATGGGTGTGATGACTGCAAGTCCCTGAATAGAAGAAATTTGTAAGTTTGTAGTTTCCATTTTTTAAACATACTTTCATAGAGTTCCCCTGTCCTCCTCCCCGCAGAACATTTTGGAGTTTTTATGGTGCCTAGCATAAATTTTCTTCCAGTTCCTTGCATTTTGAAACATGCTTCATGAGATTTGATTGATTCGTTAGTAAGAATCAATCATTTGTTTTTCACAATTAACCATATTGACTGGAGCTGCACTGCTCAAACCTTAATGTGCATATAAATCACCAGAGGATCTTGTTGCTCTGTTGATTCTGGTCCAGCAGATCTGGTATGAGATTCTGCATTTCTAACACGTTTCTATGCCAGCAGACCTTTTTGTGCATACCAAGGGAATAGAATTCTTCATCCGTCATTCCTATTTCCACTCCTTGCCATGTGCTACATGGACATTCAACAAACACGTGCTGGGCATGAACTGTCAACCAGCCATGGTGCCCTCCAAACATGTGAATCTGAATGCAAGCAGATTTTTAGTTTATTTCTTTATATTTTGCCTATTCCATTTGGTTATGGAAAATAGATTGCAAAATGCCCTAAGGAACTATGAGTTAGGAGTATTTGCTACTTGCTTGAGAGTAATTAAGTAATTCCTTAAGTGAAATTTTTGTTAATCACCATCTAAATACTAATATAGAACCAACCCCCTAAAGCATTACTAAAAGAAATGCCTTCCCCCTGGTGGGTGATTTCTTGCTTTCTGTCTCTCTCTGTTTCTCTAGTGAGCACATGTGCCCTATAGCAAAATTCTCTTAAAATAAAAAGGTTTTAAAAAAGGGATGCCTTATGTCCTCCTACCTAACAGTATTAAAAACTCAGTTTGGCAGTTCAGTTACAAGTTTGTGTTCTTCAATGCCCTCAACCTTTCTTCAGGTTAAGAAAATCCCATAGAGAGAAGATTGGTTTCAGAATCAGATAGATCTGGGTTAAGGTACAGCAATTCTACTAACTCCTATAATAGGCAAGTTTTACCAACTCTCTGTGCCTCCATTTTTTATTTGTACACATGGGTTAATTAAAATGATCTTATTTAAAACAAATTTGTTAACATCTACAATGTACCAGGTGCTATTCTAGCAATTGAGATGGATCAATGAACAAATGGACATAGTTATCCCATGTGTGTCTGTTTGGTGGAAATAATGCATATAAATAGGCCCTGGAACTCCCCTGGCCACCAAAAATAGAAGTTACTACTTTTATTTAAGTAGCTTTTACCTCTTCAATGCCAGCAGGTGATTCCCAGGTATGCAGAATAGCCATTTTTACCAACTTTATAGCAGTTCTACGTCATATAATACTTGCTATATTCCAGATGTGGTTCGAAGTGCTTTGCACATGTGCCCAAGCCCACTTAATCCTAGCAGCGACCCCAAAGGTGGGTTGTTATTCCCATTTTACAAAGATGAGAACACTTGCTTGGAGAGAAAACTAAGAATTCCCAAGGCCACAGAGCTGCTAAACAGCTGAACTAGGATCTAAACTCAGACTGGCTTCCAAGATCCTACTCTAAACCATAGCACCTTGGATTACAAAATTAGAACCCTTTTAAACAAGTCCAAAAAAGTTTTATTTCATGTCTGGAAGGGAGTAGGTCTAAACTGAGTATTAGCTAGACTTATTCTGCCCTCTGGTGGAAATCCAAAGAAGGAAAATAAAAGGAACATAAGGTGCAATAGGAGGAGAAAACAGCAGGTTTACTGATTCACTGAGCGCTCCAAAAGCTTACAAGCTCATGAAAATGGCAGGAAGATCTTTTAGGAAAAAGAATAACCAGAATACAAGAATACCTAGCGAGACTCTTTTTAAGAGAGAGATGTTTGCTACAGGGCACATGCACACACCAGGGAGACACAGAGACAGAAAGCGCAATCTTTCTTCATTCTCCTCTCAAAACACCTCTCCAAAAATATAATAAAAATAAAATAAAATTTCAGTTTTCTTAAAAAATTAGTACTAGTTCTTAAAAATAAACGATTATGTTCAGAAGTCAGGTCACCAGTGTGCTTGCTTCCTTGAGCTGTCATCGTCTCTAGTATTGATTCTGAGGTTCCTCGTCTGCCGTGCTGTTTTTAAGTCTTCTTCTTTTTTTTTTTTTTTTTTTTTTTTGAGAGAGAGATTTTTGCTGTAGGGCACATGTGCTTGCCAAAAAGACAGAAAGAGACAGAGAGACAGAAAGCGAGAAACTATCCCCTCACCCCACCCCCACTCCCACCCCCCCAGAGGGGATGGCCACGCTGCAGTCCCTTCTCCTCCATTCTCCTCTTGGGATCTTGGGAAAGCAGGCACACACACCCAGCGTGAGTTTAAGCCACTGGGTCTGGGACTCGAACTGCAGTCGACTACACAGGAGTCCAATGACATAGCCATTACACCAAACGCTGGTCCCGCTGTTCTTAAGTCCTTAAAAGAGCTTTCCAATGGACTTTTCCTAACTCTTAGAGTTAAATAGATGTTGTATTTTCCAACTGTGTGAGAAAGTTAATAATGGGAATCACTTCTCTTCACAGCAGCAAAGGGACTTCTGAGAATACCAGCAGTCTCATACAGTGATTGGTCACTCTCTTTTATAGCACTTAGCACTTCTCCAGAAATCGCACAAGCTCCTTGACTGATTGATCTCTAAACCAGACACAGAGCAAAGTACACTATTTTGCACATTTCAACAAAGAAATAATATTACCTGTAAAATACTGGTTAAAAGAAAGGGGGAAGAAGTAAGAAAGCAGGTCATTCTTTTCATCATGCAAGATTTGCAGGCTGGCCCTGTAGCCTAGTGGTTAAGGAAGTTAGCTCCCATATGGCTGACCCTGGTTCAAATCCTGGCCCTAGTGCTGGGTGCATGTGAGCCCCAAATCCTTACAAGATAGAGAAATAAAGGAGAGGGGATTGCAGCATGACCATGCCCCATTGGGGGTGTGTGCTCTTTCTCTCTCTCTAGCAAGTTCATGAGCCCTGTGGCAAAAACAAACAAACAAACAAAATCTAAGATCCTTTTCAATAATTATCTTGTTCTGATCCTCTTGTTAGAAGTCATTTTCCTTCTATTCTATCACCATAGTATTTTGCTTGTGTTGCATTTATTTCACTTCTAACCTTTGTTACAGTTGGCTTAGAATTTTTTTTCTTTCTCCTCACCTCCCAAGTTTTCAAAACTGAAACTCTCACTTGAGATACAGAACCGAGAAAACTGAGTGATTAGTTTCCTAATTTCCTCAAAGAAGGTTCATAACTGAATATCATTCAAGATACTTAGGAGAAATATTCATTTATTACATAGAATAAATATTTTAGAGGCCAGCAGGTGGCATGGTGGTTAAGGGCGCTGAACTCCTGCATGGCCAGTCACTGATTTGAGTCCCAGATCTGGCAGCTTGAAAATCAGACCAGGCATGTGCATGTGTCCAAAATCTCAGGAGGAGAATGAAGAGATGGCAGCATGGCCATCCCCCAGGGGGCTAATGTTTCACTTTCCCTCTCACTGTCTCTCTCTCTCTCTCTGTTCAGTGAGCACACATGGCCTACAGCAAAAAATCTGAAGTAAGTAAATAAATAAAAATTTAGGTTATTAAAGTTCTATTCTCTCCTGGAGCCCTCCTTAAGAAAGGCTCTGAATTTAACATCATCCAGCATTCTTCACAATACATAGAAATATACTCAATAAGTGTCTTTTAATAAAGACATAAATAAATAACTGCTTTTTAGCCATTTGAAGGTCCATTCAGTCTATGCTTTAACAAAGTTATTTTCTAGTAAAAAGTTTACTTTCCCTGTTCATCTATTGAGAGATGGAGTGAATAACATAGATAAAAAATTTTAACATGAAATTATTCTTATATTGTCAGAATTACAGAACGATTTAGAAATGGACTTTATTTTAGCTACTATAAACATATAGATATATTTGTAAGCCTTAACATTTTAAACATGATTAAACAAATTTATAATAGCTACTTTTCTCAGAAATTCCATTCACAATTTACCTCTAATTTCTATTTTAGTCATTTTGTTAATAACATCAAAGGGTGGTATTAACTTCTTTTTATGAATATGAAAACTGAAGCTCATAGACATTATAAACTTGACCAAGGTTAAATTATAAGTGTTAGGGTCAAGATTCCAAACTAGAGATATCTGACTGTAAAGTATTCCTCTTTCCATTTGGGGGCACTACTATCCCATGGCTGCTTCGGACAAATAGTTTAGGTTTACTTAATGTATGGTTACATAACCTCTATTTGTGGGTAGAATTATTTGTTGCATATTGGCAACATAGAAAAAAATTACATTAATAAGATATAGAGGACGTTTAACCATCAGTGCTTAGCACAAAGAAACGTAGTGTCCTTCCTCTTCCTTTTCATCCTCAGTTTTTCCCTCTTCCTTACTCTGCTTATTCTTTTGTTCTCACATGAATATAAAGTCCAAGCCTTTTGAAAATAAATGACAAAATGCTGGGGGACTCAACTCCTCGCTTCATTCCATCTCTCTCCAATATGCAAAGGGATGTATACGTGTATATAAAATATATAAATAAATAAGCCTTAAATATCAGAGAAAGAATTAGCAAAATATTTTGCAAACTTAAAATGATACATTCTCTATGTACATCAAAGGTCAAGATAAAGGAGAAAATTTATTCCTGAGAAGTGAGTAGAAAGGGTTTTGAAAAGTGTCTAGCAGATTGTACCACTGATGTGGAGGCCAAGTCCAAGTTCAAAGGCATGCTATTGGCTCCCAGACTAGAGGTCAGCCTGAATCTACCCAAATATTTTCATCCGTTTATTCTAGATGTATTTATTAAGTACGTCCGAGGTGATAGGGAGACAAGGACCTAACCTGCATTGGTACTCATAGTTACTGGTCAGTTTGGGAGTGACAGTGGGGGCCCATGTCAACTAAGGAATGAGTTACTGCAAAACCACGAGTGCTGGGGGTTCTGAAGGAAAGTATTAAATTCTGTTTTGATAGAATTTCTTCTTTTATATTTTTCTAGGAATTGCTCTCTCATCTCATTATCTAGAACTTGACTTATTTTTCAAAAGTATGAGTGATCTTGGTATTAGGATACTATCCTGTGTTATATTTCAGTTATGGTGCCAGAAAAGACTCCCCCTGGCACTTACTGGTTGTGTGCTCTTACACCAACCAACACTATCTAATAGAAACACAATTGAGTAATGTGAAATACAAAAGTTTCTAGTTGCTGCACTAAAAACGTATAAAGATTCATCTATCTTTATAGGTATTATATTTAACTCTGTATTCCCAAAATATCATTATTTCACTCGGTGGTTAATGTAAAAATGATGAGATTTTGCTTTTCTTCCTACCAAATCTTCAATATTCACATATACCACGTTTCTACTGTATGGACCATGTATTTCTCCACTTCTATAACTTATTATCTCCAGGAGAGAGAGAGAAAGAAGGGGGACACCCCCAAAAGAGTTCTCACATCATGATTCACTCCTGGTCTCAGCTAGCCCAGTCTTGCATGTGTCCACGTGCCCAGGGAAATCTTGGAATGTGAAACCAGGACCTTTCCCATAAAGGTCCAGTGGCACCATTGTTGTCCCACTGCTTGCCCCCGTTTAGACAGCGAATATAAACATTGGGTCAATGATGTCAAAAAGTGAAACTCATATCTTTCACACTTGCGACTAAAAACTAAATTGCTTTTGTCTACTTAACTTTTAGTTTAACATTATGTATGGTCTTCATCTTATAATCTGACAACACAAATTGAATAGAAAAGCAGTAACACTGTTCATTTTTACTAAACTTTCCACAAAGGAACAAATTCAAAATATGGTGTTACAAGAGCTCCATCTTGTGGTATTGTACTTACGTTGTCAAAGTGAAATTTGGGGAAAAGTATATAATGCTAAACAATTAGGTAGAATTATGTGTTTAGGAAGTGGTCAGCAGAGGAACAATCCTCAAGTCGTATGAGCTGTGCGTTATAATCTTCCCTGTCAGAGGACACGGGAATGCTTATTTCTGAGTGCCAGACAGTGCTCCAGTGTGAATGCTGGATAATGGCAGGTCTGCTTCATTGCTGTCAATAGATTGCTTCAGCGGAACGTGAGGCTGAAACAGAACATCAACAAGACCAAGTGCATGAACAAATTGAGACTTGGACACTATAATACCAACGATAAGTGACAATAGAACTGCTACAGGACTGCCATATCTGAACTTTATTAGAATAAGGGACTCGATGAAGCCACAACTGCCATTAAATGGGCACTCCAACTAACGAGAAATGCTAGTTGGTCCTATATTAGAATGATCAGGAATGAAATGACCACGAGAATACAGACTGTTCACCAGCTTGATTGGAAGAGCCAAGTAAAGGATGTTATTCTAGAGTCAGACCAGCTCCAGCCAGGGTCAGCCTAAGGGCCCTCTGAATGTAGTCATGTATTCTTGTCACAAGAACTATCTAAAGAATTATTCAACATTTATTTTGCTTATATTCAATGTATAAAACAGATAGGTTGTCCTTGGGTTCTAGAATACAAAGAGGAGTTTCCGTAAGTTTTAAGCTAGTAGTGATTTTCTACAATAAAAGAATAATTTTAAAAATACTATATATCTCTCAGAATCCATGAAAATCCAAACAAGGTATTTATTCTAACCTGTTTTTGGTGAGTCCCCAGCCTATTTTAGTCTGAGAATGTAAATTCCTTCTTTAGGGAACTCTACACAGCTACAATGTGGTTTAGCATCCTGTGCCTAAGCCAGTATCAACTCCAAACCAAGCAATCACATATCTGAGTCCCAGGGAGGAACTCTTCTCAGTATTTATCAGGTAGCCACTTGAAGGGTCTGAGGAAAGACTTCTGTTCATCTTTCCCTTTCCTAATTCTTCCAAAAGGGTGGGTCTACTTTTTAAAGTTATATATTGGGTTATCAGAAGTCGTAAGTTATTTTTTTACGTAAAAATCTGTCATGACTTTTCTGAAAACCCAATATTTCTTCGTGACACACTACTCCAAAACTTAGAGGCTAAAATAACAAATATATGTTATCTCATAGTTTTTTAGAGGTCAAAAAATTGGGAGTTTAGCTGATGTCTTGGTTGCACTCAGGATGTCTGCAGGGACCAAGGTTGCTGGCCTAAACGCTTGACTAAAGCCAACAGCTGGCTTTCAAGAAAACCCAGACTTAGCAATTGGCAGGAAGCCTCAGTTTTTCTCCACTTTTCAAAGACCATAGTATGACAAAATGGGGGCCTTTCTGCAGAGTTTTCATAATTGACAGATACCTTTCCCCAGAGAAAGAGAGACAAATGCTCTAGCCTGGGCTTATCACTAATGCAAAGGCTTGATTAATCAAGAATAGTATTTCATCATACACACTTTAAACTTTCTTGATATTTAGCAATGAACGATCATAATTAGTATTTCTCCAGGTGTTTATAATCTTCCTGTATTGAATCATCTTCAGATCTTTTTATTTCACGATTCAATTCCTTAACTACTGAATCAAACTATTTGGAGTAGATAAAATGGAATGAGAATGAAGCCTGGGAAATTTTAAAAATTACCCAGGATAGAAACAAAGATCCATTCAATGCCTGTGCAAAATGCAAATGTAGTCTACTATAGTTCCTAGTTTAAACTTTTCTAGGTTTAGATTGTTATAAAAATAAAAGGTTAACAACATATATAACAACTCATTAAGCTTATAAGTTTATTTATAATAGAACAAAATTTATTTTATATGTATATTCAAAAGACACATAAAAATATAGAAATATTTATATTTACAAAAATATATACAAAATATTAAAACAGACTTCAGAAGGAAAACAAGCAAGATTTCACAAAGGACTTTTGTAGAAAAATATGCACACTGAAAAAAGACTTAAGAAAGACAACAAAACATTTAAAGTCAACAAACTTCAGGACTTGATATTTCAATTGGTATTAATTTAGTAAGGCAAATAAAATGCCTGAGATGCTAATATATGGTAAGCCAAATTCATGTTTAAGATTTTCCAGGTAAAATTACATGGCATTCTTTTACTATAAAATTTAATGAATTTTATTTTACTTTCTGAATCACAAATAATTACCTAACTAGTTTCCCCCTTTTTCATAAAATATTTAAATTTTCTAATTTGTACTGAGAATTTTAAGCTTTCTGGATTAAGTTGTAAAATACTTTAAGAGGTTGTATGTCTTCTTTAAGATTTGCTGGAAAAAAAACTCCAGATACGACCCTAATTATAACATAAAACTAGAAATCAAAATACTTTTTTTAAAAAAAAATGCCAACATTTTCTAACTAATCTTCAGGATCAGCTATAATTACTTAACAAGACATTACAATCTTCGTAAATTCTTTTTACTTTTTTTAGTACCAGGCAGAGGACCCATTTTACAACCAGCTTTTAGGAGTTTGCCATTTGAACAGTCTTTGGAGGCATGATAATCACACAGACACCTTGTACAATAATCAAATCCACAGCCTTCTCGTTTGCAGGTTGCCCGCTGTAAGTAGCTATCAAATTTTGCAGGTGATTTACAGCGAATACAGGCTTTGAGACTTTCGTTCTTTTTCAAAGTCTTTGCAACCTATAAAGAAAAAAATTTGTAAACAAATTTTAGTAAGGACCAATGGCAATGTGGTTAGTAAAGCCAAAAGATGCACCTTTGTGCCTTTCCAAATACATAAAGCACCGTGCCACTCATTAGACAACCTGTGTCCACAAGGAGCTTGCTATTCAGTGGGTGAGAGCATCATTGTCTAGTGGCCTTATGGCTATTTCAAACTCCTATTTGATATGCTTTCTTTTATCTGACTAATGCTATATGAACAACAATTCCTAACTTAAATGTTACCTTTTCTGTAAAGGTTTTTTTCTGGTATCCAAGAGTGAGGTGTACTTTGGCACTAGTTGTATCTTAATTTACATGTTGTATTACTCATTACACCACAAACATTTAAGACAAACTGAATTATATTATATAGAATTTATATTTATTCACAACACTTGAAGGGGTCAAACCATGTACTCTTAGATAAGATTATGCACAGCTTCTTAATTAGCTTGCAGAATTATTGACATTTGAGTAGAACACATCACCCAGTAATTTGAATAGGCCGCTGACTTTTGAAAGCTGGTGTTTTCCCTTAGTTCTATTTCTCAGTTATTGCTATTTATTTTTAAAATTTTATGTCTACCTCTCTATTTTCGAGTAAAATGAAGGAGACAGAAAGTATAATGTCCATTAGTTCCCTAACAGTTCTATATTTACTATAGTTAAATTTAAACAGTCATTAACATCAAGTATCCTAATATGGTAGGGGATATTTTAGATACTATATGGAACAAAGTTATAGTTTAACCTTGAAAGTTTTCTTTTTCTCACTTTTAGGCCCTTTTAACAGTCAATACCCCATATATCTCTTATTTATTGATTAAACAAAATTACCTCAGAAAATTCACTGTGTCGACTGTAAGTAGAAACTTTTTGATCACCTGGATTGGATAACTTAGTCTGACCATCTTTTTTTGGAGGAGCCTGGGCTGATTTCTGAACAGAAGCCAATGCAGTTCTCAATGCAACGTATTCTCTGGTTGTAGCATGTGGTGAAAATTTAATGTTTTTTTCCTAATTAAAAAAAAAAAATTTAATAGGACTTAAAATATTTTTTCATATATACATATATGTATATATATACACTATTTTTTCTTTTATAAAAGTTTTTGCCATAGGGCACATAAGCTTACCAGAAAGATAGTGAGGGAAAGTGAGAAACCAACCCCAAGGGAACGACCACTCCATTAACCCTTCTCCATT
The DNA here is from genome assembly GCA_026018925.1 of Tupaia tana. Lineage (NCBI taxonomy): Eukaryota > Metazoa > Chordata > Mammalia > Scandentia > Tupaiidae > Tupaia > Tupaia tana. Next base: position 3,042,838 of record JAKSZU010000002.1, read on the forward strand.
CTCTTCTCAGGATTCTGGGCATGCCCCCCCAACACATTCAACATGATTTTCAAGTCACCAGGCCTGGGACTTGAACTGTGGTTGGCCATGTGGGAGTCTAATGCCTTAAGCACTATACCACCTATCGGCCCCCTTAGTTTCTATGTTCTCAACAGACACTTTTATGTTTGTATTTAAAGAAAGGACTCATTCCCACATCTAGTTTACCTGCACATGCTTACACACAACCACATAAAACTATTCACAGACACAAAGTCTAACTAACTGACAGAAACTGTGGACCAGGAATGAGGCAAACTTACTCTGTGTATTTTATATAGCATTTAATACACAATTTATACTAAACAATATCAACATATTCCTGCCAAAACAAAAGGTCATTCTTCCTACCACCAAGAGATGGCAGTTTAAATAGTCACCTAGTGTTAAGAACAGATTTAAAACAACCTTTTAGATTAGAAGGTTTTCCACTAAAAGTTGTCTATCAATGAAAAAAACTTAAGTTGGAGGATTTAAGAAATACCTGCATAGTTACACAACTAGTAAGTAGCAGCACCAAATGTGGAACTAATTCAAAGGCTTGAACCTTTAATCATGTATTAATATTGATTCTCAGTAACACCTACAAGTTACCAAATATTTTACTTTATTTATATATTTATTTATTTTGGGTTTTGGTCTTAGAGTGTATGCCCTTGCCAGAGGGAGAGAGACAGAAACAATGAAAGGGAAAGTGAAAAACCACCCCCCCTCCAGGGGTGGCTATGCTACAATCCCTTCTCCTCCATTTCCCTCCGGGGATCTTGGCATGTACACACACGCGTAGGACGTGATGTGGAAGACACAGGGTCTGGAACTCAGAACATGGTTGGCCATGTGAGAGTCCAGTGACATAACAGCTATGTCATCTGCCAGTCCCACTACCAAATATTTTTAGGGAATAAAAAGAATCTTCCAGATTACCCATTTTCTTACCTATTTATCTCTTATTTCAAAACAGAAGTAGCAGTGTATTTTAAAAAGGAAAAGAACTGTGAAAACTTACGGTCACTCTTTGCACTGCTTTACTGTACAACTGGAATGCTCCTTTATCATCTTCTAGAATCTTCTTCCAAGTTGTGCTCACTTTAGACACACTGGAAAAGTAAATGATCATAAAGGAAACAATTAAAATTCAAAAGAAATTAAATACAGAAAATACTTAAAGTGTACTTAAGATTTAAGAGTTTTATGTTCAGTTATTTGGGTTTAATTAGTCTAAAGAAGGTCCACAGTTGTGTATTTTTTAGGTCACCATCAGGTAATTCCAAGTGCATTCATGCGTAAGGATCACTGCTTTGTACTTTACATTTTTTCATGTCTACAAACATCAAATAAGTAGCCACCATTGTATATATACACCACATCAGCTATTTGGCAAGTTATAGACAAATTTAAAAGTACTCTAGCATGCTGCTACTAGTGATAACAATTAAAAAATCGATTCTGCTAATAGAAAAAATAGGACCAACTCCATAGCTTCATGATTAATGGATCATACATGGCTGACAGAAGCTTGAATCCTGGCTCCTACAGTTTGAGAAACATGGTGGGTGTATATGTCCACCCAAGATCACTCTACCTCTCTGTCTCTCCAGTGAGCATATGAACTAGAGCATATACTAATTAAGAAAGAAAAACAGGAAAGAAAGATAAATACACCAGGTATGTGCCCAAAGTTGCAATAGGATCGAGAAATAGAGAAGAAAGAATTGTGGCATGACCAAGCAACATTTGGAGGTGATTGTTACTCTCTGGGACAAACACACCCACTGGTAAAAATAAATGAATAAACAGATAAATAAATCCCTTAAGGAGCAATAATCACCTGTATCTATCTTGTTTCAGCTATTTCAGACTAGTTTAAAGACATACCCGCAAAGAATACTTCTTAAATAATTTTCATAAAGCCAATACATGAACCCTGTTGACAGCTAAGTCTATGCTAACTGCAGTCAGTATAAGCATGTTTTGAATTCTCAATTATCTCATTCTTAGTGATTTTCCCCCTACAGGAAGCAGGAAGAAAGGATAGTCAGTGTAAGGTTTCTAATGAATTGTCATAACTAGATTTCTATTTATGGGTTTCTGTATAGTCATCGTTGTCAAGCTTAAAACAGCCCTGTATCAAAGAAGTGGTGTTAATTAAAATGAAATTATTTCATATTTTCAGGTGTCCCTAGTCATAATGCCTAGGACTCAAAGATTAGAATTGGACTGTTATTCTGTGGCTAAGCCCCAAAGATGTAACTTATATAAGAGGAATTTCAGAACTAAAAGAAACAAAGATCTTAATATAATACTTTTTTTTTTTTGGAGAGGTTTTTGCTATAGGGCGCGTGCACTCGCCAGACAGAGAGAGAGAGATAGAAAGCGAGAATCACCCCTCAGAGGGATGGCTACGCTGCAATCCCTTCTTCTCCATTTTCCTCTTGGGATCTTGGCACGCATGAACATGCACCCGGCATGAGTTTTAAGCCACTGGTCCGGGACGCGAACCGCAGTCGACTACGTGGGAGTCCAGTGACATAGCCATTACACTAACTGCTGGTACCCTAATATAATACTTTTTAAAGCAATAATACTTACTTGATTAAGTCCATATCGCTGAGTTGTGCCAAAATATTTGCTAAGAGATGTCTGAGTCCTCTTTGGAAGAGTTCACCAAGAATATCTACACATTCTAGTCCCATTTTCCTGCCAATTATATTCTGTAGTTTAAAATTTCCACTAGATATAAATTCCTTTAGCATCTCTCGATCTATTTTAGGATTTCGTTTGGCATTCTTCTTTAATGTTGAACAAACCACTTTTTCAAAATGAAGAACTGGCAGCAAATTTTTATTGGGGTATTGCTCTGGGCTTTGTGACTGAAGCAAGAAGGGTTGTGGACTGAAATTCTCCTCCAGGGGAAGGCTATTTTCTTCATGTTCACAGAAACCACTTTGTTGAGAAAATGAGGAATAGCCACTGTCTTCATAAAGTCTACTGGTCTCTAGTTCTACTTCATTTGACCTATTAAGTGTTTGCTGCACATGTTGATTTTCCTTGTTATGCAAAGGCTTGCTTTCTGTGTCAAATTTTGCAATTATAGGGCTCACAATTGGTGACCCAATATATGATAACTTTCCATAGTCTGTAATGCAGTCTTTACAAGAATCTTCTGAATACGCACAAGTGTAGGAATCTTGTCTTCTATTGTCATCAGGTTTTACCAGTTTAAGTTCCAAATGAACATGTTTACAATTAAAATCACCCTTCATTTTGACAGGAAGAGTAGAACTTTCTTCTTTACAACCTACAAAAAGAATAACATACATACATACATTCATTTATCTACTTATAGCTTTGCTATAGGATACATGTGCTTATGTGGGGTAAGGCAGGCAGTGAGGAGGTACCTCCCTATCCCTAGGGGGGATGACTACAATGTAATCCCTGGGAATGCCTTATATCTTCAGTCATCAAGATGGACAGCATCCTCAACAGAGTCTTCATGTTGCAATCCACCCCCAGCTCCAACTAGCCTTGAATCAAGGACATACTCTTACCAGCTTTACTTAGCAAGTTCTATGGATGCAAACCTAGAACCTTCCCACCTATGGGTCAGCCTCTCAGATCATTGTAATTTACTAATATGCCAGTATCTGGTCTCCACCATTTACTTAATTGCAAAATTTCTACACATTCCTACTTTTTGGGATCAAGTTAGGTGATTTCATCATGTAAACATCATGGTGTAAAACGTAGATGGTTTAACAATTATATCCCTAGGGTACATGGTATTACCCTATATGCTTCTTATGGACCACCATCATATATGTGGTCTTGATTGCCTTTTACTGAAGCACGATTAATACTGTGCATGACTGTATTTCTAGAATCCATGTTTATACTCTGGACTTGAAATGACATACTCCAGTTTGAAGTCATTGATCTTAAAAATGGTTAAGATTAGTAAGACAGGAGAATGTGTAAGGGTCTTGATAAGACTTTATGAAAATAGTAATTAGGAACTTGGTAGGCAGCATGGAGAAAAAGACTTAAAGACAATAAATTTAAACTTCCATTAAGTTAAAAACTAACTCAATATACATAGCTGTCATCTCCAAGTTTAACTGTGATTCATTGCTCTATGTAATCATTTGGTTTAAGGTATTTTATTTATCCTAAAGAACATTCTTTCATGCTAGAAACTTCATCATTAATTACTGAACCAAGATTTTTCACATCTAATTAAGCAAATAACTCTAAGAATAATAGTTCAACTACCAGTCAAATAACATTTAATAAATAAAAATGACACAGCAATAAGTATGAAACAATTTATAAATGTAGAGCACCAAGTATGAATTCCTGTTTAGTTATTTCAAGTAACTTAAGACCATGAACTGGTCACTTACAAATATCATAAATGTAGGAGGAAAAAAACAAGTTTTTATACTATTAACAAATCGTACAATTACTTCGGGTTATAAGTCATTAGAATTCATAACTTCTGGTTTAAATTTAAGCTTAAAAAAGATCCCAAGACTTGTTTAGGGTTGTTTTCATCTGTGCCTCCATTCTCAGGGCCTAAGAAATCAGTTAAGACATAATGGAGAAGTTGGCCATGTTAAGATAACTTTGGAGAATTTCCCAATCTCCGTACTACTGATCATTATTGTTCTTGGGTGCTGCCCTGTGTATTGCAGGATGGTTAGCAATCTTTACCATTGGACACAAGTAGCAGACTCCCACCCACAAGGTACAAAAATAAGCAAGTGTCTCTAGTTACTAGTTACAGCCAATATCAGGAAAGGGTGGAGAAGGTTGCAAGATTTCCACTGTTCCTTTTCTAATTTTTTTTATCTTACCAAGATGAGGAGACCCTGCTTCCCTCAGCTCTCCATCTAGTTGGGAGACTAGAGTGACTGAGTGATTGTGTCTGGCTTGTTTCAAGTCCACTGCGGATCTAAGGCTGTGGTTGGCCAATTGGCTACCAGCACTATATATCAATATGCTTCCTACTGCTTGTGCTACCTTGGATGGGCCAAGAACCACATCTTTAGAGGATGACTAGGACTTTGTTAGGTCTTAGAGGCTAGGAAGGGAATTGACTTAAAGATAACTTGCGGTAGATACGATCAGGAAAATACTGTAGCATTGTTCAGGGCAGAATATATGAATAGAACAATGGGACATAATGGGTTCCCTTTCACTAAGAAAATTAAAAAATGCCAAAAAGGTTTTTCATAAACCTACCTCAACTAAGAAATTAAGTCTAATTTACATGTGACCACAATTTATCTACAAGAATAAAAAGCAGAAGCCATCTATAAAGGCACGCCTTTTATTTAGTTTAGTTGCCTAAAGCAAAAAGGTCTATACTGTATTTGAACACCACTCTTTGCATAGGAATTGCACTTTACAAGTAGAACTAATAATTATTTAAATACCTTCTATTTGTTTAGAACTTTTTAATTTCCGAATTTCCAAACATATGCTCCTCACAACCTTTTGAGGTAAGATAGGGAGCTCTTATTACGTATTTATACAATTGAGCACATTGAAAATCAGCTAAATACCTGGTCTAAGATTTGACAAATCTTCTGGACTGGCTTGGGTTATCTATTTTGCCGCCTTTGCCTAGTCAGCTCCTGATTAATTATTTAGGTATAGCTTCCTATATATTTTTCTTTTTGGAGGTCTCTCAGATCTGCTTCACAGTACTATCAATTCTAAATTTGTAAGATTACTGGGGACCAACAGTTTGCACAATGGCTATGTCGCTGGACTCCCACGTAGCCAACTGCAATTCGAGTCCTGGACTCGGTGGCTTAAACTCACGCTGGGCTCATGTATGTGTGTGCCCAAGATCCCAGGAGGAGAACGAAGAAGGGAGTGCAGTGTGGCCATCTCCCCTGGGGGGCGATTTCTCACTTTCTGCCTCTATCTGGCGAGCGCACGCGCCCTATAGCAAAAAATCTCTCAAAAAATTTTTTGTAGGATTACTATAAACTTCTTAAAAACCAGACACAACTGCTATTGCTTACTACAGAATCCCAAGAAAGGAGTACAGTGCCAGACAATGAAGACATGCAATATTAAAGTGTTCCGTAGTATTTTAGTTAACACCAACATGAGAATCTATTCTCTCACTTATTAAAGTAGTGCTTAAGGAATTTAAAATGAACTAAGTGACTATTGTGCAAACATGTATTTTCACATAATTAGACACAGCTTTTCTTTTTCTTTTTGGAGTTTTCTTTGTTTTGTTTGTTTTTTTTGCTATAGGGCACGTGCGCTTGCCAGAGAGACAGAGAGATGGAAAGCAAGAAATCACCCCCCAGGGGGATGGCAACGCCGCAAATCCCTTCTACTCTTGAGAACTTGGGCGGGCATGCACACACAGGCGCCTGGCATGAGTTTAAGCCACCGGGTCTGGGACTCGAGCCGCGGTCCACAACATAGGAGTCCAGCGACATGGCCATTGCTGGTCCCAGACACAGCTTTTCTTTTTAACTCTTAATGAACTTATTTTAGAGGAGTTGAGTTATAGAGAAGATGGGAGAATTGCAGAGTTCCTATACATCCATCAAATAATACCCAACTCTTACACCACCATACTAATGCATGTCACAATTAATGAACCAATATTGATGCACTTTTATGAACAGAAATCCTTATTTTACTTGGATTTCCTTAGTTTCTACCTAATGTCTTTTTTGTGCCAGGATACCATCTAGAATACCATATTTAGTCATCCTGTCTCCTTAGTCTCCTCTTTGCTATATCAATTTCTGACTTTGCTTGTTTTTGGTGACCTCGACAATTTTGAGTTCTCAGTCAGGTCATTTTGTAGAATGCCCTTCAAGGGGGTTTCGTGTAATGGTTCCCTTACATTTTGTCTAGGGTTGGGGATTAGGGTGGGGGATTTTTAGGAGAAAGATCAAAAGAGATAAAGTGCTACTGCTATCACATCTTATCAAGGTTAAACGACATTTTGATTATGTTAATCTTTTATTTTTAGGTGTACATGCTCACTGGAGAGAAACAAAGTGAGAAGTCACCTGGAGTGGGTGGAGGGGTATGTCCACACCACAATCCCCCCTTCTCTATTCTCCTCACAGAATTTTAAGCACATAGGCACATGCATCTGGCATGTCTCTCAAGATGCTGGGGGGGAGGGGTGCGGGTCCTAGGGCTCAAACTGTGGAGTCAGGCATGTGAAATATAGTGCTTTAACTATCACACCATTCATTAATTTGAGGTAGTGTTTGTGAAGTTTCTCCTCTGGAACATTATTCCTATTTGTTCTTTTTCACACCAAACTCCTTGGAAGGAGTTTGCATAAAGTGGGGAGTTACATTCCAGTTCTTAGGAAACTAAATACATAAATTACCTAGAATTCTTTTGCACAGATTTGTCCATTCTCTCCCATTTATGTATTTACTTAATCATTCATATTAGTACAGATCCATGGCTTTTGGCTTATAATACAATCATATTGTGGTAGCTCAAAGTGTTCTAGGATTCATACTTTAATTCACTCCATTTATCCATGAACTTTTGGACGTAACCTCATAATTTATTTATTTGATCATTCCTTTCTGGTACTACAAGATTGTGTACACTCATTTTGTACATCAACCCATCTCACCCAACCCCTGCTCCAAGATCAGTCATTTCTCCAAGGAACCCTGATTCCTTTTATTGAAGAAAGGTATTAAAACCTGCAATCTTGGGAACCAGCAGTTAGCGTAATGGCTATGTCGCTGGACTCCCACGTAGTCGACCACGGTTCGCGTCCCGGACCCGGTGGCTTAAAACTCACGCCGGGCGCGTGTGCGTGCGTGCCCAAGATCCCAGGAGGAGAATGGAGGAGAAGGGATTGCGGCGTGACCATCCCCCCTGGGGGGTGATTTCTCGCTTTCTGTCTCTATGTCTCTCTCTGTCTGGCTGGCGAGCGCACGCGCCCTATAGCGAAAACCTCTCAAAAAAAAAAACAAAAAACCCCTGCAATCTGAGGGTGGCATGGTGTATACGGCACTGGATTCACGCGTGGCTGACCACGGTTTGAGCATCAGACCTGGAAGCTTAAAAATCACAAAGGCACGTGCAAGTGTGTGCCCAAGAAAATGGATTGCAGTGTGGCTATCCCCATGGAGTTGCGATTTCTTACTTTCCCCCACTATCTCTCTTCAGCAGGTGCATATGCCCTATGAGAAATGCCTAAAAACAAACAAAACAGAACAAAACAAAATCTGGATGCTAATTACACACTTCATTTAAAAAGGCAAACCAGGGGCCAGCAGGTGGCGTAGTAGTTACATGCCAGACTCCCATATGGGCTAACCAGAGTTCAGGTTCTGGACATGGTGCTTTAAAAATCACACGCAGGGGGATCAGCAGTTGGTGTAATGGCTATGTTGCTGGACTCCCATGTAGCCGACCACAGTTCCAGTCCTGGACTGGGTGGCTTAAACTCATTTTTGGTGTGTGTGTGTGTACCCAGGATCCCAAGAGGAGAACAAAGGAGAAGGGATTGCAGCATGGCCATCCTCCCAGGTGATTTCTCACTTTTCCTGTCTTTCTGTCTTTATAGCGAGCGCATGTGTCCTATAGCAAAAAACCTCTCCAAAAAAAAAAAAAAAAAAAAAAAAAAAAAAAAAAAAAAAAAAAAAAAAAAAAAAAAAAAAAGAAAAGAAAACCATGCAGGTCACATGGGCATGCCAGCCCAAGATACCAAGAGGAGAGATCTCTTTCTCCTATCTTTCCAGGGAGAGCATGTGCCCTCAGGCAAAAGCCTCTTGAAAAGAGAGACAAAAACAGTGAATTTTTCTTCCCCATAACAATTCTGCAAAATAAGGTGAATAATTGCCATGTTTACACAAAAACAATAAAGCTGTGACAGCAAAAGGATAAATTTGGTCTTAAAAAAAAAAAAAAAAAAAAAAAAAAACTATTTCAGAGCTTTTCAATGATTAAGCAAAGTGTTCATAATCAGTTTGGGAATACAAAGAATACAAGTGTTTGGGCTGGCAGGTGGCATGGTGGTTAAGGGCACTGGACATCCACACAACAAACTGCGGTTCGAGTCCCAGACCTGGCGGGTTGGTTTCTTGCTTTTTCCATCACCCTGTCCCTCTCTGGTCAAATTAAAATAAGTAAATAAATATAGTTAAATAAAAGTATTTGGGGGTTTAAAGAATTTGTAGGGTAGGCTGGATTTCATCCAGTGCATGATAAAAGACCTGGTGAGGAATTCCATGTGAAGGAAAGAAATTTGGTCTACATTTTGAAATGATTATCCACAGCTATGGATTGTGAGAAGGTTAAAAAAAATGGAAGCAGGGAAGCTAGTAAGAAGTATCTATAAAAGGAGTTCAGAGAGTTGGGTACTCTGGAGTGGTGTGAGAACTTGGATATTCAAGTTCTAGGAGGGTAAAGGTAACAGAACTTAATATACTAGATGTGGATGATGAAAAGAGAAAAAAAAATTAAATGCCAAACAGGTTTTCTTTCCTATTCCTACCTCAACTATTAACAAAGGTCAAATCTATGGAATTTATTTTTACCACATTATTCTAAGCCAAAACCTCTTTAAATTCCTTACATTGGAAATCACAAACACTTATAAAAGTAGCAAACTACATGCCATACAGAAGTATACCTTCCACAGTAGTGTATTTCCCATTATAAAATATTAATTTAGGAATCAGATCTAAGACTTGTACAGCCTTTTGACTAGTTTTGTAAACATCAAAAATCTCTTACTTATATTATTCTGTTTCTCTAAGGTGGAGACAATACCAATAAAAATTCAAATATTCCACTTTTAAAAAATGAACTTACCAATTCAGCCCATACATGAAAATGTGGTATTATCTTAAGTTGTACAAAGTTTGACTTTCTATTTAATTTTCCATATGGAGATGACACTCCATTCCATAATTAAGGTTACAGCACTTAGAACTCTTTATGGCTCTTCCTATATGTTAATTTGATAATTAAATTCCAGTCTCTAATACCTATATATAACCACCATGTGACCAATGTTAAGTATGGCGATTCCATTACTTAAGAATTTGAGAGACCCAAGGCTTGTGGCTATAAACTGTAATCAGCTATAGCCCTTAAGAGAAAATGTTTAGAAAAAAGTACTTTCAAAAATATTTAGATACAACCATTTTTAAAATTTTATTTCCTCAAACATATAATCTGGGGGAAAAAGTCAGGAGGTAAAATACAACAGGATTAACAAGCAAAATACCCCCTCTTAAAATCATCAATCTTCATAATTTTGAAGGAAAACTTGAGAGTAGGATCTTCTAGAAATATATTTGACCTGTTAAAAATTGAGCAGTACTTTGACTCCTGTGGCAATATAAATGCACCTGGAGTTCATTTAGATTTAGCAACAAAGAGTACAAAAATTAGCTTTTAGGTACCTTCCATTCTATCCATATTTTCGAATAAAGGACTAGTTCTTCCGTACGGGAGAAAGAAAACCAAGTCTTTCATTCTCACAAAATTAGCTAAATATTATGAACAAGTTGACGGTTTTGTATTAATTTTTTTTTTCTTACCCTTTCCCTTTGGACTCCAGGTCTTCAGACTGAGTTACCAGCCAAGGGAAAATATAAAATTAACGTTTTTATTCGGCGGTCCCAATTTCAGTTTGGTCTGTGGGGTGACGGGGTCTTCGGTATTTGGCGGGAGTGGGCAAGGAGACCCTGGAAATCCTTGAGGTCGCTGGATGGCCCCTGAGGGCGCGGGCCGTGAGGAGGCGGGAGATAACCGCGAGCTCGATTTCCCGCGCCCGCCAGTAAGACCCAGAGGTCGGAAACTCAGGGAAACTGACTTCAGATCCGGGGGTGCGAGACAGATACGGAAAAGGGGTGCAAGACGTGGAGGTAAAGCACCTGGCCAGGTCAAGGGGGCTCGGCTCGCACCCTGTCAGAGCGGGCACGGCGGTGGGGGAGGGGAGGAGCATTTGGCGCCTATTCAAGCAGGGTGGGGAGAGGTGGACCTTCCGAGGAGGAGAAGGGCGCCCGGGGTGGCCTCAACCTGCACCTCCGCTGGACGGGAGCCAGGCTGGGCCCGGACAGCGAGACCCCGCGACCTGCCATCCCGCCCCAGCACTTCTGGCTCCCCTTCCCCGAACCTTGGCTTTCTTTCTCTCGGTCCAGGAACCGCCGCCGTCACCGCCGCCCGCTTGAGACCCCGCGCCCAGGCTCGGGAGCTATCTGGCCAGAGGTTGCAAGGTGCCCCCCTCCCGGAGCGCGCGCCCCCTCATGCCCGCTCCCCTCACTCACAGCTCGAAGGACGAGGACGCCCGGCGGCTGTCACGGTGCTCCGGCTGGAGCTACAGGAGCAGGGTGCTGGTCGTGGAGAGCAGCTGCAGGAGCGCCGGCTCATACCAGTAGACTTGGGGCCTGCCTCAGGTGAAGGGACAGCTTCCTCGGCAGCGGAGCGGCCGCTCGCTCCACAGAACTGCATCTCTTAAAAGGCGCCAGCTGGTACTTTTAAAATCTTTGAATTTGGTGCCCAAATCATTGCGGCCCAATGGAACGCGCCGCTCGCAAGCGCGCACCAATAGTACGGCGGTGGGAGGTGGCTCCCTCACCCTCGCCCAATTAGAACCTGCAGGGGCGGGGCCCAGCTGCGAAATACAACGCCCTCCCATGTTGCCGGCTCCAAACGACCGGAAAGATGCTGAAGCCGGGGCGGGGCTTCCGAGCGCGCGGAGGCCGCGGCAGGGCGCACGTGGAGGGAGCCTACCACGCATGCGTGCGCACGCCTAGCTTCCCTCCTCCGCCTTGCGATCTCCGGGCTTCTTGCAAATCTTAACAGCCTGAAGGCAGTTCTAGCTTCTGTCTGAAGAGCTCCGCTGGATAGAAAGGGTGGCTGACTTTCTTCTGTCATCACACGAGTGGGAGTTCGGTGAGCGGTAACGCTGCTTGTCCGGGAATCCAGACTTTCCGGAAGACGAACCCTCCCCCCGTCCCTCGCTAGCCCGCCTCTATAGGATTTAAGCCCGCGCTCCTTGTTCCCTCCCCATTTCGCCTCACTGCGCAGGCGCCGGTGGCGGGTGGTGGCTGTGCAGTTGGCGCGTCCGCGCGTGCGCGCTGTGCCCCGGCGGAAGGCGAAGGGAGAGGAGCGGCCACAGCTGCTAGGTCAGCCATTCACTATTGAGTGCTGGGCGCCGGGTGGCTGGCTCCGCCTGGGCTGATTCGGGAGTCCCGCGCTCCCAGGTTTTCCAGCGGTGCTGAGTGTGCGGCAGCCAGTCATCTCTTGCACAGTTTTCCAGCCACGGTTCGTCGGCCGCAGTTGTTTCTACTGACGTCAAGTTTGAGTTTGTGCCGACGCTCTGCTGAGTTTTTTCTCTCCTTCAAGCGCAAGAGACAGTAGCTTTGCTTCCAAAAAGTAAATGAAAATTCTCACCCTCGTGGGCAGGAGGCCCTTTTGCCAAGTGAATGTTTTTCTGGTAACGGTAGAAATGGGTTTGAAGATTTAAGTCTGGTAATAATTTGTACTGTATTACTAGTGATACTAAACTTTTCGCCACTTCAGTGATTGTAAGCGCTTTTGCTCTTCTGCTTTTGCTTTCCTGCAGCCTCACGGAGAGGTAGTACTTGGTTTAGTGTTCAGTGCAGTTGGTGACACGCCTTGTTGGAGACAGGGTCAGGATTAGGATGACTCATACAAGTGTTGAAGTGGATTCAATTCTTGTCTAAAACTTTTATTCTCATCATGAATTTCATTTGTATTAATTTACACATATAAGAATATTAAAATAGCATCGATCTTGATTATTGAAGTTTTTGTCATTCACTTCAATCTTGCACCCAAGGTATGGGCTTCACTTGTCTTATCTTAGCCTGGCCTTGGCACTAGGTCTTGAGGATGCAGGGTTGAAAAGACAAAAGTCCCCATCTTCATGGCAGTTTCATAGCAATGGGAAAGAAATTGACAATTAACAATTTAAGTAAGTGAAAGAGGATATAAAATAAAGGGTGTAGAGTGGGGAGCAGGGACACAGGTTAAGGACTCTGGATGGTCAGAAACATTTCTCAGGCTTTGGACCAAGATCTGATATAGCACTATTTCTTGGAGGAGCCAGCAGTTAGTGTAATGACTATGTCACTGGACTCCCAGGTAGTCGACCACAGTTCGCATCCCAGACCTGGTGACTTAAAACTCACGCCGGGCTCCTGTGCCCAAGATCCCAAGAGGAGAATGGAGGAGAAGGGATTGCAGCGTGGCCATCCCCCCTGGGGGGTGATTTCTCGCTTTCTGTCTGTCTGTCTCTGTCTGGCTAGCTCACGCGCCCTACCAAAAACCTCAAAAAAAACAAAAAAAACCAGTTCTTACATAGCTTCTTTTTATGTATTATGAGAGGAATGCAAATTTCTCACAATTATCTTAGGAATGTTTTCTTTTTTTTTGAGAGGTTTTCGCTATAGGGCGCCTGCGCTCGCCAGAGACAGAGACAGAAAGCCCGAAGTCACCCCCCAGGGGGGATGGCCACGCCACAATCCCTTCTCCTCCATTCTCCTCTTGGGATCTTGGGTATGCACGCACATGTGCCCGGCGTGAGTTTTAAGCCACCGGGCCCGGGATGCGAACTGAGGTCGACTACGTGGGAGTCCAACGGCATAGCCATTACGCTAACTGCAGGTCCCAGCAATGTTTTCATTTTATGATTGCATTGAAGTGATTTTCACTGTGTTTACTAGAACCGCACAGCTAGTAAGCAGATCCCAGTTCCAAAGCATGATTCAAAAAGCCCTGTACCTTGTCCATGATATGTTGGGTAATAATAGTATTTGCTAGCGTCTTGGTGGTTCATAGTACATTTTTACATTACTTTTGTTTGACCTTACAGATCACCTTTTTGGGACCGGCATGTGGCATAGTGATTAGGGAGGCTGGATTCTCACATGGCCAACTCGGGTTTGAGTCCCAGACCTGGTGGCTTGCTTTCTCGCTTTCCCTTTCTCTCTGTCTCTGTCCCTGGTCAAATTGAAAAATAATAACATAATGGAATTAAATAATTAATTCTTTAAAAAAAAGCAAAATACCAAAAAAGAGATCTTTTTTTTTTTCCCTTTTTGAGAGATTTTTTGCTATAAGGCATGTGCACTTGCCAGAAAGAGACAGACAGAGAGCAAGAAATCGCCCCCCAGGGGGATGGCCAGGTCACAATCCTGTCTCCTCCATTTTCCTCTCGGGATCTTGGGCACACACTCACACACACCCAGCGTGAGTTTAAGCTACCAGATCTGGGACTCGAAATGCGGTTGGCTACATGGGAGTCCAGTGACATAGCCATTACACCAACTGCTGGTCCCCCTAAAAAAGAGAATATCTTTATTTACCTCTTTTATTTGAGAAGTGGACAGATACAAAATTTTGTGGGGTCAAGGGCCCTTATTAAGTTAGTTGAATCCCTGAAATATAAATCTTAACCACAGCTTAAAAATGTTCTTCAGCAGTTTTTTCTTTTCCTTAAAGGCTGATATAGTAATGGCAAAAATCAGTTAGTAGTAATATAAGGTAGTACAAAGTCAATCATGTTTTATTGCATATTGGAATAATTTTTCAGTCTTTTCCAGTTTATTAGACTACTTAAAAACTGACTTTAAATGATGTTTGAGGTTTTTTTTAAAGTTATTTTTATTTCTTTTATGAGATTGAGAAACAGACAAGCCACCTTCAACTGGGTCTCAAGCTGCAAACCTCTACCAGCCTGTGAGCTTTCGTTAATGAAACATTCTTAAATAACAGTTTTTTCAGTAGGTTCGTAGGTACCTGCTGATTTATTCTTCAGTTAGAAACTTTAAAAGGGCCATTTGAATTTTACAAAATGTCAACAGATGCGTACATACCCTTTCCTTCAATTCAGAATCAGTGGTTGAATTTCTAGGTGCAAAATGAAGTGCACTGAGAATTGGCCTCATTCTTTCATCAGGTTATTGCAGAACTACATGTAAGAGAATCTGAAGTATATGGAAATAATTGGGATGTGGTACCTCCCTTTTGCTTACATGTATGGGTTTACCACAAAGTAGACATAACAGCTGCTCAAAAATAACTTTTGAGTAAAAGACTCATAAACCACAGTGGGGATAAACTGTATAAAATAAGGCTATAATGGAACTTTGAGTTAAATACATTTGCAGTAGGAATTTTAATAAAAACAGGAATTACTTCTGTATGGCAGGATAAGGGAGTATAATCTGTAGGATAGAGCTTCTGTCTCAGCACTATAGACAGATATTTTGCGTCAGATGCTTTTTTGTTGTGAGAGTTACATCGTAGGGGAGATAGCAGTATCCCTAGTCCCTAATGCTCCCTGCACAAAAATCTTAATAACTGCTTTTAAATATCTACTGGATCTGGTGGTTAAGGGAGCTTGTATCCCACGTGGTTGATAGTGTGGTTGGAGTCCCAGCCTGGCAACACAGTGTGCCCAAAATCCCAAAAAGAGGACAAATGGAGAAGGGATTGCAGTGTGACCAGGCTCCATAGTGGATGCTTTCTCACTTTCCCTGTCTCTCCTCAGCACACATGCCCTCTGGCATATTTAAAAAAAAAATGGGGCCAGCAGGTAGGTATGTATGGTGGTTAAGGTGCTAAGAGTCCCATGTGGCTGACTACGGTTTGAGTCCAGGTCCTGGAAGCTTGCTTTCTCACTTCTCTCTCTTTCCCTGATGAGTGCATGTTCCCTTTAGCAAGTTATAAAAATAATATTTAAATAAAATAAATAAATAAAATAAAAATAATATTTAATAAAATTAAATTCTTAAAAAAAAAAACACAAAAACTTCTTAGGGCTTATTACAGAATGTTGACAGGTCCTAAAGACAAATGACCAAAACAATCTTTTTTTTTTTTTTTTTTTTTTTTTTTTTTTTAAGATTTTTGCTATGGGGCATGTGTGTTCACCGGACAGGACAAAGTGAGAAATCACATCTCAGGGGGGTTGGCCATGCCACAGTCCCTTCTCTCTCCTCCATTCTCCTCTTGAAATTCTGGGCACGCATGCACATGTGACCAACCTGTGTTTTAAACCACTGGGCCACTGGGTCTGGGATGCAAACTGTGGTCAACTACGTGGGATTCCAGGGATATAATCATTACACCATCTGCTGGTCCAATGAAACACAATCTTGTCTATTAATGAGACAGTGTGAAAGGTCTAGCAATATTTGTTCAACCTATTCCCTGACCCAGCCATTCCATTCCCTTATTAAGCATATTATCTTGAGACAGGAATAAAGCAGGAAGTTTACTACCTGGTGATACATGTTGTACAGGTACAGTGTTTTAGTCCTTTTGTGCTGCTATTAACACAGTACCACAGATTGAGTAACTTGGATCAGAAATTTCTCTTTTTTTCTGATGGCTGAGAAGTCCAAGATCAAGGCACTGGCATCTGGTGTGGGCTGCTTTTGGTGTTTACTACTATGAATTTAACATTTATTTATTATCAACTAGGTGTAACTCTTCTCATAATTTTAGAGTTGTTTACCTCAGGCTATCAAAACGTATTTTTAAGCCATTTCCAGCTTATGTCACTAAGTCATTGGATAACTGAAATGTTTTAAGTTTCATATTAAGAACACTTCATTATTCTCTGTTGCACTCAACACCACAAGGTCTGTCTTTTATAGCTGTGCAGCTCCAAGCAAACAAGGGTGGGCTTTCCTTCCCTCTCCCTCTCAGGCCCAATTCTCTGGTATCAGTCCTCTCAGAAAAGAGCTATGCATAACCAGGAGTCTCAGTAAGGAACAACTTTTTTTTAATCTTTTAACAGAGATTATTATTATTTATTTTTTTTCTCTGGAGAGGTTTTCGCTATAGGGCGCGTGCGCTCGCCAGACAAACAGAGAGAGACATAGAGACAGAAAGCGAGAAATCACCCCCCAGGGGAGATGGTCACGCCGCAATCCCTTCTCCTCTCGGGATCTTGGGCACGCACGCACACGCGCCCGGCGTGAGTTTTAAGCCACCGGGTCCGGGACGTGAACCGCGGTTGACTGACTGTGGGAGTCCAGCGACATAGCCATTACACTAACTGCTGGTTCCCAAAAGAGATTATTGATAAAGATTACACTGATTTAGCTTTAAGCTTATTTTCAACTAGTTTAATCACAACACAGGGTGAATACATTTGTCTAACTTGTCATCTTTTTTAGACAGTCTAATCTCACCAAAAGCTTCTAAGAAGTTTTAAGCCTGGGCTATTTAAATATATATTTTAGTGAAAACCATGTTAAATCACAGGAAAGAAAGGGAATATTCAAAACTAGTCAAGTATTAAACTCTACCTTCCAGTTTGCAGGAAATACTGACTTAAGGTAAAAGCTAAATGACACCATAATATCTATCTTGATCTCAAATGAAAATTCAGTGAATGTCGGGAACCAGCAGTTGGCGTAATGGCTGTGTCGCCGGACTCCCACGTAGTCGACTGCGGTTCGCATCCCGGACCCAGTGGCTTGGAACTCGTGTCGGGCGCGTGTGCGTGCATGCCCAAGATCCCAAGAGGAGAATGGAGGAGAAGGGATTGCGGTGTGGCCATCCCACCTGGGGGGTGATTTCTCGCTTTCTGTCTCTATGTCTCTCTCTGTTTGGCGAGCACATGCGCCCTATAGCGAAAACCTCTCAAAAAAAAGAAAAAAAAAAATTTAGTGAATGTTAAAAAAAGGAGAGAGAGGTATGGATGCTCTAGACTAGAATTTAAGAGAGAAAATCAAATTCCATGTATAATCCTCAATTGGATCTTGGCTTGAAGAAGGCAGTTACAACACCTTTTGGGGAGAACTGGGAAAATTTTATTTGGTATTTGAAGATATTAGGAAGTTACTGTGAATTTTGTTTGGTGGTGATGATACATGGTTAAATAGAATACTTTCAGTTTTTGAAAAATGCGAGCTGAAATATTTAAAAGTGAAGTGTAATAGTATTTATGATTTACTTCAAAACACTAGGCAAATATGAAAACATTTTATTGAAAGTAGGTAATAGTAAGGGTGTTTGTGCCAGCCTCTTAGCAGCAAATTTACTTTCATTGTCTGACACTGTATTAAAGCTATATTAGAGCTAGTCTCATGTATTTTTAAGTTACCTAGTGTCACGTATTGTTACTGCAGCATAGACTGAGTCTAGGCAACTTAGAAAAACCAAATTTATTTCTCACAGTTCTGGAGGCTAGAAGTCCAAGGTCAAGGCACTCATTTACTTCCTTTTATTGAAGGCTTTTGTGCTTCAACTACACATGGCAGAAGGCAGAAAAGCAAGCTAGTCTAATGCTTCATGAAGCCTCTTTTATAAGGGCCTCAACCCCATTCATAAGGGAGAAACCCTAATGGCCTGATCACCTCTTAAAATGATCGCATTGGCAACAAGTGAATTTTGGAGTGGACAGTCAAACCCTAGCAATCTGTAAACATTTCTTTTGCCGGCTAGTACCATGTTAAACCTTGTCAGTAGGGGCTGGTGGATGGACAATGCAAGAAGAAAAAGCTTTGCTTCTTGTCTCTTACTTCTATGGAACAGCTTCCAAAGACTCTTGGCTACTGTGATGGTTAATTGTGTCAATTTGTTTGGGTCAAAAGCTACCCAGGGAAACAGCAGTTAGCGTAATGGCTATGTCGCTGGACTCTCACGCAGTTGACTGCGGTTCGAGTCCCGGACCCGGTGGCTTAAAAGAACTCATGCCGGACGTGTGTGCGTGCGTGTGTGCCCAAGATCCCGAGAGGAGAATGAAGGGATTGCGGCATGACCATCCCCCTTGGGGGGTGATTTCTCGCTTTCTGTCTCTCTGTCTTTCTGGCAAGCATATGTGGCCTATAGCAAAAACCTCTCCAAAAAAAAAAGTTCCCAGAGAATTGGTCCAACATTTTGGATGTTTCTGTGAGGGGTATTTTTGTATAGGACTGGCCTTTAAATTTGTGAACTTGAGTAAAGCAGACTGCCTTCTATAATGTCTGTGGGTACATCCAATTAGTTGAAGATCTCGATAGACCAAAAGATTGGTCTCCTGCAAACAAGAGAATTCTTCACAGACTGTCTTTAAACTGGAACTGCACCTCTCCTGGGTCCCTAGCTTTTTCGCTCACACTGCAGATTTTGGACTTGCTAGTATCAATAATCACCTGACCCAATCACTTAAACACACCCTATGGGTTCTGCTGCTTTGGAGAACCCTGACTGTACAGACTGTTACTGAGACCTACCTTACGACAGTTTTTGCTCACATCTTGACAAGAGGCTTCTGCTTACCAGTCTTGATGTTTGGAAGTTCTTGCTTGCAAGGCCTGGTCCACCAGGTACACATCAGCTCTAGCCCAGGACAACCAGGGGAACTTTTCCATCATTTAGTGGGCTATAGTCATACCCTCTCCTGTTGGACTGACTCCACAGTGAGAAAGGCGAGCCCCTTCCAGTGGCATTTTTTTACCCTGGGCACTCTCAGTCCTAGTAGTATTTCTCTTTTATCCCTCAGTAAATCTCATTATCAGTTAAAAATTCCTTATATAAGATTATCTGTGTTCAAATTAATAGTATGGTATTTGTCTCCTGACTAGACCCTAACTAATATACTGTCTACTGTCAGATTTTTAATATTGAAGTTTTTCATAACAGAGATTTAATCAAATTTTTGATCATCTACTAAATATTTTATATAAAACTATTTTCCTTTGACTATTTATAAAGAATTCAATATTTACAACTATAATTATGATTATATTTAACTATTACATAACAGAAATGTATATAAATTATGTGTGTCTTAATAATATGCCTATTCCTTTCAACTGTGTTAACTCATGTTTCTCAAGAGACTATTGGTATTTACATACAAATGTGATTTGCTGTAGCAGAATTTTCCTAAGTTATAAGAGCCTTTAATCACAATACACATTAAACATTTTTAGAAATAATCTCTACTAAAGATTCATAAGTGGCATAGTCCTTCAGTGATTGTACGAGTTCATCCAGTAGGTAATCTCCTTGCATAAAAGTTTCAAGATCATGAAGTGACTTGTTTATCCTGTGATCTGTGACCCGGTTCTGGGGAAAATTGTATGTTCTTATTTTTTCTGACCTTCCTCTAGTTCCAATCTGTATACATTAAAAATAAAAAGAGAGAGAGAGAGAGGTAGTTAGATTCTGGGCAACTTAAACCTATACATTTCATTTAGAGATTACATCCTTGATTTACAATATGAATCATAACATAAGAACCAAGGCTTAAACATTTCAAATCCCCAAACATGAGAACATGGTTCAGAAAAAAGAACACGGGCTTTAAAATGACAGATTAGGGGCTGGCCAGTGGCATGGTGCTTGAGGTGCTAGACTCCCACATGGCTGACCGAGGTTCAAGTCCTGGACCTACTGGCTTGCTTTTTCACTCTATGTTTCTGGTGAGTGTACATGCCCTGTAGCAAATTAAAAATAATAATTATAAATAAATCTTTTTAAAAAAATGACAGATTTTTTTTTTTCAGGTTTTTGCCATAGGGCATGTGTGTTTGCTGGAGAAAGACAGGAGAGATAAACAGGGAAAATGAGAAATCACCCCCCTGGGGAAATGGTCATACTAAAATCCCTTCTCCATTCCCTTGTTGGGATTTTGGGCATGCACACACACATGCCTGGTGTGATTTTTCAGGCCACTGTGTCGGGGAACTCAAATCACAGTTTGGCATGTGGGAGTCCAGTGCGTTAACTACTTACTATGCTATTTGCTGGCCTCCGCAGATGAATATTTACTTCAACTCTAAACCTCAGTTTCCCCATGTATAAAATATAGACAAGTATCAACTACACAGTAATGATAAATAGAATAGTACATAATATTCAAATAGTAACTCAATATCACTAATCTCTGAATTAATACAGTCATCTTCAGGGGTGGAGGACAGGTGAATTCTCACATTGAAGAATTCTTAAAAGGATGGTAAAATTAAATACTAAATATGAAGCAAGTAAGTTTAGCCTGCTTTTTTACTTTCTTCTGCCATAATTTCAAAGGACTGAAAATGAATAGGGATTCTCTATCTTTTTTGTAACTTTGAGTAAAAGTCTGAGAAAATACCTTTGAATATAGAAAACGGAGCAGAGGTAAAAGATTACTGTAAAACATGTGTAGCCCTGAGTTAAGCTATTTGTTCTTATTCTGACATACATAAAAACTGTTAGCTAAAAAGATAATCCTTTAGTCTTTTAGAAACGTTTTTAAAAATTCACTTTTACCTGAATCTTTCTGGCATTGTATCTTTTACTTGTTTCTTCTTCTAGTTGCATGCTGTACAGTTTTGCACGTAACTTTTTCATGGCCATCTCTCTATTTTTCAGCTGAGATCTTTCTTGCTGGCATTCAGAAACAACACCTGAATAGTGTTATGAGAATTAAAAAGTTTTAATTGAAACACCTTCTTTATGGTCAAG
Organism: Tupaia tana; assembly: GCA_026018925.1. NCBI lineage: Eukaryota > Metazoa > Chordata > Mammalia > Scandentia > Tupaiidae > Tupaia > Tupaia tana. The sequence goes on from JAKSZU010000002.1 coordinate 3,064,330, forward strand.
GAATATTCCTTTTCCTTCTCATCCTTTTTCTTCTTCCTTTATGAAGGAAAAAACAGAACTCTAATATGGAAGGAAGACTAAAACTTCAATAACTTTTATAGTTTATCAGAAAACTGAAAGTGTTAGTGTGAACTGTAACATAAAATTTCTGTATTGAAGGCATAGATACTAAACAGTACACAGAAACCACTTAATATGGATTGTTTTCCCATACCCTCATATAGTCACCCCAAGTTTTTAAAGTAACAATTACAGAAACTAAGATCTATAGCACCAGCCCATGGTTAAGGTGGCTGGATCGCACATGACTGAAATTCCAGTCCTTAACCTGGTGGCTTGAGAAACACACCAGGCATGTGTGTGCACGCCCCAAATCCCAAGGAACGGAGGAACGGAGAAGGGACGCACTGGTGAACAGTCCACGTGGCGGGGTTGCCTACTCACTTCCCCTTCTCTTTCTGGTGAAAGTACGTGCCCTCTGGCAAAATCAAAGAAAACAAAAAAGAAACCAAGATACATAGAGGTTATTAATAAAAATCCTATTACTAGAGATAACCACTATTAATAATTTTTAGGATTCTATATTTTTCCTATTCCTGTTTACATTCTCTGTAATACTAAGACATTATCATCATTTTCTTTTTTGTGTGAGAGATTTTTGCTGTAGGGTGTGTACACTCACCAGAGAGAGAGACAGAAAGTGAGAAACTACCTTTCGAGCAGAGATGGCCACCCTGCAATCCCCTCTCCTCTATTTTCTCAGGATTTGGGGCATGCATGCACATTTGCCAGTGTGATTCTCAAGCTGTTGGGTCTGGGACTTGAACTGTGGCTGGCTATGTGGTGTGGCTGGCTGTGTGGGAGTCCAGCACCTTAACCATCAGGCTACCTGCTGGCCCAAAGACATCATCTTGAAAGTTTAAGGATTTTCTAATTTTAAAAAACAAAATTGTATCAATCTAGCACCTTTAGGAGCTATTAATAGTTAATGGAAAATTATGCTTGAGATCAGTTATAGTAAGAGATCCTTCTGTTCTCTCCAGATAATTCAGGTTTGTTATCCATATGTTCTTTATCACAAGTAAATCACTGTAGTATAATAATACTTCTTAAGACATGTTTAAGTCTAATACCATACTGAAGACTTAAAGGATTTTGGGCATGACCACACAGGTGCCCGGCTTGAGTTTCAAGCCACTGGGTCCAGGAATTGAATCACGGTCGGCCAAGTGGGAGTCCAGTGACATAACTGCTATGCCATCTGTGGGCCCTTAGCCTATTTTTTTTTTTTTTTTTTTTTTGTGGAGAGGTTTTTGCTATAGGGCGCATGTGCTCACCAGACAGAGACAGAGAGACAGAAAGCGAGAAATCACCCCCCAGGGGGGATGGCCACGCCGCAATCCCTTCTCCTCCATTCTCCTCTCAGGATCTTGGGCACACACGCACACGTGCCCAGCGTGAGTTTTAAGCCACCGGGTCTGGGACGTGAACCGCGGTCGACTACGTGGGAGTCCAGCGACATAGCCATTACGCTAACTGCTGGTACCCCTTAGCCTATTTTTTTAATAGTTAAAACTATAAACTACAGAATGCCATCAGGACATACCATCCACACCTATTCAAAGTTATTAATGTGCACATTCCTTTGGCCTAGATCCCTCCTCCCTCTTCTTGGCTTTGCAGTCACCCTGCTGAGTGTCAGCTAAGGACTATAAATCAAGTATTTAATTTTTTTTTTGGGGGGGGGAGGTTTTTGCTACAGAGACAGAGAGAAATCACCCCCGGGGGGATGGCCACGCCGCAATCCCCTCTCCATTCACCTCTCAGGATCTTGGGCACGCACACGTGTGCCTGGCATGAGTTTAAGCCACTGGGTCTGGGACTCAAACCATGGTTGACTGCATGGGAGTCCAGTGACAACCATTACACCAACTGCTGGTTCCTCAAGTATTTAACAATTATCTTTAGTGATATATATTCCTCTGGTAATGGAGGATTTATTTCAGTGGGAAATTAGTTACATATCTATATATTACATGATATGGTTTTTTTAAAGTATGTATGCCATATGTGACAGATCAAGGCTATTTATCATTTTGAATGGAGAATTTTACATTTATATCTCTGTCAATGTTTTACGTTGAAGAATTAGGTTACATACCTGTTGGAAGATGAACTATGCGGACAGCACTGTCTGTGGTATTTACATGCTGCCCCCCAGCTCCACTGGCGCGTTTAGTGTCAATTCTCAAATCTTTGGGATTAATCACCAGATTAATCTATACATAGAAAAAATGTTGGGATTAAAAAAAAATCATGTTGACTGTACAAAGGCAAGAACTACCCACTTAGGAATACATGTCATGTACACAATTTATAAGATTTAGGTTTAGTTTTTGTTTCAATTACTCAATTTTATTTATTCATTCATTTATTTTAATTTGAGCAGATAGAGACACAGAGAGAGAGAAAGACAGAGAGGGAAAGTAAGAAAGCGAGTCACCAGGCCCAGGATTTGAACCTGGTTAGCCATGTGGGAGTGTCCAGCGTCTTAACCACCATGCTACCTGCTGGTCTCTGATTTAGGTTTAGTTTTAAGAATACAAAGTTGTTCTTTTTCATTTTGAAACTTTGTTCCCTTTTGGAAGAGTGGGGAATCAAAATATAATACAGGACAAAAACAAACCATTTCCTAAACCTCAAAAATGGAGCTTCTCTGTAATTTCTCCAAGTTTTACCACACTAACAGAAATGAACTGTTATTAGAAATGTGACTGCACATGCCAAAATGTGCATTTGTAGAGTATTTCTGAGTTCAAAAAGACTTTAGCAGAGGGAAAAAAAAATCGAAATACAGAAGGGTTTATTTTGTTTCATTTTAGATATATTTAAAGGTAGAGGTAAGACAAATTGAAATGGCAAAGAAGAAGAAGCCAAGGTAAAATTCAGTTCACAAATACGCTTCATCTGACATTAGAATAACACAGTGTCCTGGCGTTACCACCAACCCACTAGATTTCAAAAGCTCTGTTTCGGGGGACCAGCAGTTAGTGTAATGGCTATGTTGCTGGACTCCCATGTAGTTGACTGCGGTTCGTGTCCCGGACGCTGGGTGCGTGTGCATGTGCGTCCAAGGTCCCGATAAGAGAATGGAGAAGGGATTGCGGCGTGGCCATCCCCCCTGGGGGGTGATTTCTCACTTTCTGTCTCTCTGTCTCTGTCTCTGTCTGTGTGGCGAGTGCACACGCCCTATAGCAAAACCCTCTCAAAAAAAAAAAAAAATCTGTTTCATCCTGAACTGTGGAATATTCTGACATGCAATAACCCTGGCAGTAAAAATCCTACCATTCCCTAGGCCCTCCAAGTCTCCCTGTGTGATTCTCTCTTAAAGTTACTAGACAAGTCAGATGATACATGGACCCTAGTCTCCCATTTTTTCCTGAAAACTTCCATTTCTAAGAAGCTTAAAGTAAACTCACTGGTATGAAGTGTAGTTCCTGCTATTTATTCTACTTCACTATCTCCCTTAACTGTTCCATTTCTCACCTAGGATTTACACAAAAACTTGAACTTAAAGAAATGAAAGTCACTAATCGTATTGCCGTCACACAGTACTTTTCCCTGAAACTAGTACACAGAAACCCTCAATTAAATTTCCTTCTCAATCATTCATACCTCATTCTGAAAAACAAGTCAGATATTTCCTGTCACTTTTCAGCAAAAGAAAATTAAGCAAAACAGGACTTTTAAACTATCATATAGATATAAGCAGAATTTGCTTTGTGAGAATAAAGTACACTCATAATGAATATACTGTAGCAATGTTATTTCCATTTTAATATAATTGGTTTATGAAGTAACAGTTCTCTTAAGTTAATCCTTGTTAAAACGGGACTCTTGATAATATCCTGAAAACCAGGCACACAAAGCAAAAGTTCTTAATAAAGGCAACCAGTCCATATTGGAATAGATTTTTATTTCATATATAGAGATGGTATTGCAATGACACTGTTGGTGGTGGAGAAAAATTAGGAAGATGATGCAAAACTAGATCATTTATAAATCCCTAATTCTTGTCACCTATTGTAAAATTCTACTTTTTGGACTGAGATAATGGATTCTCAAAAGCAATTCAAAATATATGAGGAAGACCAAATAGTAATATAGTCAGTGAACTCTTGAGTGTTACTCTGGGAAAAGGCACTGTACTAGGCCCAAGATGCCAGAGAGGGGATTGCTTTACCTCAGTAGGCTGGGGTAATATGGCTACTGTCATGGTACTCGTGTGGATGCGGCCTTGCTTCTCAGTCTTTGGTACTCTTTGTACTCTGTGCACACCTCCTTCAAACTTCATGTGCTTATAAGCTTCTGAACCCCCGATGCTGGCAGATGCATGTCTAAGGCCACCTTGAAGATGTGGGGAAAATAGACTTTATTATTCCTACTATTTATAAATAATTGGCCATCACATCTACTCTCTCAAATAGATTTAAAAGCTACAAGAGTATAGGATAGAGACTGTAAAACATTAATGTTTAGCAAGTCTATGAGAGTCAGTGACTTAATAATCTATTGATATATTGCTAGTCAGCCAGGTGGCATGGTAGTTAAGATGGCTAGATCCCACATAGGTGACTCTGCGATTCGAATCTCAGACTCAAGAAGAAAAACATCTATAGTGCTTGCAATAAAGAAATATAATGCATTTAAAATGCTAATGAACTGATATCGATAACACTCGAAAAAACCACTTTGAAAGGCCATTGGTCACTCAGTGATTAGGGTTATTGAAGGACTAGCCATTATATCTTACATTTTAAACCTGGTATACTTACATTCATAATTCTTGAATGGTAAGTAAAAAACTACTTACACATCCTCAGAAGACCTAAATCTCAGTCATGGTATTTCCAACTTTCTTCCTAGGGTGCATAGATAAGTAAATGTTTTACTCAAAACAAATTGAACAGTTTACTGACCTATTTCACTTGGAAAATATTCCAGGGTTTCAAAATTCCATCTTTTAAATGCAGCATATTGCTGATACATATCAAATATTTCTGAAGTAAATAACATTGCCTCTTGACCCCCAACTCCTGCAGTGACCTCCAGGATCAAATCATTTTCATCTGTTTCTTCTGAGGGAACCAAAAGTAAGACAATCTGTAAATACAAAAATATCACCCTCTCCTGTAATTAATAATTATTTAAACTTATTCCCCAAAAAGATAAATTATTAGATGCAAGAATTTAAAATATTTAACTTGAATTTCCCTTAGTAAATAATTCAGTATATCTGAGTGCTGTTCAATTATTTTGCCAGTCAGAATGATATAATGCACAACTTCCATAAAGTACTAAGATTACAAGTGTATTATTGGATCATCGGGAAAGTCACGATGCATTTTTACATAGAAAAACAGAAACATATCATGACTTTCCCAACAACCTAATATAAGTGCATTAGGATCCAACTAAAACTTACAGGCCTTTGTTTCTTCTTTAAGTTCTTGTATACTCTATATCAATTCTCTATGTAGTTCATAAGAATTAAGTGCTTGCTCTGAATCGGACATCATACAGTGTGTGTAAATGCAATAGAAAATGTCCAGCTCTGCCTTGAAACTCAAGGCCCATTACAGCAGAAAAACAAAAGCACTGAAATTGCATTTATGTGTGTTTTTTAAAGCTTCCCTAATACAGTTTCTTGTCTTCAAAACGTGTGATTTGGCACTGAAAAGGCCCTTAGAGATGATCTGGCCCAATTATATCAATTCCCATGTAAAGAAAACAGGTTAACAAATGTTAAATATTAGTAATTTAAAGGGCAAAGTGTTCCTTATTGGCAGAGTAGGCAATAATAATTAAAATCTCTGTGCTTAGATCAGTCTTCCTTCCATTACAATAGTACATTTCACACATTTAAGTATATACTGATTAAAGGAAGCCAAAGTAAAGGCTTCTTAGATTACGTTAACTAATAGAAAAATCTAACATTTATTGGTTAATATGTGACAGCATTTTGCTAAGCACTGTACAAACTTTAATTCTTAAAATAATCTTGGGTTAGTACTATTAACAACTTTACCTTAAGATGTGAACCTAAGTTGAGAGAGGCTGAATAATCTAGTTACCCAATGTCATGTAACTTGAAAGTAGAAGAGCTAGAACTGAACTCAAGTGTCCCTGATTATCACACCTTATAGTGGTCCACAGTTAATACTTGTTAATACTTTTCCATCTTTTCAGCCTATGCCACACAGCTGATCTCCCAATCTTGAACTAATAAAATTCCAACTGTTGAACAGAAACCTTTAATATGTGTGTCCTTCTAATTCACACAATATTTAGAAAATGGGTAGAAGGTAAGTTACGCTAGACCTTTTATCCTGTAATGGAACTTTTCCTCTGGAATAGGTGGTAAAGACATTAATTTTTTTTTTAAATTTTGTCACAGGGTGCGTGCGCCCACTGGAGAAAGGGACGGAGCTGTGCTACTGGCTCCTCTGGGAGCCAGCCACCTTAACCACCATGCCACTGGCTGTGCCCCCATTAATTTTTAATAAGTTTCACATTTGGCTAGAAAATAGCTAGAATCTCTAAAATCCTTCACTTATTAATCCCAGAGATAAGTGCTGTCAACCTTTAAGCTATGCTTTACAGAATTAACAAAGAACAAAGTTGGTTCTAATCATAGATTGATTATTCTCTACCTAGCTCTTTTATGTTCTGTAGTTCTCCTGGAAACAAAACCAAGGCAAAATGGTTCAGTTCTTAAAATCCTGAGAGTATAAGCCTTATTTGATACTATAATAGAGCCAGAGACATAAAGATAAAAAAACTGTGTCCCCAAAGAGTACAAAGTTTGTTAACCTCTTCTACCCATTGTCTGCCCCCTTAGAAGAAAACAAGAAAGAAATATGCCAATTTTGCCTTTCTAGAAAATGCTACTAATGTTATGCTTATCTTTCTGTGAGAGCGGCACAATCCCTTTAATAAGAATAGGACCACATGAAATACTGTGTATCTTTTCCTGCTTTAAAAATGGTAGTGCTGGGGGGACCAGCAGTTAGCGTAATGGCTATGTCGCTGGACTCCCACGTAGTCAACTGCGGTTTGCGTCCCGGACCCGGTGGCTTAAAACTCACGCCGGGTGTGTGTGCGTGCATGCCCAAGATCCCGAGAGGAGAATGGAGGAGAAGGGATTGCGGCATGGCCATCCCCCCTGGGGGGTGATTTCTCGTTTTCTGTCTCTCTGTCTCTCTCTGTCTGTCTGGCGAGCACACGCGCCCTATAGCAAAAGCCTCTAAAAAAAGAAAAAAAAATGGTAGGGCTGGTTACATCACCAGACTCCCATATGGCTGATTGGGGTTGCAGCCTCAGACTCAAGTGGCTTGAAACTTAGGCTGGGCCCATATACATGTGTGCCCAAGATCCTGAGAGGAAAATGGAGAAGGGACTGTGGCATGGCCATCACCCACGGAAGATGATTTCTCATTTTCCTCTCTCTGTCTCTGTCTCTCTTCAGCCACCGTATGCACCCTAAAGCAAAAACCTCTAAAAAAAAAAGAAAAAAGAAAAATCATAGTGGCAATCATTTCACAATGTGGAACATGACATCAAACACCTTAAATATTTGTCAAGTATACCTCAGTAAAGCTTGAAAAAAAATTAAAAACAAGTTTATTGTAGATAGTAACAAGCTAGATACTTCTTGAATATTTTTATAAGCGTCTAATAAAGTGAATAATAATAATAGCACAGAGAACATACCTGGTACTTCAACTGAGTTATTTCTTTTTGACACAAAGTTATTTCATTCTGTGCGAGTTTTCTTAAATCTTCATTCTCATCTAAGAGAAAAATTTTCCTTAGTGTTAAGTTGCCAGCCTACTTCAAAGTAAATTTATTGTTATTGTAGCTAGAGGAACAAAATAAAATGTCTACCATGTCCTTTTAAAAACTGCCCCATAGCACAGTGCTTAAGTGTAGTGCACGGAAGCCAGATGCCACATGGCTGGGCCCTGCGGCTTATAGAGCCTGCTGGGCACATATGCGCATGTGTGCCCCAAATCCTGAAAGGGTGAAAAAATGGGAAAAGGATGGTGGGTGATGGCACACTGGGAGGTGCTGTCTCTCTTTCTCCCTCACTCTGGTGGATGCATGTGTCCTCTGGCCAAAAAAGTAGTCATTTATTAAAAGTATCATTTTATAATTTTCATTAACATGAAAATTAGCTGTTAAAAAAAAAACCACTTTGCTAATGACATCTGAAAGTCTCTACAGAAAATGAGTTACATTTTTCTATAATTTCACCTCCATGAGATATTCACATTAACAAATAAGCATTCAGCTTTCTGATCCAGACTGCACCATACCAAATGAAAGCATTTAGCTAGTTAGAAATACCAGAAGGAAAACAGAAGGTGTCATCAGTGCAACTCAGACTGAACTGAAAAGCTCAAAGTTGGGCCAGCCCCATAGCTTAGTAGTTAAGGGAGCTGGATCCCACATGGCTGACTGCAGTTCAGATGCAGTCTCTCTGTCATGTGTGTATGTGCATATGCTTCTGGTAATTAGGAAAACAGAACAAAGTTAGCAGCTTGCTAGTAAGTATTTCATTAAGATAAAATAAATATTGCTCCCAAAATATTCTTCTGATACTACCTAATGTTTACAAAATGTTTACATGAAGTATTCTTGTCTCTGGCTTTATTAGCCCTATTGTTTCACCTTTAAAAAAACAAACAAAAACAACCTTTAATGACTTAAATTAATAACTGCTGCATGTGCACACTGAGTGTGAGAGAGAGAGAGAGAGCAAGAAAGAGAGAGGAGCACCCTCCACAGGGTCTGATCACCCCATAATCCCTTTCATTAGTCCGCCAGATCTTGGGCACTTACATGTGTGCCAGGCATTTCAGACTGGCTGACTGGGGATTCAAACTGGATGCCATGTGGGATCCAGCTTCTCTTGAGCAGTGCACTATCACTACACCATGGAGCCTGCCCTACTGTTTGATCTTTGAAGTCTCATTTTTACCTTACAAAACATACCAAGTCCTCTACCCTGTAGGCAATATGCAGATTACAGAAAGACAGAATGGAAGGGGAGATTATATAGCTATTACAAGTTTTCTCGGCTGGCCCTATTCCAGTTTGATTTCTAATTTGGAACAAATCAATCTTCCTCAACGCAAAGGTAATTCTGTCACTCCCCAATCTAAAGGATTCTGCTTGTTCTCCTCTGCCAGCAGGATAAAATCATTATCTTCGATTAGCGTTTGACTTTGCTTACAACGCTGTTCCAATTGGCCACTACTCAGGGATCAATAGATTAAACTTTTGTTATATTTTCTAAGATTGGGCCTTTTCACCCCTATAAGGCCTTCCCAACAAGTTCTTGCCCTCCTAGGTCTCTATTCACACATGTAGGAAGGGATTTCAAAAAGATGGGAACCAGCAGGTGATGTTAAGGCACTGTACTCCTACATGATGGTTCAAGTCCCAGACCTGGAGGCTTGAAAATCAAGCCAGGCACATGTGCCTGAGTGTCCAAAATCCTAAGAGGAGAATGGAGAAGGGATTGCAGCATGGCCGTCCCTCCTGGGGGGTGATTTCTCACTTTCCCTCTCTCTGTCTTTCTCTGGCAAGTGCACATACCCTATGGCAAATAATAATAATGATGAAAAATATAATTACGTGACAAGTTTAGAGTCAGTCCCATAGCCTAGAGATTAACGGAGCCAGATCCCACAGTAGACTAGTTGGATCCCTGCCCCAAAGGCTTAAAAGACACACTGGGTGCGTGTATCCAAAATCCCAACAGGCTCTAATACTGCCAGTGACCTCACCCCATGGACGGGTGCTTTCCCTTTATGTCTCTGATCTCTCTTGCCTGTGCATGTGCCCTCTGGCAATTAATATATGCTTACTTTGGAACAAAACGCTGAAAAGACATGCAGTTTTTTCATAAGCATTTTCCACGTTCTTCTCTAAAGTCCTGCTAAACATCCCTGGACGCTTACAGTACTGCAGAAACTTGGGCCCTGTTCTAGATTCGAAGGCATGCATTACCTGGAAAACTTTCTAAACGTGCATATTCCGAGGTGTTAAAACTGAGTCAGAAGACATGCATGGCATTCCCTTTTGAAAAAGCAATGTAATGCACTGTAAAGTTATATGTAATTCAATGTAATATAAAGAAGAATATGATGATAAAAAAAAACTAACTGAATAAAAATAAATTAATTTAAAAAAAAAACTGAGTCAGAAGTCTGGTTTTAAAACTGCAGAACATTTCCATACCATACATAAAGAAATGTAGCTCTGCAGCCCGTCCCAAGATCAGTGCCTTACTGGTCCGTGGTGAGCTCATTATCTTCATTATCTTCGGCGGCGGGACTCCGCAACCAATGCACGTCAACTTAAGTTCCGTAAAAGGGGCGGAGCGCTGTGGCAAGGAAGCACCTGAACGCTATCTGTGTAAGATGGGCTCTCAACGCACACTGAGATGTCCTGATCTTCGATCGACACAAAAACGAGTGTATCTAAGAAAAGATCATCAGAGGGGCTGGCAGGTGGCGTGGTGTTTAAGGGTGCTGGACTCCCACATGGCTGACCATGGTTCAAGTCCCGGACCTGGCAGCCTGCTTTGTCACTTTCCCTCTCTCTGTCTCTCTCTGGCCAAATTAAAATAAATACATGAATAAATAAAGTTAAATAAAATAATTATTTTAAAAAAAAGATCATCAGACTCAGGCAGAGTGTGATCAGCGGCCTAGTTTAATCACAAAGCCAGGGCCAATTCCTCTAGGCCTTCCCTTACCGTGCAGCAAGTGCTCCGTCTCCTGCAGCTCCTGCTCCTTCTCGCCGAGCAGTTTGGCCACTTCCGCTAACTCAGGCCCCCCGACCCGCAGGTGGGTTTCAGACCCTACCTGGCGCTCCAGAAAGGTCCGCAGAGGCCCGCCGCGGGCGAACAGCCCCTCCAGCGGCGTGCTCCCATAGCTTATAGGCCTGCGGGCCGGGCCAACAGCCTGGCGGGCCCAAAGACACCGAGCTGCGCCCCACAGAAGTCCAGCCCGCATCGCTAGGCAGAAAACGCCCAGCCTGGGAACCGGAAGCTCGGGGTAAAGCAGGTCTCGCGACACCACATGGACCCTGGAAACCCGACGAGAGCTGGCTAAGCCCCGCCCAAGCGCGCCTAGGTTTTAAAGGGCCTCCCAGAAGGCTCCGTGGGAACTTCCGGCCAAGGGTAGAAGTGCAGCGAGATTAGAGGCGGCCAGAGGTGATGGGGAAGAGCAGAGCGGAAGGCCCGAGGGGGTACGTGGGGCGACCTCGACACCGCCTCCAAACTCTGGGTTGGAAAGGCCTTGGCGTACGCGCCGCGCCGGGCCGGAAGGGGTAGGTAGCAGGTTTCTGCCTCGTGTCTAGGGCGAGATTTGGCTTCCCTAACACTGATGGGGCTTCGAGAACCGCAGTGGAGGACGGTCTAGTCGTCTGACCCCGTGCCAACCTGGCCATTAGTCTAAAAGAGCGAATTTTAGGATGATCTGCGGTGTGCGTGTTTTGTCCCCCCACCCTTATTTTTTCACCCCCCGCGCCTGTTTCTCTTTTCGACGGTGAGTCGAGTTTGTGTTAAAGACGTGAAAAAATTGATGGCAAAAATCTACATTTCCACCTCTGCTGTCAAAACTACTTGCTTCGTCACCTGCTCGTTCATTCTCACTTAACTCTAGTTATCCTTAGCTACTTTTTAAAGATGTCCAGTGAATCCGTGTTATGACAATCTACACAGCAAGTCTTCTGAGCCCAACCCCAGGGACCCTCCCTGCACCACCCTTTCCCAAAAAACAGATATAGCAGATAGGTGCCAAGAATACTGAACTTTATTGGCATAATGCTTTTTAGTTTTCAAAAGACATATTCACAGTCCACCAGAGAAATGGGTCTGAGGGAATCAAGACGGTCCTGGGAGTTCAAGGCTAAATGCTGCTCAGTTGGGAACTCTCACTGCCTAACTGCTTTGGGTAGCAGCGTCTACGAAGAAAGGTGTTTCACAGTACCAAGAGATTATGTAACTGAAAGTGCTTCTAATTTATTATTATTTTTTTAACCCGGTGGTAAAAAATGAGAGCTCTTAACAAGTTTAAAATATCTTTAGGTCATCTCATCCTAAGTATTAAATTTAAAACGTATACACTTCTTAGACAATGATTTTGCATTGCCTCTGTTATCCTTTAGCACCACAGAGAAATGCCAAGTGAAGTGGAAGGATGAAATGACTCCAAATAATCGAAAGCAAAAACACTTGGCTCCCGAGGAGCTTCAACTTAACTATCTCGATTTTTAATTTTACTTGCTGTATTCAAGCCATACTACTTTATAACACTGCTTTGTTCTAAGATAGTGGGTTGAAACTCATTTTTATTCTGAGTATGGAACAGGACTGTTTAGGCTGTTTATATCTTTATTGGAAACGTTATTTCCAAAGTCTAAACTCAACTTAAAAAAAAAAAAAATAGAAATGGTGGGAGTCATTCAAACTCAGCACAATACATTTCTCAGCTGAATTCTCAAAGCATAAGTCGCTTCAAGATTATATGTATTTTATTTATAAAAGGGGCAAAATTGTAATAGGCAATAAGCTTATAGAACATTGTAATGAACCTAGCCAGAATGTATTATTTTCCCTCAATGCACAGCCAGATGAACAGATATCAATGTACCTTTTATTTCTATAGTTGTACACCAATGAGGAGACAGTAGCTTACCTAAGGGTACATTGGTGAGTTCTTTATTAATTCAAAACATTTTATGAAAGTCAGTGTAATGCATATGCATTTTACAATAATATTCATAGATTTCGACAATATAGTCAAGTGAAAACAGCTAAAGTCCAATATACTTTGAAAACTCAAAAATACTTAGTTTGTGACTTCTGAGTTTTCTTATATTATTTTCATGCTCAAATTCTATTACATGACAGATATTCTAGCATTTTCAGAAAGTCTATTACTACTGTACACCAGTAAAATGATAAAATAGATTTAAAGGAAACAGGAATAAAAAACCTAGGACAATTTAAATTGGAGGAAAAAATAATCTGGATTATCTATTCAATGTATGATTACTACATTCATTTTGGTATTGCAAAATAACCAAGTGTGGTGGCTTTAAATTGTATACATGCATTCAAAACTTTATAGTCCACTGATAAATATTGAAGAAGTTCAAAATGTGGATATATATGTTATTAAGTATGATGACAATAGTAGTAAAAAATGACATATCCTATAAAAATTTTACAGAATCAAACACATTGAAATTTTTAAAATATTTAGCAGCCATCTTAAAATCATGTACAAGAAACATTGTATTTATGACAAGTAGTTTAGAGCAATAGGGGGGCAATAGCAAGTCTTCTACATCATCTTCAGTATTCGTTGTTCAATGGAGGGCAATGTAGAAAAGCACTGAGCAAAGGGGTTATCAATTTAAATGACTTCTTACGACAATTAATAAGTCTAAGATTTTAAATGCCCATATATGTAAGGGATTAAGGTAATTATACAGGTGGTTCAAGGGAAAAAAATTGAGTATTGAAGCTAATGCTTTTTTTGAGTTTTAGCTACCCATATCACCTTTCAGCTCATTGGATTTTCTTCATAGTATTTGTTAGTAATCATTTAATGTTAGCAATTAGCAAATTAGGAACTTAGTGTTAAGGAATATGTTTAGAATTTTTTTAACCCAGTGTAAACATCCAATAAGTTTATATCCAATATAACTTCTTAAAAAAATGTCTTACTTTGCAGTGGAAAAACCTAACAGACATTACCTCAGCCAGGCAATCAAATCAAGGTTAATATTAACAGAGAAGGGTAAGCATAAGGGGAACGTAAACGTTGAGAAACTATTACATCTAAGAAGTCATGATGATGGCATATACCTTTGATGTCATGTGGTAAGAATGGCACTTTACCTCTGAGGAGTGCCCTCCAAAACCTAAAAAACCCTGTCTAGTCGTGATAAAATCAGACAAATCCCAACAGAGGGACATTTGACAAAATATCAGACCAGTACTCCTCAAAACTGGCAAGGTCATGCAAAAGCAAGGAACACTTGAGAAACTTTCAAGCCAAGAGGAGCCTAAAGAGACATGGCAACTAAATGTATCAGTAATATGGAGTACTGAATAGGATTCTGGGGCAGAAAAGAACATTAGGAAAGGAAATCTAAATAAAGTATGGACAATGAATTAATATTGGTTCATTAATTGTGACAGGTGACCCATGTATGTGGCATATATAGGACTACTCTTGGAAATTTTTCTATAACTCTAAAATTTCTAAAACAAAAGATTTAATAAAAAGTTTTATGAACACATAACCAACTTTTATTAATTTTTTCTTTTTATATTTTCATGGTGAAATTATTAAAGAAAATTGTACTACCTGTCAAAAATGTTTTCTAACGGTCAGCCTCAAAGCTTAGTTTTAGCTCACCTATTTATATATTTGGTAAATGACTAGATGTTTTTATTATTTCTGTCCTTGGGAATGTTGTTACATTTCCTTTGGAAATAGAATTTTTAAATGCTTTATCATATTAAAACTTTAATCTGCAGTTACATATCAGTGTGTATATACGTGCATGTATGCATGTGTGCATGAGTGCTCATGTGATTGAAAGATGATGGAAAGAAACTTTTCCAGATTGTAGATTTGCTGTGATGTTGGTGCAATTTTTAAATCACATTATTGGATAAAGCAATAAGATTGATATAGATCCTTCATCTCAAAATAAGATTGCTTGTATTTTTCTTCTGGATAAATAATTAAATGAAATTTTTTAAAAGTATGTAAAACAATAGGGGAAAAGTGCATTAAAATGACATAATTTCTAGAAAGAATAGTAATTCTTGAACTGAAGAACTTAGATAAAATAATATTTGGCATAACACTTTATTCTTTCCACATTTATTTTAATGCTTATGTCTATCCTGTACATTAAGTATTATATTCCTCATCTGCATATGAGGAAACAGACTCCAAGAAGATAAATGATTTACCCAAAGTCACATGACGCCAGAAACATAAAGTTGTAATTTTAAATTACCAACATTTTTACACTATACTTCATAATCTGTGGACATATATTTCCATTAGTAAGCATTGTATATAGCATCATTTTGATACAGCAATCAGAGCTAGATATGTAGGAAGAAGATATATCCAAGCCTAGGAAAGAAATACAATCTGTTTATTATTCTAAAATATTTATTTCTAACTATTTAAAAGCTGAAATACTGTGACAACAATTAGATCTAAGTCAATTGTTCTTAAACTGATTTTTTGAAACATGAGATTTAATGTGAGAAATAATGAGAGAAAAATGAAGTATGTATTGAACATATAAAAAAATTACATGTGGTTATTGCGTTCAGTGCTTAAAAGCTTTTCTTTTTTCCTATTCATCTTAGAGATTTTGTCATAGGAATAAAATTAGTGCCCAGACTTGGCTGTCCATAGTGTTTTCATTGGAGTAAAAGTCTAGAATTTTCCCTTGAATTAATCTGAGAAGATGGGGCTAGAGAGATCTATACATGAATAATAATTTATAAAATACTTAGAAAGAAATCAAAACCTGGTATTTGGAAACAATACTTAATTCTGTACACTGTTGTGTGTTGCAAGGATACTATAAGTGTTTTAGAGAAAATCTGATATAAGTTTTTAGTATCAGTTTCAGGAATAGATACTTGTAATTCTAACAAGTGAGGAATTACTAAAATTTTTAGAGATTGAATACCATTTTCCCAGGAGAACACACATTTAATATTGGTCAGAAATTTAAAGGTGAAAAAAAAAAGTGGTTGTTTTGAAAATTAGGGTCATAAACTGCCAATATAAATTTAGATGACAATAAAAATTTCCAGAAATACCTTTACTCCCTTTTAAAATAATTTGCTAATGTATCAAGCTTATAGTACTTAAAATTCATGTTTACTAGAATACTATCTGTAGTCATTGGCTATCTCTAAGAAATAGAGATAGAAAGGAGTTTTCAATGGGTTCTTATCTTTCTATTTTCTGACTATATTTTACATTCCTTCTCTTTACACTCTCTACCAATACATGTGATAATTTGTACTTTTTGCAAATGTAGTTTGTCTCAACTACAAAATGACTTTTTTTTCAGCTTAAGTGTATAGAAAAAAATGGATAAACTGAAAAATTCAGGTATTATTTTACATCAGCATAACGGGTTGAAAATCTATTTTTGCCCCTAATAAGTAAACATTCATTACATATTTATATAGTCCTTTTGCAAAATCAAACTATCAGGTAAATATGCAATACACATTTCATTCTGTAAGTAAGAACCCAGGCAGCATTTAAGACACTAACAAACATCCCATGCACCATGACAAAGTATCAGAACTGGTCATTCTATGTACAGATTTTAAGATTTCAAAAAACAAACAAAAAAAGACCACATTATGGTCTTGACTTTTGCATTTCATATCTACAGTATCAAAACTGTGTTTTACTCTTGTTCATTTGTGCTCTGTAACACTGTCAGAGCAGCTGTACTACTTTGGGGTAATAACAATTAGAATAAAAAGTGTGATCCATCCATTATTACTGTGATTGACATACAAAATCAATCTCTGAACAAAGCTGGTTCTCCAATTTATTTGTATATATATAATCTATATGCTCTATTTTCTTTCTGTTACAGATATGTTAGGCACTACAGAAAGTGCATGAGACTCTTTCGATGTGCATTAGCAGACTCTAGGTATACAAAAAAATCTTGGCAATCTAAAACACAAAGTGTGCCTTTTTAAAGTGCTACTTCTTCCCCAGGAGGAATTTACTCACCAGGAAAAATAAAATTCTATGAAAACAAATATTGTGCTTTTGGAATGGTAGCATAGACACCAGTTGAGGGCTTTTTTATTTGTTTATTACAGCTCTGTAACTTAAACAGGAGGAACTGTACCATACTTAAAAAATTCATAGAGTTGCAAATATATCGACATACTATTAGAAACATCTTGAAATCAAACGAGAAACTCTCCCCTCCCCTAGAAATATGAATTTAGCACAGAAATGCTCACATAGCATTTTATCAGCATCTGATGTGTAAATATGCTCTAGAATCATTCTTAACACAGCTTTCTAATCCAGGTTTCAAGGATATACCAACTTCAAAATCTGTATTCGACAAATGCCCAGGCTAGAGATTAGGACTCTTTATAAAGGCCCTTATCTTTTACATTTGGTAAAATATTAAAGGTATTGTCAAACAGACAATTCATCTAATAGTCCAAAGTATCTTATAAAGATAACTTATGACTAGCAGGTCACCATCATATATAGTAACAACAAGAATATAAAGTATACATTTAAAAAGATCGATGCATGCGATATATCATAGTATGTTACATATTTTCTAGTCATGTGCACCAATTTATTGTGCCTCATACACAAAAACAAGTGTGATACTACACCATATATGTGTATACGTTATAGTAGCATAATAAACTCAATTCTACTCAAGAAAAAATTAAATAATTTAGGAACAATAGAACTTCACAATAGAAGTGATGATTCTTTTAGGTTTTTCTTTACTCTTTAGGAAAAAAATATGACTTTTTGTAAACATCTTAACTATCCTTTTTCAACATATTATGGAAAACTATTATTCAAATAGTAAATATCTAAGTGACATGGATAAAATGTCTTAACATACTAACACGTTCAGAAAAAAAACGAGCATAAGTTAAAAGAAATCATTATAAATATTTTCTACCTTGCATTTTAACTACATTTTCATAAATAATGTATTTAAAAGTGCTGAATACGGTAGGATAGTCAGCAACGCCAGTGTAAACAGAACATTTTGTTTTCCACTCTGCTTTTTTTTTTTAAATCCCATTATGTCAAACACTGCAACAGTTAAAATATTTGCATAGGGAATAGATAATAGCCCTTTTAATCATGTCTCCTGAATTCTATATATAAGCTATAAAATCATATTCACTTAAAAAAAACAATTTTTGAAATGTTTTAAGTTTATGGAAAAAGAAACTTTTACAATGCCAACCTTTCAAGTAAAATAAATTTAAAAAGAAAACCCCAAACTTGTCTTTTTAAAAATATGTTTAATAAATTAAAAAATGAGAGGTAGTTAAAAAAATGACAAAGAAAACTTATAATCTTAATATCATCCTTAATATAAGGCCAGTATTCTCAGTGGATATAAATCTTTTTAAAACTTTAATTTTAGGCTACTCAGTATTATATTCATTCAGTTTAATATTAAAAAAATAGTCTCCAGGGCATATTAATATTCAAATGTAACACCTTGATATAAATATGACACTGATTATTATTATCATTTTTGTGCACAATAGGATATTGTTTTCTTGAATGTCAAAAGTACATGCCAGTGTGAGGCAAGTATTTTGTCTTAATGGTGTCCTTATAAAAAATATGGCAGCTTAGACGATTTGAGCACTGTACTGCCTTTTACTTACAGATGAGAATTAATAGTTTGGTTTTAACATTTTTAAAATAAGTGATTCTTAAGATACTACGTGAAAACAGTTAAGGTCTGAAGTAGAGAATTATCTTCTTCATAACCCTTTTATGACTTTTCTTAATAAAAACTTAGTTTTTCATTGGATTTTACTTTCAAGGAATATATGCCACAGGACAGATGCTACTCATCAGAATGCTTGACAGTGCTCCATGTCGGCATTCCTTATTAAATCCCTTTTTCTTTGTATTTGAAAACTAAGTTATCAAGTTTATTTTCTTTTTCCTTGCTGAAGTACATAGCTTTACACAACCATTTCAGAACTGGAGAGCCGGTCTTTAATATTAATTACAGTATTGGACATCTGATATATACATAGATTCATTTTCTTCTGTTACAGTTAAAAACAATATCACTCTTTGATTTGTCATTGAGATACCTTCAAATTGTTTTGTGCTTTTTTTTCTGTTCTTCATCTTCTTCTTAGTTTTTTTTTTTTTTCTTAATATAGCAAACTCTTCTGTATGAAAATGCCACAGTTTTGGCAGTGAACAATCAGAGGAATCCCCCATTAGGATTTTTAGACAAACAGAGATAAATAGCTCTTTTTTCATGTACAGAAATATTGGCTTCAAAATTAATGTACTGAACACAGTATATAGCATGTTGAATACCATCGTGACACTTTAAAAAATGCCAGTTTTTGTCTTAGATTATGTTAAAAAATGCAAATCATAGCCAGTTTTTGGCAATTATTTCTATAAGAGACCATATTGCACAAAAGTCCTTAAATACGGGTGTAAGTTACGCTATTGGATTCAGTATTACAACGACTATGTGGCAAATGAAGCAACTTTACTTTGCACATGCAGTCTCTGGAGATACACTAGGAGACTGTTCAGAGGACTACAAATACAGTTTGCTTGAAAGTAGAATGAATGTGGAATAAAATAAACTAAATTTGGCAATTCATTGTGTTATGTGGTATTTTCTCCCAACTTAACCATGAATAACCTTGCTAAAAATGGACATGAAGACCAAATGGTTGTATTTTCACAGTTGCCTGAGGAATGCTAAGCTGTAGTTCTCCAGGAACTCAGATGTTATGTAACTACTTTTATTTCCCATCCCAGCCCTCCAAAATAATTTTGTTAATGAAAATTAAGATTCAGAAGTAGAGCCAGCAGTACTTTCAACAAATGACTTATAAATTTGAGAGTTCAAAAACCTTGGAAAAGAATCTCTGTGCATTAAGGTATATATCTGAAGTTGGGCATCTTCATACATGTGAGGATTAGGATCCAACAGATTTCTGTTGATCACCTCTCTAACTCGAGAATCAAGACTGACCTAAAAAAAAAATAAGAGCAGATACATTAAATAATATTTTTTTCAAAAGACTTCCATTCAGTTATTGTAGGTTTACGACATTTCAGAGAAACTTCAAAGAATAAATTGAAGCCACCCAAAATCTCAAGATCATCTTTTCAAAAGCTGTATAAACTGTATAACTTTGTATATTTTTCTCCTTCAACAGGTGAATTAAACAACCAAAAATAATTAGCATTTTAAACTGGAAATTTTGACTTCTTAGGTTTAATCATTTTCCAGGCAGATAGGTGTATTTGAACATTTCATTGTTGAGGTATCAGAGAATTCACTAGCAGGATAATGTGTTCACCTCTTATTCTGTGACTACTGGGGTGAGTCTCTTAATCATAAGATAAAGATCTAGCAGTAGGGAAAAGTTCTGCAAAAAACTAACATACTTATTAAATGCCAATTCCCAATAGTTTCATATTCCAACAAGTCCTACTGTGTCAAAGATAGGATATTAGGAATACAGAATGGTGTAGTAAAGCTGAATGCAACCAGCATTCTTCATGTCTCTCATTTACCTGGTGAGGTCTGGGAAACATCTCTATGTTGGGATACATCCAAAGATCTCTGTGCTAAAGATGAAACAGAGCAATTGTTCAAAGTGCAATCTTTGAGAGGAGAAATAATAGGAATTCAGACTACCCATTAATCAATGCAGTGTTACTTGAAAATGTACAGCAACTAAATTCTACAGTGATTTAGTTCTTTTTCTTCCCCTGTACTAAATTCTAATTCTGTAGAAAATGGCAGGATATGTTAAGAAATGGAGAAAAAATGAGTTACATTCAGGACATGCTTGGAGAAAAAACTAGAGCTCAGCCTTGAAATACCAGGTTAGAAAAACTGCAAGAGGCAATCTTCCCAGTATGGATTGGTTTTCTCAGTCCTCACTTGAGCAAGGAACTGGACACTATGTTGGTTTATGGTTAATGCCTCATGATAAACTCAAACATATATGAACATTTCATTTTTATACCTAAACACTTTGTCTTACGCATTTTGCAAAAGCCTTTTTGGTTCTGGCTTCTTTTCCCATCCACTGTTTTGACTAAGTTGGGCGTCTGAAACTGTCTTTGGCTGAAACCACTCCTATGCCATCTAATTCACCAGAGCTCTGAGCTCTACAGACCGTGTGGAGTTGGGCTGACTGATACAGACCAGAGATGGCTACTAGGTTTGTCAGGAAATGGTGATCTATACTGAACTTTCATGGTTTAGCTAGACCAATTTATATACAGAAAAACTTTAACATGTTTTTGATGAACTATATATTCTTTGTTGGGAATTCTTAAAAAAAAAAACAGACATTATGGAAATTGATCATTTGGTTTTTAGTTCTTACGTTATTGCCACATGAGGTCATCAACAAGTTTAAAGTAATAAAAAGTACTGACTTTTCGCCAAGCTTGTAATTTGATCTAAAAATATCTTTTGTGTTTTTACACAACAAGACAATGTTGACACTGGAATTTAAACATTCATCTTATTTTGAAATGTTGTGTTATAGTAAGGCTAGGGCTCACCAAACACACTCCAGTGTTTTTATAAATGGTATTCTTTCAAGCTTGAGAGAAGTTTTTGTTTTAATGGAGAAGAAAACCTTAGATTGGTGATAATGGAAAGTTGATCATTTCCTTCTTTAATAAGAACAAATATAGTATAATAGTTACTTATCAGTAGCTGGAATCATGTTAGTAATCTTAAAACAAATAAAATAGCTGGAATTAAGAAATGTCTTGAGTTCTTAGTGTTTAGTTTTAATTTATATTTGCAAATTAAAAACAGTAGTGAGATACAGAGTGGTACAGTTCAACATTTAGTAATTTGTAACAAAAATGCATTTTCTGTTTCCATTTAAAAACTGAAATATTTACCTTCATATCTGGTTGTTTGAAAAGGTTGTCGATCAGTCAAAAGAAGTGAGGGAGGTCAAATGACAAGGATAAACCCCATGGGTATAACAATCTATAGTTTCATCTGTGGCATCTTTTTGCTTCAGAATGTAGAACATCTATAATACAGGGTAGTGGGGATGGATTGCAGCTTGGGCCTGAGTCATGGTCACCCTAGGATTTAGGCATGACTTGATGGCTTATGGAGCCATCTTATCTGGGGCCCATTGCATGAGAGACTGAGGAGTTTCCTGGGAGAACTGAATCTAAGGCAAGAGCCATCCTTGTGTGATGGAAATTCTCTTTAGTCTCCATAGGTTAGTATGTAGGTAAGGGTTGGGGAAGGGATACATTACTACTGCAGTAACAAGAGTGTTTTAAAAGCAGGCCCCCAAGACAGCTCTGACAGACTTGGCAGCAATTAACTGGAAGTTCAGTGTTGCTGAAAACTTTGGCACTGTTGAGAGCTAGCAACTGAAGTTTTAAGGTCTCGGTGAACTTGAAATAATTCATTCCCGCAGAGAGTAGTAGGAGACAGGGAAGAGGAAAAGAAAGGCTTCAAGCATAATAAAAATATAAATTAGCAACTCTACAAACTATTGGAAGGGAAAATGTAATGAGAGTTAAGGGTTGAACAAGAATGGGGGTAAAGTGCGGAGAATAAAGATGGGGAATTCCTACTAGCATGGCTTAGGAAAACCTGGACCTAACTTAGTTATATACTTGTGGTTAATCTTAACTAGATTTTCTATCTAATGAAGGAGAATATTAAGACAGGTAGGCACTGCTGAAAAGGAGTACAAGTTTTGACAGAGCCTTTTTGCTCTAGTCATCAAGATGCAATAGAAATGTTAATTCTGTGGACATTTTTGGCAGAATTATGCTGGAAATAATGAATTAACACTGAAAGTCTTTTTTCCCCATAAAGAATTCTCCTTTATGTTAGGTTAATTTCTCAAACTTTTTCTTTTTTCATATTATAGTCAAGTTTACTTCTTCCCATTTTCCCCATTATTGTTAATTTCACTGTAATTGATTTATTTAGGTTCTGTCCCACAAAAAATTCTGCTTAATTTTTTCTTTTTCTTTTATAAGTCTATATCAGATTTTACCAATTATAACTTCTGCTATTGGAGGCTATCTTTTCTGCTTTTAACTAAATTTGGGTTTCCCATGTTAAAAAGTATAAAGCTAAAGAATATCTACTTTATCAATTTTGATAAATTTTTACCATGTACATATTTAGTCATTTATTATTTTTTGCTGATTACTTCTACTAAAATAATTACAAATTGCAAATAAGATAAATTTATTTTATTTCTGGAAACAAAAGTTATTGGTAAGACATGGTATAATAATTATATTCTTGGAGGAATTCATCTGATGGGAAAGTATATCTTGTTTGTCTGAGGGAGAGTCTGGCATGTTAATAAGGTCACTATCTTTCAGGACCAGCAGATGGCACAATGGTTACATAGCTGGATTCCCACAGAGTTGATCACTGTTCAAGTCCTGGACCCAGCAGCTTAAAGAAACTCACTCCAGGTGTGTGTGTGTGTGTGTGCATGTGCCCAAGATCCTGAAAGGAGAATGGAAGAGAAGGGATGGCAGTGTGGCAGTCCCTTTTGAGGTGGGTGATTTCTTGCTTTCTGTTTCTGTTTTTGTCTCTGGCAAGTGCATGCACCCTATAACAAAAATCTCTCTCATAAAAAAGATCACTACCTTTCATTTTGTCTGAAGTTTTAAGGTTAGACTGATACAAATCTACAGTATAAATATGAATAAAACACTGGACAAAGGGAAAGTTAATCAGCACTGGGCAATGGAAGAACTAATTGGCATATCGTAGTTGGAAAAGCACCACAATTAGAATCAGAAGATCTTGAGCTTGTGTTCTCTCTCTCCCAGATAGAATTCTTATGTTTACAAAATTTATTTTGCCTCTTTGAGAATCAATTTCTTTTGGTATAAAACAATGCTATCTATTCTTGTAGCAGAAGGATTGCTGCCAGACTTAGATTGTAGTAATATATGTAACACAAGTTACCAACAACACAGTTCAATCCCAGTGCAATGTAATAATAGCATTAAAAATAGTTTATCAAAATTATGACACCCTTAGGTCAAAATCATTGTCTGGTTTTTGTATCAACTCAGGTAAAATCCTGACTACTACTAAACTACATCATTTGTCCTCTCCCCTATCATAATGTTTTATCACTACTTTTGGTTTTTAATTTTAAGCAATTTGTTTGTCTGAAGCTATACGCTCCATAAAGGATAAGCCAATGTCTGTCTTATTTACCATTATATCTCCAATATCCAGCTCAGTGCCTAGCTTGTAGGAAATATTCAATAAATATTATTTGACTCATAATATACATGTACAAAGAAATAAATTTAGGAAAACACAGTCAATTGAGTTGTACTTTAAAAACCTGACTTAAATCATTGGAAGTGCTCAAATCACATAATTTTGTTTGAAGATTCTTGGGAATGCACTCTTAGATTCCATTTCTATCATATATGCATTATGTTTAGCTAATTCTGGTGTTTAAACAGATTTGTGGCTTTTTCCTCCCAGATGGTTAAGTGAATATTTAGGATGAAATCAAAAGAAGCAAACAATTTCTACTACTATCAAAATTACAATGTAGATGATTTAGAGCAGCAGTTTCCAATCTTTCTGGCACTAGAGATTGGCTTCATAGAAGACAATTTTTCCACAGACAGGGGCAGGGATGGTTTCAGGATGATTTGAGTGCATTACATTGATTGTGCACTTTATTCTATTAGTATGTATTTTAAAAAGATAGAGAGATTTTAGGGCTGTCTCATTCTTCCAGAGAGTAATAATAATAATGCAATAATAATAGTCAATTGTACATCAACTCACTTGGCACTATAGAGGCTGCCACCACATGCAGCTTAATTATCACTTGCCACTCACTCACTGATAGGGTTTTGATATCAATCTGCAAGCAATCCATTTATTATGGTCTCTGTGTAGTCAAACCTCTTTGCTAATGTTAATTAGTATTTAAAGCTACTCCCCAGTGCTAGCAATACCACCTCAGCTCTACCTCTGATCATTAGGCATTACAATCTCATGAAGAGTGCACAACCTAGATCTCTCACATGTGCAGTTCACAATAGGGTTCATTCTATACGAATCTAATACTGCTGCTGATCTTATAGGAGGCAGACCTCACTAGGTAATGTGAGCTATGGGGAGAGACTGTAAATACAGATGAAGGTCGCCTCCTGCTGTGCAGCCCAGTGGGGACCCCTGGCTTAGAGTACTTAAGAGGGATTGCAACCCCTGATGTAGAGTACTTACAATTTCTTGATACCATCATTTAATAAAAGTAGGAAGCTGAGACTAAGTGTGGTGCAGATAGTAAGTGCCAGGGCTGGATTTTAGTCCCCGTGAACAATGTTATCACTAAGAAGATTTGGAGATAAACATTTAGTTTCCTTCAATTCAGATAAAATCTTATACTTGTTGAAAGAGTTACAGTTTTCTTTTTCAGTAGCTCAATGCTGTCTGCCATTGGTAATAGTTATTAAATATTCAAGTTATTTATTTTGCTGGGTTTGTCTTTTTAATGGTAATAAATACAAGCTACTCCCAGGATATGCTATTAATACATGCAGCAAGGTTACTATTAAATTTATATGTCTCCTTATTGTCTTTATTTGTTTTTCCATTGAACAATAAAAAAAAAACTTTAAAGGGAATGCTATTTTTAATTTTATGTTTTTTTTTAAATTATTATTTTTTTAATTTAAAATTTGTGGAAGTTGAAAGATTAGAGGATATAGAAACAAGGAAAATGGTTATGAATACTGGAGATACTGTGGGAAAATGGGGGTAGTGAGAGGAAAGGAATCAAGGGGGGAAAATAGGCAAGACATTTGAGGGACAAAGAAATGGAGGATTGTCTGTTGAGGATAATGAGTGTGATATCTTCAACTGGACTGGTGGGAAGTGTGTTCATATTGGGTAAATTTATTTTACAAGCTGTAGTGATCTACAGTGATTGAATGTATTAGATAAATTATAATAATTTTAAAAAGAAAAAAAAATGGCCTATTATTTTCTTAAAATGTACACTGTACCAAGAACAGAAGTTACATTGTCTCTTGACTGTAAACATCTCTTATTTTATAACATAATGCTGAGTTATTAAAAATTTATAAAATGTCCTCTTAAAACAAGGAAATCTCCTTTATAACACATTGTCTTTTGTGGTTTCATTAAGGAAAACATCAAGTATGTATAAATAATTTTTGAAATGTAGAATTTTTCTACATTTAACAAAGAGGAGCATGATAATCAAATTGAGATAAAATGAAAGTCCAGTGAAGAAAAATGCTGTTCTAGTCAATAATTTGATCTTGACAGTTTTTTAGTTATTGCCATTTCATAAATGATTCAGATGTTCATGTTATTTAAAAATATTCTTTGTTAAAATGAAAGAACAATTCATTTTAAGAATAAAACATACATTAGTGAATACTGAGCTTAAATCCATTAAATACTTGCCATTTGAATATGTAGACAATTTTTTTACACCTAGAATTAATCAGTGTGATGATAACTTATTATGTAAAAGTATTCAGTAAAATATTCTGAGTAAGGAGAAACAGTTATGGAATTTCAGAGGCAGAGAAGCCAGATTACCTAGCCTCCAATGGGGAAGTAGACCATGTTCCATGTTAAGAGAGAATCTGAGGTTCAACCAGGGTATTGCAGTCAAGAGGACTGTGATTCAGTAGGCATGTCATGTGTTGGGGGAGATGAAGTGGTAGCACAAAAAGTTTCACAGCTACCTTTCTAAACTTGGCTTATTTTCTGTACCCACTTTTATTGTTATTTTTATAAAGAAATAACTAAATACTGAATCCCAGAGAAGTGAAGTAATTTATCTGAGGCCACACAGTTTGGTATTAGCAGAGGTTGGAGTAGAGAGTCTTGTGCACCTGAATATCAGTGCACCTGAATATCACTACTTTATACCCAGGGCTCTCTTGATGTGACATGTATTCTCTCCAGAGCTAGAAATCAAACTTTGAAGAGTGATAACTCAGTATCATCAGACAGTAATGTATTGGGGCTCATTGGAAATCGACAAGTTCTTGCACAGGAAGGTCAGTGAGATAAAAGACTGAAAAAGGCTTTGGAATAGCTAGAAAGTACACACCATATTGTGAGTGAAGTACTGAATACAGTTCAAGAGTAAATATATCCATATCTTGGCTTAAAATATAGCATTTTAACAATTACCTGGTATAATTGAAATATGTACTTTTGGCGTATTTGGTTTTTGCTGCTAAGTAATGATCAGATTTAATTGCTACTTTGCAGGAGAGAAATCAGTTAACTAAACAAAGGCACTTGTAATGATCCAATACTAGAGATTATATTGTAATAACAGTTTTTTTTAATAAGTCAGTACACAAGCAGCAAAATAACAAATTTGCATTCTACCTGTTTCGCTCTGTTTCTATAATATTTTGAGGATTTTGAGAGTATGTGTGACTAAAATATGGATATTAGAAAAAATAAAGGAGAGATAAATAGGTCATTACAGTAAGTATTTGTTTATGTAATTTAGAAAAGGTCATGTTCTTGATCAGAAAATAGTATTTTAATGATATTTTTAGTGAAATTGAAGTTCAACATTTTTGAAAATTAGGCTGAAGTTCTTATTATTTTAGTAAAAAATGTTAAAACCCAAAAGTTATATTTTAATAACAAATAACTATAGTAACTCTAAATATGGCCCAAAGAGGAGGCAATTTTGTGAAAATTAAGTATTTTACAAAGCTCCAACAATCAGCAACATCTGAAAATCAGGAATTATGAGGATAATGGGAAAATATTTCCCATAAAAACTAAAAATTAGAAATAGAGACTGTAAGAATAAAGGAACTGTGTGTATTTAGTATGAAGAATACCTTTTCTCCTAACATTTTTTAAAAAAATGTAGTTGTAGTTATTTTAAGACATAGAGTACAAAAGAGCAGTCTAGGCAATCTAGGCAATACTTTTTCTTTGTTAATTTAGAAAATAAAAAGTAAAACACTTTTGTGAATCTAAGTCAAGAAAGTTTCTCATTTTGTAGAGATGATATTGGTGGAATATTTTGGAATAACCTAACTAATAAAATAGTTGAATTATGTAGGTATATGTCATTAGAAGTGAAATAGTCTATATAGCATTCCAAACTTAGAGATTGGTAAAGTAGACAGTAATTCATTTTGCAGACCTCAAAGTGAAGAGTGTAAGGCCAGGTGGGGCTACAGCAAGTGGTGGATGAGGCTTTGATGATCACAGCCTGGGGGAATTTTATAAATGTTCATGCACACAAGAGAGGAGCATGGAGGCTGAATAAACTCTGGGAGCAGAAGGTACCTGATCAGGACCTTTTAAATCATTAAGTGAAAACTGCAGTCATTTAGGAAAGGCAGAAAAGGCTCAAAGAGGACGGTATGGCAAAGAGGAGGCGTTCCAGGAAGCTTCACGTTCTCCACGTACTGTAAAGCACCTTGGGAACTTTGGTCACTAAGGCTCCAGGGGGCTGGGAGCACTATTAACCCTTCCCTCACCACATGCTTCTAATGCCGCTCACTGGAACATTCCTCAAGAGCACATAAATACTTAAAAAGTTCATTAAAAAGTGCTATTTGGGGGCCAGCCAGTGGCGTGGCAGTTAAGGCAACTAAACCCCACATAGCTGACTGTGGTCGACTGCACGGTTCAAGTACCAGACCGGAAAAATGCCAGAGGGATTGCAGCTGGCCATCCTCCTTGGGGAGGTGCCTTCTCACTTTTCCTCCCTCTGTCTGTTTCTATGGAGTGCAATGCACTCTATAGGTAACTGAAAGAAAAAGTGCCATTTGGTTTCTAGAAATGTTCCTTATGGATTAGATACATTCTGACAATGGGACAAAAACATTGTCTTTTCAGTAACAGGAAATCGAAAATAAGTAAAATAATTTCCATTCCCCACCCCGCTGCCAAAAATACCAGTGGCCATAAAGCCCCATTCTTCAATTTCATAAAAATTCAATAAGAAGTGTCAATAAACATGTCACAGAGTTTTGTTTTTGTTGTTGTTTGTTTGCTTGTTTGTTTTTGCTTTGGCTGGTTGATTTTATGTTTTTGAGCCCCAGAGGTTTTTAAACTAGTATGCATATGGAAAATTTTTGCAGATTCCTGGACTCTATTTTCAGAAATTTAGTTCAGAAATCCTGGGTAGGCCTTAAGAATTTACTTTATAGGAGCCAACAGGTGGCATGGAGGTTAAGGGGCTGTATCTCACATGACTGACTGTGTGGTTCTAGTCTGGACCCACTGCCTGGAATACACAGGGCACACGTACATGTATGCCCAAAATCCCAAGAAGAGAATGGAGGAGAAGAGATTGCGGCGTGGTCATCCTTCCTGGGGGGAGGAGTGAAGAGAAGGATTTCTCACTTCACCTTCCTCTCTTTCTCTTTCTCTGGCAAGTGCACATGCCATATAACAAACAAACAAACAGAAGAATTTACTTTTTAGACAAATGCCCCAGGTGATTCTCATACAAGTGATCAGGGGATGGCACTTGAAAAAACAAGGTCAAAGTAAATTCTTTTTCATTATAAATCACAACAAATTGTGTTTAAACAGGTTACTTCGTGTTATTTCTGAAAAAGCAAGTAGACCACCACACCATTCAGCTAGATAAATTATCAAAATACAAGTGGGGAACCCAGCTCCAGGGAGAGTCTCAGAATGGAAGCTACAGTACGTGTCTCCCCAGAGACAGCTGCTCCCTTGTGGCATTCTGTGCACCATCCTGTCTGACAGCCATCCCTTCAGGATCATCCTTAATCTTAGGAAGCCCACCTCAATGTTTTCCAGATTATTACCTCTTTTGGTGAGAGAATAGAAATGTAATCTTCATATATCATTCTGGCCTTTTCTTCAATTACTTTTTTGTTCTGCTCTTTTTTTAAGTCTTCACAGGCAAGCCAGAAAAGTAGATTCTCTTCGCTGTATTCTGTTCGGAGGAACTCTCTGAAAAGGTTTCTTCCCGCTGGGGTCTTCATCATCTTGTCAAAGTTTTGTGACCAGGACAATACTTCATCTGCAGTGGGATTTTGACTGTGAACAAAAAAATGGAGCCATTATCAAAGGCATCTTTGGCAGATGCATGCTAGCCCAGGTAAGCACAGCAGATATTCTATCTGATTGCTGCCATCTAGTGGTCAGTATTTTGCCACTCAGTCTGGCTTGAGCTGGTAAGTATCTGTGAGGACCAGGTCAGTTATTTCTGGGAGGTGACAAAAATTCACGTAGGCACAAGCGTCTGTAAGAGAGCCAGACATTGAAAGGGCAAGAGGCTATACACAGTATTCATGCGATTAAAATAAATTGCTAATGAAACTTGGAAATGTTCAAACTTCAACAAGGTGTTGTACGTTAATACACGTTTCTTTGGACAAACTGATTTATTTTCTGTGCCTCTGACATAGATTTCAATTTTCCAGTTTTTTTAAAATTTCTGGTAGTCATTTTTTCATTTGTCACTGGATCTAAAATAAGAACATTGTGTGCACGTGTCACATATTTTCCTAAACGTGAAGAATTTTTCTATAAAAAGTTCCGAGTTGTTAGCCATGAGTGGAGTTATTACCCTTGAAGCAGAGGGGGCTTTTATAATGACACTGGACTTGTTTAGCTACCTGAATACTGAGTTTCACCCTTTACTGCAGAAAACACCAGCCATCTCTCCATTTGCTTATGTATCAAAGAAGTGGAAGAGAGATGCTTGGAGATTTTACCATTAAAATGATCCTGATCTTGCTTTCCCATTCTTTGGTCTATTTAATAATTATCTAACCTGAAACGCATGTGATCAAAGAATACTTTTACTTTTCTTACTTTATTTAACCAGGCATTTTAACTAGATTTGTTACTATTCTATAATGCCTTAACTTCCTCACTCTCTTAAACATTTTAAAATTTTTAAATGTTTGAAAGCCATAATGAAGTATCTTTATTAAAACTTCATCACCATATGGAGGCTGTTCTGGTGGAAATGGGATCAAGGAGGTGGCTGGATGCCCGTCCTGACTGACTTGGATAATTTCTCATCTTCTATTTATATTTAGATTCTTCCCTTATAAAGAGAACAATTTAAAAAATATTCTCAAAAAAGGGAGGCAAAAGAATTAGGGTAGCTTTGACGGCTAATTCATGTAGCAATCCTTAGTTTTTCTGAAAAAGAAACACGATTTTGGCCTGTGTTTTAGCTGATAACAGAGCTAATGGAAAAATTGATGAAAAGCAATTGCGATCACAAAATAAGACCTTCCAGATTGAGATTTGCATTCATTTCACAAAATCATCTGGAAGAGTATCATGAAGCAAGAGTTGGTGCTTAAACACTCAGTAGATGTAAACAGCACATACATACTAGAGAGAACTACAATGCGGGCGTCACACTCACCATTCCTCTAAGACCTGGATACTCTCCATCTTTGTGGTATGTGTGGGTCTTCCTGTACTTTCCCCTCTTTCTTCGTTCCTAACAGTGAGGCTGTAATGTGGAATAACACTTTATTTTGTCATGGGAATTTCAGTTAGATAAATGGATACATTTTGCAGGAAAAACATTTCACAGGAGAGTTCTTCAACTGAGTCAGAATATGTAAAGTACAAAAAAGAACAATAGCATTTTCAAATGATGGGCCAGCCCATATAAGCTAAAGGAAAGAGAATATATATGCACACACATATATTTAATTATATTTGATAAAAAGCACATTCCCATGCATGACAGAGAGAGAACACCTCGACAGAGTCTCATAATGCTGTCCCCTTCCCCCAGACTTCTAGCTTAGGATTCTGGGCATCTGTGTGCATGCTTGACATGTTTTCGAACAGACCTGGGAATCCAAACTCGTTGCCAACCATATGGCTTCCAGCCTTGCAGGACACTTGAGTTACTGCTGTGCTATAGCAGCTGGGCAAAGAATAGTTATTTTTTAAAATAAAATAATAATAAAATAAAAATCTATGAAATGGATATCATTACATAGTCTGTCTTCATCCTTACATAAGTTGAATTACATACGTCTCCAAGATACTAACCTTCTCATATGCTTTAATATCTGAGTACTGAACTGGGAAGTCATTTTGACTTTTTGTTAGTTTTATTCATAATTTGTTTTTCATTTATTTTTCTCTGTTGATAGCTAAGAAGATAAAATATATCAGAATCTACTATAGATTTTGTAAAATTTATATCATCCTTCAATTTCTATCAGTTTTCCATCACTGATACCATCGTTCTTCCAAGATTAAAGTTCAGGCTACTGGATTTATATGATTTTGTCTTGTCCCTTTCACCCAAGTTGGTCAGTCTCTTATATCTTGAGAGGGACAGGTCAACAATTCTGAGGGTTGTGGAATGAAAGAACAAGAGGAGTCTGTCTCTCTGGGACATAGCTTTGGGAATCCTACAGGATTATGGAGACTAGGATAATCCCATGAGTTTCACTAACCTAGAACAAGAATAACTGTGACTGAGGTAAACCAGCTGAGCAGTGTGATGAGGAGAGGGGGAGGTGCCTGTGGTCTGAGAGCAGACTGGAACCAGTGGGAGAGGCTGTGGGAGGTACTTCGAAGAAAGGCAGGAAGGAGGGCCCAATGGCCTTGGGAAATCCAAGCTCCTGAATAAGTAAACTGGTATGTTTATCTAGAAGCCAAGGAGAACCTTTCATAAGCAAAGAACTTCAAAGAGATAACATGTCTTTCATTTACTCATTCATTCTTTCTTTTATTTACCCCACAAGAGGCAATGAAAACTACTATTCTTTCTTTTTTGAGAGATTTTTCCTAAAGGGCAAATGTGCTCTCTGGAGAGAGAAAGACAGAGAGACAGAAAGTGAGGAATCACCCCCGTGGAGGGGCCATGCCCAAATCCCGTTTCCTCCATTCTCCTCTTGGGATCTTGGGCACGCACACACATGCGCCTGGCATGAATTTTAAGCTGCCAGGTTCGTTACTCCAACCGTGGTCAACTGTGTGGGAGTCCAGTGATGTAACCATTACTCCATCTGCTGGTCCCAAATACTACTATTTTCTGGCACCTGTTATATACCAGGCATCATTCTTTTACCATTACTTTTATTATTTTCATTTTATAGATGAGCAAAACGAAGTACAGAGCTGTCTGGTAGATTGGCCTATATGTTCTATGGTTGGAATTTGAACCCTATTCTTTTGAGCAATTCTATTTTTATTGAGTGCCTACTATGAGCCAGGTCACTGATGGGCAATGAGACACTTACTATGTAACTGTAGAAAAGAGTCACTAAACATGATAGTGGTGGAAAGAAAGCACTGAGGGGAGAGAGTATCCAATAAATAGTTAATCTGAGAAGTCTGAAAAAGAGACAAGAGACAATCTCTCCTTTACTCCATTCTTTCTTAGGTGCAAGGGTGAGGGTGGAGAGAATGTAGCAAAGGGAAAGACTTTGAGAAGAGGAGCAGATGAACGAGCCAGTCTACAACCGAAAGTGAGACTAACTGGAGAAAAGAGAACTTAGCAGGAATCGTAAGGATGTATTAGTGGGACCAGCAGTTGGTGTAATGGCTATGTCGCTGGACTCCCATGTAGTTGACCATGGTTCGAGTCTTGGACCTGGTGGCTTAAACTCACGCTAGGCACGTGTGCGTGCTTGCCCAAGATCTGAGAGGAGAATGGAGGAGTGGGGATTGCAGCATGGCCATCACCCCCCCCCCCCCCCGGGGGGGGGGGTTGATTTCTTGCTTTCTCTCTCTCTGTCTCTTTCTGACTTTCTGGTGAGTGCATGTGCCCCATAGCAAAAACCTCTCAAAAAAAAAAAAGAAAAAGAAAAAGAAAGAAAGGATACATTAGTTGGAAAAAGGAGACCTCAAAAGAAAAATATGACTTCATTGTGAAAATAAAGTAAGTTTTCCCCTCTAGGGATAGTGGCAAGTTTATTGGTGTAGAACCATGGAGAGAAAAGTGGTGTGGCTCAAAGAATTCTGGGAAGCAGGAGCTGTACCTGACTGTTACTGACTGAACCCCGCAGGGAAGCAGCCATCCTGTAGGTAGCAAAGCTGAAGGCTTCCATGCAGCATAGCTGTGGGGAACACAGTGAGGTGGGATTCAGAAACATCTCTGCCACGTTTCAGTCTCTGCATGTGAGTACTGTGATGGTGTCTGCAGCTGAGGTAGCCTAGGAAACCTCAGTGTTCTCTGCTACCATGAACTCAGGTGGGATATATGTTTTAGAGGATCGTTAATTTCTCAAAGTATCCTTGAGTAAGAATGTGCCAGTGGAATTTGATGTATTTCCAGTAATTACAGGACAGTGGGGGGGGGGGGGCTTTACTACTACAATATTCTGTGAAATTTCTTGTATGTATAAAATATGCACCTTTCTCTCTCTCTCTCTCTCTCTCTCTCTCTCTCTCTCTCTCTCTCTCTCTAACAAATGCAGTTTGGGTAAATTCTAGAATAATTAAGTAGAAAACGAACACTCATTTTGCCTAGCTTTACTGAGGTTATTAAGTGTGTGCACACGCGTCAAGGCATGAGGAAAAATAAGCTAGAGAGCTCTCCCTCTGTCTCAGTAGCAAAGTCCTTGGAGTGTTTAATTGTTAAATTTCACACTGCGTGCTGCGCACAAGGCAGGTCTATCTCCTGTCAGGTGGCATCTTTGAAAAATGTGTTCTGCATGGTGCCTTTGCTGCAGAGCAGCAAATCTGGAATCCACTTGCATGATTCACAACTTCCCAAACATGAATTTTGGCTTTTATGTCTTTTTCTGTGATATTTACAAACATCCCAAATGCTACCATATTAAAGAGATCCTTATGAAATATTGGGTTCTGTTTACATCATTCATTTCTACAGATGGTAAAATATGGACATGATTTGGACTAAAACTACTTAGACATTCAAAAAAGGCTTCACTATTCATCATTTGTGCCAACTTTTCATCTAATATCAGACACAATCTTGCCTTGGAGAAAGAAATGGAACTTTAAACCAACTGTCCTTTAGTATCATTCTTTTTTTTTTCTTTTTTTTTTTAAGAGGCATTTTTTGCTATTGGGTGTGTGCACTCACCAGAAAGACAGAGAGAAACAGAGACAGAAAGTGAGAAATCACCTCCCCCCCCCCCACCCCCAAGGGAGAATGGCCACGCTGCAATCCCTTCTCCTCCATTCTCCTCTCGGGATCTTGGGGCACACACGCACACGTGCCCGGCATGAGTTTAAGCCACTGGATCTGTGACTTGAACCACTGTTGATTACATGGGAGTCCAATGACATAGCCATTACACCAACTGCTGGTCCCCCTTTAGTATCATTCTTTAAAAAAATGGTTTCAAGGTTGCAATTTTGAAGAACCACTAAAAATGTTATTATAAAATGGTGATTAATGGAGAAAATAGATAAGAAATGGATTCTAGACTGTCTGTCCTAATACTGACTGTCCCCTATTTCACTTGGTCCTGATCTAAGTAATATAGGCCTCTTTTTTAAAGTAATAAATTATTGGAAATATTTGCTCTATATCAACACATACAAACTACATGTGCTTGGGGAAAAACTCTAGGAGGAAAATGCATTTAACAGTTTTTAGGAGTCACACAGAAACATGCTCTCCCCCTTTTGTGTGTAACAGTTTTATCTAACTTGTCTACAGTTTAAACAACTAAAGGTACAAGGAGAATACACACGTATACAATGCTCACCATGGGAATCTTGATCAAAGCTTAACTATTTTGTGGAAGAAAAATGCCAATTACATAGTCTAAATATACTAAAGTAAATATTAAAAATTTTGCTAAGAGATTTTCTGGAATGGTGGCTTTGAGAAGTCACCATTTGACGTTAGAAAATAAGGAAATGCTCTCTCAGTGTGTAGGTGTTCTACAGAGGAGTTTGGATAGTGGGTTGGGAAAAACATTACCTGCTCCCAGTTGTACAGTTTACTGACTTGTCATCACGGTTATGTGCAGGGGCTATTTTGGAAGATAGTCTGCTACATAAGAAAGACAATTAGCTTGGGGACCAGCAAGTGGTGTGGTGGTTAAGGTGCTGGACACTCCCACATGACTGACCATGGTTCGAGTCCTGGACCTAGTGACTTGCTTTCTCATTTTCTCTCTCTCTCTCTCTGTCTTTCTCATCAAATTAAAATAAGTGAATAAATAAATTAAATTTTTTTTTAAAAAAGAAAGACAATTGGCTCTTAGAAAGAACACTTGAAACAGTTGCAAATAAGATGAAAACTTTGCAGTAACCATAGTAACTCTGGGATAAAAGTCTATCACAAAACCACATACTGTGTATTCACACAAAAATTCAACTGAGGGATCAGTAAGATGCTTACGTTTAATATAGTGTGACCCTAAGGCTCCAAGAAAGAACCACTGTCATAAGTAAAGGCAAACAGTATACAATATTTGAACACTCTCATATTGTGATACCAATCTTTCCTTTTTATTTAACAAATTCTCCCTCAAATTTCCCAGTGCAAAAATGAAATAAAAATCCTTTAGGTCCTGAAAAAGAATTGGTTCAAATTATTGAATTATTCTTCAAATATTTCATTTTCATCATTTAAAATATCATAGTAAAATACTATAGTTTTATTTAAGAGTTAACAATAACACAAATATGTATGAAACACCTGGCTTATGCAACATTGTCTGGACTGGAAATATGAGATGACGAAGACAAAAGTTCTGCTATTGAGAAGAACAGGCAGATAAATAAATATCACATGGCATTATGATAAGAACTAAAACAGAATGATCCATATGGTGTTTCTTAGATACTGTTATGGTGTCTATACTTTTGCATGAGAGAATTGAGAAGGGCTTTAGAGAGGAGGTAATGATTAAATTGGGTTGAGAATGAGCAGATGTTTTCCAGATGGAGACCTGGACATGGGGGATTCCAGGCGGAGGAGTGATAAAATTGCATAGAGTCCAGGAGGTATAAAAGGCATGATATAAATGTAGAACAGAGTGGACAGATGATATATTTCAGGGTGTGAGCAGAACATTAGAATAGGCAGTGAAGTATGTGTTATGTAATGAGCCAAGAAAACAATGAGGTGGACTCTAAATGTAGAATATACCTCTTTCAGGAGGATTTTGGCTTTCTGTGATGGATTACCTCCTGCATAACAGAAATAGTAGTAGTGATCAAGTTCCTAAGCATATAAAGTGTAGAATAAAAACTTGTGACAAAAAGGCAAACTATTAGACAAGTTTAATTAAATGAAAGGGCAAATTGGTTACATATTAAAATAACAATTTGAATAAATTGGTTACATATTAAAATAACAATTTGAATTTACCAAAGAGCTTTTTATTTCAACCTGACAAAATAGAGAGAGACTTGTACTTTGTCATTGTTATACAACTCTTCCTTATATATTATCTTAGTATTTCTTACTAGGACACTCCTGTAAGGTGAGCAGGAAATTGGTCATTAATTCCCATTTTATTTACGAGGAAACAGTCACTGAGGCTACTTTGCATGACACCATGACTAAAACATATCCTGGCAGGATGGGAACTCATTTCTGACTTATGACTTCTTGTTTCATGTACCTTTGTGCTATGCAAGGCTGCTTCTCTCTACATAGAAGAGCTAACTGATATTCTACCCTTTCGGTAATTTACAAAAACTGGTTGCTCTTAAAAGTTTGGCAACAGTAAAACTCCTATTACAAACCAGTGTAGTGTTCAAATGCCCCTTCTAGAGACAGGCATTAATGCTAAGCCTTACTCTATGGGAGTTGTTGTCCAAAGGACTGAATTTACAATAGATATGGGTAGGAGCAACTTCTTTTCAATGTCTTGGAAGTTGAGATTACCAGAAAGGAGTTAGAATTGGTATAATCTTGGTTTGTTTTCAATTGCCAGAGGGCATGTGTCCTTGCTAGAGGGAGAAAGGGAAGGAGGGAGGGAGGGGGAGAGAGAGATGCCAGCCTCCAGTGGGGCATGATCATACCACAATCCATTCTCCTCCATTTCTCCATCCTGTTGGGATTTCGAGCATACATGTACATAAACCCACCATGTTTTTCAATTCATGTGAGGCTGAGGATTGGACCATGGTCAGCCATGGGGTCCCTGGCTTGCTTAGCCACTAGACTACGTGCTTGGTCCATTATAGAAAATTTAACATCAAAGTCTGAAAGAGGAAGAAAAAGTGGATGCTGCTAATTATTACAGGCAGGGTGTTGTTATAGCTGACAAAGACTTTCTTGGAAATACAACTTCCTGTCATCATCAGCAGTTCCTCCTAACTTGGGGAGAGGAGGGAAAGAAGGAGAATAGGACAGAAACTAAGCATTGCTTAGAAAAGACTGTCAAACAAGCGAACAGGCAGACAGCGGTGGGACAGCAATTATGGAACCTCCATAATTTCATGCCCATAAAATCTCAGTTTCAAGCCTATGAGTTGAACTCCTATCATTTCCCTGTTTTTGTAATGTAACTTGGTTCTGAGTGGGGTATGTGGGAATAGGAATCATGGTTAGAAATTTGTGTCTGGAAAAGTTAAACAGTTGTCCAAAAAACCAAAAACACAAAACCTACACTGCTGCTAAAAAACCTCCCCCACATTTTACAGTCATATCTGATGTCTCATAACACAAGTATTTCATTTGCCTTAAGCCTTCGTTTAAGAAACTTAAACCTCTCAACAAATAAAATAATCAGCTATTAGAAATCTGTCCACTAGGTGGCTGTGCTACCTTAATAAATATCTTTTAACCAAATCAGAATCAAGGAAAATGGGAAAAGTTTTTGGGAGTGATTACCCTTATTTGAAAAAAAAAAAAAAATCTATTCCTTCATTTAAGGAATTTTGATAATTATATTTTAAAAATTATTTCATTTAATTTTATTCATAATCATTATTATTATTTTTAATTTGACCAGACAGAGAGAGGAAGAATGTGAGAAAGCAAGCCACCAGGTCTGGGACTAGAACCATGGTCAGCCATGTGGGAATCCAGCTCCCCGACCACCAGGCCCCTTGCCGGCCCTGATAATTGTATCTTTCCAAAAAATGGGAGGCATTCTATTTTTTCTGTGAGTGTAATAATCAAACTTGAAAGGAATAAATAACCTTGAGAGATAAATAACTAACTACCTTTTAATTTTTGCTATTTAGAAATGTTCTGGGGAGCAGTGGGTGGTGTAATGGCTACGTTGCTAGACTCCCATGTGGTTTAAGTCCTGAACCCAGTGGCTTAAAAGTCACACTGGGTGCGTGTGTGTACGTGTCCAAAATCCCAAGAGGAAAATGGAGAAGGGATTGTGGTATGGCCATCTTTCCAGAGGGTGATTTCTCACTTTCTGTCTTTCTGTCTCTCTCAGTCTCTCCAGCGAGCACATGTGCCCTATAGCAAAAATCTCTCTTAAAAAAAAAAAAAAAAAGATGGGAACCAGCAGTTAGCGTAATAGCTATGTCGCTGGACTCCCACGTAGTCAACCGCAGTTCATGTCCCGGACCCGGTGGCTTAAAACTCACGCCGGGCGCGTGTGCGTGGGTGCCCAAGATCCCGAGAGGAGAATGGAGGAGAAGGGATTGTGGCGTGACCATCCCCCCTGGGGGGTGACTTCTCGCTTTCTGTCTCTCTGTCTCTGTCTGTCTGTCTGGCGAGTGCACGCGCCCTATAGCGAAAACCTCTCCAAAAAAAAAAAAAAAAGAAAGATAGGAAGGAAGGAAGGGAGGGAGGGAGGGAGGGAGGGAGGGAGGAAGGAAAGAAGGAAAGAAGGAAGGAAGAAAGAAAGAAAAGAAAGTGTCCTGGATACTTCCTGGTCTGAAGTGATTTGATTTAGGAATATTTTAATCTCATATAAAAAGGCAGGCATAATCTTATTAACATTGTACATTTCTAATAAGTTGTTTGGTACTCCACTGGCTCATGCTGGAATAACATGGAACTCCAGTCATACACCTTTAGCACAAATTAATTATAAAAGGTTTCTTAACTAATAATGGTAGGAAATGTTTTTTATTTAAAAGGTCTTAAAAGAGCCATTGTGAGAATGGATTCTTCACATTATTTAAATTCCAGTTTAGGTTGTATGAAAACATTAATTTCTTCTTTCGACCAAAGCAAACTGAAGACAAATTTCTTCATTTTCTAGTTTTCTCTCTCACTCTCCTACCAGTTTCTCTCTATATACGCATCTGTTGATAGGTGCGTTTCGAAGGTTCCCTCTTTTTATTTGTATTAAAATTTTATTTCAATGCCTAAGCCCTTCATTTTGAGTTAATCAACAATGATCTAGAATACCAACTGCATTTAACAAGTATTACATTATTAAAGTCTAGAAGCACTTTGTAAGCTTATGTTCAGTTCAATAACCAAAGCTGACTATTAGCATAAATGGGTTCCCTACTTTTTCTTAAAATTAACAGAATTACAGGACTGAATATGTAGATAGACTTTATAAAACACACACCAGCCTTCAGAATCTTCTACTTCAGGTCTCAGGTTGACTGAAATCCTATTTTAAGTTGTTCCTTCAACTTTCCATGATTTTTCCTATAATTTCATAAGTGAGTGGTCACTTTTGTGGGCAAGCAAATATTTGGGAAATGAAAAGGACCAATGGACATCTATGTAGTTAAACAGTAGATGCTATTATTGAAACAGCATGTCATCATCAGACTCTTAAATTGCATTAGTTAAATCAAAACTCAGGCTTCTGATTTTTGTTAACATCTGTCCCCACCATACATCACTGAATGAAAAAGCAAGAATGTGGGACCATCAGTTGATGTAATGGCTATGTCTCTGGACTCCCATGTAGTCGACCATGGTTCGAGTCCTGGACCTGGTGGCTTAAACTTAGGCCAGGCGTGTGTGCGTGCGTGCCCAAGATCCCAAGAGGAGAATGGAGGGGAAGGGATTGTGGCATGGCCATCCCCCCTGGGGGGTGATTTCTCACTTTCTGTCTGTTTCTCTCTGTTTGTCTTGCGAGCGCATGTGTCCTATAGCAAATAAAATAAAATAAAATAAAATAAAATAAAATGAGCAAGAACGCTAGTAGCTGATATTCAGAAATAAATCTGATAGCTGGCAAGGTCACTTACCCATCAACCTAGTCATCTTTATCATCTTTATTCTGGTCTTTTCCCGTTACTGTGTGTATGAATATGTGTGATGTGGAGGTGGGAGGCACCCTTGGGGACAAATATGATTGCAGACAACAGTGCTGATCTGTGGGGGAACTTAATTCTGGTAGATAGAACTTAGAACCCTCTGGGACTCCTCTGGCTGTGTGGTGCCCACCCCAAGAAAGTTCCAACTAATGCCTGTGCTGGTTCATGTGAGAGAGAGGGCACAGTGACACAGAAAACAGAAACAGGGTCTGCTCCAGCAACTGACAACAGGGGAACAGAACATTGCCAAGTGTACAGTGGTCAAATCCTATAAAATATGGTAAATTCCTTTCAGCCTGAGACTTTCAAGGGAAGAAGAAATAATGTCTATCAGTAAAGGATTATTCAGGACCTGTAACATGTTTCAAACCCTGAAAACTGATTAATGTATGTTACTGATCACATTTTACAAAGGAAAACTTGAGGTTCAGAGAGATTAACTTCCCAAAGTTTTTGCAGTTATTTATTACTAAACTGGGACATTTCCAGGTCTAATTTCAGTGACTTTATTTTTTCCCTATCCTATGCTGCTTATATGAGGAAGTACTTCATATGAGGAAGATATGTCATTAGAATTTCTACACAGAAGTCATTAAAAATGGCAAGATTGAGCCAGCAGGTAGAGAAGAGGTTAAGACATTGGATCACACATGGCCCACTATACAGTTCAAGTCTGGACCCAGTGGCTTGGAAATTACGTTGGGTACACATGCATGTGTGCCCAAAATCCTGACAGGAGACTGGAGAAGGGATTGTGACATGGCCATCCCCACTGCTCACTTTCCATCTCTCTCTCTCTCTCACTGGCGAGTGTACATGCCCTATAGCAAAAACAAAACCAAAAAAACTCAGAAAACAAAGAGAAACCAAAAAAAGGCAAGACTACATTTACTTAAGACAAAACACTGGAATTATCATTACACTATTAATTTAATTGGTCAATGAAAATGATTCTGTACTTGTAAGTACTCTATATTGCTTCATATGAAAAAATGGCCATCGTGGGCATTTGCTTTCTACTTAGGAACAGATACTCCCATGCGTGAGATGTACATTGATAACTGAAGCAAAGATATGGGTGTATAACATTGGAAATTGCAACATTTATATAGCCCAACTTAGCAAAATTATTATTAATCAACTGCATTTGCATAAAACAAATTTTATCGTCTTATCTGACAAAGAGTGAACGAGTACTTCTAGAACGGCACTCGAAAACGGCGGGCAGAAGGAATGGTTCTGTCACACCAATCCTGTGCCTAAGTTAGATCTAAAAGAAATAATGAAGAATTTTAGTGAAAGGGACAAAAATAAAGAGTTTATATTTATTTCAATCAGACATTCTAAAGCTACAGCATTTTATAGGTAGGGAAGTGGTAGAAAAATGTCAGCTTCATCATTCTTTAATTATCATTGATCAAGAGACGGTGGAGAAGTTCTTAAATATTGTTCACATAGCTCATTAATTTGGACTGAATTTGTAAGGATGTAATTTCAAATTGTCTTAGAAATGGAATAATTTGCTATAGTTAAGTCAGAATGGGGACTTTAATTTCTCTCCATCGAACCTTCCCCATAAAGGAACCCTGTGTCTCAGAACTGTTAGGGGTGTCTTGCTAATTTTCTCTGTCAGCAGCTTTCTCGTACCAAGTTCCTCCTCTTAGTGCATCTTAAGGAGAAGCATAGTTCTCAGAAAGTTCACCGACAATCTCCTCACCAGCCAGAACACAGGTGTTTTATGATTTGTATTATATCAGATTGCCCTGGAATGATCTGCACCCTCGACCACTCCCTTCTTTGTGAAACTCCCTACTACTCTCTCTTGACTTCTGTGATGCTCACCTGCTATGATTCACCTGTCCCCTCTCAGACTGGCTCTTCTCCGTATTCTGTGCTTGTGGCTC
The DNA here is from genome assembly GCA_026018925.1 of Tupaia tana. Classification (NCBI taxonomy): domain Eukaryota; kingdom Metazoa; phylum Chordata; class Mammalia; order Scandentia; family Tupaiidae; genus Tupaia; species Tupaia tana. The sequence continues at coordinate 3,107,298 of JAKSZU010000002.1, forward strand.
TTCCACTTACCCCTCGCCTTCTCAATGTTGGTGTCCTGAGGTTTTCGTCATTGGCTCATGTTCTCCACAGTGGCATGTTCTCCAGTGCCATCATTCTCATTTCCAGGATACTATGTGCTGACAGTCCCAAACTGCCATATTTAATCATGACTTATCCGCAAGCTTCAAATTCATTTATAAACTAACTCTTGAGTGCCTCAAACAGAGCAAATAGAACTCATTATCTGACAGTTAAGCTAAGCAACTTCCTATTCCAGCACTCTCTCATTCGATGGGATCATCGTTCACCCAGCCACCGGAACAAGCGATGTGGAGTGAGCTTTCCCTTCTCTTTTCATCTAGCACTAATTCTGCAGAGAGTACCCTGATTTTTCTTCAGTACGTAATCCCCCTGTTCTTTTTATTGCCTCTTTTTGTTTTGTTTTGTTTCTGTTCTTGGAAGTGCGACATTTCTCAGCAATGTCACTCTCTCAATCTTATAAAAATCTCTCAATATTCTCCTTGCATTTTTGTTTTGTCCTCCTCAATATTTTCCATTTCCTTCAGAGGGATATACTTAAAATATAAAATGGACTTTGTCTCATTCATACTTAGAAGTCTTGTCTTTTTTTTAAATTTGCTATAGGGTGTGTGTTTGCCAAAGAGAGGCAGAGACAGAAAGAGAGAAGAAGGGAAAGTGAGAAAGCATCCCCTAGAGAGCAGGACGATGCTGTAATCTCTTCCCCATTATTTTCTCAGGATTTCGGGCATGCACACACATGCACCCAGTGTGTCTTTCAAGCTGCAGGATCCAGGACTTGAACTGCAGAGTAGGCTGTGTGGAATTCAACTTCCTTAACCACCATGCCACATGGCTGGCCCTCTCACTTAGTAATCTTTAATCAATTCCCATATCTGAAATGGTAAACTCTTAACTCCTTAGTATGGCATAGAGATTTTATTATTTACATTACTTAGCACTCTAGTCTTTTACTTTGTATGTCTTAACTTTATATCCCTGCAACACAAAACAGATTTTGGCGCTTCCTTTCACATCTTTGCCCCTTTTTATTACTAATTACTACTACTACAACTGTACACATGTATGGCAACATGAGTAAAATCTAGCGGGGTCCTAATAAGCATCACCTGCCACATAGTAACACTAAGGCCTGGGAAAATGTGCCTGTCATTTTCAAAAAGAATTCATGGCACAGATTTCCATATTTTATAAAGTGACTCATTTGGTAAATCCACATCAAGAAACCACTCAACAAGTGTTAATTAATATAACATACATATCTAATAATATAACCTTAATATATTATAGGCCAAAATGTATTTTTGACTATATTTAAAGCAGTAAATTTATATGTTTACAAAAATGCCCAGTGGCGATTGACCAATAGGAAGTTTTGTGAATTCAATTACAAAATCTACATACTATAATTTTACTCAAGGTATTAACTTGAAAAATGTCTCTGCTTTCCTGAGCCGCGTTCCTGAAACTGTGTTCCATGGAGATTCACCTACATTTGCGGGGCTGCACGAGACCCACCCTTTGTCCAGCCCTGAGTGCAGTCTACGTTTCCTATTGTTGGGAACTTTATGATCTGATAATTGGAAAAAAAAATCATGTTTATCATAAAAAATAATTAGAATAATAATAATAATGATTGGGGGAAACATAGGAAAGATATTGAATGTTGAAGCGGGGAGATTAATGTCTCTGTACTGACTGACATGCATGGCATTCCCTTTTGAAAAAGCAATGTAATACACTGTAAAGTTGTATGTAATTCAATGTAATAAAAAAATAGATAATAAAAAATAAATAAATAAAAAAAATAAAAAAATAAAAAACAGAAGGCAGATCATTACCATGAAAGCAGTATAGTGAGTTGATGAGTCAAACTTCGACCCTCCATGTGGTTAGCCATGTCCAGGCAGGGCAGAGGGAGGCTGTGGCTCACTCTCAAAGCTCTGGCATGTCATGGCCTATCCAGACCAAGAGGCTCTCTCCACACTTTCACCACACTGACTCACACACTGAGTCAGCCTTGACTGAGGCTTAAGAGAGTCTCTCCAAGTCTGAACCATGAAAAGACATGAAGCCAACTGGGGGGTATGGGGCCCGTGCACATCTCCATACAGCCCTGGCCCTAAATATACTACCACATCTCTTTACCTACATGGGTTTCCTCCTGTCCTCTTAGGACTCACTTATTTACCAGAGTGAGGCTCCTCCTACCATGGACTTCCCACCTATGAGTCAAGTTTTCTTTCTTTTTAATTTTTTTAAACACTCACCTATCTATCTATCTATCTATCTATCTATCTATCTACTTATTTGCTATGATTTTTCAAGTCACTAGGTCTGGGACTCAAACCTCAGTTGGCCATGTATGAATCCAGCAGCTTACCCACCGCACCACCTGTTGGCTCTGATTGATGTTTTCTTCAGAATTCCTTTCCAGGTCAAATACACTCCCCTGTACTTCCAACTTCCATGGCCCACTTTCTCCCTTTGGCTCTGCATCTCTCAGGACTCTCTTTTACAAGGCAATTGTCCCTACCTTACCACAGGGTGAGGGTGAGGTGGGCTTAGCCTTCGTCTTCCCTACGTGCTGAGGCTTAAGTCACCTGACACTTCCTTTTTCTACCTTTCTTTATCCTCTTATAGCTCTGTTTCCTTGGCAAACACCTCACACCATAGACTCCTTCTCCTCCTCCTTCTTCTCCACCTTAGGGGAACCATGCTCCAACTGCACCCACAGCTGTCCAAAAGATATGCACCAGGATACTTCCTTGGTTCCTCTATGAATTGGCTTACACTGTGGGGAGTGATTTTACCTTCAAGCTGGATCCTGCTTGCTCCTGTCTGGATTGATTTAATCTTCCATCTCCCATTCCATCTGCCCCTTTTTTGTTTTTGCCTTTTTTTTTTCTTTTTTTCTCTCTTCTGAATAAAACTAAACATAATATTGGGTTGTCCGAAGTCATAGAGAAAAATACATCAACTTTTCTGACAAGCCAATATTTCCATATATTATTTTGCTAGCTTTCCCATCCAACTTTCCAATGATGATCTAAATTCTGCAATGTGACACTTAGAAAAATATGCATTTACAGTAAACACAGAGTCAAAAAGAGCACATAAATTCTATACCTATGATGGAAAGGGTCAGGTCAGTTCTACTTCTAGCAGATTTATAATATAGTAGATAGATGGTGGTCATATGTAACACAGACTTGGCAGAGGCAGCTTGAATACTAAATTCCTTTAGAGAGTGATCTGGGAATAATAGCAAATATTCAGATCCAGATTCGCTTGCTTATTGATGCTTTGTTCTTTGTCTTTGTGGAAGTGGGGAGGATACAGTGAAAGCAGATGAAGTCCAACAGTGCCAGGCAACAAAAGGCCTTCAGTAAACTGTTCATCAGTGAATTCGTAAATGAATGGCATATAGAAGGTCCACACCCCTTATGTCCACTTCTTGGTTTTATAAATTAAATATAAAGGCTGGATTCATTCTAGTAGATGTCTTTAAATTGTGTATTTTTTAAAGATTTATTTTAATTTTATTTATTATTATTTTAATTTGCTATAGGACACATACACTCACCAAAAATGAGAGAGAGAAAGAGAGAGAGAAAGAGGGAGAAAGTCACCAGGTCCAGGACCCAAACCGTGGTCAGCCATGTAGGAACCCACTGCTCTTATCTACCACGACACCTGCTGGCCTCATAAATTGCATTAAGTTTACATAATTGATAGAAACAACTGTGAAAATTCACCTGTGCCATGGCAAGGTGGACTTTGGAAAGTGTAGAATTCTTTGTAAGTGATATTCATGATTAAAAGTAGTGGTTAAAAGTACTTTAGAAATCCTGTGCGGAGTACGTTACTCCACCAGACCAACTTATGCTCCCATGTGAGATAGATCAGCTCTCTGAGGATGACAGGGACAGTGGAGATTAAGTACGCACTGATACCTCAGAAGAAACGAGTCTCCTTGCGTGTGTGTGCAGTTCTGTTTTCAGGGAGCGGTTTCTTCACCATGGTTCAGACATGGATTTTTGTTTTCCGTTTCAAAAAATATCCTTTGACTTTTAAAGCACGCATCTCAGTATTTCCATTGGCAGAGCTGAAGTGTGACAGCATCAGAGGATAAAATAGGACATTAGTTTTGCACTGTTTTGAATTATAGAGGGCTGTGGTACTTGTTAAAAATGGAGGGAAGGGCAACCAAAAGCATGTTTATGAAGTGCTTAACATTCACTCTGTGAGATTTACCATGGTGTGGGAACCTTGTGAACTAATGTTTCCAAAAGAGAGAGAATTTTAGTTTTAAAAAAGCCAGTTAGTTTACTAAATTCAGCCTGTGACCAATCTCTTCTGAGAAGAATCCAGTGCAATGAGCCAAATCTTCCAGGCAATAATGCTCAGTAGTACAAGAGGACTTCAAAAATTTTGTGGAAAAAATAGAATTACAGTATGTTTATATTGGTGCAACATTTAAAAAAAATCCATTCATAGTTTTCTCACCATATGCATTTTCCACAAACTTTTAAAAGATGCCTTGTATATAAGATTATAAATATGACTAGGAAAATTGTAATAGACTCATTTCAAACTTGGAAATAAAAAGTTGTATTATGTGCACCAAACATTATGGACTGGATATTAAAAGGCTTTCAGTTTACTCCCACTCTTGTCACTAATGAGTCTAGTGATGACAAACCATCAATTTCTTTACCTGTAAAATTAGACACAGCATTTTCCAAATATTATTTAAAACATTTTTTTAGCAAGGGCATTTTTTTTTCCAAACAAAAGCTTATATCTAAGTCTAATATGGAAAACAGCTAAATACAACCATTGCCTTGGAAACCGACAGTTGGGAACCCAAGGTTATAGTCAGCAATACTTTGGTCCTCTATACCCTCTGAGCCACCATTTCATCCACAATGCAAGGTCACTGTGGACATTTGGGAGAGATGATAGCCCAGGTCTTCTGAGTTCACACAACATGAGAAAATCTATCTTTCTGAATGGAATACCATGAGAAGAAGTAAGGCATTAAAAAGAGGAATTAGTGGAGCCAGCGGGTGGCATAGTGATTAAGGCACTGGACTCCCACATGGTTGACTGTGGTTCGAGTGCCAGACCTGGCAGCTTGAAAATCACACGGGGCATGTGTGTGTGCATGCCCAAGATCCTGAGAGAAGAATGGAAGAGAAAGGATTGCAGCATGGCCATGCCCCTGGGGGGGGGGGGGGGGTGATTTCCCACTTTATCTCTGTCTCTGTTTCTCCAGTGAGTACACACATTCTGTAGCAAAAAATCTCTCTCCATGGGACCAGCAGATGGTGTAATGGTTATGTCACTGGATCCCACCATGGTTCAAGTTCCGGACCTGACAACTTAAAACTCACGTGGAGCATGAGCGTGTGCATGCCCGAAATTCCAAGAGGAGAATGGAGGAGAAGGGGTTAGAGCATGGCCATTCCACTAAGGAGGGGTGATTTCTCACTTTCTATCTCTCTGGTGAGTACACACCCTATAGCAAAAATCTCTCTAAAACAAACAAACAAGCAAACAAACAAACAAAAAACAAACAAAACAACTCTCTGTCCAAAAAAAGGGGAGGGGGTAAGATTAGGATCTAAAAACTGAAAAATAGTCTGGGTGATTTCAGTGCAACTGATGTTACAAGAGGGTGTGTAGGACAATTTGAGAATTAGCGTTAAGCTCAAGTAAGTCCACAAGCCTGACCGGCCTGTCTTTTTGTTCGGATGCTCCTCATTTCTGTGTACACACAGTGGTTTATTGTCTGCACTTCTGTGTGTGCAATCCCATCTGCCAGCATCCAACAGCCTCACTGCTCTCCTGACAGCAGTTTGTGAGGAACCCATGACACTGTTTAAAGGTTTTTTTCTCATACAGAAAAAGGAAGAAGATTACCCTCTGAAGAGGCAGGTCATTCTATTCGCCAGTATCATTCCTGAACCTCTGGACAAAAATGGTCTTGACAAAACTCTCTTTACCTAGTCAGAAACTGCTTAATCCCATGTGTAAAACATTAATGGAGTGACCAGTGATAGCCCAGTCCAAGCATCTATCACTCATTTACACAAGATAGTTAAATGGTCTAAAACTCATTCTTCTGTTTCCTCTTCTTGAAGTGAAGGGCTCTGAGAAGAGAAAGGAATAGACTAATTTGGGGAAGAAGTGGTTCTTTGACAGGGCTGGAAGATGCATCAGCTTAATATGTCATTAGGACGTATATCCAAACTGTTTAAATGTTTGATGGAAATTTGGAAATATTTACCAGCTATGTATTTGCTTTCTATATCCTCTCCCAAAATCAAGCATAGGGATAATTTTATAAAGACAGAAATAAATTTTAAAATGGAAAAGTTGACAGCAAAAGGAATATAAAATGCAAATTTGAGAAAACTGTATATTGTTTAAAAAGCCCAGAACATGTGAAGCCAGGGTGAGGTATTTATATTTATTACTAGATATAGACATTTATTTTTCTAAATTCTGTTTCCTTAAAAGGAAGTAAAATCAGCCACATTACAACTGGTCCTATCACAAAGGACAGTTACTTTGTATTTTTGATTTCTGCTTTGTTTTTAGTCCTTAAATTGCATTTTTTAGTGTTTCTTTTTGTTCTGCTCCTTTGACCTAGCCTGGAAAATTTGAAGAACATTTCTTTCTTTCTTTTTTTTTTTCCATTCCAAAAAGCACTTAAAATTTTCTTTCCTAAACTCAAAGTATAATGACATTTTAAAATATAAGTGGACATTTTAATTTGCAATAAGATAAGATTGTTGTAATTATTATTTTCTTTTTAGTTTTTTTTTGAGAGCTTTTTGCTATAGGGCATGTGCGCTCACCAGAAAGACAGAGAGAGACAGAGAGATAGAAAGCGAAAAATCACCCCCCAGGGGGGATGGCCATGCCACAATCCCTCCTCCTCCATTCTCCTCTCGGGATCTTGGGTATGCACGCACGTGCGCCTGGCGTGAGTTTAAGCCACCGGGTCTGGGACTTGAACTGCAGTCAGCTACATGGGAGTTCAGTGACATAGCCATTACACTAACTGCTGGTCCCAAGATTGCTGTAATTAAAATCCATAGTTCAAGACAATTTAATTTCTATCCTTTAGAAATAACCTGCTGTTTATCATACATACATGGACTACTATATTTATAGACTATATTTATGGCCTAGACCACTTATGCATCCATAACTCCTTGCTAACAAATGCAGTTCCTGACACCAGTTCTCAAGTGTGGAACTAGTAGAGCATGCAGCTAACACACCATGTGTTTGAGGATCAGTTGTGGAGGTGTGCAGAGCTGATGAAGCTTCTGAAAACTGTTTTGCTCTTAACCTGTCATCTGTGTTCTGTGACAGTCTGGTGCTCATGAACCAGTATTTTATTATTCTTTAAATTTTATTTATTTATTTATTTCCTGTTAGAGAGAGCGAGAGTGAGAAGGAGAGAGGGCACACCCAACAGGGTCTGCATGCTGTGATCCACCTCCAGCCTCAGCCAGCAAGACCTGGAGGTCTGCCACATGCCAGGCACTCACAGGGACACCCTGGGATGCAAATCTTACGTGAGCTCAGCATTGCAGTGCATTGCATCACTGCTGCACCATTGCAGCTGGCCCTGTTATTTGACATGTGCTCTGAGAATTAATAGAAGAAATTTCACTAAATATTTATCTGGCCATTAACAAATACAGCATGACAAAACTTCGCCATTCTTATCTGTTTTGGTGTTTTAATCTTGAAGCAATTCAGAAATAAGTTTGGGGAAGTAAATAAAAGCATACACTGATTACATAATTATGATACAGTGCAAATGAGAATAGAAGTATAATCCTGAACACTTGTAACAATGTATTGGCAGTGTTACATACAGAATTTAAAATAAGATAGCTTTCTTTTTAAACATAGTTTTTATGTTACATCCACAAGCTGATCTTTTTTAAAGAGAATTATTAAATTAATTTGTTATTGTTATTTATTCCTTAACTTTGCCAGAGACAGAGAGAGAGAGGGAAAGGGTTCATGCTAGCTCTTTTTTTTTTTTTTTTTTTTCCTAAAAGAGATTTTACTTTTCCAATGAAGTGTTCCATAGCTATTCCTTCTCTTCCATTCTCTCAGGATTATGGGTATACTTGCATACAAACCTGGCATGACTTTCAAGCTACCAGGTCTGGGACCCAAACCATGGTTGGCCATGTGGGAATCCAGTGCCTTAACCACTACACAACCCATTGGTCCTTATTTCAATTAATTTTTACAACAACTTTATGAGGTGGGAATTCTTATTGTTGTTATTTGATAGATGTGGACTCTAAAGACCAGGGAGATTAATTTGCGGAGGGGTGAGCACAAAATTTGAACACAGCAATCTGATTTCAAAAACATCAGGTTAACCTACTATATGATATTACCTGAATTAACTATAAAGATCATGCACAATAAGATGACTAAAACATCTGGGCCTTTCTTCCAGGTATGGAAATAGGTCAGGGAAATCCAGAAGGCCAGTGTTAGTCCAGAACATCAACCTGTCAATTGAATCTTAAAGGATCCCAAATTTATGGACTAAAGGAAAGTTCTATAGAGTGTAGCATCCCCTTGAGAAATCTCTGCACAAGTGTTAAGGATAGGCATCCTACTGATTTTCTCATTTAAAGGCACTTTGAGAATTGGAATTGAAGCAGTTTCTCTAAGGTCCCTGAATCATGTACATTTAGCATTAAAGGGGACTATGACAATCAGCTTGTCTAACTTTTCACATTTTGTAACAGAAAACCAAAGAACAAACAGATTACAATTTCGCATGATATCCAAAGTAGTGAAAAAAACTGCAATAGGAAACAGGTTCTCTGGCTCCAATTTCAAAGTGTTAACGAACTGACTTGGCTTTCAAATCAAGCGTAGCTCCGACTTCTGAGTTTGGTGGTCATGAGTCGGTGGCCGTTTTCTTTCTGTCCTCATTGGCAGCAGTTCTGTGGTGGTTGTTACTGCCCTGACTCATAAAATAGTTATCTGACTATGCAACTGAATGATCAACACCCTATGAAGAAGCATGTAACTGAAAAACTACATCCAATGCTACATACGATCTCATTAAATAGCAATGTTTTTGAGACTCCATCCTCCTGCCCCCAGATTTAGCCAGGACAAGCCAATCACCAGCTATATACATTTGAGTTCTGAGTGGCCTATTTCAGGGACTAGGACAACTGAAGGTTTTGTGCCCAGACTTCACCCTCCCATCCCCCAGATCTAGCCAGCCTCCACACACTGAGATTCTAGATAGGTCTAAGTGCACAGATGCCAAATATGTGAATACTTTTATGGTTAGGGTAATCTTCATATTCCATGGATCTGCTGCAAAGGGGGAGAAAAATGGTACTGCTTAGAGTTTGCAGATCACCTCCTCCTGCATGCCTCTGAATTCTCAGATTTAACTGCAAACATTAGGGAAAAAATGTATAATCCATCACATGACCAGAAGCCACTGCAGAGGTACAAGAAATATGAGAAGTCAAAAAAATAATCTCTCCTCCAAGGGAAAAGTATAACTCCTCATCCTCCACAGACAATACAAGAGAACTCATAGAAATGTCAGGTAAAGAATTTAGAATATTCCTAGTGACAAAGCTAACAGAGATGCAAGAGAAGAGACACAACAAATTCCAGAAGATGCAGGAGAAAAGAGACAATGAGTTTCAGGAAGTCAGGAAGTTTTTGCACCATCTGAAAGAGGAAATGTGCGCCATAAAAAAGAATCAAACAGAATTGTTAGACATAAGGGTTGTAATACAGGAAATCAAAACCTCCCTTGAAAGTATTAAAAGCAGATTAGATCATGCATAAGACTGAATCTCAGTTGTAGAAGATAGAATGTCTGACCTAGAAAAATTCACCAAAAAGACAGAAAATAATACAAAAAAATGAGAATAATATACGAGTAATACTAGATACCATTAAATGCCCAAACATCCAGAAAATTGGTATCCCATAAGGTGAAGAAAATAATAAGGGCACTGATAATCCATTCCATGAAATACTGGAAGAAAACTTTCTGAACCTAGAGAGGTATTCAATGATCCAAACCCAAGAAATACAAAGGACCCCACACAGAATCAACCCAAGTAGATCTTCTCCAAGACACATCATAGCCAGATTGACAAAAACCACATACAGAGACAATATACTAAAATTGGCAAGAGAGAAACGTCAAGTTACTTTCAAAGGATAGCCCACCAGGCTAATGTCAGACTTTTCATCTGAAACAATGCAAGCAAGGAAAGAATAGGAAAATATATTCAATGTGTTAAGTCAAAACAATTTCAACCGAGAATGCTATACTTGGCAAGATTAACTTCATATAGGAAGAAAAGACAAAAACATTCTCAGATAAACAAAACCTGAAAATTTACCAACACCAGACCAGATCTCGAGGAGGTATTGAAGGAAGTACTATACCAGGAAAACTAAATTCAGACACACGGAAATATGAATACAAAAGGCAACCAAGAGGATGGCTAACTTAACGGTAGAGACAAGTCTGGAAAGATCAATATCCTTGAATGGTAACTTCCAGAATTTAAACAGAAAGATCAGATCATAGTAACACTGCAAATTCAATAGAAGAAAGATTGATTACAGGAGACTACTGGTGAAATAGAATTTTACAATTTATGACTAAAACATTACTGATGTTCTTCTATGCTTTGTTGTCCAGATTTAGGGACTTTTGTCTTCTCTTAAACTTCATCTACCTACTGTTTGAACTGAATCCTCACCTTTTTCCTGGCTTTAAGTCTTAAGCAAATTTTTCTTAACATGTTTTTTTTTTTTTTTTTTTTTTTTTTTTTTTTTTTTTTTTTTAAATTTTGATCTGTTAAAGCTAAAACTGTTTTTCTTGAAATTAAAAAAAAAAGCACATTAAAAATACCTATTTAATGACTGCAGTAAGCTAGATAGCCCCATTTAGGTGCTACATTAGGGTGGGAAATGTCAGAGGTGAGAGGGAATCAAAAGGGAAAAAAAAGAAGCAAAATATATAAGAAACAAGAAGTGGAAAATTATTTGTTGATGATAACACATGGTAATATCCTTGACTGAGCCAGTATACAGTGTATTCTGGAGGGAAAATCTCATTTTGTGTACTGTAATGATGTACAGTGAATGAATGTAAATAAAGAAATTTAAAATAAAAAAGTAATAGTAACAGCTAAAAATAAAAACAGATTATATTTCAAAACTAACTAAATAAATGGCAGTGTTTTTGCTCCATCTGTAACATTGGGGAATATTGTTTATCAAATACATAACTATAATCTTCTTCTTTCTTTTTTCTGCTTTAATTCATCAGGAGGCTCATATACTCTCCAAAAAGACAGAGAGAAAGAGAAACAAAGAGTCCCCCAATGGAGAATGATCACACTGCAATCCCCTTTCCATTTCTTCATCTTTTCAGGATTTTGGGCATGCACATATATGTGCCTAGCATGTTTTTCAAGCCACTGGGTCTGGGATTTGAACTGCACAATCAGCCATGAGGGATCCAGTCCCTTAACCACTAGTCCCATAACTATAATCTTATTTCCACTCATATCTTTAAGAGCATGGATGGAGAAAGACATTATGTAAAATAATTTTGATCCCTTACTTTACTCTTAATTTAAATGTAGGTTCTGAGAAAATATATTTTGCTTATAGATACGTCTGCATTAAAATAATGATGGTGTTTAACAGCCTTCATACTTCCAATGGAAAATAAAAAAGACATGTTGAGATGTTTCTATGATTCCAAGATTTGGTGTGCATGCTCATTCTAGTTATTACTTAACTCAGGTGTGGTAGAGTACAGATAACATACCAGGAGCAGCTGCAACAACAGCACCAACAAAAGCAACATGTGTTGTTGGGCCTCTGGTTTCCAGGAGCTTGAGACGCAGCAGGTGTTCCTTCATTTTGTGACTGCTGCCTTTTTCGCATTTCAGCTACTTCAGTACCCAACTGGCTGAAAGAGACAAAGCATAAGGTATAAAAAAACTGCAATAAGATCAATTTCCTATGCTGAAGGAACCATAATCTATTTAAGGCATAGTGATTATTTTGCTGGACTCCCAGGTGGCTGACCACAGTTCAAGTCCTGGACCCAGTGGCTTGAAACTCACGCAGGGTGTGTGTGTGTTTGTGCCCAAGATCCCAGGAGGAGAATGGAGAAGGAATTACAGCATGGTCATTCCCCCTGTGGGTGATTTCTCACTTTCCCTCCCACTGTCTTTGTCTCTCTCAATCCAGTGAGCACACGTGCCTCAAAGCAAAAACTTCTAGAAAAAATACAAAAATTAAAAGGGAAGAAAGATAATTTAGGAAAAGGCAAAACAAATAGACTTTAATAATCAAACCAAAAATTATCAGATTGTTTCTGTCTTTGTTGCAATAGGGCATGTGCACTCACTAAAGAGCCAGAAACGAAGAGAAAGTGAGAAATCCCTCCCCCGCCCAGTGCAGATGGCTCTGCCACAACCCCTTCTCCTCCATTTCTTCTCAGGATATTGGGCATGCAAACAAGCCCAGAATATCATTTAAGCTGCCAGGTCCAGGAGTCGAACTTCAGAGTTGGCTCTATGGAATCCAGTACCTTAACTACCATACCACCTGCTGGACCTCTCATTAAAAAGAAATCGGATGACACTATCTTAAAAACTTTCAGGACAGGGACCAGCAGTTAGCATAATGGCTATGTCGCTGAACTCCCATGTAGTCAACCACGGTTTGAGTCCCGGACCTGGTGGCTTAAACTCATGCCGGGTATGGGGTGCTTTCTTGCTTTCTATCTCTCTGTCTCTCTCTGTCTCTCTCTGTCTTTCTGGCGAGCGTACGTGCCCTATAGCAAAACAAAACTTTCAGGACAAACTTCTACCATTATGTGCCACATAAAATTATAGTAACCGTTTTGCCACATATCAAAATTATAAGAAAGATAAATACGATACGTTTGAAAATTTATTTTTCACTACCTTTCTTATTCAAGGATGATCAGATCTTTTCCTTTATGAACCCTGATTATAGTGTTTGTGTACTTGTTCTTTCCAAGAATGTTTACAGTAAGATGAATTGAGCTTTACAAATCATTGTTGCAGGGCCAGCAGGTGGCGCAAGTAGTTAAGGTGCTGGACTCGCACAGAGTGGACCACAGTCCTTCCCAGACCTTGGCTTGAAACACACTGGGATGAGAATTGTCTGAGAGAATGAAGGAGAAGGGATTGTGGAGTGACTATCCCTCCTAGGGGGGGTGGGGGATGATTTCTCACTTTTTGTCTCTGTCTCTTTGGCGAGCGTATGTGCCCTATAGCAAAAATCTCTCTCAATAAATAATAAATAAATGAATAAAAATCATTGTTGCAAGGTTTCTAATAATAATGTTATGAGAAAAATAAAGTTTGCTTTAGCTGCCTTCTCTCCTCCTTTTTTTTTTTTTTTTTTTTAAATTTCGTTAAAGGTCACACACACTTGCCGAAGAGAGACAGAAAGAGAGAGAGAGAGTGAGAATCAACCCTTCCCACCCAGTCCCCCATGGAGAATGGCCACACTGCAACCCCTTCTCCTCCTTTTGGGATTTTGGGCATGCACCCTGCATGCTTTTCCAAGTTGCAGTACTCGGGACTCATAAGGCACAGTGGCCTTCACCACCAGGACACTGGCTGGCCCTCTCACCCCCTTTACAATACTCGTTCTCTTTTTTGGCACTTTTGATTCATCTTCGGTAGCATTGCCAAAGTGTCATCTTTCTGTTCAGTGTCAGTGTTGTGCAGACAAACTGTTCCTTCCTCTACTCCCCCCACCCCTGAATTGATTTTCATTGACTAGAACACTGGGGGAAGTATAAAAAGTCAGAACATTTAGGGGATTTATTTTGATAGAATTTATGTATCATGGCAGACAAAAAAAAAATATCAGGGATGCCTTACCCATGACTTTACAAATCAGGCCAAATGAGTTACCACCAATTTATAGGACCAATCCTGATCAAGGACTATGTTGAAGATAAAAATTAAGCTTTATTTTAGTAGAATAATATTAAATTCAGCATAAGCTCTTAAAATGAATAAGTTCTATTGAATATATATATGGGTGAGAGCAGTAATTATTAAAACTAGAAAGTGTTTCAGGTCATTTTGGCATTGTAAGCTCATTCCTCAAAAATTATATTTTCATTATAACACTGATAGACACTTTTTAAAAATACTATATTCTTGAAAATAAGATAAACCTCTCTTTAGACCAAAAATGGAACAGAAAACCATAATGGTAAGTAAACAGGAGCTAAAACCACAGTCTTTTTGTAATTCGAATATTAAAACAGGAAGGGGTGAAAGCCCTACACTCCAGTGAGGTGTAAAATGTTCCAACTAGGAGTTGTGGGAGACCAGAGTGAAAGCTATCTATATAAAATTGGGGGTTGTGGTTCTGCCAGTCCTAAAATGACATCAAAAATAGCTATGTCAAACCATTCAATCACAGTGAGCTAGTTGCAGGAGGTAGATGATACAGAGACAGCCATCTGGATTGGATGTAGGCTGAGCAACCCACTAGTTCAGTGACTGGGTCTGAAATGTTTCCAGAATAATTGCTGGGTGGGGGAGAATCTGAGATACCTAAAAAAGTTGGTTGGAGACCGATGGTCTTAAGAAATTAGTGGAGACAACTGGAAAGTATTACACTAGGAAGAGTTAGTGAAAGAGAAAAATGTTCCTCTCACTCAGTGTGTTGCCTGATGGCAGAAATCCAAATTCATACTCCAAGATGGACAGCCAACTCAACAATTCAGAGATGAGTACATTCCCAATAAAATGCAAGTAATAGAATCACCTAAAACTAGCCAACATATGGTAAAGATAAATGTGATGAGGGAAATAACACCGTTCATAGAGGAGAACAATGAATTAGAAAACAAAAATAGGCAAGTATGAAACAAGAATAGACAGCATGGAAAATGGAAATATAAAAACAAAACCAAAAAAATAGGCATTAAAAGATTCAGATGGAATAATCACTTCCCCAAACCTCAAGAACATGTGATAGTGCCAAAGAATGTACCAGAATTCACCAAATACAAAATGATGAGACACAAAAGGATAATTGAGACCAATCAAGCAGTACCACTGACAGATTCCTATATGCACCCAAGAAAATTTTCATCATATGAAAGAATGAACAGATTTTCACGGAAGTTATATTTTATAAGAAGTTGGCTGGGAACTTCCCAAAACTGGAAGGAAAGAAAGTCTTAACATTGAAGAGCACACCACATGCTGAGCAGGATATATAAAAATAAAACCACACTTACACACAGTGGAGTAAAATCACACAACTCCAAGAGGAAGGAAGAAGCTGAATTACGTGCAGAGGAGCCACACTTAACTGACACAGACTTTTCACAAGCAATAGTAGATGCTGGTGACAATGCACCACTGAGAGGAATAACTAGCATCTTACAATTTTATATTCAGCTAAGTTGAAATAAAAGAGTAAAGACGATTTCTGATAAATAAACTGAGTTTATTACTCAAATCCTTGCTGGAAATACATCCGAAGTAACAAAATTTGAGGGAAGATGTGGATTATAAGAAACATTCAGCAGTGAAATCGGTTAAATATGATACCGAACTTAATTAATGACTGGTTATAATAAATCCCTATTGTTTCTCTGCTTAGAAACAATCTACAAGAAAATCTTAGATCGTCTAAGTCAGGAAAATGGGAGGGCTCACCTATTCCTTCTCTGAAATTGTTTTGTAGAAAAAACAATGTCTTTGCATTATTCAATCCAAGAGATGTTTTATTATTTTATTCTGAGCTTATCAGCAAAATTTGGTATTATAGTGGACTGAATATATTTCTCTCAAATTCATTTGTTGAAAAACTAATCTGCAAAGTTATTATAGAGGAAACTGGGGTCAGGTGAAGGTAATTAGGTCATGAAAGTAGAGCCCACATGGATGGGGTGATTGTCCTCATAAAGGGGGTTTTAGAGAGCTCTCCTGCCCTCTTCCCACCATATGAGGACACAATGAGAAGGCAGCACTCTGCAAGAACCCTCACCAGAATGCAACCATACTCTAATCTTGGACCTCTAGGCTTCAGAACTGTGAAAATAAATTTCTTTATTTTTTTTATAAGATACCCAGTTTATTGCACTTTGTTAGAGCAACCCAAACTAAGCAGTAATATTGCCAGCATTTTTGAAATAGTTCCTTCTCTTGCCTTCTTGGGTACCATACACGGCTGTTTGCATTTGTTCCGCTAGCTACTACTCGTCTGCTTTGCTGTTTCCTTTTCGTCTTCATAACCTGCAAAGTCTGGATGGCCACAGAACTCTATCCTTGGGACTCTATCGTTTCTGTGAGAAACTCATTGAGACTTTTTATTGGACCTATAGGTTTCTGTTCAAAATCCCCAAATTTACAGTTAGTAAATTTTAGAACTCCATATACCCAACTACCCACATGACATCATTGGAGATGTCAGGGTGGAATTTCAAATTTAACAGTCAAATCTGAACCTGTTATTTCCCCTAAAGTGTGTTCCTCCCACAGTATTCCCAATCTTAGCGAATTAAAAGGCTTATTCTTACAATTATCCAGACCAAAAAACCTTGGACTCAATTTTGATTCTTCTATTTCATCCAGTTCCCATATAAACAGACCAGTAAAAGTGAGACCTCTTTAAATGGTCTCCTCCACTCCCTTCTGATTTTACCACTCCTAGTCTCTTCCTATTCTATTCCATTCTATTCTCCACACAGAAACCAGAGTAAGTCTTAAAACATAAGTCAGGTGGGACCAGCAGATGGCATAATGGTTACATTGCCAGACTCCCACATAGTCAACTGTGGTTCAAATCTGGCAGCTTGAAACTCACACCAGGCGGGTGTGTGTGTGTGTGTGTGTGTGTGTCCAAAATCCTGAGAGGAGACTGAAGGACAAGGGATTGCAGTGTGGCCATCCCCTCTGGGGGCTGATTTCTTGCTTTCTGTCTTTCTGTCTCTCCCACAATCACATATTACCTATACCAAAAACCTCTATAAAAAATAAATAAGTCAGGTAATTTTAGCAAGGAATCTTCCACTCAAATCTAAAGAGCTTCCAGTGGTTTCTCATCTTATACAGAGTAAAAACAAAAGTTCTTGCAATATTGGTCCTTTATTCTCTGAATATATCTCCTTTTCTCTTCTTTTTGCTCACTCTGTTTTAACCACAATAGCCACCTTGTAGCTTCTCAGCCATGCCCAGTGCAATCAAATACCAGGGCTTTTATACTTGTTCTGTACTCATGGCTTGACTCTTTCAAGTTTTCACTGAAAAGAAACCTTTGTGACCATCCTATTTAAATTAAAACTCCTTCCCTCCACCCTGGTATGACCTATGCCCCCTCCTGCTTAATTTTTCTCTGTATTTCATACACATGCACACACACACACACATATGTGTATTTATATAATCATCATCAGTCATACTGTAAGTTATACGTTTGTGTAACCAATTAAAAAATAAACTCCAGGAAAGTAAAGATTTTGCCTGTTTTACTCATTGTTATAATAATGTTTGGCAAGAATAAGTATACAAAAACTATCTGTCGAATGGTGAAAGCATTTACAAGCATTCCCATTAATGACTAGAGACACAGTGATATCCATTACACCTGACATCAAAATTGTTAATTGCATAATGAGTACCTTAGATTTATAAGCATCAACTTGAGACCAAAAAACAATGTTAAATTGAAAACTGCTGCAAAATATTCAATAGGGTATGATTAACATAATTTTAATATGCATACAAATAATAATACATATTTTTCCTCAATAATATATTAAGCAAAGTTCTAAAAGCATGAACTGGATCCATGGCTTTGGGTGTTTGGAAAAGGTAATGATGGGAAGGTGACTGGAGAAGAAAGGATTTTGACTTTATTTGATCATTTGTTTAAAAAAGATCTGAAGTGGGGCCAGCAGGTGGTGTAGTAATTAAGGTGCTAGACTCCCACATAGGCAACTGTGGTTCATTCAAGTCCTAGACCTGGTATATTGAAGCTCATACTAGGCGTTTTTGCCCAAAACCCCAAAAGGAGACTGGAGAAGGGATTGCAACATGGCCATCTCCCCTGCGGGGTGACTTCTCACTTTCTCTCTCACCGTTCCGCTTTATCTCTCTTCAGGGAACACATGCACTCTAGGGCAAAAATGTTAAGAATAAATAAATAATTAAAAAAAGATCTGAAGCAAAACCAAAAAATTACTTCTTGTTTAATTGAGATAGCGGGCATAGGAGTATATATTTATTGTTTTTTATGTTTACCTGTATTTAGTTTTTTTTCTGTAGCACACACATATACACACACAAACATATAGCTTTATAACAGACTTTTTTTTTTCTCAGATGGTGCATGCACTCACCAGAATCAGAGAGGGAGAGAGGGAAAGAGGGAGGGAGGGAGGGAAGGAAGGAGGAAGGGAGAGAGAGAGAGAGAGAAGCAAGAACGCATCCTCTCATGGGAAATAGTTTCAATCCCTTCTCTTCCACCTCCCTCTCTTTCTGAGATTTCAGGCATGCATCATATGTGCCCAGTTGTTTTCAAGCTACAGTGACGGGGCCAGTGTCCAGGACTCAAACAGCATGGTTGGCCACGTGGGATCCAGCTCATATAACCACCAGGCTGCGGGCTGACCAGAGATCGTGTCCTTTCCTTTCCTTTCCTTTCCTTCCTTTTTTTCCTCTTTCCTCCCCTCCTTCTTTCTTTCTTCTTTCTCTTTTGTTTTCTTTCTTTCTTTCTTTCTTTCTTTCTTTCTTTCTTTCTTTCTTTCTTTCTTTCTTTCTTTCTTCTTTCTTTTTTTTTTTTGATGTAGGGCACATGTGCTCATCAGAGAGACAGACAGAGTTAAAGAGACAGACAGAGAGAGAAAGTGAGAAATCACTCCCAGGGGTATGGCCACATTCCTTCTCCTCCATCCTTTTCTCGGGATTTTGGGAACACGGCGCACCTGCACACATGCTCAGCATGATGTTCAAATCACCAGGTCTGGGACTCAAACCTCAGAGCTGGCTACATGGGATCCAGCACCTCCAATTCCATGCCACCTGGTGGACCAAGATCCTTATCTTTGTCTCAGAAATCTACAAAAAAGGTTCAATAGCTTTCCTGAGAATTAAATACAGTCATTTTCTTGCTGTTAAATACAATTTTTTAACACTTAAGACAGTAATGCCATTGCAGGTGGGGTTTCTATTTATTCAGGCAATCTCTAGAGAGAATGTTGTTTGAAATTACTGTAGAAGGTTCAAAATATTATTTGTTAGATTTTCAAGACTTTCCACTCTTTTCTGCATCTTTTGGTTGGCTAGGAAAAAAAAAAAAAGCATATGTTTTCTCTGTGCCCCGAGGTAATATTGTATGAGGTACCATAAATATCTTCCTTCTGGAAAAAAAAAAAAATTTACTCATCAATTTCTTCTGGGTACATTTCCACACCACTTGAAGCAGATCACTTCTATTTCTGTGACCGAGCTCTACATGCCCTTCACTTCCAGCTGTTCAGCATCTCATCTGTGTTCTCCTGGTCAGCTTGGCACACCGTTGTGCATAAGCAAAGCAGTTCCTGTCTTACTTTGCTACATAGCTGCATCATCCAAAGGGTTAGACACACAGGGCTGGGGAAGAACCACTGTCTGAGAGCCGCTCAGTCAAAGTGCTGACAAAGCTGCTTCCCAAATCTCAGTCAGTGGGTGAATAAGCATGCGGAATAGTGGCATGGCCTCAGGTGCTGGAACACAGCATCCTGGAACTCTTATTTGCATCTCCTTCCTAGTGTGCAAGTATAAACAGTGGTGCTCAAAGGAACTGGCTGGGGCTTATCAGTAAATATAGAAGGGAAAATCTCTACAACAGTTACATTTTGTACTACATTCTGATCTGGGGAGGTAGAGGGGAGCGAAAAAAGATAAAGGAGTAAGATAGAAACAAGGTGTGTGTGTTTTAATTTTTCTTTTTCTACTTTACAATTCCTTATTTATATTTAATTGGTGAACATCTTCGTGGGACACAATATGGATTTTTTAAGGTATATTTAGAGTGTATGACAATGAAATCAAGGATAATACTATATTTATCATTTTCAGCTAAGAATACTACATTTGCAATATATGTGTAAGAGTGGCAATGTCCTTTGATTTCACTCAGTTGTGATATTTTTGTCAGAGTTTCCTACTACTTTGATACTCCTGTCTGTGTCCCAATTAGCTAAGGTTACGGCCATGTGCAGCCACGTCCTGCATGTTCTGGTTGTCACTGGGAATCTAACCTGGGCCTCCTACGCAGCTTCCAGCCTCCTGAGTGGTGATACTATCTGTGTACCATTGGGTCTGGACCATCAATTTTAGTTTTAGAAGAAGTAGTTTTCTTAATGCCATAGATTTAAAAATGGGAGAAAAAAAAAAAACATAACTAAAAGGAAGCATAACCCCTGACAGAAACTCTCAAATACTTTTTTTTTCTTTTCTTTTTTTTTGAGAGATTTTTTTGCTATAGGGTCCATGTGCTCGCCAGAAAGAGAGAGAGAGAGAGACAGAAAGCAAGAAGTCACCCCCCGAGGGGGGATGGCCATGCCGCAATTCCTTCTCCACCATTCTCTTCTCGGGATCTTGGGCATGCACGCACATGCGCCTGGCATGAGTTTTAAGCCACCAGGTCTGGAACTTGAACTGCGGTCGACTATATGGGAGTCCAGTGACATAGCTATTATGCCAACTGCTGGTCCCCACAGATGAGATCTTAATTTACCCGTGCCAGGTATTCTTAAGCTTTTAAACCAAGACTGGTCAACTCTTTCGAAGAGGTTAATTTATAAGGACCTCAATTTACATGGATGATTAGACTGAAAAAAGTTTGTTTGGTTCTACATTTATACATGAAATGGGCTTCCAATGCTAAGTGATCTCTTCGAAATACAATTGGAAAAGAGATGGTGAACTCCTGTTTATATCAATTTATACACTTTTTTCTTTTTAAGGCACTATCTCACTGTGGTGATCTCCCTGTTTCAGCGTCCTAGCTAGGAATCTAAGCACATACCACCATACCTAGGTTTTTAGCTTGGACTAGAAATTGAACTTGGGCTCCCAAGGGATCCAACCTGCAAAGCACATCATCTTGGCATAGAATGCCTTTGAAGCTAGGCCATTTTCTATACTCTTATAAACATAATTTAATCCTTAAGCATTGACTAATACTACTCATCTTACTTTTCCCCCTTCCTCTGTGCAACTCGCTTCAGTTGCAGCTGCCCACAGGCAAAGACTGGGTAATAGTCAGGGGCCAGTTTGTTCTGGCATGGGGCACTCTGAGAGGCCCAGAGGGACAAGCCTACCATACATCCAAATTCATGCATACTATTTATATTTTCATTTAGATATTGTTTTCCTATAGAACTATAAATCTCTTAAAAGAAGTGTGTGTGTGCATGTGTTTTTCTGGAGTCTCAGTGTTCTCTATAGTGAATACATAGTAAGTACTGATTATTGATGACAGTGAATAAGATTCCTTTGATTATTAAAAATATCTATTTTCACAAGGCAGAGATTTGGTAGTTTCACATATAATTCTTAGAGCTTAAAGCACCTTGCCAAGTTTGAACAGTGCTACTAGTTTTTTCCTAAGTATCCCTCACAGAGGATGTGGGGTAAACTCATATGTAGACAGTCTAGAGGATTAAAGCCTGAATGGCCTGCAATGTAAAATACTCATATGTTATCTTAAAAATTTATATAAAACTTACATTTTGATACATACTATGTGTAAGTGCAAGAATAATAGTTTTATATTTCCTAAGTTTGGGAAAAAAAAGAATTATTTTTCTTGGGTTGCCAGAAAAGCCATGACGTATTTTTCTATGCAAAAATGCATCATGACTCTTCCAATGACCCATGGAAAGACTAGACATCTTAATGGCCAAGATGTTGTTGTAGTGAGATTATAATTTTGGAAAAGTAGGCTAGATGAACAGATTCTACATAGTACAATTAGTTCTCATCTCACTCTTGAAGTCTATACATAGATATATAGATATAGATTTTTGCTATAGGACATGTACACTCACTAAAGAGACAGAGAGCTAGAAAGCGAGAAATCACTCCCCGGGGAGATGGCCACACCACAATCCTTTCTCTTCCACTCTTCTCTCAGGATTTTGGGCACACACACACATGCACCCAGCATGTTTCAAGCCTCCAGGTCCCAGACTCAAACCGCGTAGACTATGTGGGAATCTAGCAACATAACCATTATACCATCTACTGGACCTAATGTCACAATATTTTTAGGATTAAAACTTACAAATATACAAAAGGCAATATCCCTCATTTCCAAGCTCTGTACTCAGGCTGCCTGTGTCCCAAACTTGCCTCCGCTATCAGCAGAATAACCTTTGGTTAGTTACTTAGGCTTTCTGTATCCCAGTGTCCTTAGTGGCAGATGATAATTGATAATAATCGAATACATCAGTACATTAGTCCCCCATAAGCATTACTGAATGGAACATGTAAAACACTTGGGATAAATCTTTGCATATATTCTCAATAAGTGACAGTTCTTGTAAGGTAATACTGAAGAGGATTGTTCAAAATGTTGACAAGAAATCAGCATGATACAATCTTTTCAGGCTACAGATGTTGAAGATTTCCTTCAGTATCTTCTTGCTAAGAGATTATTTCACTTCCTATGTGGTGGGTTGTAAAGTGTTTGTATCCATTGGTGAGAAATTTCCTATCTCAGGGAACTACACAAAGGCTTACTCAGTGAAGAAAGACGACTAATGGTTTGGTGGTTTTTTTTTTTTTTTTTATTTCACCACTAACACTGTAATTTTTATCACATGTAAATGAACTGATTCTCAAGTGACTCATGGTACCCACAATCAACTCGTTATCCAACAATCAAACTTCATTATAATTGCAGCCATCTCCTCATGTTTAGTGAAAGCATTTAGTTTAACCATGTAGTCGTTGATTCAGTGTTGTGCCCCCAAAAGGTATTTGGTAAATAAGTCAAATTTGTGACACCCTCTGTAGTGATGGGGTGGACAAGGAATCAATCCGCCATGGAGAGGTGTTTATTCTTAGTAGTGGTGTATTTTCCCTACGAAGAAAAGTAACTCGCTTCTCAATTTAAAATTTCTGATAACTACCCTGTTTCAGCTGAGCCAGCATATTGATGTAACAGCAAGATTTCAATACCATTTTATGGTCTATTTAGCTAAAAAGAGCCTTATTCAAACTAGGCTTTCCTTTTTTTAGTGGGAGAGTTCAGAAATATTTTTCAGTGTAGATTTTGTTTTAAATCACTATGTTATGATTTATGTTATGATTACATTAAAACTACTGGAAGTTCAAGAGGCAAACTCTGTGTATACAGAGTGAATAATCACTAAGAATATGGTTCTGGTCTCTAGCTGAGGTGATCAGAACAGGCTCCATCAGTGAGTATGTCCTCATGGAGCCTTTTCCAGTTGATACATGATGCTCACTAAAATGTCACACCCTCTCTTCATACTCATAGTACATTTCTGCATATATGTATTTATAGTACACACACACACACACACACACACACGAGTAATGACTCCTGTGCTTTCCTCTTTCTTTAAAGTACTGAATCAGATTCGTGTCAGCTCCCACCTTGTTTTGGCTCAGGTGTATGGACTGGACATATTTAGAAGCATTATTTGACAGGGCTATTCAATAGGGATACCTGCACAGGTCAGCTGCTAGTTTTTGTTTCTAAAAGATTCAGCCATTCTGTTTCATGGGACATCAAAATTTCTATTCTTGTTCTGCACTTCTGTACTTTTTTTTGACTGTGCTTTCTAGAATTGCAGTGGTTTTGGAATAAGAGAGAGCTGGACTTGAGTCACAAAGGTCTGCCTTGTATTGGCTTTGTGGCATTAAGTAACTTAACCTCTGCCTTAGTTTGTGAGATGGAGAAATGAGATTAATTTCACTCAGTAGTTGTAAGGACTGAAAGAAAACATACATATTGCTATCATTACTACTAACCGTAGCGGAGTGCTAAGGGAAAAAGCACTTAATATTTTCTGTAATCCCAATCATAATCATTGTTCCATTACTATTATTATTATTATTACTCCAGAACAAACTTCTGTCTTCTTATTACAAAAGATACTTGAGGACTTTTCTTCAAATTTTCTCTGAGTTTAAAAATATAATCGCAAGTGTGACTGGCTTATTTAGCAGTTGCTGGAGTTCTTACGTAGGAGTTACGTTTTGAGCCTTTGCCATTCAAACTGGAGTTCATAGACCAACAACATCTCATCATGTGGTGGGTGGTTAGAACTGAGGATCTCAAGCCCCACTCAAGACTTACTGGATCTGAATCTGTATTTTAACAGTATCTCCCAAGGGGCCAGCCAGTGGCATGGTGGCAATGCAATGCTCTGCAATGCTGAACCCATACTGGATGGCCTCAGGTTCTCATCCCGAGGTCTCCCTGTGCTTGTGATCTGGATTGAACTCTGGTGTGAAGACCTATTTGGAGATTTCTTTCTCTCTCTCTTCCCCTGGGAATAAATAAATGAAAAACAAGTGGAGTTACAGGTGATTAATGCACACATCGAGGCCCAAGAAGCACTGGTTCCGGGTACACTGAGTTGTGAATCTGAGGGTCTGAGCCACTAGGCAGTGCGACTGGTGTGCAGAGGTCTACTCCTGAGAGCCAGAAGGATGTGCTGTGTTCTACTGAAGCCCCAGTGGGAGGAAGAATCACAAAGGGTTTGCTGAACTCATGCTTCTCTTTCTTATTGCCCTCTCCATGTCTCTTCCCAATATGGGTAGAAATTAGTACTTCCCCCTTGATGTCCACGCAGTGTTACATGCATGCCTGCCACTTTGAATTGTAATTTGTGTACAAGGTACTTCTCTTCCTGGACTCTAAAAGCTTAAAGAGTTTCCCCTGGTGGAAGCAATTTTTCCAGGAATTCTCTGTAGATAGCCTGTGGGAAAGCACCGTGTGCTGGTTGGCCTTCTCTGACCTGCAATTCCATTTTGACTTAGAGCTTTGTCATTTATGAGATTTTCCTACAAACTTCTGAGCTCTTTGAGGGCAGAGGCTAGGTCATCCATCAGTACTTGTAGTACACGTGAAAGGATAATTGTGAGCCTCAATTAAGCTCTAACCACTCATTTTTTTGTGAGCTCAGAGGAAAAACATTTGCTTTAATGAGGTGAAATGACTCATAAAATTTAACTCACATTTCTTTTCCTTAAATGTTGGTATACATTGACATTTTTGTATTTTGGAATATAGTGTAAGCCAGTATTTAATTTTGCACATAAATATTGAGTGTGTGAGTGTGTTTTAGAGATTTTTGCTATAGGGTGCCTGTGCTTACTAGAAAGATAGAGAGAGAGAGACAAAGAGACAGAAAGGGAGAAGTCATCGATAGAGGGGATGGCCACACTACAATCCCTTTTCTTCCATTCTCTCTTGGGATTTTGGGCACACAAGCACACAAGTTTAAACTGCTGGGTCTGGGACTCAAACCATGGTCAACTATGTGGGAGTCCAGTGACATAACTATTATGCCATCTGCTGGTCCCAGTGTGTGTGTGTGTGTGTGTGTGTGTGTGTGTGTGTGTGTGTGTTTTAAAAGAGAGTTTCCCCATGTCACAATCCTCCTGCCTCAGCCTCCCATGTCAGCGGAACCACAGGTGTGCACCACTGGGCTAGATGATTTAGGGTGGGCCAAGAACTGAACCTAGGCCTCTCATGTGGCTCCCACCTGCCATGAAGTAACATTTACAATGTGCTACTAAGGCTGGGCCATAATTCTACACACATATTTAAAAATTAGTAATTTTGATGCTAATATTATCAAAAGGGCATATGGCAAAAAGCACCATGAATAAGCTTGAGAACCAGTGATCTCAATGTACTAGATTGTTGGGAAAGTCATGATGTATTTTTCTGTTTTGAACAAAAATGTGTCAAGGATTTCCCAACAACCCAGTATGTTCAGGGAAGCAGGAGAAAGAGAAGGTGTCTTTCTAGCATAAGTGAGCAGCCAATTAGATTCTTTAACAGAGGCCAGATTTGCACAGTTAAAAAAAAAAGGATGGTCATGCAATTTCTTAGGAACTTTAGAAAGCCCAGAGGCCCAATACTAATGGTGATTAAAAAAACCAAAACCAAGCCACATGGATTCTGCAACCTAGCCATTTTAGGGGAACAGAAATCAAGACTTTCCCACTGATAATTTGGCTTCCAGCACACAAAACTCGCGTGGAGAGGCAAAGGGAAGAGGCCTTCTTGAAGCCGCAGCCACATGGATTCTGCAACCTAGCCATTTTGGGGGAACAGAAATCAAGACTTTCCCACTGATAATTTGGCTTCCAGCACACAAAACTCGCGTGGTAGGAAGAGCCCTTCCAGGCGTCCTGTCTCTGTACCTGTCCTTGTCTCTCTCTACCTCTGTCTCGGTCTCTGTCTCCTCTTTTTTATTTAATTTTTGATTTTTAGAATCGCGGTTTTCCAATTTTTGTTTTTTTAATTGAAAAATATTAATTTTTAAGTTGTGTTGAGAAGTTTTATCTTCATTTTTTCCTTCTCTTTTTCTGTTTCTTGTTTTTTTTTTTTTTTGCTGTTGTTGCTGTTGTTTCTCTCTTTCTGTTTCCTTTTGTCCACGCTCCTCAACGCTCAGATTGAACTTACAAGTTTGGGAAGAAACTGACCATCAACCAGATGACTAGAAATCGCTGCAGGACCACAAGAAATATGGGAAAGCAGGAAAATACCTCTCCTCCAAGGGAAAAGGATAACTCGTCTTCGTCCACACATAGTTCACAGGAATTCATGGAGATGTCTGATAAAGGATTCAGAACATTCATAATGGCAAAGCTAACAGAGAATGAAGAGAAGAGAGACAATGAACTGCTGAAGAGGAAGGAGAAAGAAGTTGTTGAGTTCCAGGAGGTGAGGAAATTCATGCAAGATCTAAAAGAGGAATTTCACACTTTACAAAAGAATCAGATGGAACTGTTAGAGATGAAAGCTATAATACAGGAAGTTAAAATCTCCCTTGAAAGTATTAAAAGCAGACTAGATCATACAGAAAATAGAATCTCAGACATAGAAGAGAAAATTGTTAGCCTAAAAAATCCACCACGAAGACTGAGAAAATGGCCCAAGAATCTGAGACTAATATACGAGAAATATTAGATACCATCAAACGTCCAAACATCTGGATAATAGGCATCCCAGAAGGCGAAGAGACTCATAAGGGCATTGATAATCTATTCCATGAGATCCTGCAGGAAAACTTTCCAAACCTAGAGAGGCACTCAATTATTCAGTCCCAAGAAATACAGAGGACCCCAAATAGAATCAACCCAAGAAGATCTTCTCCAAGACACATTATAGCCAGATTGAACAAAACAACAGACAAAGACAAGATACTAAGATTGGCAAGAGAAAAACATCAAGTTACCTACAAGGGGTATCCCATCAGACTAACAGCAGATCTCTCATCGGAAACAATGCGAGCGAGGAAAGAATGGGAAAATATATTCAACGTGTTAAGGGAAAAGCAATTTCAACCGAGAATACTGTACCCAGCAAGATTATCATTCATTTGGGAAGAAAAGACACGAACATTCCCAGATAAACAAAACCTGAAAGAATTTACCAGCACCAGACCAGATCTCCAAGAAATTCTTAAGGGAGTGCTATGCCAGTAAAATTAAATGCAGACACACAGAAATAAGAGTTCAAAAACTAAGAAAATAGGCAACTTAATTGTAGGGACAGTGTTTGGAGATGAATATTATATCCCAGAATTCAATCTGGAAGATTGAACCTTAACAGAAGAAAGATTAAGTACATGAGACTGAACTGATGAAACAACATTCTGTGACTTGACTAGAATATTGCTGCTTTTCTTCTAAGCTTTGTTTTCCGGTTTTAAAGGATTTTTGTCCTGTCTTGAGCTGTTGATAGGTGCATGTACCTACTATTTGAACAGAATACTAACCTGTTTCTAGGCTTTAAGTTTCAAGGAAATATCATTACCAGTTCAAAACTGCTCTTCTTGAAATTACCTGCTGAACTTGCTATTGAAAGTAGTTAGATTACTTATGATATTGTGTGATCAACAAAATGTTGGGGGAAAAGAAATAGAAAACAACTGTATATAGCAGAGATAGTGTAATAAAAGAGTGGGAAAGGGCAGAGGGTCAAACATGGGGTAAAAAAACACATATATACATATACATATGTATGAAAGTAGAAATGGAATATTATTGATGATAACATGCATGATTATTCTAGATGGGAAACCACATTTAGTATGTTGTGATGATGCTCAGGGAATGAATGTTAAGTAATTAAAAAAAAAAGTTGCAGGAGAAAAAAACAACAGTAAAACTGTTCATATCGAAATTTTAAAAAAAAATGCATATTTGATGACTGCAGTAAGCCATATAGCCCCAACTGGGTACTACTTTATAATATGTTCATTCTACTCACTGGGGATTATGCCTAAAGTCAGACTTGGGTTCATGTATAGGTATATATCAGCTGTGCTAGCTATTGGATATATTTAGGCTAATTAAGTTCATTAGCAAATCAATTAAATGGGGGGAAGACATAGAAAGCAACCTTGGATACCAGAGACAATGTGGGAGGAGGGTGGGACATGGCAGAGGGTGAGGGATAGGGAATCAAGGATGGCAAAATGAAAAACAAAGTATACAAGACATAAGAATTGGAAAATTATTTGCTGATAACATGTATGTTGATGTGCTTGATTGAGCCAATACACAGTGTATTTTGGATGGAAAATTCATCTGTATGCTGTAATGATGTATAGTGAATTAATGTAAAAAATAAATAAATTGAAAGAGAAAAAAAAAAAAAAACCAAAACCAAAAACCAAAAAAAAACCCCATAATTTTTCCATGAGTTGTTCATGCTTTGCTTTATTCAGAAATGGGGACAAAAATACACTACAATAATAACAATATTTTTCATAAATACTGTATGCTGACAGTGAGAGTCTTTAACATGTCCCTATTACAGTCACTGTGTCATTCTAAAAAAGAATCAGTTTTCGACATAAAGTTGTGATGTGTTTACTTAGAAAAGTATTGACAGTATTTTCATCTATGTGACATGTTCATTTTGAGATTCATCAAACCTGTTTTCAGAGAGCAGGTATTCACATTATCACAATCCACATACAGAAGATAAGCAAGGGTAAAAGAAGGAGCAAGAGCCAGCTCTGTGGCACAACGGTAACGTGCTGCTCAAGAGAAGCTGGAACCCGCATGTGACCATGGTTCGAACCCTTGGCCTGGTCTACCTGAAACATACCAGGCCTGCATGCTTGTGCCCAAGATCCAATCAGACAGGCTGGAGGCCTGGAAGAAGTGGATTGTGGCCAGACAATCCACTTCGGAGGGCGCTTCTCTCTCTCACTCAGTCTTATGTACACACATACACTCTCTTGTGAATAGTGAGTAAAGACAAAAAAAGATTTTTTTCCTTTTTTGTTCTTTTTGGGAGAGGTTTTTCCTATAAGGTGTGTATGCTCACCAGGAAGACAGAGAGAGAGACAGAAAGCGAGAAATCACTCCCCCCAGGAGGGATGGCCACACTGCTATCACTTCTCTATACTCCTCTTGGGATCTTGGGCACGCACACACATGTGCCATGTGTGAGTTTAAGCCACCGGGGTCAGGGACTTGAACTGTGGTGGACTACATGGGAACCAGTGACATAGCCATTATGCCAACTGCTGGTCCCAACAAAAAAGTTTTACAAAAGATTTAAAATGTGAGAAGAAAAAAATTCAACACGCCAAACAAAACTCACAACATTTGGAAAAGGGTGCATTAGTTTCTCCTAATAGTAATGATTCAGGAAATTATTTAAGATGGTTATATCAACAAGAATAATTCTATGGAAATTCAGTAAATTAAAGTTTATATAAGCACATTAGATGGGAAGAAGAGGATTAATACTATGTAGAAGCATACCCAGAAGGAATTAAAACACACAAAATATATCCCATTATGTCTGTGTTTCATGTAACATCCCTATCTATGTTATCCCATTTTTTTCTGTACAACTAAACCAAAGTAGGTTACCTATGACTTTACCTTTCTTTCTGTATTATTTATTTGTTTTGCTATTCTCTCTTGTGCTTTGCAATACCTCCTATATTGAACAACAGCTTTACTCCCCCATCCCCTCGGATATATTGAACATATATATAGGAGAGTACATTATCTTTCTTTCCAAACCTATATTCTGTATATTTTGTTTGTCCTAAACTAATTTTATAAAGAACATTTGTAGATACAATCAAGCAACTAGTTAACTTCTTCAAAAGCCTATGTAAAAATTTTTTGAAGAGGATTTATAATCATCTTTCCCTACAGCAAATTATTTATTATGTCTGTTTAGTCAAAATAATGTCTTCCCCTCACTATGCCTTTAACATAATGTAGTTTCAGGAAACTGGCCCAGTATAGTTCATATCAGTTCAATTTTTTTCTTTTTAAACAAACACAGCAACTCCAGGAAGTACATAAGTGATGGAATCAATTCAATCAGCACTCTTCACCACTCTTCACTCACATAGCAAAACACTGTAACTAATTCCAGGAAGAGTGGGCAGCAGCCATTAGAGAGATGGGCCACGCATAGCAACGAAGGAAGAAAGGCTTGCTCCCCCCTAAAGCGTCAGACACAGCTATTCCAACCTCTCGAAAGTGCCTGCTGAAATATAGGAAAAACAATGTAAAGTGTAAAACGACAGGAATTTTCTTCTCCTTTTGGGAAGATAAGCATGATGATTCTCCACCCTCATATATTCCTGAAAGAGCATTGGTAATAGAAGAAACACAGTTGGTTTGGCTTTTAAGAAAAAAACAACTTTGGAAAAAACATGGATACCGGCAGCAACATCCAGAACAGAATCAGATAAAGGAGGCATCATAAAAAATGTACATCATACAGTTCTACAGTTGCTGCAAGGATATTAAATGCAGATAGTCCCCTACCTACTATAATGGTTGCACTTAACATTTTCATCTTTACGATGGTGCAAAAGCGATAAGCATTAAGAGGAAATGTATACTGAATACCTATACAATCTTTTAACTTTCAGTACAATATTCAGTAAGTTATATGAGATATTCAATACTTCATCCATGACACCTTTCCACCATGCTAATCCTCTGGACTAGAAGAACGACTCTTTGTTCACTATTGGTGAAGGCTCACAATTTTTTTTGTGTGTGTGTTTAAATTTCTCATCAGTACTAGAGAAATCCTTTTGTCATATACAATAAAAATTAATAATAAAGTGAAAAAACACATGCAAAATATAAGATCCAATTCATTTCTCCTGTTATATATAACCGACATAAAATTATATTCTCTCAAAATGCTATAAAAGTTTCTAAATGCTTATTCTCAATTTCACTGCTTGTTATTGATTGTAGACCAGTAAGAAGTGTTTGCAAATAAGCCCAGACCCATAGATCACACATTGAGTCACCATGTTCTAACACTTCCTGTCTGTACCAAATGTCAGAACTAGCATTGTTAGGGAGAGTACGCTCTCTTGTTCTGGTGGAGAATTTAAATTATAGTGCCACCTTACACTCTTTGGGCAAGTTACCTAACCATTTTGAGCCCTAGGTCATGCATTATCCAATAAAGAAAATGACATTACTTAATCCATCATGCTGTGAGGATTAAATAAATAGATCCCTGAACAGGTGTGGTGGCACCGCACCAAGGCAATGCTCCGAGATGCTAAAGTACATGGGAAGGTGCTGGGCTTGCGACCTGAAGTCTCTCTGAACATACCAGGCACACCTGGATCCCTTTAAACCTGGGAGCTAAGGCTGGAGGGTGGATTACAGCATGAGGACACTGTTGGAGGCACCATCTCTGTCTGTCCGTCTCTTGATCTCTCTGTTATAAATAAACTTTAAAAAACTAAAAGATCCCTGTAATTAGCATAGTACTGGGCACATGGTGAGCTCTCAGTTTGTTTTAATTACCTTACTTTTATGTTTTTGTACTTTTTCTACACATGTCTCAAAAGTAGTAATCAAATATTATTTGTATCGCCATCATCTAAGGCAATGCCCAACTGTCACAGGCTTCTCAGTGAGTGCTGATGATTTGTCACGCAGAAATGGAAATACTACTGAGGAGTATGAAAAAATATAAGCAATTCTGGAACCAGCAGTTGGTGTAATGGCTATGTCGCTGGACTCCCATGTAGTCAACTGTGGTTCAAGTCCTGGACCTGGTGGCTTAAACTCATGCCAGACACATGTGTGTGCATGCTGAAGATCTGGAGAGGAGAAAGGAGGAGAAGGGATTGTGGCGTGGCCATCCCCCCTGGGGGGGGTGATTTCTCGCTTTCTGTCTCTCTGTCTCTTTCTGTCTTCCTGGTGAGCGCACGCGCCCTATAGCAAAAAAAAAAAAAAAAAAAAAACTCTCAAAAAAATATATATGTAGAGAACAGCCCTTCTTCAAGAACCAGCTCCATGGCTCCTGCGATTTAGCCATGTTAGGGGAAACGGAGGAATGAAGAGATCCCACTAATAATTCAGCCTCCAGTATAGACAACTCGCGTGGTAGGAAGACTCAGGCCTCCTCTCTCTGTATCTGTCTTTGTCTCTCTCTATCTCTGTCTCTGACTCCTCTCTCTCTCTTTTTTTTTTTAATTTTTGCTTTTTAGAATTTTGTTTAAGGTGAGGCATCTTTCTGGGCCTGTTGGTCCTGCCTAGCCCTTTATTTTGTTAATAATTCCCTCTCCCACTCCCCACCCAGGAGAGGCGGAGGGAGCAGAACAGCCCTTCTTCAAGAACCAGCTCCATGGCTCCTGCGATTTAGCCGTGCGGTTTTCTAATTTTTGTTTTTTTTGAAATTTTTTGAATATTAATTTTCCTTTTTCTTAGTTTTATTTGAAAGTTTTTCTCTTCATTTTTTCACTTTTTCTTTGTTGTCTTTTTTTGTTTGTTTGTTTGTTTGCTGTTGTTGCTTTTGTTTCCCTCTCTCTGTTTCCTTTTCTACACAGTCCTCGACCCTCAGATTGAACTTCCAAGTTTGGGACGAAATCGACCATCCACAAGATGACTAGAAATCATTGCAGGATCACAAGAAATATGGGGAAGCAGGAAAATACCTCTCCCCCAAGAGAAAAGGATAACTCCTCTTCATCCACACACAGTTCAATGGAAGTCATGGAAATGTCTGATAAAGAATTCAGAACATTCATAATGGCAAAGCTTACAGAGATGGAAGAGAAGAGAGACAAGGAACTACTGAAGAGGAAGGAGAAAGGAGTTGAAGAGTTCCAGGAGGTGAGGAAATTCATGCAAGATCTAAAAGAGGAATTTCACACATTACAAAAGAATCAGATAGAACTGTTAGAGATGAAGGCTATAATACAAGAAGTAAAAATCTCCCTTGAAAGTATTAAAAGCAGACTAGATCATACAGAAAATAGAATCTCAGATGTAGAAGAGAAAATGGCTGGCCTAGAAAAATCCACCATGAAGACTGAGAAATGGCCCAAAAATTTGAGAATAATATACGAGAAATAGTAGATACAATTAAACGTCCGAACATCTGGATAATAGGCATCCCAGAAGGCAAAGAAACTCATAAGGGCATTGATAATCTATTCCATGAAATCCTGCAAGAAAACTTTCCAAACCTGGAGAGGCACTCAAAGATCCATTCCCAAGAAGTACAGAGGACCCCAAACAGAATCAACCCAAGAAGATCTTCTCCAAGACACATTATAGCCAGATTGACCAAAGCCACAGACAAAGACAAGATACTAAGACTGGCAAGAGAAAAACGGCAAGTTACCTACAAAGGATATCCCATCAGACTAACGGCAGATCTCTCATCGGAAACAATGCGAGCGAGGAGAGAATGGGAGAATATATTCAAAGCATTAAGGGAAAAGCAATTTCAACCTAGAATTCTGTACCCAGCAAGGTTATCGTTCATTTGGGAAGAAAAGACACGAACATTCCCAGATAAACAAAACCTGAAAGAATTTACCAGCACCAGACCAGATCTCCAAGAAGTTCTTAAGGGAGTGCTATGTCAGTAAAATTAAATGCAGACACACAGAAACAAGAGTTCAGAAACTAAGAAAATGGGCAACTTAATTGTAGGGACAAAGTCTGGAGTTCAGTATTATATCCCAGAGCTCAATCTGGAAAATCGAACCTCAACAGAAACAGAAGAAAATTAAGTACATGAGACTGAACTGATGAAACAACATTCTATGACTTGACTAAAATATTGCTGCTTTTCTTCTAAGCTTTGTTGTCCGGTTTTAAGGACATGTACCTAATATTTGAACAGAATACTAACCTTGAAACCTTATGTTTCAAGGAAATATCCTTACCAGTTCAAAACTGCTTTTCTTGAAACCATCAGCTGAACTTGCTATTGTAAATAGTTAGATTACTTATGATATTGTGTGATCAATGAAATGTCGGGAGAAAAGGAATTGAAGATAACTGTAGACAGCAGAGATAGTGTAATAAGAGAGTGGAATAGGGCAGAGGGTCAGATATGGGGTAAAAAATATATATACATGAAAGTAGAAATGGAATATTATAGATGATAACATGCATGATTAAGCCACTATCCAGTTTATTCAAGATGGGAAACCACATTTTGTATGTTGTGATGATGCTCAGGGAATGAATGTAAATTAATAGAAAAAAAATTTTTCAGAAAAAAAAAAAGGGCATTAAAAATACCTGATGACTGCAGTAAGCTATATAGCCCTAGGTAAGTGCTACTTTATAGTATGTTCATTCTACTCACTGAGGTTTATGCCTAAAGTCAGACTTGTGTCCATGGATATGTATATTTCAGCTGTGCTTGCTATTGAAAATATTTAGATTTATTAAGATATTTAGTGAAACAATAAAATAGGGGAGGCAGAGAAAGCAACAATAGATACCAGACACAATGTGGGAGGTGGGTGGGAGATGGCAGAGGGTGAGATAGGGAATCAAGGATGGGAAAAAAGGCAAAATATACAGAAAACCAGAAATGGAAAATTATGTGTTGACAATAACACACATCTTGATGTGCTTGATTGAGCCAATATACAGTGCACTGTGAATGGAAAAATCTCACTTTGTATGCTATAATGATGTACAGTGAATGAATGTAAATAAATAAATTTTAAAAATCATATAATAAAAAAAGAGAAAGAAAAAAAACTTCAAAAAAATATACATGTAAGCAATTTACACACTGAAAAAATGCAATCATATATGTCTATTCCGCATAATTCATAAGCCAAAAAACTGAGCACTGAGAAAATAAAACACACTGTAGTTATCATAGGTCTCAGCAAAAGTCAGCCTCAAGAAACAAGGGCTCCTGACAATGCATCACTGAGTCTGGTAGAAACAGCTCATTGAAGTGGGCTGCACATAATCACATTTTCATCGAGCAGTTGTCACATACATTCTCATGCACCCCTCAAAGCAAACCTCTGAGGGGGACCCTGAGTTTGAAAACAAGAAAGCTGAAACCAGAGGTTACTTAGTTTCCGGCTATCCAGCTAATACCTAGTACAGGTTTAAATTGAAGAAGACCTCAGTCCGCAATCCAGAATCTATGATCCTCTTTTGTTTGTAAATAATTCCTAGGCAAAATAGTCCAGCACAAATTTATGGGGTGATTTATGAGACACAAGAAATGAGTTTACCTGGAAGTAAGAGCCCTCATGCAAATCTCTATGCTGGGCCATGGGCATATTCCAACTGCTCTGCAAAGCCGGTTGACTCAGTACATCCATGATGAATGGTTTTGTCAGTCTCTCTTGACGATCGAGGCACAAACACTTTTCCATAACAACTTGAAATCACCACACGTATTTTTTATTCAGTGAAGAAGTTCATAAGATAAGTCTTATATGTGTTTCATCAAACAAATAAGCTTATAGAAGTTGATTTTCATTTCATCTGCACTATGAAATATTTGATCCAAAGTTAAAATACATAGATTATGATTTATAATTAAGAGTTTGCATATAAATAATATCAATGAACATATACATATTAAGTCCTTCCTATGTACAGCTCATACTAGGTCAAAGATAGTGTCTTTTTTTTTTTTTTCTTAATGACTTTTATGTTTTCCTCATGTTAGTTTGCATTAAAAATTTCTAGGTTAGTTTGCAATAAAGATGCATTTTTTCTTCACTGAAAATACATCTTCCCAGGGGTTCTAAAATATTTTAGAAAACAGTGTAAATGTTATTTCACTGGAATTGCCATAAATAACTATCATCTTCTGTTGTACTCCATTTTCTTTTTCAGTACTTCTCAACCCTAGCTCAGGAAGTACAGATATTACCTTTTCCTCCAAGTGGGCTTGCTCCCCTTGAGAAGGGATTAGTAGAATCTGTGACTATTCAGACACTGTTTGAAGTGCCAGGATCAGAGTCCCAGGAGGTAACTAATGGCACAAACTTGAGAGTGTGTGTTTAAAAAAAAGTTGTTTTACAAAGGTGCAGGTGGGCCAGCCAGTGGCATGGTGTTTAAGGCAGCTGAATCCCATATGGCTGACTGTGCAGTTCAAGTCCTGGATCCAGCAGCTTGAAAAACATGCCGTGTGTGTGTGTGTGCGTGTGTGTGTGTGCACATGCCCAAAATTCCAAAAAGAGAGAGAAATGGAGGAAAAGGGATTGCAACGTTCCCCCCCACCTCCACAGCTCTCTGTCTCTCTCCCTTCAGTAAATTTTAAAAAGTGAAAATTAAATAAAAATTTAAAATGTGCAGGCAAATTCAGGGACACCCCTAGAAACAGTGCAGTAGCCTGGGTTAGAGACTAGGTAATAGGTCTGAGTAGTAGGTATATTACCTACCATTCCAAGTCATGCAGACACATGGAGAGAAAGCAGTTAATAGAATCTAGAGACAGAGAGGGCTACCGGGAGAGAGATCTCCTGATTACAGTTGTGATCTTAGGTAGGTTAAGGAAAGCATCAGCCCAGGGGGCTTTTCAGGAAATCCCCCTGCCTTCCCTTCATCTCCTGCCAGTGCTGGGTAGTGGTCAAAGCCATTGGTGTAACTCTCACAGACCAGTCTTCTGAGTCAGAAAGCAGAGAGACAGGGTTGGTTATAGAGAACATGCTAAAGGGGTAAGTGGTATAGGACTATTAAGATAAGCATTTCATATCACTCTAGAAATACAACACCAAAAAAAAAAAAAAAAAAAAAAAAAAAAACACCATTTAAAATGCTCTGAAGTGGGTCCAGCAGGTGGTGTAGTGATGAAGGAGCTGGACTCCCATGTGGTTGACTGCGGTTTGAGTCCTGGACCCCACAGCCTGAAACTCATGCTGGGCGTGTGTGCACATCCAAAATCCCAAGAGGAGAATGGAGGAGAAGGGATTGTGCTATGGCCATCCCCCTGGGGAGTGATTTCTCACTTTCTCTCTCTCCAGATAGCAAACATGCCCTATAACAAAAATCTTTTTAAAAAATAAATAAATAAAAGGTTCTTAAGGAGAAAATAAGCCCCACGATCCCAGGCAAAGAGCTGCTCCATTTCCAAAGATGATTGTGTTTTCTGTGGCTTGTCATATAACACCTAATTTACCTCTGGCTAAATTTACACATGGCCACCACAACCACAAATCAGCGGTGTTCTGTGATGCCAAGTCAGTGCGTCTGAGTTTTAGCAGGCAGGTAAAATTGATTCAACATGAGTAATATTTCTCTTAATAACACAGCTTCTTCAGTCATTTGGTTCTGCATCCCCTATTTTTAACTAGTCACACAAAATATGTTAAGAACAGTATTCATTTTCATTAGCTTCTTTACTATGAAACTCCCTGCTAACACGGAAGGGCTGTCAGAAATACCTGGAACCCTCTAGATACTACTATATTAATATAACTGTGAAATAGAATAATTTCTTTCTTAATTCTTTAATTGACAGAAAAAAGGCTGCTTTCATCATTGCCAGATATATATGTTACAAACAATTTATTAAAAATTCCTCCTTAGCAAAGCAAGCCGGACTATGAGACATACAATGTATGTCCCTGCTCAATGTCTGCACTTTGGCATGGACTGAAAAACTGGAAGATATAACAGCAAGGACTACAATTGTAGATACCAGAGACTGTACAGGAAGGGATAGATAGTGGTGGGTGTGAGAAAAGAACTCAGGGAAAAAATATTGAACAAACATAAAAAAGGAAAGTTATCTATTGAGGATACTCAATATGGCAATAGCTTCAACTCGATAAATATGCGATGCATGTATGCTTTAAAAACATATTGTATGCTGTTAAGATGTACAATGATTAAACAAAAAAATTTAAAAATTCTTCCTGAGCCTCAGTAAATGGAATGTCACCAGCAATCTTTATTCTCATTGTTCACTGAGTTGGTAATATTTTAAAAGGTTTTGTATAGAAAGCAGTCCATGGTTAGTATCAAAGATAGTTTACTGAGTGATTGATTTTCCAATTGTTTGACTTCTATATGGAAATCTCAAGGCAGAAAAGGAACTAAAACCCTTTCTTTAAGCTTTTCTTTCACAGTACAGTACAGTATGAAGAGAGCAGAAGCTTGGCTAGGCAGGGATTATCCTCGTGGCCCTGGTTAGTGCAGTTCAGCATGAGACCAAGAACCGCCATCCTCAAGACGCTGAGCAGAACAGAGATCAAAATACGGGACACAGAAATGGATTATTATCTGTTGATGATAACATGTATAGGATCTCCAATTGGACTGGTGAGAAATGTATTTATGTTGGAAAATTCACTTGAGAAGCTAAGTGATGTATAGTGATTGAATGTGTAAAAGAAATTAAAATAAAATAACATACATTTTAAAAACTGGGCTGATTATTTCAGTTGGATGAATTTACAAAATGATGAATGAGAAACAATATAAATAAATGAAACAATATAAACAGTATAAATTGGATATCATCATGAGTGAGAAACAATATAAATAAATGAGAAACAATAAAAATAAATACCTTTTATTTAAAAATTATTTACATAGATTAAATTAGGTAATCTAGCTTTAAATAAACTGAAAATAATTTGACTTATTATTATGTAAAATCCCATTCTTATCTGTCATGAGCAGGTAAACCTAGTTCAATATTAAAACTATTCACAGAGAACGA
Source organism: Tupaia tana (assembly GCA_026018925.1). NCBI lineage: Eukaryota > Metazoa > Chordata > Mammalia > Scandentia > Tupaiidae > Tupaia > Tupaia tana. The sequence goes on from JAKSZU010000002.1 coordinate 3,146,629, forward strand.
AATGAAATTGATAAAAGAGTTCTTATAAATAGTGTTAGAAAAAACAAATAGCCATTTAGAAAGAGATATAGTTAGTTATTACTTCACACTATACACCTGAATATATCTAAAAGTATTTCATATAAAACTCGAAAATTCAAAATATACAATATAATAGAAAAACCTGAGTGGATTCTTTTATAATCTTGGAGCAAGGAAAGGCTTGCAAACCATGCTCAAATTCTAGGAAAAAATAAAGACTTTGCATGAGAAAAACAAAACAGAAGAGATAACTACCACAATAAGCGTATTCAATAAAAAAAATGACAAACTGGGGAAAAAAGATTTACAATGCCCAAAAAGTTAATTTACAGATAAATAAGGAACTCTCTAAATAAAGAGAAAAAAATAAAAATGAATAAAAAGGACAAAAAATGCAGATGATTCACTAAAAAGAATTACATAATTGTATTTTAACTTAAGTTCAACCTTACACATAAATATAAAATAAAATACACTGAGAGATTATTTTTTTTTAATGAACCAAAAACTTGACAACACATCCTGTTGGAAAAGCTATGGATAAAATGTTACTTTTATACACTGCAGAAAGTTAGACAAAATTGTTCAATGCTCATGGAGGGCAATTTGCCAATAGCTAACAAAAGTATGTGTATATATATTTACCCTTTGATCTAATAAATCTCACTTCTAGAAACCTCTTGTGAAGATTCATCTCTACAAATACAAAACAGCACAAGCATACAGGTACACTTTACAACCTTATTTATAGTAATAAAAGATTAGAATAACCAAAGTACCCATCAATATGGGGACTGGCTGAACAAACTATGAAACATTCATAGATAAAATAAATGTTCACCAAATCCTTCTCCCTTCTGGGGAGTTAGCGTAATGGCTATGTCGCTGGACTCCCATGTAGTTGATGGAGGTTCGCGTCCCGGACCCGGTGGCTTAAATCTCACGTCGGGCACGTGTGCGTGCGTGCCCAAGATCCCAAGAGGAGAATGGAGGAGAAGGGATTGTGGCATGACCATCACCCCTTGGGGGTGATTTCGCACTTTCTATCTCTCTGTCTCTCTGTCTGTCTGGTGAGCGCATGCACCCTATAGCAAAAACCTCTCCAAAAAAAAAAAAACAAAATCCTTCTCCCTTCTGCATGAGAATTTAACTTTTCGTACTATTCAACACTAGTCCTGGCAACTTGATGAAGGGAGACTGTTCTTTCTGTCAGCAACACTGCCTCTCTTAAAAAGAACCCCAACTTGGGACCAGCAGTTGGCGTAATGGTTATGTCGCTGGACTCCCATGAAGTCGACTGCGGTTCGAGTCCCAGACCCGGTGGCTTAAAACTCACGCCGGGCGCGTGTGCGTGTGTGCCTAAGATCCCGAGAAGAGGATGGAGGAGAAGGGATTGCGGCATGGCCATCCCCCCCTGGGGTGTGATTTCTCGCTTTCTGTCTCTCTGTCTCCCTCTGTCTGGCGAGCGCACACGCCCTATATCAAAAACTAATAAAAAATAAAAATAAAAAAAAGAAACCCCGACTTATAAATTGCATTTGTCATGAGTGCCTTCCCTGAAGGTGGTGACTTGTAACTGGACATACGACCTGTGAGGATCCTGAAACGACGGCTGTGGAATTGTTGCAAGGCATATTGGCTCTCATGGGAGCCAGGGTGCATCCCCACCTCCATCCCTACTTTCACCCTATCTGAGTTGGGTATCATCATCTCCTTGCCCCTGACATATGCCACCTAAGTAAAGGGGCTTCTGAGTTGCCTTGGGGGCTGTCACTGTTGCCCATGGACTGGTGCAGGAGTTCCTACAGAGAGGAACAACTGATGTTGCCCTCAGGGTTCCTGTCCTTTATTCTTCTAAGCAGACTGACAATCTTTTGAATCTGAATGGTTAGTAAATTAGACCAGAACTACCTGGAGGGCAGTGGGCGCCTATAAAAGGGAGAACTCTGCACCTGTAATAAAATTGAGGAAGAGCTTTATGAATGGATATGGAACAATTTCCAGCATATGCTGGCTCTTCAATAAGTTTGTGGAAAACGCGTATCAAAAAACTGTGCACGGATTTCCTTTTATTAACTTTTTTGGCACCAAAATAAACTCATACTTTATTTTCATTTTTTCACAAACTTTTCAAAGTCCCCTTTTATGTGTTAAATGGGGGGGGGGAGGGACAGAACAATGTGTTCTTTGTGTGCATATAAAAGAGAAAAAAAGTAGAACATTTGTGTCTTTCTGTGTGTATACGCACATAAACACATATACATATACACTTGCTTACTTTGGCACAAAATGACCCAGAGGGAACAAGCCAGATTGTGGTAATGGTTAGTTATAGTGGGCAGGAAGGAACAGAGTGGAGAGAAAGGGGTGACCGGAAGTCAGATTTCTCAGAGTATAACTTTTTACATGACTTCGATTCTTAGACAATGTTTTTCATGTTAAAAAAATAAAACTAAATTTGAAAAATTCTAAAATTAAACATAAAACAAATAAAACTAATACATATTAATAATATATTAGGGCATTGGAGAAATTATGACATGTTTTTCTATGCAAAAATGCACCATCACCTCGCTGATAACCCAATAACTATACACAGAACAATCCATTTAAGTAATTTTTAAATAGCATCTTCTGACTCTACATCTTTGGTGGACTATGAATAAAGAAATCTTAGGCTTCACTCAGTAGGGTTTCTGTTAGTAGTAATGGTGATATTGTCATTATAAAACCATATGCACACATAAGATAACAAAAATATGTAAAAAGTAAATGGATTGTTAATAAACAATATTTTCCATGTAAAGGAAAAGAGAACTGTAAAATAAGTTAAAAATTGTAATAAAACCGAATTGGTCGCATGACTTATGATTTTTTTTTTCTTTTTTTGGGAGAGGTTTTTGCTATAGGGCGCGTGCGCTCGCCAGACAGACAGAGAAAGATAGAGAGACAGAAAGTGAGAAATCACCCCCCAGAGGGGATGGCCACGCTGCAATCCCTTCTCCTCCATTCTCCTCTTGGGATCTTGGGCACGCACGCACACGCGCCCGGCGTGAGTTTTAAGCCACCGGGTCTGGGATGCGAACCGTGGTCGACTACGTGGGAGTCCAGCGACATAGCCATTACGCTAACTGCTGATCCCGCATGACTTATGATTTTTTTTTTTTTAAAAGATACTCAACATCTTTTTTTTTTAATTTTATTTATTCATTCACTTATTTTTAATTTGACTGAGAGAGACAGAGAGAGAGAGAGAGAGAGAGAAAGTGGAGAAATGAGAAAGCAAGCCACCAGGTCCAGGACTTGAACCATGGTCAGCCATGTGGGAGTGTCCAGCACCTTAACCACCATGCCACCTGCTGGTCCCACTTATGATTTTAAAAATACATTTCCATCCCTGTTGCATGGCCTGGTGTCTAAGGGAGTCAGATCCCACATGGCTGACTACAGGGTGTAAGTCCTGACCATGGTGGCTTGGAAAACATGCTAGTCCCATGTGCATGTGTGCCCCAAATCCCGACATAAAGGAGGACAAGGAATTGTGGCATGACCACACTCCACTGGGGAGTTGCTTTCTCCCTCTCTCTCTGCTTCTCTGTCTGTCAAATACTCGTTCCCTCTGGCAAAAATAACTACAATAAATAAATAAATATAAATAACTTTAAAAAATTCCAAAAAAAATACATTTCCATTGAAAATATACATTTCCACTGAAAAGTTTCACATTGCTACTCCTGTAACAATGAACAGACATAGCACCTGGACCCTGGGTTCTAATATGGTTCGCAAAAAAGGAACCAGGGTTCCATGAAGAAACGGTGATTTGAAGTCAGATGTAGGAAAATTCCACATGGACTCGATGGGATCTGTGCTAGACAGCAGGGAAATACTGAAAGAGCTATGTATGGCCATAAGAAGAAACAGGAACCAGTCCGATGAGGCTCCCATTGGCTAGACTAAGAGTACCTTAACATCTAAAAAGAACTTATGTAATGAATTTTAACACTGAGTAAGTGGAAAACTCATATCCATATCCATACTGAAAAGAGGGACATAAAGGTCCTTTTACAGAAGAATGTCTGCTGACAAATGTAGTAGGAATGTTAGAAAAGCATTATTCCCCCCAAAATTAATTGATTCCAAAACTACCTATCGACCTCGAAACCATAACATGAAAGACTGCAAACAAAACCTTTATGTGGGCTAACATACCACAGATATTAAGTGCAAAGGGAAAAATGTACTTTCATAGTGGAGAAATGCTTCAGTAACCACTTTTAAAAAACATCACTAATGGAGGGCCGCCTGACTTGTGACCCATGCAATAAAAGTGCAACAGGAAATACTCAGACATCTGCTCTTTCTCCCAAAATGTATCTGCCTTGAACCATCAAGTCTCCAATCCTGATTTTCAGGTTGCAGAAAGGAGATGAGGATCAAGTGAAATGACTAGGAAAAACAATGCCCAGCCACGGTGGCTTGGGGCAGGTGGTGGCTCCTTGCTCTGCAGTACTGGAAGCCACAGGGCCACCACAGGTTCAAATTAGCCAAGAATCTGAAATACACCAAGGATGCACATGTGTCCCCCCAACATTCCAGCTAACTGGAGAGCTGGGGAAGGAGGCCTCTTGGTGAGAAGACTGCCAAGGTGCCTGTCTCTTTGGCTCTCTGACTTGCTCTCTCTCATAAAAGAAATAAAAATAAAACCTTAGAAGAAACAACGAAACAAATCCAAAATATGAGAAATTCTAAAATATAGCTGTGCTATCACTAAATTCTAAAATATAGCTGTGCTCCTCACTAAATCAATGCTGTGGGGGGAAAAGATAAGGAATTTTTCTAGATCATTTTAAAGAGGACTAGAGATATGTTACTAAACGGGATGCATAAGTTTCCACGACGTGCTGTGTAGAAATAAAAAACTGACCATAAATAATATTCAGGACAATTTAGGAAATGTTGGTATGCTACAGATATGAGATGGTATTACAGAATTACTGCTAATTTCACAAGGGGTGCTAATGGTGCTAAGTAAGAGACCATCTTTATTCTTTCATGATGTATGTTTCAGTGTCTCAGAGGTTAAGTTTCACAATATCTGTAGTCTTTTTTTTAAATTATTTTATTTAATTTTATTTATTCATTCATTTATTTTCATTTGACCAGAGAGAGAGAGAGAGAGAGAGAGAGAGAGAGAGAGAAAGTGAGAAAGCAAGCCACCAGGTCTGGGACTCAAACCATGGTCAGCCATGTGGGAGTGTCCAGCATCTTAACCATCACGCCACCAGTTGGTCCCCAACATCTGTAGTCTTTCAAATGGTACATCTGTCAGTGTGTTTTAAGATATCATAGTTAGTTTAATAGCGTGCAATAAAGTATCATCTCCACTACTAGCTTATAAATATTCACCCTTGAAATATCAGCTGTGCAGGCTAAAGATGCTGACTACTTCCTTTCTTCTTAGCTGCATCAGATGAAATGACATTATAGCCTCTTCTTTAAAGGGTAATCGTATCATTATCTGGTTTAATACATAATTATTTCTTAAACTTTAGAAACTATAGAAAAATATAAATGTTTCTCTCTACAGGGTTGGAGTGGAAACAAATTTCATAAAATAGTATTAATTATAGTACAATGATAGCGGCCAAGAACATTGACAATGGGGTTAGACTGCTCTGACTTTACGAAAGTTACTTAACATCTGTACTTCAGTAACATCAGTACTTACTTTAATTAATAAATGTTAGGGTTAAATGAAAATTCATGTATTTGTATTTCTGTGATGACTAAGATGTTAAACAGTTTTTTTTTTTTTTTTGAGAGGTTTTCGCTATAGGGCACGTGCACTCGCCAGACAGGCAGAGAGAAACAAAGAGACAGAAAGCGAGAAATCACCTCCCGGGGGGATGGCCATGCCGCAATCCCTTCTCCTCCATTCTCCTCTCTGGATCTTGGGCACGCACGCACACACTCCCAGCATGAGTTTTAAGCCACTGGGTCCGGGACGCGAACCGCGGTCGACTACGTGGGAGTCCAGCGACATAGCCATTACGCTAACTGCTGGTCCTGTTAAACAGTTTTTCATGTCGTTTATTTGCAGTTACTATCTTTTTCTTAATTTTAATTTTTTACTTTTTTTTTTTGAAGAGGTTTTTGCTATAGGGTGTGTGTGCTCGCCAGAGACACAGACAGACAGAAAGCAAGAAATCACCCCCCAGCAGGAATGGCCATGCCACAATCCCTTCTCCTCTCAGGATCTTGGGCACATATGCATATGCGCCCAGTGTGAGTTCAAGCCACCAGGTCCAGGACTCAAACATGGTTGACTACATGGGCGTCCAGTGACATAGCCATTATGCCAATTGCTGGTCCCACTATCTCTTATTTTATTAAATTTTGTTCATATCTTTCACTCATTTCTTAAGTTGGGTTGCCCTCTTATTACACTGTAAGAGTACTTTATATATTAGAAACAAGTCTTTATTTTGGCAAATACTGGGTTGTCAGAGAAGTCACAATGCGTTTTGCATAGAAAAATGTCATGACTTTTCTGACAACTACATTTATACACACCCACACACACACACACAAACACACTTTATTCTTCCAATTTGCACTTGTGTTTTCATTTTGTCGAGGGTTTCTTTCAAAAAAACAGATGACTTTATTGTGATGAAGTTGAATTTATTAATTACTTTTTCTTTCATGCCTTTCCTGTTCTAAGAATTCTTTGCCTACCACAGGTATGGAAATTTTCCTCTATTTTCTTTGCTATGAGTTTTATAATTTAAAAATGTACACATTTCAATCTATGATCTATTTTGAGTTAAGGCATAGAATGAGATGAAAGTCAAGATCTTTTTTTTTTTCAATATAGGCATCTAATGGCTTTAGTAACATTTATTGAAAATCCTATCCCCTATTATTGGTGTCCCTTTGCATCCTTGAAAAAAAAATCAACTGACCATATGTTTGTGGATCTATTTTTGGAGTCTCTAATATGTGCAAATGACTTACAGTATCTCTATAGGAAGTCCCTACTCAGCTGGTATAACCTCCTCTACCTTGTACTTTTGCAAAATTGTTTTGGCTATTCTAGTTGCTTTGCACTTCCATATACATTTTTTAGAATCACTGTAATTTTCTACCAAAAGCCTTTTGGAACTCTTGAGATTGAAGTAAATTAATTTAGGAGAAATTAAACATCCTAAAAACACTGACTCTAATGATCCACGAGCATAGTATCTCTCTATATGTTTATGTCTTCTTGAATTTCCCGGTGAGATTAAGTAGTTTTCCAGGGTTTAGACCTTGTGTATTTTAAAAAGATATATCTACAGATATTTCATATATCAAGTTGTTATAGACGGTATTTCAGTTCTGTTTCAATTTCTAGGAGTTCACTGCTAGCATATACAAATACAGTAGCCTTTTTGCACGTTAGTTTTGTGTCATGACCGGATATAAATTTGCGTCTTAGCTCTAGTATTTTTTTTAACTCTTTAGTATATTTTACAAAAACCATGCCTTCTATGAATAAAGAACTTTTCTTCTTCCTTTCCAATCTGCATTTCTTTTTCTTGCTTTACTGCACTAGCTAGGACATCTAATACAATGCTGAAAAGAAGCTAGGGTAGCTGTTCTTGGTTTGTTCCTGATCATAAAGGGAAAAGCACCCAGCTTTCATTATCACTTGATTTTAACATTTTTATTTTGATTTATTAAAGCTAAAACTGCCTTTCTTGAAATTAAAAAATATATTTAAAAATACCTATTTAATGATCACAGTAAGCTATATAGCCTCAGCTAGGTGCTACGTTATACAGATGCTTGCTATTAGCCTAAGGGACTGCTATTCCTGCTTTGCTTGTTTCTGTTTAATCACACATGGGCATTGAATTCTGTCATTTAAGAAAATATATATACTGATAATGATATACAGCTTTTCTTTGTAGTCTATTAATATGGTAATTTCCATTAACTGATTTTTTTTTTAAATTTTCCCAAAGGGCACAAATACTTGCCAGAAGGATAGGAGAGGGAAAGTGAGAAAGCACCCCTGCTCACCTCCGTGAGCAGTGGTCACACTGCAATCTTTTTTCTCCATCTTTGCACACTTTTTGGGATTTTAGGCTGCATGCATACATGCCTGGTATGATTCTCAAGTCTCCAGGTCTGGGACTTGAACCATGAGGTTCAAGCCATGTGAAGTTCAGCCACCTTAATCATCAGGCCACGGCTGGCTCTAACTGATTTTCAAATATTGAATCAGACGTATATTCCCAGGACAAACCTTACTTTGCTATGATGTGTTATCCTTTTTATGTATTGCTGAATTTAAAAAGCTAACATTTTAAAGGTCTTTTACTTCTATTTATATGAGGGATATTGATCTGTAGCTTTCTTTTACTTCCATATAAGGGTAGTGATGGCCTCATAAAATAAGTTATAAAGTGTCTGAAAGACTTCGTAAAGATTAACTTGATTTCTTCTTTAAATGGTTGGGAGAAGTAATTAGCTATGTAGGCCTTATTTTGGAAGAGGTTGACAGTTATGAATTCCATATTTAATAATTACAGAAACATAGGTTTTGTTTCTGGTTCTTGTGTCTTTCAAGGACTTTGTCCATTCCCATAAGCTGTCCATCATTTCGACATATGGCTGTTCATAGCATTCCCTTATTCTTTAAATATCTCTAACTTTCATTTCTGATATTGATCATTCTGTCCCCACCCAATCTCACTAGAGGTTTATCAATATTGTCATTCAGTTAACTAGCCTTAAAAAAACCTTAATTCTATTATTTGCCTGCTTTTTATTTTTATAATTTCTGCTCTGATCTTTATTTTCTTCCTTCTATTAATTTGAAATTAAAAATTCTCTCTTTCTTTTAGCTTACTATTCTGGAATTTAAAAGGTTTTAATTGAGTTTTTTTTTCCTTGTTAATGTAAGCACTGAGTGCTGTAAAATTTCAGCTAAGCACTGCTTTCATTACAATAAGAAATTGTAAGTTGTGTTTTTCATTTTCATTCAGCTCAAAGCATTTTCTAATTTTTTATGTTTTTTTTCTTTGATTCATGGTTATTTAGATTATTTTTTGATTACTGATCATTTGTGTATTTTTCAAATATGTCTATCTTTTGTTTCTAATAAGAACTCCAGTGTGAGGGGCCAGCAGATGGCACAGTAGTTACTTCACTGGACTCCCACATGGCTGACCACAGCTCGAGTCCTGGACCCAGTGGCTTGAAAATCACACTAGGTGCATGTGGTATGTGCCCAAGATCCAGGAGGAGAATAGAGGAGAAGGGACTGCAGTGTGGCCATTCCCTGGGTGGGGAGCAGGGGAGGATGATTTCTCACTTTCCTTCTCACTGTCCCTGTCTCTCTCAGCAAGCACATACGCCTTATGGCAAAAACCTCTTTAAAACAAATTCCAATGCAACTGAGACTGTATTATACATTTAAAAAAACATAATACACATTTTTATTTAAGAAGAATTGACTTATAGCTCAGTATATATGGAGTCTTCAAAACACTCATGGAAAATGTGTGATATGAAAAAACTATGCATGGTTTCTAATTTTTTTGTACCAAAATAAACTCATATTTCATTCCATTTTGCACAAAATTTTGAAGTCCCTTTTATGTTTATATTTTCTGTGTACTTTAAAAGACTGTATTCTGGTTTATTTGGGTGGAGTGTTTTATAAATTTCAGTTAGTTTAAATTGGTTGTGTTCATCAAGATTCTTTATCATTTCTTATTTTCTGTCTACTTGTTCTATCAATTATTCAGAAAAAATATTAAAATCCACAATTATATAAATTTTTCTATTTCTCCTGTCAGTCCTGTGAGTTTCTGTTGTGGATATATTTTTTTCTTTTTTTGGAGAGATTTTTGCTATAGGGCACGTGCGCTCGCCAGACAGGCAGAGAGAGACAGAGAGACAAAAAGCGAGAAATCATCCCCCAGGGGGGATGGCCACGCCGCAATCCCTTCTCCTCCATTCTCCTCTCGGGATCTTGGGCAAGCACGCACACGCGCCTGGCGTGAGTTTAAGCTGCCAGGTCCGGGACTCAAACCGCGGTCGACTCCGTGGGAGTCCAGCAACATAGCCTTTACGCTAACTGCTGGTCCCCTGTTGTGGATATTTTGATGGTGAATTTTGGGTGTCTACTTTACTGGACTGAGGAATACCTGGAAACCTGGGAAAGCATTACTCTGGATATGTCTGTGAAGGTGTTTCCAGAGGAGTTTAACAGGCAAGTCTACATGGACTAGTTGAGGAAGATGTGCCCTCCATGTGGGTAGGCACACTACCCACACTAATTAGACAAGGCCTAGAGGACAAATGTAGAAAGCAGATCGGCCCCTTTCAGAAGGGCAGGATGGACTCCATGGCCTTAGACATATGAACCCAAGGCTCACTGCTTGTTTTGGAGTTCAGGCCTTACACCAGTGCCCCACCTCTCTCCCTGGTTCTGGAACTGGGAATCAAACCATTAGCCTCCCTGGTTCTGGGGCTGTCAGTCTTGGATGGAGACACATCCCCTCTACAGTTTGCAAACAGCCTGTTGTGGGAGTTCTCCGCTGCCATAGCTGTGTGGGCCAATTCTCCTAATAAGTCATCTCTCATGTAGCTGTATCTGTATATCTAAATCCTATTGTTTCTGACTCCTTAGAGAACTTTGACTACTGTAGCTATCCAAAAGTTCGCTTAGTGTGTCCATTAACATTTAGTATTGTTGTGTGTTCTTGATGAAAGAGTTCTCTTTTTTTCTGGTGGTATTCTTTATTCTGAAGTCTAAGGCTCTAGCATATTCATATGCCAGATTGACTATAATTATTGCTTTGATAGTATATCATTATCATTTTAATCTTTACCTGCTTGTACCTTCAACCTAACGTGAGTTGTTTTTTGTTGTTGTTGTTGATATTATATATAGTTGGGTCTTGCTTTTTCATGCAGTTGGGAAATATCTACATTTAGACCATTTATATTTAAAGTGATTATTAATGATTGGCTTTAAGTCTACTTTTATTTATTTATTTTTAAAATTTGTCTCATCTGTCCTTTCTCGTCGTATTATTTTTCTCCCTCGAATATGCTTTTTAGGCATGTGCCAAGTGCTCTGTATTATTATTGTTATACATTTTATTTTTCACATTGGTTATAAACACCACAGTACATGTTAATTTTGTTTTAACAAATCAATAAGTATTTAAAGAATATAAAGAATAAGAAAAAGGTATTTCATGTTTCCCTACAATTTAAACGTATTGGGTAGACTCCTCTTCTTTGTGTCGATCTGATTTCGTGTTATATATTCTATGACAGCATCTTTCTGGATGAACAACCTCTTTTACTACTTCTTCTATTGCAGTAAAATTTCAGCTAAGAACTGCTTTCACCACAATACATTTGTGTCTTTTGACACAAATTTTCCCAGTTACTGATGTTTGTGTAAAGTTTTTAATTAAGGCTTCAATCTTGAAAGATTAGGATGGATGTAAGGATTCTCGGCTGTTGGCTTCTTTCAGAGTTTTAAAATGTCATTATCTTCGGGTTTGCAGTCTTGCTTAGTTAGTCGTCATGCTTATCTTTGTTTTTCTATACAGTGTGTGTGGATGTGTGTAAGATTTCTCTTTGTCCCTGGTTTTCACTTTAATATTTATTTGTTTACTGATGTAGTTTACCCTGTTCAGAGTCCACTGAACTTTTTGGAACTATGAGTTTCTAGCATTCACCACATTTGGAACACTGTTGGTCATTGTTGCACCAACCTTTCGTTGTGCACTGCACTCTTCCACATTTTGGAACTTCAGTCACATATACTTTTTTTTAAGGATGTTGCCACAGGGAGTGTGCACTCACTGGAGAGTGACAGTTAAAGGCAAAGTGAGACACACCGTCCAGGGGAGATGGCCACACCCCACTCCCTTTCCTCCATCTTCCTCTCTGGATTTTGGACATGCACACACACGTGCCCAGAGTGTTTCAAGCCATCAGGTCCAGGTATTAAATCATGATCAGCCATGCAGGAGTCCAGCACCTTAGCCACCACACCAATGATTTCAATACGTATATATTTTTTTCCTCTCTGTGTTTGAAGCTAGATAGATTCTGTTCTTAATGCTTCAAAGTTGGCCCAATCCTGTAGCACAGATGTTAAACACTGTGTAATGGAAGCTAGATCTCACAAAACAAAGCTAAGTGGAGTTTAAATCCCGGGCCCCTTGGCAACGTGCCAGGCATGTGTGTTCCCAGGATCCTGACAGGATGGAGAATTTGGAGAGGAAGTGGTACTTCCAGGCACTGCTGGAGGCTCCCTGCTCTCTCATGAGTGTACATATACTCTTGAATAAAAAAGATGAGAATCTTAAAAATATCTTCAAATTCACTGATTATTTTTGTCTGTTTATTTATTTATTTATTTTGCACAATTTAACCTGCTGTTAAGCCCATCAGTGGTTTTATCTGACTGCAGGCATTGTATTTTCATCCGTAAGAGTTCAACTTTGTAATTGCTTTTAATACCTGCCATTTATCTTCTCATTATATTCATGTTTTCTTTTAAATTCTTGAACATTATTATGAGAGCTGTATTAATATTCTAAATCATTAGTTTAACAATTTCAGCAGCAGTGTCTCCAAAGCAAAATTAAGCCAACAGTTCCCCCCTGTGGCAATAATGAAGTACTCTAATGCTAAAAGAAAGAAATAAAAAAACACAACTAAAAAACAACCAAGGGAAGGCATTATTGTATCTTGGAAATGACTGGAATTCAAGTTCTATTAATAACTGTAAACTTTCATCTCTGTGCTCCTCCGAGAGGTGGGAAAGTGCTGGCCCCAACCCCCATGTCCGATCCTGTACAGTCTGACAAGCACAAATGAACTTTCCCTTAAGCCCCTCATGGCTAGGATAAAACAAAAACCTTTCTACTGGTTCAATTATCTATACTTTTTTTTTTTGGAGAGGTTTTTGCTATAGGGCGCGTGCGCTCGCCAGACAGACAGAGAGAGACATAGAGACAGAAAGCGGGAAATCACCCCCCGGGGGGATGGTCACGCTGCAATCCCTTCTCCTCCATTCTCCTCTCGGGATCTTGGGCACGCACGCACACGCGCCCGGCGTGAGTTTTAAGCCACCGAGTCCGGGACGCGAATCGCAGTCGACCACGTGGGAGTCCAGCGACATAGCCATTATGCTAACTGCTGGTTCCCATCTATACTTTTTAATATTCTGTTTCTCTTGGCTGATATTCCTTCTGGTTAATAATAATATATTAAAGTGTCTTTATAGATCTATATATGTGTATTTTCAGCAGATGTGGAACATGGTCATTTTGCATTGCTGGATGCCTGAATTTTGTTTTCTTCTTTTAATGAGAGTTGGACTTTGTCCTGGTTGGCGATTAAGCTACTTGTAGATCAGCATGCTCCATTCAAGGCCTATTTATAAGCTTTGCTACTGGGTCATCAGGAAAGTCATGACGTATTTTTCTATGCTTTTCTGTGCAAAAATGCATCATGAATTTCCTGATGACCCAATAGAATGGGTCTTGAAGAGCCATTAGTCCAGGGGCAGTTCAGTCCTACTATCAAGACCTGAACCTACCGAATCCCAGCGAAAGTTCTGGGTGGCTATTGTGCACTCTCCATCCGTTCTGGCGGCTTGAACTTTGGGAGGCTTCCTGCCTACTGTGAGCCTAGGAACCATTTGGTTCTATTTTGGTTGGCTTTATAGTTTTACTTTATGCATTCATGGACTTGGACTCAGGAAAGACTCAGGAAGATTTCACGCAGATTTCTGGAATCCTTTATGTGAAAAATTATCTCCTCTCCACAAATTCTAGTCTCCATCGTCTTTATGATCAGATTGCATCTCTAATTAAGTGTTTATCTGATTTCCAATGGTGAGAAAACATTTGTATCTCATTTATAAAAAATATATTATGAGACTAAGAAAGTTAGTTTATTCAATTAGCTTTTAGGAAGTAGATGAAAGAAAAGTGTTATTGAAGTTGTTAGTATAGTTTTTATTTTTTTTAAGAATTTTTTTTTAGGGGGGAGAATGCTGAAACAGACTAAGGTCCACACTATAGCCAGATTTATGGGAGACCAGCATTTTCTAATTTCTTTTTAATTTTTAACTAATGGATCATTTCCTACAGGCAAGCTTACAGAAGAAAAAGCTGGCAGAGTAGCAGCGAGTCTGTTTTTATGGAAATAAGGTCATTAGAACTAATCTTTGATGGACACGATTCATTAACTTTTGGACAATATTGATGGGGAAGCAGAGAGAGAGAAACAAACAAGAAACAGAATCAGTAAATACCACTCTACGGCTTAGATCTTGGAATTGAAATGCAAGAACTGTTACAACATGAATTCAATTCGAACTCAAAGTCTTTTTATTCTTGTTAAATCCAGGTCTTACCATGTTGCAGTCTTCCTGCCTCAGCCTCCCAAGCTGAGACTACAGGAGTATGCCACCAGGCCTGGTGCTTTGAGACCTCAGATCTCTGATCACCCTGGCTCAACCTTCGGAGTCGCTGGCATTTTATGCAATGCCACTGTGCCCAGCATTTACCCTGGACAGGGAAATCGAGCCCAGGCCTGCATGTTGGCCCCAGCCTAAAGAGCACAGTGTCTTTTTTTTTTTTTTTTTTTTGAGAGTTTTTTTTGCTATAGGGCACGTGCACTCGCCAGAAAGACAGAGAGAGACAGAGAGACAGGAAGCGAGAAATCACCCCCCGGGGGGTTGGCCATGCCACAATCCCTTCTCCTCCATTCTCCTCTCGGGATCTTGGGCACGCACGCACACGCACCCGGCGTGAGTTTAAGCTGCCAGGTCAAGGACTCGAACCGCGGTTGACTACGTGGGAGTCCAGCGGCATAGCCATTACGCTAACTGCTGGTCCCCAGAGCACAGCGTGCCCCATCATAGTTGGGCCCAAAGAGCCTCATTATAACAAAGACAGATCTGAAATGCCAAATCAGACTTGCCTGACTTCGTTGATGCTGCAATATGTAAAACGTTATTCTCGGAACCAGCAGATGACAGAGCGGTCACGTTGCTAGACTCCCATGTGGCTGACTGCAGTTCAAATGCCAGACTCAGTGGCTTCAAAATCATGCTGGGCACGTGTGTGTGTGCACGTCCAAGAGCCCGGAAGGAAAATGGAGGACAAGGAATTATGGCATTGTCATCCCTCCTTGGGGGTGGTTTTTCACTTTCCCTCTCACTGTTTCTGTCTCTCTCTCTCTGGAGAGTGCACATACTCTAAGGCAAAAACTTCTACACAACAACAAAAAAAGAGGTTATTCTTCTCTTGAGTAGACAATGTTAGTTTTGACATATTAAAACCTGTAATACAGGTTTCCAAATATAGGATTTACTATTAAAGACCTGGTTGTAAAGGGGAGAAAAAATGATGAAAGAATAAGCGAAGGACCAAGGGAGAGATTTTTATTTTTAAAGATAAAAGTGACTTCAGGTCCCTGAGAAGACTCGACTACAATCTGGAGAGCCCACTCCACTTGCCATCATTAGGGTAAATAGAAAAAGACTCAAAATCATAAATGTATTATGTTTAATTGAATGCATTTATATGCTATTTATTTTTATTTCCTTATTAATTCATTTATTTTATTCATGATAGAGCATATGCACATGCCCGAGAGAGAGAGATGGACACTCTCAGCAGGGCCTGCTCACACCAGCATCCCTCTCTCCGGCCTCCAGCTCCTCAGGAGACTGAACACATGTGCACACTCAGGGTGCTTTCGAGCCGACCCAGGTATCTGCACCAGAGTCAGCCACGTGGCTTCCAGCATTGCAGTTCACTTTGCTACCAACTCCGCCACAGGCCGGGCTATTTTTCTTTTTAATTTATATTTGCGAACAATA
The DNA here is from genome assembly GCA_026018925.1 of Tupaia tana. Classification (NCBI taxonomy): domain Eukaryota; kingdom Metazoa; phylum Chordata; class Mammalia; order Scandentia; family Tupaiidae; genus Tupaia; species Tupaia tana. The sequence continues at coordinate 3,162,575 of JAKSZU010000002.1, forward strand.
TACTCAAACTACAACAATGTAGGTTAACAGAGAAAGGAACATTAATGGACAGGTCTCATAGTTCCATAAGGCTTTTCTTTATTTCTTTTTTTTTTTTTTGCCCTAGGGGATGTGTGCTTGCCAGAGAGAGAAAGAGACAGTGAGAGGGAAAGTGAGAAATCACCCTCCAGGGGGATAGCCACACCACAGTCCCTTCTCCTTCATTCTCCTCCCAAGATCTTGGGTACACATGCACATGCACCCCGCATGAATTAGAAGCTACCAGGTCTGAGACTAGAACTTCAGTCAACCATGTCGGAGCCCAGCGATGTAACCACTGCGCCATCTGTTGGTCCCAAGTTTCAAACTGCTTTTACAATGGTGTTTTAATTTATACTCACCCTTTTTTGCATATGTACTTTTACATGGTTGTAATAGAGTATGTATGCAAATAGAATAGGGCATATTATTTGTTCCACTTATCATAATTGTGCTTCTCTCTTCTACAGTTTCCACAGTCATCATTTTAATACTATAATATTCAATTGCCATAATTTACTTAGCCTTTTCTTTATCGCCAGCCATGTCTATACCTAAACTCAATCATTGCATAAATTGGAATTAGCTCTCTGGGGAGGACCTTGGGGATGATCAGGTACCACATCTTCTTCATGCAGAGAAGACCCAGACACAAAGCAGTGGCCACCGTCACGCCATACACTGTGCATGAGTGACGCATAGACCCCGGGCAGTCGGGTACACAGAGGGCAGGCGAGAAGGAACAATTTCACCCGCAAGGCTCGGGTTCAGGGCTTCTCAGAGTTCTGGTGTGTGAAATGTTTATTTCTGGTCACACTGAGATAAAAGGCTTGTGAAAGACTGAGGGGCGGAGTTCTGATGATCAGGAACCACGGGCTCGTTTATAGCCTTACTCGAGGGCTGTACTCCAAGGAGCATAGCTCTGATGGAAACCAAAAGCAGGAACCAATGCTGGTCCTCCTGTCCCTATGAACGGCAGTAATATCACGCTGCAGCTTCACAGCCACATTTACTTCGTTACTCTTACCTTTGTCCTTAACCAAATTGAGGTAAATGCCCAAGGAACTGACCGTTTAAAAATAAAACACACAGACTTGGTGTCTGAGTACGAGCACGTCGCACGTACTGTGCAGGTTTAAATGGATTTATTTAGAGGGATTCACACAAGAAAATGCAGCATAGAGCAGACAGACTATCCTTTTCACCTGATCATTTTTACGACTGGTCATTCAGCAGAATTCTTAGAATTCATATTTGTCTGTGTTTGTCCGAGAGAAAGAGACTCTTGAAAGTTAATTACATCCTTACTAACTCACAGACTTTGGCTATTCCTCTGACTACTAAAAAAATAATTGTTTCAAGAATTATTTTATGGACTTAATCACCACATGAACCACAGTGTTCTGACTCTGTTTTTTTCTAAGTAGGAGAAAATGACAATACAAACAACAAAAAAATACAGGACAAGATGATGCCATGATTCATCAAACTCAGTGTGAATTAATTTTCAAAACGAATAACAAATTTGGATATAGTGATTTAAAAATATATTCTCTAACTACAGGAAATCTGAAAGTTAATTTTAGGCATGAGAAAAATTACTGTGTGATCACCAGGGTGACACAGAACACCAGTGGTCATTGATTTCACTTCTCACTTTGTAAGTCAGTCTGTGCATCAGTTATGCTGAAAAGAAATTATGTAGCCTGTTTTTAAAGCTCTCTAGAGGAAAAAGTGATGGCACGGTAACTCTGGTGGATAACGTAGTTTCGACTTGCCTGAGGGAAACCCTAACTCCTATAATGCTCCCTCTGGAACAGGTTATTATCATTTGATTTTGACTGTTTAAGAACTATTATTACCACTGTTAATAGCAGGTAAAATTCTAAATGCATAGACTATTTTGAGTCATTTCTTTGTCACCCCTTTAGAACCAGGCACTGTTCCTTACTCCCATAATATACAGGAAGAAACTGAACACAGAGAGGTTAACATACCTTGCCCTAGACCAAACATACAGTTGTTTCACATGAACCTAGGTGTCTGTTTTGGGAGTCCGTGACCTTTCTTATTTTCATTTTTTAAAGAGATTTTTGCCATAGGGCATCTGTGCTCACCAGAGAGAGAGAGAAACAGAGACAGTGAGAGGAAACATGAGAAATCACCCCCCAGAGGGATGGCTACGCTGTAACCCCTCCCTCCCTTCTCCTCCTGGGATTTCAGGCATGTATGCACACATGTCACGCATGGTTTTCACACCTCCGGGTCTGGGACTGGAACTACAGTTGGGCCATGTGATAATCTAGCAATGTAACCACTATCTGCTGACTCCAGGAATCTGTGCTCTTAACCACTGAATGTCTCCCAGTGCTTCATGATGAATCAATTCCTGACATTACCTGGAAGTTTGGGCCAATACTATATATATTTTTGGGGTTTTGTTATAGGACACGTAAGGTCATTGGAGAGAGATAGAGAGGTGGAAAGTAAGTAAGAAATCACACCCCACCATGGGGGATGAGCAAACTGCAATCCCTTCTCCTCCATTCTCCTCTCGGGATTTTGAGCATCCAAGTATAAGCACTTGATGTAATTTTCAAGTCAGCAGGTCTGGGTATTTTTAAAATCTTAATAGTCTTCTGAAATGTCCAATATGCTAGTCAACAGCCAAAGGCTGCTACTTAAATGAAATTAAAATAAAACCGTGTTAAAAACTGAGTTGCTCAATCACTAGCCACATTTCAAATAGCTAGTGGCTACTGTATTGGACAGTGTGACATTTCCACCATCACAGGAAGTTCTATTGGCTTACACCCTCCTGCGAGGGTCAGCTTCACAAGTGTCGCATTTCACCACCACACCCCTCTTCATGAAGAGCTTTGAGTAGGGAGAAGCAGACATATGTGCTCATTTGACCAAGTGAATCCAATTAGTAAAATATACTTATATTCCTGAAATTAGAACAATAAGGAAAACTTCATCTAGAAAAAGAAAGAAATCCATTTTGGATAAAACTGAAAATAATGGATTAAAATCAGATGCATAATGAGAGAATGAACAGTTAGGAAGTGGCCCAGTCATTTGGCGATTGTGGCTTCTGTCATCGACATATGAAGGAGGCATGGCACTTTAATCTGTGTGTAAAATAGTAATATTTGGAAAATCCATGTAGGGCCTAGAGGGTGGCATGGTGGTTGGGGCACTGGACTCTCACATGGTAAACTGTGGTTCGAGTCCCGGACCCGGCAGCTTGAAACTCATGCGGGGTATGTGTGCATCCATGCCTCTAATCTCCAAGAGGATAATGGAGAAGAACGCATTGTGACATGGTCATTCCTCCTAGGGAGTGATTTCTAATTTTCTCTCTGTCTCTCTATGTCTCTCTGGTGAGCACATGTGCCCTATAGCAAAATATCTCTCTCTAAAGAAAGAAAGAAAATCCGTGTAAATGTGTACAAGGATGATCATACAATCTTTTACTCCTCTCACCCACCCCGAAGGAATTAACCACATCCATGACCTGTTTGGACCTTGGTTTTCCTCCATTACACAATCATGTTATAGCCTGTTAAAGACAGAAATCTCATTATGTTTGATGGGTAACTGATACATTAGGTTTTGTAAAATAACACTCACAACTATGTAATCTAAATAGCATATTTTGTAAGTTTATTTTGTAATTTTTTTTTTTTGGAGAGGTTTTCGCTATAGGGCGCATGCTCTCACCAGACAGACAGAGAGAGACATAGAGACAAAAAGCGAGAAATCACCCCCCAGGGGGGATGGCCATGCCACAATCCCTTCTCCTCCATTCTCCTCTCGGGATCTTGGGCACGCACGCACACGCGCCCGGCGTGAGTTTTAAGCCACCAGGTACGGGACACAAACCGCAGTCAACTACATGGGAGTCCAGCGACATAGCCATTACGCTAACTGCTGGTCCCTGTATTTTGTGACTTTTAAAGCATGCAGGTTAATATGTCTATAAGAAGTCTTTTGAATGTGTTAGAAGATACTTTTCTACATAGAAGACACAGTGTTAGGAAGCCTTTTCCAGGACTCACGGGTCCGCTCACAGCATCCTGAGCGGACGACCCTCGTCACAGCACCCCCTTATCCTGACCTGCTTCTCCTTGGTTACCTGCAGGATCAATGAGCATTGCAAGGTTTTAGAATAACATTTTTTACAATTCCTAGCTTAAATTTTCCTTTACATAAATGATAATTTTCTATGATGTCAGAGAAACAGATCAGTTTAACAAAAAATTATTTATCAATTTATGAAAATAGAAAAATCAGGATGCTGATAACTTCTTGGTTATGAAGGGTGTTCATTTCAATAAAGGCAGAAGTAAAAACACATATTTCACCCTCTGGTAGCTCATGGCTCCTAGAAGACTATTTAACAAAAAACAATTAAAAATAATAAGTCCATGATTTAGGCAAGGATGAAAATAATTATGAATATAAAGTAACCTAAAAATTTGTGTATCTATATAGTTTAAAGAAAATTTTGGTTATTTTCAGTTTCCTGATTCTGTAGGCTAAACAAGTTTCTATATGGGAAAAGAGTGTCAGCATAAATCTGGGATATAGTCCTAATAATTTATCATATGTAAAATTAAATTCACATATTCTGCTTCTTAGGAATGCAATCTAAAAACACAATTGATTCTAAAATATATTCCATTAGAGTCTTGAGATATTGTATCTCACTCTTCAACATAAAAAAATGGCTAGTGTGGAGGACTGTCTCATACAATGTTGTCAAGTATAAATCCATGAACATTTAAAAAAATTTTCTGGGGGCCGACAGGTGGCATGGTAGCTAAGGCACTGGACTCCCACACAGCCAAGTGTAGTTCAAGTCCTGAACCTGGCAGTTTGCTTTCTCACTTTCTCTCTCTCTATGGTCAAATTAAAACATTAATAATAATAATTAAAATTAAATAAAAAATTTTAAATAAAGAAATTTTCTGTAAATTAGAAATTTAAAAAAATAGATTTTTCCCCCCAGTATTTGATTAGATACACTTTCAGACGAAGTGATGAGGTTTTTAGATGAGAAAGAAAGAAATTTCTGACCATTGGGGAAAGTAGCAGAAATATGTCCAGATTTAGCTGAAATATTCCAATATTTTCTACTACCTTAAAATTTTGAGGCAAGCCAATCATTTAAAAATTCCAAATATTACTAGACTTAACTTTTGTTTTCAGAGATATGAATGGGCCGGCCGTGTAGCACAGCACGTAAAGAGCTGGATCCCACAGGGTCCACCGTGGCTTCATGGCCTCAGCCCTAGTGGAGTGAAAGGCAAGCCTTGTCTATGTGCAACCCAGGCCCCACTTCCAACAGGATGGAGACATGGAGGAGAAGGGATGGCAGCAGAAGCATGTCCCACCAGGGTATGCTTTCCAGCTCTCTCTCTTCCTCTCTGGTGAGTGCACGTGCCCTCTGGAGATAAAATACATATGGACACAATTCATCTTCTTTTAACCCATCTAGATATGTATTAATGTTAAAATTTTACAAAGTGCATGATTGTTCACTCTGGATACTTCTTTATGGGAAGAAAATGCTATCATGCTTATAAAGGTGATTTTTGTAGCAGCATCTGAAGACTCCGGTAACATGTCTTTAGGACAAAGTTCCTATTGTCTGGCTTTTGACACTGAAGCTTTTAACAAGGTCTGCTTTATGAAGATCACTCTAGGAAACTACCGTATTGTGGTATCAGTATTCTGAAGTAACTCCCATTAATTTGGTTGTTTTGTCATACAGTGCCTTTTGTCTTCACCCACCTCCAACCCCATCTTTATTCATTCTGCCTTTTGAATAAAGAATGTACAATTACAGATGGCTTGGTGCAGAATAGGCTTGGGATATCACAAAATTAAAGTGTCAAAATCCACTTAAAAAATACCTCTAAGCTACAGAGTCAAGTGAGACTTGGAAATGCCAGAGGTCAGAACATTGCTCACAAATTATCTCAGTTCAATTTAGCTTATAAATGTTGTGAAATCATACCAACACTTTCTGATGACTCACAGAACTTGTATCTTAAATGCATTTTGCTGTTGAACATTCCTTTTAGTCCAAGTCCCCCCTGAGGAACGAACTGTTACAGAAGCAGTTACAGTTTCAATTTCCCTCTATGATTGGCTTTCATTTGAAAACCAGTAGAGGGAGTTTCAGGAGGATGGCCTAAGTCCCAGCATTATCAGGCCTTTGGAGTACAAAATTTCTACTCTCTCTGTGTCAGGAGAGAGAATCTCAACAATACCTACGAATAACCTGAAGAAACAAACAAAAAAAGATGCTGCTTAGCAATATTATCACAAATAGTAACAACCAAGTACTATGTACTTGAAACATTCTTTTATTTTTTAAAAATATTGCATAGCTAGTGTCTTATGTGATTTCAGATTTTGAGTTAATGTCATTCAACTGTGGGTTTTTTAATGCTATATTCATACAATCTATAGGCAGATGTTATATTTTATATTACAAGAGTAAGCAGATCTGATTCTTTCTGGATCTATGAAAATCACTCTTCTCCAGGGGTGACTGGTACCCAGAATGAGGAACTTTTCTGGTAAATCAGTGCAGCATTTGCAACTCCAGTATTGGTTTGGTTCATCTTTCTTTCTTCACTAGGAAATATTTCACTTTATCTTCCAGAAGCTTATTAACTACGAGGCAAGAGAGTCAACTCCTGACCACAATCATTCCTTGTCTTTCTCCAAGGATGAGGAGTAAACAAGGGTCTAGTGATGAGGACCCTGGAACACATTTTGGGAAGGTAGCTGAGGGGTGGATAAATCAACATGTACATCACGGTCTATGTAAACGGGGACATGGGCAAGCACCCAGAAGGGCATGTCCTCAACATGCTCTTGATTTGATAGGTAAGAGGAAAAATATACAATGAATTTCTATCTATGGCTTTCTGGAGACTCAAGTGGTCTAGTGAAGAGACTGGTCTTCGATTCAAAAGACTTGGACTTCGGGCCTCTCTACATTAAGGCACAGGGTCACCTTTGACCAGTCACTTAATTTTCTCAGCTTTCGTTTCTGCATCTGTGAAATGGGGATGAGATCCTTTTGTACCTCACAGGATTGTTCTCAGGCCCAAAAGTTACTATGTGTCTAAAAGTACACTATATGCATATGATTATGTAATATCTTACATCAGCAAAGGACAAGGTGTTCTGTAGACACATACCCCTAAAATATATTACACACATCTCTCACTTAAGGTAGGTATATTAACTATTTATATGATATGCACTCACAGTTGATAATTACAGGAACACTTCACTGTCTTAAGCACTTCCAGTCTTTTTTTCTTTTTTTTTCTTTCTTTTTTTTTTTTGCCATAGGGCACATGCACTCACCAAAGACAGAGTGAGACAGACAGAGAAAACGTGAGAAATCACTCCCCAGGGTTATGACCATGCTGCAATCCCTTCTCCTCCAGCCTCCTCTTAGAATTTGGGGCACACATGCACACATGCCTGGTATGCTTTTCAAGCCACTGGGTTCAGAACTAGAGCCACGGTCAGTCATGTGAGAGACAAGATCCTTAACCACTATGCCACCTTGCTGTCCCCAAGAATTTCTAGCCTCTACACCTTTGCTTTTAGCTACCTAATGTCCGTGTTGTCATCCTAACACTGGATGGTAGGAAAAGTCATGATGCAGTTTTGCATAGATAAAATACTTCACGACTTTTCCGACAACCCAGTACTTTCTGAAAATTAAATACGGAAAACTCAGGGCAGTAAATGCTCTTCCTAAGGTTGACACTATGTTACTAGGAGAAAATAAACTTCGACTTAAAATTTTTAATTTGCTGTTAGATTTTTCTTATACTTCTTTAAGATGTTCTCAAAAGAACAATTAAGGAGAAGAATGACAATGTCTTGGCTAACACTTAAGAAACAGAAAAAGAAGCAACAGCAGAAAGAACAAAATAAAACAGAAACATTTTTGAAATAGCATTGTTGTGGTCCCAATTTTAAATATTTCTACAAAAGATGTTGCAATTAAAAAGATAATTTTGGGGGACCAGCAGTTAGCGTAATGGCTATGTCGCTGGACTCCCACGTAGTCGACCACGGTTCGCATCCCGGACCCGGTGGCTTAAAACTCACGCCGGGCGCGTGTGCGTGCGTGCCCAAGATCCCGGGAGGAGAATGGAGGAGAAGGGATTGCGGCGTGGCCATCCCCTCTGGGGGGTGATTTCTCGCTTTCTGTCTCTCTGTCTGTCTCTGTCTGTCTGGCGAGCGCATGCGTCCTATAGCAAAAACCTCTCCCAAAAAAAGAAAAAAAAAAAAAGATAATTTTGGCACCAGCAGTTAGCGTAATGGCTATGTCGCTGGAATCCCATGTAGTCAACCGCGGTTCATGTCCCAGACCCGGTGGCTTAAAACTCACGCTGGGCGCGTGTGCATGCGTAGCCAAGATCCTGAGAGAAGAATGGAGGAGAAGGGATTGCGGTGTGGACATCCCCCCAGGGGGGTGATTTCTCACTTTCTTTTTTTTTTATTTCAATTTATTTATTTGCATTCATTCACTGTACATCATTACAGCATACAAAATGAGATTTCTGTCTCTCTGTCTCTCTCTGTCTGTCTGGCGAGCGCTCACGCCCTATAGCAAAAAAAAAAAAAATAATAATAATAATAATAGTAATAATTTTGAGGAATCAGCAGGTCTCATAATGGTTACATCGCTGGATTCCCATGTAGTTCATCCCAATTGGAGTCCCAGAACCAGTGGTTTAAAACCATGCCAGGTGCATGTCATGCATGCCCCAAATCCCAAGAGGAGAATGGAGAAGGAAATGAGGTGGCCATCCCCCCTGGGGAGTGATATCTCACTTTCTATCTCTCTGTCTCTGTCTATTTCTCTGGATAGTGCATGCACCATATAGCAAAAATCTCCCTAAAATAAAATAATAATTTTGAAATTGAATACCAAATGTATTTACTTTAAGATATGTCTACTCAATGGTTGAATTTATACTATAGCAGACTTTTCGATGTTACATACACAATTCTATAGAGATAAAGAATTGAATTTCTAAGACTACTCCAAAAGATTTTTTGAAATAATTATGTTAAGAGAAATGATCGTGGGCTGCTGTATAGACATAGAAGAGAACTGAATCCCACATGGACAACCCAGCAGCTTGAAAAGCATGCCAGGTACATGTCCATGTGTACAGCCCATCCCGATAGGATGGAGAAATGAAGAAGGGATTGCAGCATGGCCATACCCTATTAGGGGGTGCTTTCTCCTCCCCCTTTCACTCTCTGCCTCTTTCTGCTGAGCACATAGGCCCTCTGGCAATAAGAAAAAATGCCAGACATTGTTTTTCTTATTGACAGATTATGAAGAAATTACCCAGTTATATATATTATTCATACTTGCTGAGCCATAAAAGAAATGCACAACTCTCCATATAGAGAGGCACTTGATTATTTAGAGTCTCTAAGAGTCTCTAGCATGATTTGTATAAAACTACAAACAATACTTAGAATCCAAACTATTGGTAGTCTGTAAAAATTTTAAATATCAGATTCAGGTCTCTAAAGCATATAGTTTATCTTTAGTGTCTTTATAATAGCCATGCAACTCACATTACTTAGGCATTTTCTATCTTTTATGTCCTAGGTATGTGTTACATCCAGGAAGCATAAGGGAAAAACAAAAACAAAAACACAAGAATCTTCAAGAAGCTGAGTCATGTGGAAAGAAGATCGTTTGTAACATGAGAAGAAATGATTTACACGGTAAGGGCTTTGACAGAAGGGATGAACAAGGTGCTACAGGAATCCAGAGCACAGCAGAAGTCACTTCCAAAAGCAGTGATGGAAATGGATGTAAACACCAGATAGAGTGTGTGTGTGCAAGAGTAGAAGAGTAGAAGGACATTTAAAAAAAATAGAGAGGCAAAGCATTAATGGGACAAAGAAATGTGGTATTATCTGTTGAAGGTACTTTTATAGTTTTATCAACTGGAATAGGGAGAAATGTTCACAGGTTGAAATAATTCAGTTTGTAAGCTAAGTAATGTGATGGAATGTAAAAGAGAAAATGAGATACAAAAAATGTAAAAAACATTTAAAAATTAAAACATAAAACAAAGGTAGTGATGTTTTAGCTGGGCATTCAGAATCAGGGAAAGACAGCTAACAGCATTGCCACCTACAGAGGCACTGGGTTAGAAACAGGCGCAGAGTGTTTGAGAAGAATGCGTTAAATGAGACTACAGTCTGGCTTTGTCACTAACCTGCTCTGTAATATAGAAATGTTATTTACTCTCTAGGCTGTTTCCTTAAAAAAAAAAAAATGGGGATGATAATAAGGCTTCTGTCACTCCCTTACTGTGAGGATTATACGATGTATGTAAAATACTTGCCAAAGTCTTTGTTCCCAATTTAAGTGCTCACTAAGGATTAGGTGCTGCAGATTGGAGATTCTGAATGTCAACTGGGGTTCATTTCCTTACCACATAAAGTCAGTTATTCAATCTCATTGGGTTTTCTCTTCTTTTCTGTAACAGGAAGAGGATCAAACTAGATGTGGCTCTCAAGTCCCCTCTAGTTCACAGATTATTATAGCTATATGACCATTGCCACATGAATAACAATTCACATTAATCTTCTTACTATTCAGGATTTTTTTTTCTATAAGGCATTTTTTTTCATTACAAAATTGAAACATGCCAAATTTGATGAATAAAAGAATTGGCCTTCATGTCTTCAGGTTGGATGAGTCATTCAAAACTGAACTCTTCTAACGTAAATGTAGATTTCAGATAAATGAACTCTTTCCCAAGGATTTCAGAAAGATGAAAGAGAGTGTCTAAAAACACCCAAAGGTAGAGAGTGCCCCTTCTTTATACCAGTGTCTCTCCCTCTACCTGTAACACGGACAACAGAGGATCCTTCTAGAACTTACTTTGTGGTTGTTTCAAGTCAGTATCTTGTTGGCTTACAACTTTAGAATGAAGTATAATAGACACTATGACTTGCTTGTTCCTTAACAAATAAGGAAAAAGCAGTAATGTAGTCAGCTGTTATTTGTTGATTTTGATAAAGTAAGTATTGTAGTTGCATGAAAGAATGATAAGTATTAAGAACTAAACCAAGGAAAAATGACCTGAGGGTTTAAATGTTCATTCAATATATTTCTTCTTTAACTCAAGTTCATCGAACAACTATTATCTATCTAGTAGGATTTAGACAATAGCTATCCAGGAATGAACTTTAAAAAAAAAAAAAATCTCAGCTTTTAGGAGTGAGAGAACATCAAAGCAGTTGAGGGACAGTGAATTAATTCCTTTTTTTCGTTCTGAGCATGGCCAAAGGATTGTTAGACATCTGAGAAAAAAATGAGCAGTGAGGCAGTGGATCAAAGACGGGTAATACTGAGATTCCGGAGATGCTGCAGAAGGATGTGCAGCCTCAGAATAAGGAGGTCTGACATGGGTATGTGTGGCAAGGGTGGAGGATGAGATCGCCAGATAAGATGAGGTCAAGAAAGAGTCTAGGAAAGATCTATCAAATTATTAGGACTAAGTGAAAGGGTGTGAGAGGGCCAGCACATCTGGAGTGGAAACTGGTGAGAAAGGAGGAAGAGCGACCCAGGGGCATGTAGGCAGACAGCAGGACACTGGTGGTACAGGATGACTCCTGGTTCTGTGAGGTTCGGCTTCTAGAGAGGAGGGAGGAAGCCGGGTCTGAGAGCAGTGGACAGGGGAACTGCCGAGGCCCTCTCCTGGCCAGTAGTGGGAAGGGGTCAAAGGCATCCCGCACAAAGGCTGCGGGAAGCCATGGCTTCACGGAAGTGTCAGGTTTCCCAGGTCAAGACAGTGGAAGGGGGGCCCGGGGAGGAGACAATGTGTGATATTGCTGACATGGAAGGCATCCCAGGAACCAGGGAGGAGTGGGCACTGGGCATTCTGCAGGAACTAGAGTAGGCATGAGAAGGTAGCCTTGGAGCACAGGGGTTCTGTGTGACTCATGGAGAGGGAGCGACCGTAAAAACTTCCATGGTGACCAGCTGACATCTTTAATGATGACATACCAGGAGCCACTGCTTTTCGATTTCTCACTTACATTTGTTTTCAGAAAATGTATTCCTTATTTTAACACTTTCCATTCCAAAAACCAGAATTACACCCGGTACTTTTCTGAATAATTATAGGATGCGCACTGATGGAGAAAAAGAGAAGCATGGGACAAAGGCATCGAGTGAAAGCTTTATTTCATTTTATTTTTTTAGGTTTTGCCATAGGGCACATGTGCTCACCAAAAAGATAGAGACAGTGAAAGGGAAAGTGAGAAATTACTCTCCAAATGGGATGACCAGGCCACAATCCCTTCTCTATTTTCCTCCTGGGATTCTGGGCACACACACCTCTGGCATGATTTTCAAGCCTCCAGCTCCGGGATTTGAACTGTAGTCAGTCATGTGGGAGTCCAGCATCTTAACCACCACCGCACCTGCTGGCCCCCAGGAGTGGAAGATTTTTGAGGTCCAATGTTAAGTAACCATTTATTGTAATTTTCCTGGAATTGTTCAAGTCCAAATTTCTTGGCCCAACAGAAATGTTTTCAGTGCCACTTTTTATTTTTGAAAATAAACTAACTTTCATAATAAATTATGTGATCACTCTAGGTATGGTGAATTGCAAAATTTAAATGAGGACACTGGTAAGATATCTACACATGTATATGTGGCACTGAAGTGAAATAAAATCCACTCACTTAAACATATTTTTAATATTAAAGAATGACTTTCCTTCTTTTTTAATTCTAGTCAAGAAAGAGGGAAAATTACTTTGTCTATTTTTAATCTTTACTACTTATTGATTTATATTTAGAAACATTTAGGACATTTAATTAATCTTCTTTAAAAGTTTAGTGAGTAAATTTGGAGTAAATTTTAAATACCTCTGAGAGAAAAATGAAGTTCAAATAAGTATAACTGACATAAAATGAAATATTTTTCAACTCTGGTATTATTAGAGAAGGTTAATTAACCAAACTCTTTTCTAAAGTTTGTTCAGGACCAAAAAAAAAAAAAAAAAAAAAAAAAAAAAGGATGCATCTGTCCTGAAGGAAGTATGAAGTGTGAATTCTGACCATAACGAGTCTCTCCCGAGCTGGAATCCAAATTATTTTGTATTTGATGACGAATGGCTTCATGAAGAACAATAGAAAAGAGTTTGGGTAGAAAAAAAGAGGTTAGGGCTTATCTCCAGAAACCCTATATTTAGTTTTTGGTTGCATCACTCATTAGTTTTCAATAACTAAGTATACAATCAAAAATCTCCACACTTTGGTTTCCTTATCTGTAAAGTTCATATCCCACAAAGGGAAATGATACTGTCCTGGAGTGGGTGAGAATGAAATAAGAAAATATGTATGAAAAGACTTATCACAGCAGGTGCATTCACTCCCCCGAGTGGTACTGACTACTCTATGCCCAGCATCTGGTTAATTCTATAGCACTTTAAATGAGAACTAGTTTGGATAATGATATTTTCATGCTGCTACAAGTTCCCAAATCAAAACCTATATTTAGGATATTCTCCTTGATAGAGCAGAAGAGTAAACTGATACATTTTCAATTCAATGAGAATTTTTCCCCCAAAATTAAAGAAGACTTCATTAACCTGGTAGGTCATTTACCTAAGGCTCTACTCCCTGAGTGTTCAGATTAATCGAAATTTTATGTGAGGGTACTATCAGGCAATTTATGTATTTAGAGACAAAAATGCTTGTATTTGTATGCAGAAATGACCACATTTTTCTGGTCTACATTATGTATTTATTGTAAGAGGCAATAATAAGCTGTTTGTCAGAGTCTTATCTATTCGTTCCTCCAGAAATTTATGATTTCCCTAGATATTTGTTTATGTCCTGATGTAATCCTCCATATCAGCCTTTGACTAGAATCAAATGTTGGAACTGGAATCAGAACGAATACAGCAAAAGGAATGAAAATAATAGTTTAAACAATCTATATTGGGCATTATCACGAGAAGTTAACTTTTATCTAATTTATTGTTTATCATTCTCTCAGGTAAATATTCTCCCCATTAGAAATGAAACCTGAGTTTTGACACATTTCACAATTTGCCCATGTTCAAAGTAATGGAATTAAGATTGAAATCCCGTGTGTTAGATTTTGAAGTCCACGCCCATTCTTCAATATGCCCTAGTAGTGACCACATTGTAGATGATTTATTCAAAAGTAAAGACAGACATCATTCCTAGATTCAGAAGAATTGCTTCATAAAGTGAAATGGGAGATGTCAAGGTTGACCTAAGCAGTCAGAGTGTGTGCATTTTTCTCCTTCACGACCCTTTAACAGGGAGGGATGAGCTTTATCACTTAACTCCTTCAGGAAGTCTTAACAGCTGGGCACCACATGATGCTGTGAGAGTTTGCCGAGACATCAGTGAGGAGGATAGGAAATAGAACGTACCAGGGACAAACAATAATCCATTGTATCAAACTTGTTATTTAATATATACATCTTTAGTCTTTACTAGTCAAAGGGAAAACATATTTTAAGTTCCATGCTAAGTCAGGTCCATATCCCTCAATACCTTGCTGCCATTTCTTATTTTGGTAGAACCACATCCAAATGGAAGATAACGTTCTTACTTTTTAATGTTTAGATTAAAAAGAAAAAAAGAATGTAAGGGTCAACTAACATAGGCTCATGAGTTAGAAGAGTTTTCAGCCTGTCAATCTGGCTAATCAATTCTTCAAAGAGAGGAAAAATGACGGTAGCTGAATTTTACAGGCATTTCAACTAGATGATCATGTTTCTTAGTTTTAAACATTCAGATACAGGTCTGGCCTTGTAGCCTAGTGGTTGTGAGAGCCGGATCCACATGGCTAGTCACAGTTCGAGTCTGGCCTGGCAGCATGAAAAACACAGCAGGTATGTGTAGGCCTGCTCCCAATCCTGATAGAGCAGAGAAATGTAGAAGGGTGGTGGCAGGACCATTACCCGCTAGGGGATTCTTTCTCCTTCTCTCTGGTGAGTGCACATGTTCTCTAGCAATTAAAAATGAGAAAGAAAAGGAAAAAAAGGCAGATAAAGAATATAATAGATGTATACTTGCATCATAGATTCTGTGCAGAATTCATAGAGCCATAATAAGAACAGGAAGGAAAGAAAACTACCTGAATTTTCTCAAAATCATCCAGGGATAGTTTGCTGGCCTTCTGTCATCTCTCTCACTCCAGTGGCTATAAATCTAGTGACGTTACAGATGGAGACGGTTCTCAGAGCTTTTCTAGTGACGTTACAGATGGAGATGGTTCTCAGAGCTTTCCTAGGCCCCTCTATGCATGTGAGGACCCTACTCACACAGTCACCAGCTGAGGGCTGGCTTATGTGGACAGAGCCTAAAACAATTTTTTTCTAGATATTGCTTGCTTTCAAATGCTAATAAAGGCTAAGCCCAAAACATTTTGGTGCCCTCTTCAAATAAAAAACTACAATGCAAACATTAGGCATTCTATTTTCACTGTGTTTATGTCTTGTTTTATGCATTCTATCTTAAAATATTTATTTTTAGCCACTGCCCTGATACTCCGTGGCTGGCACTCAGTAGATTCTCAGCCATAATGCTGAATGAATAAAATGAATTATGCAAATCATTATAAGAGTAAACTATATCCATCTCATGATTTTTCTAGTTCAGTGAACAAAGAATATGGCTAATGGTGTAGAATTTCTTACAACCACCCATACAGCACTTTCCAGTATTCTTTTCTAGTCTTGTTAACTGAAAACCCGGGATGCTACAACAAACCACAAGATATGTAGCAGGATGTAACACTGAGTAATGACCAACTGCTACCCTGTACCACTGCATTAGTAATTTAATAGAAACATGTTCAAGGAACAATGGACTGACATGTTACAAATCTGTACAATGACTTTTTGTTGTTGTTGTCAGAGAATATATGCTTTTGCTCAAGAGGGAGAGAAAGACAGAGTAAGAGAGAAAGCACCCTCCAGAGGTGGACGGTCATGTTGCAATCCTTCTCCCTTCATCCTGTCCTATCACAATTCTGGGCCCACATACACACGCGCCTGAAGTATTTTTCAAGCTTCTGGGGCAGAAGTTTGAACCAAGGCTGGCCATTTGGGATCTGGCTCCTTTACCCACTAGCCCACAGGACCAGCCCTGTAATAATCTTTAGCAGTAACTTTTTTATTTCCTTGCGTTCATCATTTATTTCAAATAGACTACAGCATATTACCACCAATTGACCAAGGGCCTGAAAGGATAGTTACTGTTCCCTGCCCTTCAGCAGAGGGCAGGGTGGAGAATGTAGCTCTGAGCCGCTGGCTTTTGCCACAGGCCACTGGCTCCCCCAGGATGGCAGTGCCACACGTCCTCTCAAGGGCCGCTACTGTCCTTCTCTCCTAGCAACCATATCATGTTAAAGTGTGGCTGCTGCGGTTGCCAGGATATTCTCCTATTCCTGTCCTCTCTGACCAGACCAAAGGCAAGGGAAAGTGTAAAACAAACTAGACGCAAAGATACAGGTAGAGGGGCCCAGAAAAGCAAAGTGTCCTTCTCTGATTAAGAGGAAATACATTGAAAAAAATCATTTTGTTGTTAATACTTTAAAATTTCATCTTTTTTTTGAGTAGTATCAAGAAAAATAATTAAAGATAACTCACAAAATAATGGCTATTAAGCATTTTAAGACAAAATTCACCTCTTTAGCATTATTCATTAAGAAGCCATTTTTTCCCAACAGAGGAAGGAAGAAAATATCTTCAAATTGGTAGAGCGACCTGAATGATCCTAAACCATAATTACTATCCTGCTGCACATATAAATGCCTTGAAGTAGATTCCACATTTCACTGAACAGAAGACTCCAGTGATTGTAAAGTACCTACTGATTTCTGAAATGTGAAAAAAATGTGTACCTCAGAAGAGGTGAAACATGGTTTATTATCTGCTTTGGTATCTCAATTAATTTTAAGAAAAATAGCTTTCTGGGACCAGCAGTTAGTGTAATGGCTATGTCTCTGGACTCCCACATAGTCGATCGCAGTTTGCATCCCGGACCCGGTGGCTTAAAACTCACGCGGGGCGCGTGTATGTGCGTGCCCAAGATCCCGAGAGGAGAATGGAGGAGAAGGGACTGCGGCGTGGCCATCGCCCCTGGTGGGTGATTTCTCACTTTCTGTCTCTCTGTCTCGGTCTGTCTGGTGAACGAACGTGCCCTATAGCAAAAACCTCTCCAAAAAAAAAAAAATAAATAAAAAATAAAATAGCTTTCTTATTTCTTATTTCTTATTTATAGAAAAGGAGCCAGAGTTTCTCAGAGTCACACAGCTCACAAAGAGCAGGCAGAACTCAAACCTGTATCTGTTTGTTACATTCTAACTCTTCATTATCATGTTGCTTCTTAATTCTTTGCACAGATAATATATAAAAATAGTTACCAACATGCTTGTAGAACTTTATAACAGTTGATGTGTTTGTCTTACTCCTAGTAATATATTAGGTATCATTAGCCCTGTTTTACAAATGAGAAAAAAAGTGGGCCCAGCATATTGAATGACTCACTCAAGGTCACATCATTATAAAGTGGCAGAGCCAGGAGTGAAACCCAAGATAAATGACTCTTAATCCGGAACATGTTTGACTAAGGTCAGACATTAACCAACTATCAGATCTGAAATCAGATCATGGACATAAAGATAATTCAAAAAGAAATATATCTGTTGGGTATATAAGAAGGGCTGTTGCACGAGTCAGATGGATTCATCTATTTATTCAACAAATATTTATTGAATAACCACTGTGAGCTAGGCTCTATTTTAGGGTCTGGGATACAGTAGTGAATAAAAGACAGAAAATTTACAAAGAACTTCCACGTGCCATGAAGAGATAAGGTGTGTGTGTGTGTGTGTGTGTGTGTGTTGGGGGGGGGGGGGGTCCTTGCAATCTTAAATAGTGGTCAAGACAAGCATCCCTGAAAAGATGACATTTGAGCAAAGGAAAAGATAAGGAAGTGAGTCAGATCGATAGCTGTGGGAAGAACATTCCAGGGAGGAGGAGTAAATGCCTGAGTTGGGAAAGCCTCGCCCACTACCCGAACAGGCTGTGTGGCTGGAGCAGAGCTAAGAAAGAGGAAGGATGGGAAGTGATGAGTTCAGAAGAGCAAGCGGGGGGTGGGGAGAAGACAAATCACAAAGGACGTTGTAGGCGAATGTAAGGACTTTGGGGTTTTAGAACAAAATGATAACCTTAGGCAGAGCAGCCTCATGAAATCTGGAATCCGATCAGGTTCAACTAATCCATCCTAGGCATCCCAAATATGTCTATTTTGCTCATCCAATTTAATTCTGGGATACCTAGAAAACAGATCTTGTTACTGTGTTATAAAACATGGCCTGTTCCAAAAAAATGCTGACAGGTAAGTTTCCAGCTCCATGGAAAGCTAATAGTTATTAGAGGCCTATTATCTCTACTGGGCATTTTAAGAAAAACCCCTCTCCAAAAACCAAAAAAAAGGAGTCTCCACTCTCAATGAGTGTATAACTTAGCTATGAAATAATTTTGTACCAAGAGTTCATTTGCAGAGGAGCAAGCACAGAATTATGATTTTGCAAGGGGTAGCCAGAGACAGTTTTACAGAAAGCAGTATTTGAGGTGAGGCCTGAAAACAATATGTAAGGCATCGTTTTCCGAGTGGACAAAGGCGAGCAAGTATTCCATCTGGAGATGGCAGTGTGCGCCAAACCAAGGAGTCCTAAATGGTATGGCTCAGAGTTGAAAGGCTGCTTTATTCACTCAGTATGGCTGAGCCGTAAGATGCCTTGGAGGTAGCACCAGCTGGAGAGACTCAGGCCGGAAGGAATGAGGGGGTATCTGGGTTCTAGCCAGTAGGAGAGAGGGAGAGACGGAATGTTTCAGGAGTCACACGTGTGATGTTTCTGACCCCATGAGGAAGGCACCTAGAGTTAAGTGACAAAGCAAGTAAGGGGGCTGTTGCCGTAGTCAAGGCAAGATGGTGATGGAGACCTGGGGGAGCAGAAGTCGGGAGTCCTCAAAGGGCAGACGAAGCCTACATTAGGGACACAGCATATGCACAGGGTGTGAAGAGAAGGGCCAAGTGACCTGGTGCTCCCACAGAGGTGACTGTGTGGTTTCCACTCTTTGATGAGAATAAGAAGGAAAGGCTTGACTTAGAGAATGCAAGAACGTGGAGTTACTGTTCTGCTGCACTCGGCTTCGGGAGAGGGAGAGGGAGAGGTCACCCTGAGGTGGCCACACGAAGACTCATGAAGGTCACAGGATATTTCCTTAGATCTTACAAGAAAGTCAAGATTTAGAAAAATAAAGGAAACATGTATAGCATCCAGGTTGAAAACACTATAAAAAAAGCCCTCAAATGTGGCACGTTGGAAACCATTTCCTGAGGGTAAGCATACTGGTCTTCATGAGTAGGAGAGGGTAGAAGAAAAGGAAGGAGGGTCTATCTAAATGATACGGGGTCTGGCACCGACATTTTCCTTTCGAGGAGAGAGGACTCACTGTTTCACAAGGCTTCTGAGTACCTGGTTGACCAGCAGCCCCCTCCGACTAATGGTAGCCTTCATACACGTCCTGATGACAGCACTCGATAGTGAGCGTGCATTAATATTACAGTTCTCTGTCATGTTATGAGTCTTGCGTTCTCTGAGCAGTTCTATGGCTACATCTAGAACTCCATTTTCTGATCTCATCTCAGGGCTGAGCAAACTTTTTTTTTTAGATTTTTGCCATAGAAGAGTGCACTCTCTGGAGAGAGACAGACAGAGGGAAAGTGAAATATTACCCTCCAGTGCAAATGGCCATACTACAATCCCTTCTCCCCCATTCTCTTCTTGGATTTTGGGCACGCATGCACACATGCCTGGACCATTGTTTCAGGCCGTCAGGCCCACGGCTCGAACTGCAGAGCTGGCCACATGGGACCTAGGGCATTAACGCCATGTCATCTGCTGGCCCCTGAACAAACATTTCAATAGTTCAGCACTCATAACCACCAGTGCCATATTTTTTTTCCCCAAATATATAAAACTGTATAAGGGGGCCTTCAGACAGTTCATGGAAAATGGATATTGTGCTAAAACTGTGAATGGATTTCAAAATTCTTTGCACTAAAATAAACTTGTGCTTTAATTCCATTTTTCTGTGGACTTTTTGAAGTCCCCTCTGTAGTTCTATTTGAAGAATCAAAAGATAAGCTGTAATACAAATTTAACAACATTTTATTTAAATTTATTTTCACCACACCTTGAAGCCTTTAGTTTTTCTTTTAAGTTAAACTAAATTAATTCTGTAATAAATGTTTCATGCTGTCTAAAAAAATCATTTACAGAATAAGCTTCTTGAAGCCTATATTGCATTTTCTATCATATCAGGTACTATGATAATCATTTTTAATTCCATTCAAATAACAAGTGACTTTTTTTTTTTTTTTTTTTTTTTTTTTGAGAGGTTTTTGCTATAGGGAGCATGTGCTTGCTAGAAAGACAGAGAGAGACAGAAAGCAAGAAGTTACCCTCTGGGGCGGGGGTGGCCACACCACAATCCCTTCTCCTCCATTCTCTTTTTAGGATCTTGGGCACACACACACATGCACCCAGCGTGATTTTTAGCCACTGCACCTGGGACTTGAACTGCAGTCGACTACATGGGAGTCCAGCGACATAGCCATTACACCAGCTGCTGGTCCAACAAGTAACTTTTTTTTAAAAAAAAAAAAAAATGATACTTAGAAGTCTCTGTTGTAGGGACCAGCAGTTAGCGTAATGGCTATGTCGCTGGACTCCCACGTAGTTGACCGCGGTTCGAGTCCCGGACCCGGTGGCTTAAACTCACGCCGGGCGCGTGTGCGTGCGTGCCCAAGATCCCAAGAGGAGAATGGAGGAGAAGGGATTGCGGTGTGGCCATCCCCCCGGGGGGTGATTTTTCGCTTTCTATCTCTCTGTCTCTCTGTCTGTCTGGCGAGCGCACGCGCCTTATAGCAAAAACCTCTACAAAAAAAAAAAAAAAAAAGAAGTTTCAGTTGTAAACTATCACTTGCTCTGTTTGGTCTTAAATTGTTGCTAGTGGTGGTGGAATACTTGCAATGTCTTCTGCATGTCCACCAGTTCAAAATAAATAAAATACCAACTGAAGCATTAACTATCATTACATATTTTCCTGGAATACATTCAGATTATTTTTCCTTCATTTCCCATTGGCAGCAATCAAATCCCTAACAGCTCTTGATAATTCATCATTTCTTGCTTCAGCGCCACTCTTGAAAACAAAGCCATCCTGTTATTCTGTGTATGTCATTATGAGCAACAGCAACAACCAAATCGTAGGTAAAGGGGAGCTCTGATCACTTCAAATTAGTTATTTCAGGAAATACTGCTTCTTCTATAATGTAACTGGAAACACTGACTGCATGTCAGTTATAGACAAACCCGCAGAATACCTGTCCCCCTACGCCTACTCCCAAATGCCATGTCTTTCCCCATTTTACGCTGCCTGACTTATCCATTTCATCCCACTCTGGCTCATTCAGCTTCCATACATCATTTACCCAAAAGGTTTGAGAAAACAAACTGC
Source organism: Tupaia tana (assembly GCA_026018925.1). Lineage (NCBI taxonomy): Eukaryota > Metazoa > Chordata > Mammalia > Scandentia > Tupaiidae > Tupaia > Tupaia tana. The sequence goes on from JAKSZU010000002.1 coordinate 3,184,273, forward strand.
ATCCTATCATAGTGCCTAAGTATGCATTTCAGGAACAAATTCCTCTTCATTTTCTACCTCTGTTAAATATGATCTAAATTTTCTGATGTACCTCGTAATTCTTCTACTTCAGTTAATTATGTTCTAAATTCTCTGAATGTACCTCAGATCCTGGAACACTAGGAAGCGAGTTTGGCAGGCAAATGCAAGAAACAGCTAAGGGGTAAAGATAAAACAGCTCACTCCTGGGAAGTTCCTGGACGGAGTCCGATTTCTAGCCCAAAAAATGAGCTTGCTTCTCCCCCTTGTGCCCAGAACTCTGGATGCTCTGAGCCATGGATTTCCTTGAATGAGAGATGACAAGAGAGTCGAATCTCCTTCCTCTGACCTCTCCTTCCAGTATATTCTGAACTGCAATTCCATGAATACATTTGTAGTAGTACAATGCATCGATATGAAACGGACTGACACAAGTCATGTCAGTGTTTTTAAAAAATTAAGATGTAGGAAATTCTCTTTATATTCCGATCTGTTAGAGTCACCATGCTGATATAGCCTCATTAATTGTAAGAGTGAAAAATATATATAGATATATACACGATAGCCCTGATAAACAAAGGTTTACAAATGCTACTCTATGAGCCAATTAAACTCATGGATCAAATGGATCAAGAAGCCCCAAGGGGCAAACATGTTTGTCTGCTTTGCTGCCTAATAAATCTTAAGCTCCCAGAATGGTGTGCTTGGCACATAGTAGGTCCTCTGTATTTGTTAAGTGAGAAGGTTACTGGATGAGCCATACACAAAAATTTAGCATAAATCCCTTTTATTCACAACATTTTTTTTTCCAAATCACTTATTCCTCATTCCCAGACTATTTTTAGAAAAGCCAAATGCAGGGGAACATTAGAAACAAATAGACAATAAAATATTACAGAAGATGAATTGAATTTCTGTTTTATGGTTTTAAAATTTGGAGTTAATTGCCAATTTTTTTCACTTTTATTTTCTGAACTGCAATTTCCTGTTTATCCCTCTACTTTTGAATGATAATTCACCATTCTGCCTTCAAATAAGAATGAATATTACATTATTTCTTATCTGCATTTTAAAAAGTACTTTTCCAATGAATTTGTGAGATGATTATTTTTCCTTTTAACATTTATTTCCATTTTGTTATTGTTTATTTACCTGTTTCTTCCATGAGGAAGAGAGAGTGAGTAAATACACCCAAAAGGGCCTTTTTCTTTTAATTAAAAAAATTATTTACTAATTTAATTCTGTTTGTTATTATTTTTAAATTTGACCAGAGAGAGAGAGAAAGGGAAAGGAAGAAAGCAAGCTGCCAGGTCTGGGACTTGAACCACTGCTGGACACATGAGAATTCAGTGCTTTTTACCACCATGCCACCCGCCGGCCCCCCAACAGGGTCTTAACACTGTGATAAACTCCCAGCCTCAGTCAGCCCCAGAGCTGGGCATGCACGTGCCTGACATATTCAGAGAGGTTTCCAGATATAAACCCAGAACCTTCTCTGGTAGGTCAGGTCTCCAGATAAACCCAGGACCTTCTCAGGTGGGTCAGCCTTGTCACTTTGCCTCTGCAACAACATCCAGCCCTCAATTCCATTTCTTAAGAATATATTCTTGGGACCAGCAGATAGTGTAATGGTTATGTTGCTGGACTCCCATGTAGTCAACCACGGTTCAAGTCCCATACCTGGTAGCTTAAACTCACGCCAGGCGCGTGTGCGTGAGTGCCCAAGATCCAAGAGAAGAATGGAGGAGAAGAGAATGCGGCTGGCCATCCTCCCAGGGGGGTGATTTCTTGCTTTCTGTTTCTCTGTCTCTCTCTGTTTTTCTGGCAAGTGCATGCACCCTATGGCAAAAAAAAAAAAAAAAAAAAAAAAAAAGGGAACCAGCAGTTAGCGTAATGGCTATGTCACTGGACTCCCACGTAGTCGACTATGGTTCACGTTCCGTACCCCGTGGCTTAAATCTCACACCGGACGCGTGTGCGTGCGTGCCCAAAATCCCAAGAGGAGAATGGAGGAGAAGGGATTACAGTGTGACCATCCCCCCTGGGGAGTGATTTCTCGCTTTCTGTCTCTATGTCTCTCTCTGTCTGTCTGGCGAGCGCACGCGCCCTATAGCGAAAAACCTCTCCAAAAAAAAAAAAAAAAAAAGAACACTGCTCATAAAGCAAAGAAAGAAAATTGGATCAAATATTTTGTTTCCTTTTTCTTATTTTCTTTCTAATTTGCTAGAGGGTATGTGTACTCTTGTGGCAGGGGTGTGGGGATAGGCATGCTAAGTAAGCGAGCACTCATCATGGGGAATGGTCATGCTAAATCCCTTCTCCTCCATTTCTCCCTCCTCTCGAGATTTTGGGCACATATGCACATGCACCCAGCATGTTTTCCAAGTCACTGGGTCTGGGGACTCAAACCATACAATTGACCATGAGGGATCCAGCCGCCTTCACCACCACACCACCGGCTGGCCTGATTCCATCTTTTTCTAAAGTGAAACCATTTTTTGTCATTTCGGATGTTTCAAGGAAAGCCATTAAAGAAGAAACCAATTTGTAATATTTGTCTCACAACATCTTTCTTCTGGTTATGCATTAAATATTAGAGATAAGATGAGAGAAAAAGAACCCATTATTTTTGTGGATTCTGATGGTTTCAAGGTGCCTTTTGAACTTATTATGCTCTGTGGTTCTAAACTGCTTGATTATCCACAATCTTGGGAAAATTCCAGTATCTTTCAACTGCAAACTTGCACCATGGGGGCTGGAGATACAGTCCACAGTGCCTAAATTATCACAATTTCTTCCAAGTGGCAGGTCTAACTACAACACAAACAAGTAAACAGACAAAACCTCCACGAATATTATATACTGTGCCCTAATATTTATTTTTATTTTGATATAGAAATACTTCATATTTCTCAAGAATGAATGAAACTGATATTCCAGATAATTCCATGGCATTTTTGCTGACCATTCTCCATTGATCCTTTTGTTTCTCACTGCCAACAAGCTTAGTTCTCTTTAATCCTAAAGCAAATGTAAACAAAAAAGTGTTTGTTGTTGTTGTTGTTGTGTGTGTTTCCTCTTTTTTGGTTCTGCTGCTGCACACCTCAGGCTGCAATACTTCTCTGGTGAGTACTCTCCTCTCCTTAGTTCTGTCAAAGAGCAAGCACCATCCTGAGTATTCTCTGGCTCACCTCCTAATCTTTCTCTAGTCTCCTCTTCCCTGCAACAGTTTCTTCCTCACTTCTTTCTTTTTTTTTTTTTTTTTTTTTTTTTTTTTTTTTGAGAGGGAGATTTTTGCTCTATGGTAGATGTGCTTGCCAAAGAGACAGAGAGACAGAAAGTGAGAAATCACCCCCTAGGGAGGATGGTCACACAACAATCCTTCTCCTCTATATTTTTCGGATTTTGGGCATGCATGCACACAACATGAGTTGCAAGCTGCAGGGCCCAGGACTCGAACCACGGTCAGTCATGTGGGAGTTCAACACCTTAATCACTATGCCATCTGCTGGCCCTTCCTTCTCAATTCTAATGAGTTTCTCTCTACTGGCACCTCCACTTTGTTAATTACATGTCAGCAATTTGATTTATATTTGAGGCAATTTGGATGCATTCCTTACAGCCAACACGCATACACACATATACATACACACAAGTAAGACACACATACTTATTAAATACACATATAAGCACACACATACACACTTACACATACATTTGCATGCATAAAGGAAATTTATGTACTGACTACCTTTACAAAGAATCCTGCAACGTTATTTATGCTAAAATAGCATAGTTCTAAAAGACCATCTGAAATTTATCAGGTAATTTAACCAAAAGGAGAGAAAAGAAAATGTGCTTCAGTGTAGGACTCTGTACTCCTAGCACTTAGGATTAGCCCTTAGAAACATGATCAATGAATATTCACGAACTTACCATTCATGCTAACACCTCTCCTCCTTGTGATTGGACAGGAAAGCCTACAGAGAATCTGTTCTTTCTCCAAACCTCGATGTTCTTAAAATTCCTGGGACAAAATTGTGTCATTATTATTGTCATCATCCTCTTCTCAGCTTAACATTTTGGGGAGAATTCGGTCCATTCCCAACACTATGTAGAATCCGTCGGAGAATCACATCAATGCTGGGCTGAGTCTTTCCCCATACACAAAACGTTCATTCCGTCAACAAACTGGGCATCTACTCTGTTCCTGGCCCTGTTCAGTGTACTAGTTTACATTCTACTTTGTGACAGGAGGCAAAGTGGTAATCAATATGATAATTTAACAGAGCAGTAAATCCTATAAAATAAGTAAATGTGTTTTTCAGAGTGTGACAGACATGCAGAGAGACAAAGAAGTGATATTAGACAGAGGCCCAGCAGAGGTCTCTTGGACATGTTGGCAGTTTGACCTGAAACCTGAGTGATGGGAAAGACCAGAGAGCTGGTTAGAAAGAGCTCAAAGGCCCTGAGGCCGCAGCACGCTCGGGGCCCTCACTCCTCACATTCCCGGACGACCCTTGGATCTCTCTCGAGAATGTCTTCTTCCCTAACTCTGTTTCAGGCCAGTTTTTCATAGTCAGGAGGATTCAGTTGCCAAACTAGTCTTTGCCCAACAGGAATGATCACTGCCTTTCTGACTTTCACAGAATCCATCTTCATATGCCAGCCTGACCTTCAAGGGCTTGAAGAGACACTTCAAGGCAAGCCTGCATCTTCAGAAGGACCGTTGTTGACTGTTTTCTAATATGTGACTCTATCTCTTATCTGAGAATCCACAAGATAAACTCTTCGTATAATTTAGTGCCAGGAGATAACCTTTTTTTTCCCCTGAAAATCTGTTTTCTTTCATTAACCAGTAAGTTATCTGTAACCTGTCTCCTTACGGGCTCCTGGAAACCTCAGAGTGAAGATGTAGTGGTTTTGTTTTTTTTTTTACAGTAACAATCTTATCCAGGTTTTGTGATATACTCACTTCTCCCCCATGTCCTTCTCTTTGTGGTTTCTTATCTTTATTTTGTTTCATTTTCATTGCCCTCTGTGAAAGTGCTTTTACTTAAGTTGCCTCAAACCTTTTGGAAATAGAGGATGTATAAATCATGAATCGCATACATTTTTCTAGACTATCACAAGTAACTTCCTCATTGCAAACTCCACCATGCCATCTTGGTCCTGAGCTCACTTATCCTTTCTGCCACACGACACGACTTGGCTGATCTTTGTTCTTAAACCTTTTCCAATCTTTTTGGGAAGATTAATACATATATGAATAAAACAGGTTAAAGAACATATCCACTCCTTGGCTTCATAGCATACCACAGTACCTCTGGCTTCTTTGAAATACTGTTTTCATTCTGCCCGTCCTGTATATGAATGTACGTATGTAAGAACGTGCACATGTATGTGTATATTTGTATAGATTTTTGGTTCCTTCTCTTTCCATGTGTTCATTCGATGCAGATCTACGCCAGGATTCTATTCTAAGCTTTCATCTGCTTTCTGCACTTTTTCCTTTGGCAGTTTTCTGCTGTCACCTGTAAGTAAAAGACTTCCACATTTTATTTCAAGCTGCCGTTTTTCTCTTGAGTTTGCATTCCAAATTCCCTGAAACCATTTGAACCTGAATTAAAATGAGGCCTTGTTATTCATTCACCTCCCAATTTTTATTTTTTCTTAAAACTTGATGTTATTAGAAGAAACTGGAGTACATTCTTCTCATACTATTTTTAAGAGAACGCTGGCATCTCTTTACATGTTATGAATTTTCTAACCTTTAAAAAATTTTTTAATGTAAAAAAGGTTTTATTTATTTTATATTCAATATTTATATTATTTTATATTCAATCACTATGTATCATTACGGCATACCACCATGAATTTTCCCATCCTAAATACACTGTATATTGGTTCAAGCAAAGATACTACCATACATATTATCATCCCACGTTAGGGTACCTCCTAATTTTTAATACCTCCTCCTCAATGTCTCTGCCAAGTATTTGTCTACCATGTGTTCTCTTAGTGACAACAAAGTTACCAACTTTCAAAGCAGCTCACCTAGATAGCTATGACTATTAAAAAGTTTTTTTTCTTTCAGAGATTTTTGCTATAGGGCGCGTGCACTCTCCAGAAAGACAGAAAGACAGAGAGACAGAAAGTGAGAAATCACCCCCCAGGGGGGATGGCCAGGCCGCAATCCCTTCTCCTCCATTCTCCTCTCGGGATCTTGGGCACGCACACACACACGCCCAGAGTAAGTTTAAGCCACCAGGTCCAGGACTCGAACTGCGGTCGGCTACCTGGGAGCTCAGCGACATAGCCATCACGCTAACTGCTGGTCCCTTAAAAAGTCATTTTCAGCTGGGGACAGATGAAGCTGCAGTGGTAAAATGTGAAACTGCAATCCCACATGGAAAGGTTCTTGGTTCAAGTTCTCCCCAGATATGCCAGGCATGTGCTTGCCCATGATCCAAGACTGCCTGAAGGACAGGGGTGGGTCACAGAGCCAAGACCCTGTTGGGGGTTTTCTGCCTCTTCTCTGTCTCTCTCACTTGTGGAAGAAATGAGAAAACTTAAAAAAAAAGTTATTTCCAATAGGATGGCAAAATCTCTGTATGATGTGCCCACCAGTTCAAATGCTGTTTGTGTGAGTCACAGAGAGCCCAGGATGAACTGAATGCCAAACGGGTGCCGGGACATTGCCCATATCATCTTTTACAACTTAGCCTTGTGGTTTTATGATCGCCTTATACCACTGGGGCAATCTGAATTAGTCTAATCATTTCCCCTGGATTTTCTCCAGGGAAACCTCTCTATTCAGGTTAAGAACGTACAAATTCCTATAGTCACTCCTCATGTGAATTATTATTGTTTTGTAAGTCGATTCTATCATACGGATTTCTAACTTCTAACCATGACATCTGGGCTTAATTCAAAGTAACATTCCAGTTGTGATTTGAATGTGCAGACTAGAACAGAACGATCACTGACTACATTCTAGACGCATATGTGCCTCTGTCGATGCAGTCTAAGATCAAACTTTGTTGCTTCCTACTTAGTCAAATAATAACCCTGGAGGTTTTTTTGTTTTGCTTTTTTTTTTTTTTTTTAAGAGAGATTTTTGCTACAGAATGCATGTGCTCACCAAAGACAGAGAGAGACAACGAGGCAGAAAGCAAGAAATTATCCCCCAAGGAGGTGGCCACACCACAATCCCTTCTCTTCCATTCTCCTGTCAGGATTTTAAGCCATCAGGTCTGGGACTCAAACTGTGGTCGACTATGTGACAAGTCCAGCAACATAACCATTACTCCATCTGCTGTTATCAGCCCTGGAGCTTTATAACCAACAGTGTGCTAACCATCTGCAAGAATTTTGACAGATATATCAAACTACTTTCTAAACTTAAATCACTTTATTCTACTCTAACCCCTTCATCGCATCTCAGCGGCATTTTTTACTACTTCGACACATAGGCTAACATCCTCGCGTCAGCTTTAAAGCCCCTGTTACATCTTCTAAATCTCTTTGTTGACCAAGTCCTGAAGGCCCAAAGGCAAACATTTTATCACATTCTCATCTTCTGTCATCTTCCCAGAGGTGCTGGTCTAGGCCTCATCTTCTCTCCCCTAGAGAGCCGGAATAGTGTCCCTGTTTCCATCACCTCCCGCCGCCTAGACCCGCTGCTGCTGGCACACAGCTCCTTTCTAGCCCCGTCATTCCATGTTTTCCTCTCAGAACATTGTGCCACGATGCTTTGGTTATTAATTTTCTTACTGCGGTGTCCTTCTTTATTTACATTGTCTTTTAACTTTCTGAGCCTTTCTCTGCTTGTCAAAATTCTATCTTTGAATCATCTGAGAAAATGTCACAACATCTAGGAGATTTGTGCCACACCCTGATTTGGCTACCTAAAATTAATCTTGAGTCCCTGAATCCCCCTAGCATTTCGTTTCTCTCTTGAGATATAATAATCACAGAAACTTATATGAATATCTTCTCCCTTCATCTAGTTCTAGGCTTCTTGAGACTTGCCTACGTTTTATTTAATTTGACCATTCCCCCTTCCAGAGCAAGGCATCAATTACAAGGTGTATTAATTAAGAATGAGGAAGCAGGAAATAAGAGACAAAACTGATGAGTAGCTAAGCCTAAAAAAATAACCTTGGAAATCTAAGGCAAGCACTTGGAAATGCAGGCCTTCTCCGGCCATGCTTACCAATGCACTGAAAGATTTCTCTCTGTCCTCGGTTTCTGCCTGTCTCTAACTTAAATTTTCAGATTGTACCCTCTGAGCTCTATTCTCAAGAACACAACCTCCCTCTTGTTTCCCTGAAATCTATCCACACTAGAACTCTCTCAGAGCTACTGGTCAGAGGTTAGCACACCAAGTGTCAAAGTTGATTTTGCTTTTAATTAGCAGCTTCACTGAGTAACTACTCAGGGATCCTACGCCATAAATCCACATTCTCTTAGAAATATTCTCAGTGGCAATAGCAAGACAAGCTTTTCCAAGCACAGTTGTCACTCCCCCGAAGTCTTAATAAATATTTTAGATATTAAGTCATTGCACTGCCCTGTGGTTCAGTGAAACAAACTTAGCATGTGCATGGATTCTTTGCTGGTACTTTTAAGCACTGTGTAAAGGTCTCTCTATCACAAAACTAGAAGTGATTTTTAGATAACATGGACTTAGGAAGAGCTGCATTTAAAAGGAAAAATTTGTAATACATTTTTTTTTATCAGTGTGATTGAATCATGGTATCACCTACAAGGATTTTTAATTACTTACCATAATCTATTTCAGGTCAAGAAAAGTGCTTCACATTTTTTCCTTCCTGGAATTAACATTTATTTAATGGAATTCTACCTCATGAAACCCCACTTGCATTACTCAGATGTTCAGTCAATGAAATTACTGAATTAATGGGAAAAATTACCTTAAGATTAGGTCACATGAACTCGCCAAACTGGAAGTGGCTACATAATACAGCAGAGTTACATAATAATGTCTTGAATGAAGTATAGTACTTTAAGATATAATGAGTTTTCAACGAATCTTACTTTCTGACCCAGCCTTCTTGCTTTTCACTTGACTTTCCTTCTCATCTCATTGGTACCTCCCCTGCACCCCGAAGTATGGACTTTTCCTCCTGAACACCAGGCTATGATTACACAGGCAGTTGTTTCCTGCTCTCCCTCCAGGAATAAAAGGGGAACATACACATAAAACACACGCACTGACACAAAAACATCATCTTTTCAAAATAATAAACTTTGGAGACAGTGCGAATGTCTAAAGATTTTCTCTTTTTTTTTTTTTTAATATGTCTTTTAACTAAATCCATCATTCATATAAATACCAGGTCTTTAAAAAGTTTATGGAAAATGAATATTATGAAAAACTATGGGGACCAGCAGATGGTGTAGTGGTTAAGGCACTAGACTACCACATGGCCAATATGGTTCATGTCCTGGACCCGACAATTTGAAAATCTCAGGAGGAGAATGAATTGTGGTGAGGCCATTAGCCCAGGGGTGGGGGAGGAGGGGGGAGAGATGATTTCTTACTTTCCCTCTCATCGTTTCTGTCTCTCTCCTTTCCTGTGAGCACATGTACCCTATGGCAAAAACCTTAAAAAAAAAAAAAAAAGAAAGAAAGAAAGAAAAAAAAACTATAACTGTGCATGAATTTCATTTTTTTTGCATCAAAATAAACTAATACTTTAATTACATTTTCCATGAACTTAAGTCTCCTTGTGTAGGTGGGTAATTAGACATTAAATTTACTGAGACTAATTTAATTTAAATTGCTTTTTCAACAGTGAAAATTGAGATTACTGGACATGAGCTGATGAAGAAAACATGGGCTCTAATAACCTGAGTTGAAATTGCCAATATTATTTACTCATAAACTAGCATAGATACAACAATCAGGATAGTTTATCCCTGACTACCAGAAGAGAAAAAAACAGCAAAGTTTTCATATTATTTTGCTTTGTTTTTCATGACAGATTTTAACACTTGACTTCTAAATATGTTTTAAATTTTGGGCAAAAAAATTACATAAGTATTCTAAAAGTCATATAAAATAACGCTGTGAAATCTTCGCTGTACAAGACAAATTGATACTTCTTCCTTCTTAATTCATCTATTTAAAAATACTACTATAGTACTACTACTAATAATAATAATAATAAAAAGAGGAGAAAATCATTTGTCAAGTTCACAAACACACAGCGTGTAAGAAAAATGCTAATATTCCCACTCACACTGGAGCATTTAATACTCCAACTTATATTAGAGTATTCAACACTCCAATTCACAATACAGCATTCAGTTAGTCATACAGTTTGTAAATTATATGTTATTGCTTTATAGCATGTCTATGCCTTAGTACCCTCATAAAAGATAGTAGTTGTTTCCTTTTTTTTATACAGTGAATCTTGATCAATCTAAACTCATAAGTCACAGGTAATATATCGCATGGAAGTGCTGAGTAAAAATAAATTGAGAAAGAAATAGGTTCAAACCTCAAATTAGCACACCTGGTTACTTATTAACAGCCCAGTCAAAGGTTTAATGACGAGCAGGTTAAATTTAGTGGCTGGCATGAGGGTTAAGCTTACCTTCGAGTTAATTCATTCGTAATGTCAATGTTTTCCATTTCCATTTCCAAAATTAACTGTATATTCACAACCTATTGCTGCAAAGGATTTGAAGTCTACCTTGATTTTATAATTGGTATGAAATCTTTCTAATTAGGGTAAATCGAACTGCTAGATTTAGAAATCATCCTAGTGCCTTTAACAAGCTGAAGTTCAAGCTAGTTTTCTTTCTCCAAAATCAAATGATTTTTATTTTTTATCCAAACAGAGTATTCAAGATTTTGTGTCAACGTACTACATTACACACAGATTACTATCAAAGGTAGAAGGAGAAAAATTTAACATGTTGCTATTGCATAGGAAATGGACGTAACTGCCTCCGTTTGCTCATCTTCTACACCAACATCTTCTACACCAACATCTTCTACACCAACATCTTCTGCACCAACATCTTCTGCACCAACATCTTCTACACCAACATCTTCTACACCAACATCTTCTGCACCAACATCTTCTGCACCAACATCTTCTGCACCAACATCTTCTGCACCAACATCTTCTACACCAACATCTTCTACACCAACATCTTCTGCTACCAACATCTTCTACACCTACATCTTCTGCACCTACATCTTCTGCACCAACATCTTCTGCACCAACATCTTCTGCACCAACATCTTCTGCACCAACATCTTCTACACCTACATCTTCTACACCAACATCTTCTGCACCAACATCTTCTGCACCAACATCTTCTGCACCAACATCTTCTGCACCAACATCTTCTGCACCAACATCTTCTACACCAACATCTTCTACACCTACCCTAAGCTATACTGGAACGGTCACCCGGGCGGCCTTTACGTGAGGTGGGCAGGAAGGTGCAGTAAGAAGCACGTAGACATTCTCCTCACTTTAATTCAGGGGAACTGGAGCTTGGAGCAGGCTCACACAGAAGGTTGAGCCTCCACGATCTGCTCTGCTGTGTGGTAGAGGTTGTTAAACCCTCACCAGCAGGGCTGCTTCCTGTGTTTCCTCCCCTTCTCTCTGGGTCTTTGCTTTGAAGCTTGCTTGAGCTTTAGAGCTACCAGTGCCTAAATTTTTATATAAGTTAGCCTTAAATAGCGAAGAGCCTATGTTTTCTTCATCAGCTCATGTCCAGTAATCTTAACTTTCTTTGTTGAAGAAGTAATTTAAATTAAATTAGCCTCAGTAAACATAATGTCCAATGACCTACCTACACAAGGAGATTTAAGTTCATGGAAAATGGAATTAAAATATGAGTTTATTTTGGTGTGAAATTTTTGCTAATTTTCATATAAGTTAGCCTTAAAAGTCCTTTTTCATTATCCTATGTTATTAGTTATAAGTGGTAAGTTTAGAATGAACAGTTCTCACCAGATAAAAGCAAAATAGTAAGTCAAAGATGCTTATATAAGAGGAGTTCCAAAAGTTATGGAATATAGAATTAAAGTATGAATTTATTTTGGGACAAAAATTGTTTGAAATCCACACATAGCTTGTTTTTGTTTGTTTATTTGTTTGTTTTTGCTATAGGGCGCGTGTGCTCGCCAGACAGACAGACAGACAGAAAGCAAGAAATCACCCCCTGGGGGATGGCCATGCCACAATCCCTTCTCCTCCATTCGCCTCGGGATCTTGGGCATGCACGCACACGTGCCCGGCGTGAGTTTAAGCCACCGGGTCCGGGACTCGAACCATGGTTGACTACATGGGAATCCAGAGACATAGCCATTACGCTAACTGCTGGTCCCTAGCTTGTTTTTTTTTTTAATAACACATATTTTCCATGAACTTTTTGAAGACCCAACAGATGTGAACTTCTATGAAAAGGGGCCATGTTTAATTAATCTTACAGCCAAAATCATATCAGAATCTAGCAAAGTAGGTGTTAAAAAATGTTTATGAATGAATGCATGTTCACTGGTAAAGGAAGTTAGTCTGGAAACATAACATAGGAAACACATAGATAGTATCTTCAACATCGATAAGGACTCATTAGTTAAGACAAACACTGGCGAAGAATTAAAATCCCTTGAAGCACTTATGACCTTTCTTGTATTTACTTTAATTATTTAACTCTAGTATAGTATCTAACACTTGCACAATGATTGCCAATACATGAAGCACTATTATAGTCCTAATTTTATTTAATTCATCAATATTTTTAATTGCCTTCAATTTTATAAATAATGATACTAAGATTCAGACAGGTTAACGTTAAGTTCCTGGTTACTTGAATTTAAAACCTGGGACCCGTCTATAAAATAACACTTTCCGGGGCCATCCCTGTAGTGTAGAGGTTCAGTACAATGAATTGAGAACTGGACCCCACAGACCGTTCAAAGCTGCTCAGGCAGCTTTAAAAACACGGGGTGCTTGTGGGTGCACGCCGCAAATCCCCACGGGATGAAGAAAAAAGGGCTGCAGTATAACCATGCTCCATTCTCCACTGGAGGGCGCTCTCTCTCTCTCTCTCTCTCTCTCTCTCTCTCTCATGAACACATGTGCCCTGTGGCAATTAAAGAAGAAAAACATTTTTTTAAATGACATTTTTCTGCCTTTAAAGTGACTTTCTTTCAAGGGCATTTTTATCATACATTTCTCACATTGCATAAATTATATACTGCCACTTTTTATATAGCAGACTTTTAAATATTTGTGAACTTTGATTAATTGAATCTTGAAAAAGTAGAAGAGTTGTGGGAAATAGGAAGGAGACATTAGGTGGTTTTCCTAAAGTCCAAATTGACCCATAACATCTCAAGATTAGGGAACTTTGTTTATAATGCACCAAAAAACAAGCCCCCACCTTTCACTAAGACTAGAAGTAAATAAAGAAAGTGCCGTAAATTTTCCCAAAAGAGTTTCCACTGGATTTAACTCACTATGCCATTGGGAAGACCTGCAATAATTGAAGAAATGAAATAAACACTTACCTGCTCATTTAATTTATGTCATAATTTCCCTTGGGTCACATCTGCTTTATGGTAATGCCATGGCTCTTGAGTTATAACCTGTGTGTTTCAGGAGCCAATCAGCACTACTGTGAAAAGCCTGTGACCCGATACAAGGGAGCAAATATTTGCTTTATGAGCCACATTCATTGTCTATAATAAAATTGTATTTATTGACACAAGTTGTATTTTTTTCTTTAAATATCACATACAAAGTTTAGAAAATTGAGACAAGTTTTAGACATTACTTATTCTAGAACTCCAAGAATAAAATATGTACAGAATTTCATTTAAATGCCTGCACATCTAGTAAAAAGTAAAGGAAAAAATCAAATACATTCATATTTGCAACGGGATTTTTATTTCTATCACAGCTCATCGCTTCTCTCATGGAACTTCCCATTCATTATAAATTCTAGGCTTGTTGATTCTGAGTTACTGCAGTTTTACTACATTTGATAACTATTCCCACCATGATTATGAAATTTTATACTTTTTAGGTAGTTTAATATCAAAGGTCTTACAGATTTTCTAAACTAAACTATACTTTTGAAACTCAGTTTGTCAAAAGTCATAGAATTTAGAAAGCAAAAACTAGCTTATAAAAACCTCTAAATCATGTGAAATATCACAGATACAGAACTCATTAAGGTAATTCGAGTCTTACCTTTTAAATTTGAGATAGGATATAACTCTAACCTCACGTGGTTTTAAAATTAAGCTTAATTAATTTTATTATGATGAGAAATTTCAATTAATACCCTGAAGGATTTTCATCCACTGCCATCTTTTCTTTCAATTCCACTTATCTCAGGAAAACTAAAGTTCTGTAACTCTGGCTAATGGCATAAGCAATCCAACAGAACCGAGGACTTCTCACGTACAAACTTCTTATAGTAAGGTCTTCGCAACCTATCCAATGGTTTTGGGCTTCCAGAAAGAACTGTGCCAGTCAGGAAGCCCAGACATGGCAGCAATTTGCTGTGAGCACCCCGGCAGCCTGAATCTTGCATCTGATCCTTCTTCAACCTTTCTAGTTAAGCCACAGTAGTCTCTGCAGTCTTCACCACATACAGTCATTGCTATTAAGCATTTCCTTTCCTGGTTGTTTTTGCATTAAGAAAAATTAATATAGGGGCTGTCAGGTGGTGTGGTGGTTAAGGGCGCTGGACTCTCACATGGCCGACTGCAGTTTGAGTCCTGGATCTGGTAGCTTGCCTTCTCACTTTCTCTCTCTCTCTCACTCTGTCCCTCTCTGGTCAAATTAAAAATAAATAAATAATGATTCTTTAAAAAAATGAAGATTCGCAGGCAAATAAATAAGAAAAATGTACCAGAAAAGCAGTAGAAACATGAACGAAGATTTGAACAAGCCAATCTCAAAGACGAGAAAAAAAATAAGCCTATAGAAATGTAATCAGCCTTATTATACTACTACTAAAGATATAAAAGTTTGAAAAATATTATTTTTACCTACCTAGTTAGCAAAGATTTTTGAAAGATGCTTTATTCTGGTGAGCACTACATATTATAAACATTAAGGAAAAACAGAAGAGCAGATGTGTGTACAAAATCTAGGCATAAGAATGTACAACACGGGGTAAGCAGGCAGTGAGGTTGTTAAGGTGCTAAACTCCTACACAGCTAGCCACGGGTTTGAATCCCGGACCCGGTGGTTTGAAAATCACACCAGTTACGTGAGAATGCATGCTCAAAATCCTGAGAGAAAGGATGTGGCATGGACATTCATCCCAGAGAGTAATTTCTCACACTTTCTCTCTTTCTATCTCTCTCTGGTGAATGCATGTATTCTATGGCAAGAAAAAAAAATAAAAAAGAACGTACATATCAGGAAAATGCTGGAAATAACACAGAAGTCCAAAAATAAAATAATGGCTAGATAAATTAAAACACCACAAGATGAATTATTTTGCAGTCACTAAATTGTATTAAAAATATCATTTTAATTTCTTGAGAACAGCAGTAAAGTAATATTAGCATTTTTAAAAACAAATGGGAACTTACACAATATCGCGCTAATTCCTTTTTAAACAATTAATTATTTAATTTTACCTATTATTGTTATTATTATTATTTAATTTACTATAGGGCACATGTGTTCACCAGAGACAGAGAGAGAAAGAGAAAGTGAAAAAGCAAGCTGCCAGATCTGGAACTCGAATTGTGGTCAGCCATGCAGGAGTCTAGCACCTGAACTGCCATGCCACCTGCTGCCCCATAATCCTAATTCTTTAAACAATGGCACAGTTTTTTTTTGTATAAGAAATTAACTGAGTGGTAAATTACTCTATTTTCAATAGCGATTCTTTAGATATTAAGATAATTAAAAGTATTCACTACATGTTAGGCACTATGTTGAATATTTATATACACTGCATTACATTTGTGCTTGTAACCACCTTTTACTTCTGTTTATATCTGAGGAAACTGAGGCTCAGGGCAGGTAAATTGTGTGCCCACAGCAACAAAGATTAAACGGAGGTGCCAGGACACAGACTAAGGTCAGTCTGACCCTAAGTTTGTGTTCCCCACATCCATGCCTGCCCACAGGTAATTTTAATTTTCTGTGTCATACATTTTTTTTCTGTGCTTTAGGAGATCAAAAATAAGAATTTTTAAAAATAATTTCAAAGCAAATCAGCAATATACATGTTATATTAAAAACACACAAAGTGGTGACAATTTAAAAAATTGCATCCTCCCAAGATATCGGACGATAAATACGACTTTTAGGATCTCAAACTACTGTACTTGGTAAAGAGCATGAACGTGCCTTTAAAAATGGAATTCCAATTTTAGAAGACTTTTGTGAACCATGCCAACTCGGCAAAATTTATTCATTAAGAAATATTTAACACCTGCCTTTTGCCAGATATTGTGCTAGGTGCTGGCACAATAGTGAGGATAACAGTGTAACTGAATTTCTATGGAAGTCAAGAAAGTGTCTTTTGGGATCAGTGGAGATGGGGAGAGACAGGGAAGGTGGGTGTATGTGCCAATCTAACACTGAAAGACTTTGCTACCTATACCTATAAGAAAGGATTTTTTTTTAAGGCTCTCCATTAAAACATATTTCTAAGAACTCAGGACACCCCTGGAAATGTCATACAATTTTAAGACTCTGCAACACATTCACACGTATACTCTAACTACAGCAATAGTGAAATCAAATGCTTGTAACATCATGAAGCCTTATTCTCACCACTGCGTGCAAGGTGGCCCTTGCCTTGTTCTTCCACACAGGGCAGTATCTTCACTGATAAGTGAGCAGATCTGGACTATCAGAAACAGGACTCTCAGTAGAAAGTGGTGAATGGAGTACTCTCTCTCCTAGTTCCACACCTCACCATTCATAAACGCCTCCTACTTTTCCAGAAAGGCTCATGTATTTCAGCAAATGGACTTCTTTTTTCAAAGTTTCTTTCTTTTTTTTTTTCATTCATAAGAGAAGACAGAGAGCCCCACCACGCCGTGACCCTCCCCACAGCCTCCCAGGCAGCCAGGATCTCAGTGCACGGCCAGGGCAGGGCAGGGGTGGAGGGGGCAAAGTCTGTTCCCACTGACCTTGCCTGGGCTCCAATCTCCCATCTGGTTCCAGTATAGCATAGCAGTGCCTAACCGGCCATACCAGCATGGCTAGGCCTCCGCAAATGGACGTCAGATACAAAGGTCATTATCTCTACAGCTGTAGAGGTAAATTCTTACTGTTTATGAGTTAACAGGACTATTTTTTTTTCAATTTAGATTTAGATCATTCACTTTTACTTGGCTGTTATAATAAGCTCAAATGAGTAAGACTATATTTCTCTTTTTTTCAAAGTCCCTCACACTAGTGATGGGAAACATTAAGAAGCTTATTTACTTACTGAGCAAAACTACTTCAAGTGTGGAGGAATAATAATGGACTCAGACCTTCAACATTATGAGTTCAAATGAAGTAGGAAGAGCCCTAAAACCAAAGAGATACCTATTTGAAAAGGAAAAGGTATTTGCTTTAAAATTGGACAGGGACAGTAAATTAATTCTCTTTGTCAGTTCTTTTCCATGGGGACTAAATACCAAGGCTTGGTTGAGGAACCAAAGCAAGATAATAATAATAATAAAAGTAATAAAGGCTGACATCAACATAAGCGACATCTTGTTTTTCTCTAAACCAGGTGGTTATCTTAACCGCTTAGACTACAACTTCAGGACTGAGGATGAGTGCCCATAACTCTGAGCTCAGGTACTGTTGCAATGGAGACTCACGTTATCTAATAAATACTACTACCCAGTCTTTTTTGCAATAATCAACCCTTGTTTTCTCATTTCTAAAATCTACAAATCACTCTCCCATGGTTGCTGTAGCTTTTAAAATCATGAAAACAGTGAATAAACCTACCCTCCCATGTGTAATTACTGTTTTAGTTCATGCTAACAGAAGAAACAGTTTAATAATGGTAACTTAACTGGAGGAGGTCAAACTTCTCATTCATTTGAATTAATGGGGACAAATGACTTTTTCATTAGATATTAATGTTACAAGGTACATCTCGTGGGTAAAAGACTGTAGAAACATACAATGTACTTAAAGTGCCTCACAGTTTTCAGTATTACTTAGTACACGGCCGGCAGCTATGAATCCAGAGCTACCTTATTTTCCACTATCAAAGTAAAAATTATTTCTCGCTTCTCTAACTAAACGATTTTCGGAAGGACTCATCACCCGGAAAATCATGATGTATGAACGCCGGAAATGCAGATGGCATTCAGTCTCGGAGATGTTTATTCTAGATGAGAAGCAAACTAAAATTTTTCTTTATTATTTGTGATAGCTATCCTAGGACGGAAAGAATCTTGCTGCAAAACGATGAAGAAAGAAACAAAGATAAAGCTTGCAAAGTTGTCCAGGCAAACCTTCCCGCGATTCTCTAAAAGAAGGAAGCGTTTACCTAAGGGTCAGCGGGGTTGGGGAATGCCGAGAGCAGGTCCGTGTCCCCGCGCCCCGGACTCCCCAGGTGAGGGCAGGGCGGGTCCCGCGGGCGGCGCGTTCGGGCCGCGACCTCTCGTCGGCGTCCGCGAGCCCAGGGCTCCCAGCTGGCGCGGGCTGTCCGGGACGCTGCCAGCAGCCCCGTGTTGGCGGGGAACAGCTCCCCGCTCGAGGCTTGCAAAGCCAGCCCTGTCCCTCCGCCACCTCACGCCCTCCGACATTTTCCAGAGGCGGAGAGGTGGGGAGAAGGGGAGAAGACGGCCGCGTCTGCACCCAGCACTGCCGCAGCACGAGGGAGCGGCGGAGGCGGGCTGCGAGGACGCGCGATCCAACCGACTCCACCGGGGACCAAAGGGACCACCTCACCACGGCCAGCGGGTCTCAGGTCACCCCCAGGCGGCGGCGGGTCTGGGGGCGTTCCGCGTGCCGCCCCTCCGCGCTGCGAGACCCGCCCGGTGCACGCACGCCGGGACTCCCTGTGCCCTGCGGGAGGGCGAGCACGGAACAAAAGAGACCCCGAGCCCTAGCGCAGTTACCGCGGGGGCAGGTCCCCGTTCTGGCAGTCCCTTTCGCCTACACCTCCCCGTGAACAGGGCATTCCCCAAAGGTAAGGCAAGAGGAGGAAGACACCGCGCGGTGATCGGCCGAGCACGCCGTGAACCCCACACTCGGCTCTCTACCAGCCACCCGCAGCCCCGCGCCCCCGCGGGGTCTCCCGCACCGCGTCCGCCCTGCCCGTCCCCGCAGACGCCCCCTCTCCGCGGGAACCCCGGGGACCCGACGAGCTGCCCGCAGCGGGCAGGACACTCGCCGGCCCTCCGCAGCAGCAGGGGCTGGGCCACCGGACCGAGCCCAGGCAGCGACGCGGGATCCAACTTCCCAAAGCCGCGGCGCGGCCCCTCTCCCGCCCGCGGCCGCGGGCAGCGCCAAGACCCCGGCTGGAGCAGCCTCCCCGCCAGGGCACTGGCAGTCGCACTCTCCGCCCCCTCTTCCCTCCGCCTGCCCCCACACCTTGAAAACATCCATCCCTCGGTGCAAAGCAGACATTTTGATGTCATTTACTTAGCGCCGCTTGGATCTAGAGGCAGCGTCTTACCCAGTCGCCTGGAGGTGTGGGAAGCGCGCCAGCGGGTCCGGGGCCGCGGGGCTGGGCTGCTCGGTCCTCTAGCGGAGCGGCTCTGCTGCCATCCGCCCAACTTCAGCACCCAGCGGGCGAGGAGAGAGCGAGCGAGGCGAGGATGGAGGGGAGGGGCGACGGGGAGGAGGCAGAGCTGGGAGGGGAGGGAGCGGGAGCCGCTCGGCAGCGCGCATGCGCCCAGCGGCGGAGCAGCCCCTCGCCCCGCGCGGCCGGAGGTGCAGCTTCTTCCCGGGCGCGCGGCCGCGTGAGTCACGGCCCCGCCCCTCCCGCGGCGGCCCCCAGCCCGGCCCCCGCCGCCGAGCTCCGGCCTGCGCCCCCTGCGCGGGCTGATCCGGCCCAGGCCCGGGCTTCCTTCCGAGCCGCTGTCCGGGGTTCGAAGGAGACCCGGAGACGCGAGAGCCTTCCTTGACGGGAGAGGCTGTCGCGGGGTCCGCCCACCTCACCTTCACCGCAGCCCGGTCCTGCGATCCTGGTCTTCAGGAGGAGGCTTGCAACCAGAGCGGCCTTTAAGGCGCTGCCGCGCTCCTGCGCGCTTCCCAGCCTTGGCTTCCATGCGTTGGGGGTTCAAGAGAAAGTTAAGGCAAGTTTTGCTTATCCAAGTCCTCGTCTGTGGAGAGCGGTTGTTACTGACTTCCTCACTCAGAGACAAAAGCGTGTTCCCAAGGAGTTTTTGCAGATGCCCTCTGGCCTCGGGCATGGGTGCCCTTTCGGGCATCTGGACCCCTGGAGCTGGAGTTCTGAGTGAGAGAGGCCGATGAGAGGCAGGGGCCCTGCACTGTAAACAGGTGTTGATCTTGGCCTAGAGCATCCTTAGGGTACGGCTTGGTAGCTCTCAGGTCGGGTCGTTGTTCTGCTCCCAAGTGGAGCTCAGCCTGCAGTGAGGAAGCTTCAGATACTGACAGCATCCTAGAAAGCACGAGATTGCGCCTCCCAGGATGAGACTGAAGTGCTTTTGAGGGCCATGTGGGGAAGCGGCTGTCTTTCTCCTCAGACACCACATCTGTGGAAGAGTATCCTGCAGGAATGGTTACACTTTTATCTTATAGCTGATTAAAAGTGGTTACTTGTAATTAGAAATCATTTCCCGTTGCTGTGTGCCATGTATGCACACATGGCTATCATTTTGCAGCCTCCTGGATACCCTGGTGCCTGTCTCCCTCCCCATGCACACACCTGGACCTAACTAGCTACATGGTTGGAGAACTAGTGCTCTTCTAAGTGTATTCATTTTTACTGAGTTTTACCGAAGTACTTATTTTAGCCTGTTCAGGGTGCTGTGACAGAATTCCGTAGACTTCCGTATTATACAGAAACTCATTTCCCACAGTTCTGGCTGGAGGGAAGTCATAGATCAAAGCAAGGCGGACTCAGTGTCTGGTGAGGGCCTGTCCTAGGCTCAGGGAGGGCTTTTTGCTGTATCCTCACTTGCTGGAGGGACCTCTATAGAATCTGTTTTGTAAGGGCACTAATGCCATTCATTATGGCCTCAGAACCTTCTAAAGGCCCCACTTCTGCTTTTCCTTCTTTCTTTAAATGTCTGTTCCTCCATGAGAGACAGACAGGCATGCCACCGTCCACCCTCCAGTTCCAGCCAGCCAGGACCATGGGCACGAGGACTCAGGGTGTGCATAGGACAGTGCCAGGACCGGGATCAGAACCTTCTCACGTGGGCCCGACTGTGCCATTGCTCTGCCACAGTCTGCTCCCAAGGTCCTATCCTGAATACATTGGGGATATGGCTTTTTTTTTTTTTTTTTTTTTTTTTTTTTTTTGAGAGGTTTTTGCTATAGGGCGTGTGTACTCGCCACAAAGACAGAGAGAGACAGAGAGATAGAAAGTGAGAAATCACCCCCCAGGGGGGATGGCCACACCGCAGTCCCTTCTCCTCCATTTTCCTCTCGGGATCTTGGGCACACACGCACACGCGCCCGGCATGAGTTTAAGCTACCAGTTCCGGGACTTGAACCGCGGTTGGCTGCATGAGAGTTCAGTGACATAGCCATTACGCTAACTGCTGATCCTGGGATTTTAACAGGAATTTTGAGAAGATGTAAGTAAGCACTGCAATATTGTTCCACGATGAATTACAAAAAAAAAAAAAAAAAAAAGTCCTCCACCAAAAATGGTTTGAGCATCACTGGATCTTAAATAACTCCCAGATTTACATGTTCAGTCCTGGTCTTTCACAAAGCTCTCAACTACCTTTACCTCACCACTTGAAGAATAACTAAAATAGTTAATATTTATTGAACAATTGCTAAGTGCTAGTTCCTGATCTATTTCATGTGTTTCTTATTCTCGCTTTACAACAATCCAACAAGGTAAATACTATTGTTACTGTGTTTAACAGGCATCTGAGAAGCAGAATTCCAACTCTCCACCCCCTGCAAACCTGTTCCCTTTCAAATTGTTCTACCCAGTTAATCCAAAAATTTAGAAGTCATTCTTGTTTTGTTTCTTTCATCCCCACGTCCAATTAATTAGCAAGTCATGATTTTCCTCCTCCAAAATACATGTTAATTCATTTGTTCTGTTCCCTCTTGATTGCTATAAACTTTATTTAAGCCACTAATCTCTCACCTGAACTACTACAAAATTTTCCTATTTTGTCTCCTTATTTTTATTCCCCACAACCCCAAAACAATATACTCTCTAAACAGCTGCTGAGCGATCACTTAAGCACATAGCCATACCTTGTCATTCTCTTGCTTAAAACTGTCAGGGAATTTTCATTGCACTTTAAGTATAATCTGTAATTCTGACCATAGTCTAGAAGATTCTCTGTAATATAGTCCCAACCAGGTTCTTTTATTCCATGTTCCCATAGACCGTGGCTATATGCAGTCCAGCCACATAGGCCTGCTTCTCTTGCTTTCCTGAATAAATCGAGCTTATCGTATTGCTTTCTGTCTCAGATGCTCTGCCTTCAGGACTTTGCATGGCAGGCTCCTTAGTATCAGAAGGTGTCGGCTCAAATATCATTTCCTCAGAAAGGCCTGGTAGGACCACCCTATCTAATCTGACCCCATGGATTATTTGCTAGATCCTCCTGTTTCACTCTCTTTAAAACACTCCTCACTATCTGACTCAGCTTGGATCTAGTTTTCCACTGTTGTGTCCCTACCCAGTGATCAAATAAAGTTTCTCAAGTTTTGCCTTTGCTTTTCACTGTTCTATCTCTAGTGTTCAGAACAAGATTTGGCATGGAAGATATGGTGAATGTTTAGTGAATGAATGAATAAAAAAAAAACTTAGGAAATAAAAAAAAAAAACTTAGGAAAAGTGCTCTTTACTTTTTTTGTGTGTGATTCTTCTTCTTGGATCTTAATCGCTGCCTTTAAGAATCTATTCTTCAACAGTACACAGATAGGCCACATCATTCCCTGTGCCCAGCCTACCAAAGTTGGCTCCACATAATGGCACACATTTAAACTAGGTGCCAGGGTCAGGGGCTCCTGAAACCATCTTTTTTTTTTTTTTTTTTTTTTTTTTTAATAGTTTTTTTTTAATAGGTTTCTGCGCTTGCCAGAGATACAGAGACAATGAGACAGAAAGTAAAAAATCACCCCCTGGGAGGCTGGCCATGCCATAATCCCTTCTCCTCGATTCTTCTCCCAGGATCTTGGGCACACACGCACATGTGCCTGGCATGAGTTTCAAGCCACTGGGTCCAGAACTCAAAACATAGTCAGCCATGTAGGAGTCCAGCAACATAACCACTATGCCATCTGCTGGTCCCTCCTGAAACCATCTTTAAAATGAGCAGACTCTAGGGACCAGCAGTTGGTGTAATGGCTATGTCACTGGACTCCCATGTAATCTACCACGTTTGAGTCCTGTATCCAGTGGCTTAAACTCTCGCTGGGTGTGTGCGCATGTGTGCCCAAGATCCGGAGAGGAGAATGGAGGAGAAGGGATTGTGGTGTGGCCATTCCCCCCACCCCGGGGGGTGATTTCTCACTTTCTGTCTCTCTGTCTCTCTCTGTCTTTCTGGCGAGCACACGTGCCCTGTAGCAAAAACCTCTCTAAATAAATAAATAAGTAAATAAAAATGAGCATACTCTATAAAAGGGGGACCCTTACTTCTGTGAATGTCTCTAACTTGAAATAATAACTGTTTGGGAAATACTGACTGGCTATTCTGTCATTCATTGCTTGTTAAAGTCAAAGTAACTCCTTGGTGATTTTTTTCTTGGTTGTGATTTTTTCTGTGTAATCCCTTATGTGTTAACCGGAACCTTCAATGATAGTGTTTTAGAAATGGAACATGTTGCCTGCTGTTTGAGAATTGACTAGAACTAAGCACAACTTGAATGACTTTCACCTTGGAGTATTTGATCATTGGCAGCCTCTGTGTGTATCGCTTGGTCTTAGGAAATATCTGCTATCTGCAGTATCATGGACATCAAGTGATGAATAGGTCAATAAATAAATTCAAACTATTAATATCTACCATATGCCTGGCATTATGTGTTCAAGGTTTTTTGCAAAACATGTAAATATCATATAGAATTAATTTATGTGCCTCAGAAATGGGTTTTGGTTCATTTCGGCAATGAGGATATTTTCTCCACTTGTTATACAGAATTTCAGAGCTCATTGGGCTAATCATCGTTAAACAGCTGTGTGGCAACGATGAAGTGCAGCATTTGGCCATGAGCATTTCCATGCTGGAATGAATGTGTTTTCCAGTAGAGAGACTCTGGATACAGCAGCAGTTTCTGTATAATGCACCCATAGTAGGGCAGACAGATTTGCAGATGAGATATTTGTAGACAGAAGATATTGGGAAAGGACAGAGTCTCAAAATATTCACAGTACATTTACTCATAATTAGGGGCATTTATCACTGTTAGGAGACCTGGACTGTACCTCATTGAGTTTGGTAGCCTTCAATAGTAATTCCAAGAAGAAACAATATATTGTAGCATCTTTAAATTTTGTCCTCTCTTTCCACATACTTTTTTACTTAACAGCAAATATTTTACCTTTGAAAAGCAGAGGGAAAAGAAAATCACTGGTTGAATCTAGTCCAACCCTGACTGGTTCAGTTTAGGTAAACTCTGAAGTGGAACCTGGAATGATAATTAGAATATGATTGCTTACACACAAAGTCTTTCTATACTTGTAGTAAATGAAACTTGTCAGGTTTCTTCAACTGGTTTCAAGTAAACCTTTGAGACAGGCTTTTCTCAAGGAACCCATTTCAATGAAAAAATACTTGTGTTTCTTTTTAAATATTTGAAGGAGATGAAAGGGGAGGAAAAGATTGTCTGCTTCTCAAGTATATTAAAAAAAACAGAGTTTCAAATTTTATCTGTATTTTATTTTAAATAAGTAATTAGTTATTAGTGTTATCTTAATTGTTTAACTTACCAGCATTGAATTGAAAGGCTTAGTGTTATTTTTCTAGAATAGCATTAGTGAATTTATACCTTGAGTTACTTGGGTGAGCTCATGGAAATAGAAGCACCTTTATATGATTATTATCAGCTACGCCCAGTTTTATATATCATAAATTACCACAATGGCTTGACAATGTGGAGTTGTTTTGTAGTCACCCTAAGTAGTTTAAAAGAGTACTCATTAGACGGATCCTGTATTTTCAAATTCAGTCTGATTCAACAGAGGTAGACTGGAAAAATAGCAAAATCCTTTACCTAGAGGAAGAGATGACATTCAGTTATTATAGTCAGAGTCTTAGTGAATGAAGGAAACTTTTAGAATTTAGTGGTCAGTGTTACATTATCTGGAGATTTATGAAAGTTCTTCGAGGATGGTCGGTGGGTTTCGAAAGAGATTTCTGCCTTAACAGAGCCTGCTTCCAGGGCTTGATGGACATAGGGACAGAGAGAGGCAGTGTTTTGATTTTGCAGTAGCTTTGGCATTTTTACTATGCTTTGGTTCGTGACAGAGCAAGTTCAGAGATGTGCAAAGTTAATGTAGATCCATGTGTGTGGAGAGGGCTAAAACGCTAAACATGGTCAGTATCTAGATGGGCCCTAATGACTAATTTGTGAGTTCCATCCTGGAATACACTGAAGTTGCACACCAGAGGATTTCTACCTACTTCGCAAAAGTTTTGTTAAAAACTTTCTGATTTCTTGATCTTTTTTTCCAAGAACTAGTTTCGCAGTGTAAATATGATAAAGTAGTATGTGAAAATTTCCTCCATGCTCTTATCGGTGACTATCAGTAGGTTTTACCCTGCACAATATGATTGCCTATTAAAGTTTCAGCCCTTTGGTCATTTACAGAGCTCGTAGGAAACATCTGTACTGGCATTGCATGGAGAAAAAATACAATGGAAAACATTGTCTCTGTCCTGAGGATTTATAATTCAGGTGAAATAGGCTTTATGTACTTGGTGTAACCAAAAGAAATCAGAAAGAACCCTTCAGATAATGTGGTATTATCTTTTCTTTCTAGGAGTTACACTAGAAAATGATGGGAAAGAAATTGTGTGTTTTATAACCAGAATTCTCAACTGCGCAACATAAAAATTACAAATGATCAAAGTGGCCTTTCTTTGCCTTGCATGGAGTTACTTTTGAATGGATTGGCAATAAGAATTCAAAGAAGGAGAGATTTAGAATATAACATTTAAATAGGTTACTTTTTATACTTTTGGTTGATAATCACTTAGAAAATATTTATTATTAAGCATCCTTAATATGTAAGGCATTATTAAGGCTCTGTGAAGTTTGCATAAATGAATCAAAACAAGAAATAAAGTGTAAGTAGCATTTAGTCTGGAGGGATCATAGTCAATGCCATGATGATGGGGATGACTATGACTTTTCTAGTGAGCTATAAGGAATAGAGACCATTTGGGTTTGAAGTCGCCATACAGAATAATGATGGCATGTTGGTTCACTGAGAATTATAGGATATGTATAGAAAAACTTGCTCAGGATAGCTCAGTATTTTCAGTTATATAAAGTTATAAAGTGTTAAATACAGATTGAGGCTACATTATGATGGGGGAGAAGGTTAAAATCCCAGGCATGGCAAATTTATTTTATTTTCACACCAGGCCTCATATTTTGAGGATAGACTGAGAGTGGAAGAATAGAAAGTGGGAAGTTGATTGGAAGATTATTGCAATTAACTAGGCAAGGAATGGTACTGGCAAAGACCAGAGTCACGGCAGTAAAAGGGTTAAAGAGTAGTTAGCCGCTGGGTATATTTTCAAGGTAGCATTTGTAGGATTTGCTAACTGTCTGGATGTGTGGTGTAGAAGAATTTGAGGAATCAAGGATGACTCCATTGATTGTGGTCTCATCACAGAAACTTTCCTTTAATAATGATATGTTTGGCTTCCTGCTTCCAGAGCCCTTCAATCCCCACAGCTGAGACCAATGAATTTCCATGAGCAGGCTTAACCAACCACCCCTGCAGGGCCCCCTCATACAAAGAGCAAGAGGGATTCCAGATAGAAAATGCAGAGAGGCCTGGATGCGCCGCCTGCTGGCTCAGCACCCCTCAGCTTCTCATGCTGCTGCCGCTCTGGCCTTGCCTCCCAGCTGCAGCCTCATGCTTGGTGTCCATGCCCAGGCCTCTGAACACCCACTCTCATCTGGTGTAGGAATGCTACTCTATTGTCCAGGCCCTTCAATGAAATGAGGCCCTGCTATAGTGCAACACTGCTGTCTGCGTTCAAAACCCTTGGGGTCAAATACCTGCCTACCTGGTTTTTATCTATTTTCTATTGTCAGATCCACTGACACCGACGGTAGTTGGCCCTCTGTGATGCTGACAACTTGCCATCTTGGCCTGAACTTTTGCCCATTTCCTACTATCACCATCCTGTAAAGCTCTGGGGCTCTTTCTATGTTTCCAGTTCTTACTGGTTCTTAAGTTAATTTGTTCACTATAAGGCTTCATGTATTTGCGTTTGTACTGCTGCATTCAAACTAACATTTACTTGTGCTAACTGTGGGTCATCTCTCTGTTGGAGGACTTTTGATAAGATGAATAAATAACTGTGGGCTCTTCTAAGATCTTGGAGTCTGTGAGGACATGGGCTAAGAGGAACATATATGTAAACAATATTTATAGTGATTCATGATAATTGCCCTCAATGTATAATCATCTTCTGAAAATGGAGACATTTTGCTGCTATTGAGAGAATAGGGTACAGTGCTTTATGGCTTGAGGTTGGAGTTAATCCAACTGAACCTGGAATTTTGGCTCTCCCACTCACTAGCTGAAGCTCATTGGCAGATTCATTTGCCTTGGCTTCTTCATCTTTGAAATGGAATAATTACTAGATGTCCTATATAGTTGCTAAGAAGATTAAATAAGACATGCATGTCAAGTGCTCTATCAATAGCTTTTGACACATACTAAAGAGCACCATAAGGGGCCACCAGATGGGGTGGTGTTGGGATAATGGACTCCCACATGATCAACCACAGTTCGAATCCTGGACCTGGTGGCTAGCTTTCCCATTTTCTCTCTCTTTAACTCTCTCTCTCTCTCTGATGAGTACATATGCCTTGTGGCAAATTAGAAGATAAAAATGATTATAACATTAAATAATTTTAAAACCCCACTATACATTCTAGCACATCTTCAAATTCTTCTTTGCTTCCTCATCTTCCTGCTCCTAATTGTCTTTCTAGGGGCCAAAGGACTCACTGGTATGAGGGAAACCTCTGATCCAGGGCCTGGATAGGAGTCCCCGACTCTTACAGTGCTCTGTTCCGATCTCAGTCACAACACTTTTCAATAATTGTCTATTTGACCTTCTCCCTCCTAAGATTTTTGCCTCCTGTGGGCAGGGCATTTGCCTGCTCACATCTGCAACCTGTGCATCTTGTACCTTGCCAGGTATAAAGAAGGAAGAAGGACCCAATAAACATTTTTTGAATAATAATGATACGAGAATGACAAGGAGATAGTGCCCGGTGAATTAAGTTTAAAGAACGATTTCTTCAGATGAAGAAGGAGGAAGACTGTTTCACGTGTTATGAGTAGTGTCAGCAGAGCAGAATGACGTGACACCTTTAATGTGTTCAAGGAGTCTCGCATCGTATTAAGAGTCTAGGATATATGTTTATGTGGTGCAAGAGGTTTCAAATTTGAAAAAAGGGCATTAGCCAGATGAAAAAGGCCTTTACACATGTGTTAACCAAAGAGTTTGGACCTCTTTCTGGGATTCGCGGTGTGGGAGGGTCTGCAGTGTGGCACTCAAGGCTTCTTACCATCTAGTCTTTACTTGCCTTTTCATGCTTTTCTCCCTGGAAAACAATTTCAACTCTAGCGACAACAGGAAGTTTCTACACTACACCTCTTCCACCCCTCTCACATCACGATGCTGCTGTCTCACGCTTTGTTTCTTTGCTTATGTTGTCCCCACCGCCTGGAATGGCTCCCTCTTCCCATCACCCTGCTCTCCTTGCTACCACACACACCAGCTCAGGAGACACACCTGCAGGAGTCTTTCTGGGTTCCATAACTCTGAGCCAGTCCTTAAAATTAAATTCTCATTCAATGAGTGCCCACTATGTGTAAATCATCCTGGTAGAAACTGTGTGTCTATAATGTGATTTAACCCTTACAACAGCCCTGGAACACAGGTACCATTATCCTTTTGTAAATTGAGCAAACTTACTTTAAAAAATTATTCTAAATTTTTGTCGATGATTCAACGAAAGGTTAGATCAATTATCTAAGGTTAAAGAGTGACTGAGCTATAGCACTTGATGTAAGAGCCACAGTCCCTACGACCTACAGTCTTTAACTTTCTTCTTCTTCTTTTTTTTTTTTTTTAGAGAGAGAGAGAGAGAGGATTTTTGCTACAGGGCGTATGCTCTTTCCAGAAGTACAGAAAGAGACAGAAAGTGAGAAATCATCCCCCAGACGAGATGACCACACTGTAATCCCTGCTCCTCCACGCTCCTTTCAGGATCTTGGGTACGCACACACATGCACCAGGCATGAGTTTTAAGTCACTGGGTCAGGACTTAGAGTCGACTATGTGGGAGTCTAGCGACGTAACCATTATGCCATCTGCTGCTCCGCCTACCATCTTTACCTTCTTTACCTTTAACATTTTATTCTGCTATGTAAATGAGATCTCATGAGCCTTCCATGTGTATCCACAAACATTGACGTAACACTTTTTTAGCAGTCTCTACTTGGTGGAATATTACATTGACACGTATTTCTTTTTTTCCAATTATAATTTTAAACCTTTCAGTGTCAAATCCTCCCATTCCTTGATGATATCTTAGGCAGAGTCCATAATATATGGCCACTTTCTATTATTAAATTCACTTCAGTTTAAAATTTCAATTTATCTTTTTCAAAACTTATTTTCCTTCTCATTCCAGTACAGGCTTTTGGCTCAACTGACTTGGAATGAAGACTGGACACAGTCTGCTCTGTTGTCTTCTCCCCCACCTCCCTTTGCCGGGTTCCAGCTTCACTGGGTCAGAGGGAGCAGGGAGAAGAGATATGGAGCAAAGGGCAAACGTCTTACTTAACTGGTCTCGGCCATAATTCTTTCCTTGATGGCTGCTGTTTTGGAGGCAGACACTAATGTGCTGGCATTTTCATTGTGGTCAGGGCCCAGGTGCTGGCTGGCTGTGGGCACATGTGAGTTCTGTGGAGGCCTTGCACAGACTCCCACTGTATATACAGTCTCTGATATCTGAGGTCCAGTTGCTGCTCTAGTACTTCCACAAGCTCCTCTCATACTGCACGCTGACACACAGGTTCTACCACCACCACCATTGCCGCCATCGTACACCCTTCTTTCAGGGATCTTCTCACTGAATGAGCGACCTTGTGGCGGGGACACCAGCAAATTGGCTCAAACACAGGTAACATTCATGATGTACACACAGTTATGAGAAATCCATACCACCTTACTATCTCAGAGTGCAGAGGGTGTGGGAAGCTCTCCTACTGCCCCTCTCCTCTGCCCTGCCATCCAATGATGAGGCTAATGAGCAAATCACCACCTACACAGATGTCCATTCACGGAACTGAAGGTATTGCTCCTCTCATAGCAGACACCCTAGTCTATTGCTTTTGTCTTTTTTGTTTTTTTCCTTATGGACAGAATTTTGATATAGGGCACATTTACATACCAGAGAGACAGAGAGACAGAAAGCAAGAAATCACCTCCCAGGGGAGATGACCATGCCCCATTCTACTCTCAGGATTTTGGGCATTCACACACACACACACACACACACTCACACAGCATGAATTTAAACTGCCAGGTCTGGTACTTGAACCCGGTTGGCCATCTGGGAATACAGTGCCTCGACCAGCAGGTGGCCCCTGCTTTTGTCTTTACAAATAGTTTTACTTATTCTGGATGGGAAATCTCATTTTGTATACTGTAATGATGTATAGTGAATGAATGTAAATAAATAAATTTAAAAATAAATAAACAAATAAAGGCAAAAACATATAGTATTCACAATAAAAAAATATATGCACAGTTTAAAGAACACTTGTAAAACAATGACACTCACATATTTATCCTTTTGAAAATTAAAGCATTTTTGCAGTGCCCAGGAAGTCCTGGAGCATACTCTGATTCTGAATGTTATGTTAATTCATTCTTGCATATTTAAAAATAATTTTACTACATGTATATTGCATTTGTTTTTTATTGCTGGCTTAATAAATTGTCACAGACCTCGCGGCTTAAAACTGTATGAATACATCATCTAATAGTTCTATAGGTTTGAAGTCTTACTGGACTGAACATAAGTTGATAATTGGGCTTAATTCCCTCCTGGAAGCTCCAGGGGTGAATTTATCTCCCTGCCTTCTCCAGTTTCTAAAGGACACTTGCATTCCTTGCCTCATGTTGACCTTACATCCTAGAAACCAGTAATGTTGTGTCTCTGACCCTTCTTCCTTGGTCACGGGTTCCTCCGACAACAGGTGGCAGAGATACTCTGCCTTTGAGGATCCGTGCAACTAGGTGAGCCCGCCTGGGTAACCTCCCCATCCTAATGTCCTTATGTTAATCACACCTTCCAAGTCTCTTTTGCCATGTTAAGTAACATATTTAAGGGTTCCAGAAACTCGGTGTGGACATCTGGATGTGGAAAGAGTGGACATTATTCTCCCTACCACATTTATACATACTATTAACAATGTTTTGAATAGCTTTGCCTGTTTGCATACTTTATATGAACAGAATTAAACAGTGCTTTTTTAGAGGTTTTTGCTACAGGGCACATGCACTCACTGGAAAGAGACAGAGACAAGAGTGGAGAATGAGAAATCACCCTCCCCCTGGGGAAGGAGTTAGTTACTCTACAATCTCTTCTCTTCCATTCTCCTCCTGGGATCTTGGGCATACATGCACATGTACCCAGTGTGATTTTCAAGCCACTGGGTCTGAGACTCGAACTGCGGTCAGTCATGTGGGAGTCCAGTGACATAACCACTATGCTATGCCATCTGCTGGCCCTAAACAGTACATATTCTTTTTTTTTTTTCTTTTTTTGGAGAGGTTTTTTGCTATAGGGTGCATGCGCTCGCCAGACAGACAGAGAGAGACAGAGAGATAGAAAGCGAGAAATCACCCCCCAGGGGGGATGGCCACGCTGCAATCCCTTCTCCTCCATTCTCCTCTCGGGATCTTGGGCACGCACGCACACGCGCCTGGCGTGAGTTTAAGCCAGGTCTGGGACTTGAACCGCAGTCGACTACGTGGGAGTCCAGCGACATAGCCATTACACTAACTGCTGGTCCCAACAGTACATATTCTTTCGTGACTTTTTTTTTTTCACTTAATGTTAAGTTTTGGACTTTACCATTTTTATGCATGCATTGTAGTTTATTTTAATTACTACATGGTATTTGATTGCATAAATATATCACCATTTATTTATGAGTCAATTCCATGGCTAATAGTTCAGTAGTTTCAAGTTTGGAGCTATTAGAACCATTGCTGGTATAAACACTCTTATAAATAGTCTCTTATTCCTATGAGCACATGTTTCTTTAGGATTAAGTTTAGGTGTAGAATTGAAGGTTTTTCTTTTCTTTCTTTTCTTTTTTGCTATAGGGCATACACACTTGCTAGAGAGAAAGAAAAGCAGGAAGCACGCCCCATCATAATTCCCCTTTCCCCACGTCTCTCTCCCGACAGGATTCGGGCATATGTACATGCCTCCTGGTATGCTTTTACAGGCTCCTATGCGGGAAGCTAACCATGGCTGGCCAAGTGGGATGTGGCTTTCCATGCCCAACACCTACCTGCTCCACTGTGGGATCAGCGCATGAAGATATTTTATGTATTTCAGTTTCCATGGTTGCTTCTGAGAAGTCAGTTATGAGTCTATTTATAATCTTTTACTTACCCACCTTTTCTCTCTGTATTCTTTCAGGACCTTCTCTTTTTCTCTTGTGCAGTTTCATATCAGCCTTGATGTGAGTGTCATGTGTTAACTATCCCCTTCAAAATATTAGGAAAAGTCAACAATATAATTTGAACAAAAGCAGAGGAAGAAATTACTACAGATATAAGCAGAAGTACTTGAGCCAGAATAAATAAATTAAAAAAAATAAATAAAAGAGATAATAAACCAACAGTAAAATTAATAAATAAAAACAGAAAGGCTCAGTCTCTATGCCACAGTCAGTAGCATACTAAACAGCAGTGCTGGAAACCACATGGGTGATCATGGTTCTCATCCCAGGCTTGGTTTATTTGAAATATGCCAGGCATGTGCCCATGCCCAATCCTGACAAGCTAGAAAGTTAGGAAAAGGCATTGCATTATAACAAGATCTATTGAAGGTGCCTTTTCCTTTTTTGCTGATTTTTCTCTCTGTTTCTCTCTCATTTACATGTTTGTGCAAGCTATCATGAATAAAATAAATAAGCTTTTAATAAAGGAGGAAGTATAAATACTCAAAAAAGGGAATGACAGGAAGAAATAATCATCAAAGCCAAAAGAAGTTTTACAAATCACAAAAGATATTTTTATATGCAATTTTGTGCAAGTGAATTTGAAAATCCAGCTAACCAAGAAAAGATTGGAGAGATTTTGGCGATTATAAATGGGGAATATTGAATTTATTTTACTGTATCTGTAAGCCTTTTGAAATGCAGTGAAAAATGTGGTAGGATATTATACAATATATATGACAGGGCTTCACAGTTTTTTTGAAAAATGCATATTCCAAAACCCTGTGCATAGATTTCAAACTTTTTTGTCCCCAAGTAAACTTGTATTTTAATTATAATTTCCATGAACTCCTTGAAGCCTCCGCTTTCTCTTTTATGTATGTGTGTTTGTGCATGTGTGCTTTAACAATGCAGACGTAATTGGAATAACACAAATTCAGTAGAGAATGGGGAGGGAACAGGACCAGCAGTTAGCGTAATGGCTATGTCGCTGGACTCTCACATAGTCGACCGCAGTTCGTGTCCCGGACCTGGTGGCTTAAAACATGCTGGGTGCGTGTGCATGCGTGCCCAAGATCCCAAGAGGAGAAGGGATTGCAGCGTGGCCATCCCCCCTGGGGGGGGTGATTTCTCGCTTTCTGTCTCTCTGTCTCTCTCTGTGTAAGAATATAAACTAGGACTTTTGTGAAATGTCTTCTAATATATCCAAATCAGTTCTTCCAAATCCTCATGTTCTCTCTGAGCTGATTTAGTTGCACGTTGCTCCTGGGAAAACACCAGGAAGAGACTTTGTGGACCACATACATCTGTAATCCAAATGATAACAATTTAGTGTGAAATGTTGGACAAATATTGGCAGGCTGATTATTTATGGAATGCTATTACTACTTTTGAATCAAAAGGGGACAATTGATTAATTAAATTGAAAGAAAATGTCTTCATTACCCTGTTATTATTAAAATTTGAGAAAATACCTGTTTTCTAGCATTTTAATCTCATCCAGGGTTCTCATTAAGAATAACAAAAAACCATTGTAATTAAGTTGCAACAAATGGAAATTGGCTAGTTCTGTATGGGCTCTATGAATTAATTAATAGCTGATATAAGGGCATAATTTTAGTTTATATTTCCCTTTAGAAAAAAAAGTATTTATAGATGGTAGTCTTTTTGTTTTCTATGTTATTAATTTTTAAGTCTTATTGCTTTATGATAAAATAATATTTTCTAAATTATTTCCCTTGATGAGTGTGTCTTTCATTCCATTATCAACACTTACAAATATTTCTAACTTTTATTATTATCTAGGCTACTAAATTCCACCTTTATCCAAACAATTGATTTTTTATTATATCATCATAAGATGTTTGTTGTCTTTAGTAATTGTTTTTGTCTTAAAATCTAATTTTCTAATAATATAACTACTGCAGCTACTTTTTTGTTACTCTTTGCATGGTATATACTAATAGTTCCATCCTTTCAATATGGCCCACTATGTCTTTAAAACTAAACTTGTGTCTTGTAGATAGTATGTAGTTGGATCATTTACAATATTTTTAATCCTCTTATCATCCTCTGTCTTTACATTGGGAAGTTTAATGTAAATTTAATTGAATGCAAATCATTATAAAGTAGAATTTACACTTTCCATTTTGCTATTTGTTCTATAATTAGTTCTTTTTGTTCCTCAATTCTCCCATTCCTGTATTCAATGTTTGTTAAATATTAATACTCTCTAGTGGATCAATTTTTATTCACTTATGTATTTATTTTACTTTCGAGTTTGAGTTATTTTTCTAGTGGTGGTCCTGTGGATTACCATAAACATTTTAATTCATAGCAGTTTAATTTAGATTATTACCTTAATTCAATCAAATTAATGTCAACATAAGTTCAAAAGTATACCCATTTTTGCTCCTGTATGCCTCTATTCTCTCCCTTTCTTTTATGTTATTATCATCAAAAATTTTATCCTTATATGTTAAGGTTTGTAATTATTGTTTTATCTAGTGTCTTTATAATCAGATAAGAAAAAGGGAGTTAAGACAAAAAAAAGTATTTATAGTATTTTATGTTTGCCATTGTGGTTACCTTTACTAGTGCTTATTACTTCATGTTAATCTGAGTTAGCGTAGGTTTTTTTGTTTTTTTTAGAGGTTTCTTTTTGCTATAGGGCACGTGTGCTCGCCAGACAGACAGACAGAGACAGAGAGACAGAAAGCGAGAAATCACCCCCCAGGGGGGATGGCCACGCCGCAATCCCCTCTCCTCCATTCTCCTCTCAGGATCTTGGGCACGCACGCACACGCGCCCGGCCTGAGTTTAAGCCACCAGGTCTGGGACTCAAACCACGGTGGACTACGTGGGAGTCCAGCGACACAGCCATTACACTAACTGCTGGTCCCTTATTGGATTTCTTTGTAGGGTAGATAAATGTTTTTGTTCAAGTTTGAAAAGCTTTGATAATTTTCTCTGCAAATTATTTGTCTTCCTGCTTATTCTCTCATTTCTTTCCGGAAATTCTACATTGTATAGGTTGACATGTTTAATGGTGTTCCATAGATCTCTGATGCTCTGTCAATTTTTTCTTTATCATATTTTCTTTTTCTTTCTCAAACTGGATAATCTCAATTGTCCTATTTTTTTAAATAAATATGTATTTCATTATATTTATTATTTTTGATTTTTAACTTGCTATAGTCATCAGAGAGAGACAGACAGAGAGAGACAAAGTAAGAAAGCAAGCCACCAGGTCCGGGACTTGATCCATGGTCAGCAATGTGGGAGTTCAGAAACCAAACCACCAAACCACCTGCTGTCCTCTCAATTGTCCTATATTTAAGTATGCTGATTCTGTCTCTTGCCTGCTCCAATATTTTTGCTATGTTTTGTCCTGCTAAGATATTTTTCTACTTAAAAATTTATCTTTTCTTTGTTTTTATAGTTTATATTTCTTTATTAATGTTCTCTATTTGCTAAGACAGAAATACCAAACCACAAAAAAACTGTTTGAGTTGATTTTGCCAGAGAACCACTAGAAAACTCATGAATTCTTTAGGCATGAGGCCTTGAAAGAACTTAAGTTTTACCTTGCTTCCTCTCTTGTCGGTAAATAGCTTTTACTTTACAAGGTTCCTGCTAAACTAAGGTCTTAATACATTTGTGCTGCCAGAAGAGAATTCCATGGACTGTGACACCAGCAGATGGCATAAAGGCTATGTCACTGGGCTCCCACATAGTCGATTATGGTTCAAGTCCAGGACCTGGAGACTTAAAACTCATGCCAGGCGCATGTGTGTGTATGCCCAAGATCCCAAGAGGAGAGTAGAGGAGAAGGGATTGCAGCATGGCCATCCACACTGGGTGGTGATTTCTTACTTTCTGTCTCTCTGTCTCTGTGTCTCTGGTGAGCACACACACCCTATAGCAAAAACCTCTTTAAAAAAAAAAAGAGAGAAGAGAATACCACAGACTGGGCATTTTATAAAGAACATAAATTCACTTTCCTACAGTTAGCTTAAGAGGTTCACAATCAAGTTTCGAACATCTGGAGATGGCCTTCTTACTGTGTCCTCACATGGCAAAAGGTTGAAGGGCAAGCAGGGAATTAATGTTATATCCCCACATGATGGCGGGGGAGAAGAGAGAACCCGTGCCCTCCTGCCCTTTTCATCATGGTGTCACTCCACGCATGAAGTCAGAGCCCTCATGATCTAAGAACCTCACAATGGGACCTACCTCTCCCCAATACTGTTGCACCGTTTATTAAAAATAAATGTTCCCTAGCTTTTTACATATTTTGTTAATCTTCGAGTTCTGATAATACTGATTCTAATGATTTTGGACATCTTTTATTACTTTTTTTTGAGTAGTAAATTTTCAGCATTTTTTGGGGATCAGTTTCAGTCATAGAGTGTGGACACTCAGTATATATTAAGTGGGGACATACAGTGTCTCTCCTTCATAGCCTGGCTTGCTTCACTCAGCAGTAAATCTTCCATATTCTCCACTTTCTGTCTAAAGCCAGGGTTTTGTTGTTTTTTTATGACTGAATAGTATTCTATAGAGTATATGTGCCACAGTTTTTCAATCCATTCATCTGTTCGTGAGCATTTGGGTTGGTTCCACATCTTAGCAACTGTGAATAGTGCTGTAATAAATATCGATGTGCAGGCACTTTTACGATTAAGAATTCTTCTGTCCTTTGGATAGATATCAAATATTTCTTACTCCTCCATTTTTTTTCTAATGGTTTTCTGTGTGTGTCTGTGTGTGTGTGTGTGTGTGTGTGTGTTTATATATATATATATATATATATATATATATATATATATAAACACCCCACCCAGCAATTGATCTAGGTTGATCTAGGAACTATGAAACATATTCTTAATTTATCTCAGTTTATACTAAATTAGTAAATTAATGTTATCTACCTTATGTTAGATGTAAGAAGTTTAAAATAATTTATTTCTACCATACTTTTTTTTTTGCGTTTTTTAAAATTTTTCTACTGTGTGTTGTAAACCTCATGATACAAAGCTTTCTTCTTAAATTTATAGTCAAATGTCCTTCAAAAAACCTAAAGAAATGTCTTTCAAATTTATTAGTATCTATATAATTTTTCAATTCCAATTTTTTTGAGAAAGTTTTTTAAAAGTAGAAAGCATCTCTGGTAGTGTAACTTTCTGAAAACAAATTTTATTTTCATTTATATAAAGAAGTTTTAAATTCATTTTTTTAAAAAGTTGTCTTTTCTGCATAAAGAACTTTATGTTGATTTTTTCTTCCATTCTTTTTTTTTTTTAGAGGTTTTCGCTATAGGGTGCGTGCGCTTGCCAGACAGACAGAGAGAGACATAGAGACAGAAAGTGAGAAATCACCCCCAGAGGGGTTGGTCACACCGCAATCCCTTCTCCTCCATTCTCCTCTCGGGATCTTGGGCATGCATGCACACGCGCCCGGCGTGAGTTTTAAGCCACCAGGTCCGGGATGCGAACCATGGTCGACTATGTGGGCGTCCAGCAACATAGCCATTATGCTAACTGCTGGTTCCCTTTTCTTCCATTCTTAAAAATGTCATTTTGAATTTAAAAAAAGTCATTTTCTTGTCTTTTGACGTTCTCTTCATGAGAATTCAGGAATGTCATTTTCTTTGATGTAGTTTTGAATGAAGTACACTTTTCTTCTCTGGCTACTTTCAGACACCTCTCTTTAGCTTCTATTTTTGTAAAATGGACTAAAATATTTCTAGATGTGGTTTGTTATGTATTAATCTTTTTCAAGAATCTGGCTTGTTGTCTACCATAAATTTGTGAAACTTTTGCTATTATTTGTTGAGCTCTTTTTTTAACCCCAGTTTTTCCCAATTGTCCCAGAAATCCAATATTATAAATGTAAAACTAATGATCATTGCCTTATATTTTCTGTTCAGTTTCCTCAATTCTTTTATTTTCTGTGTTTTTGTTTTGAATAATTTATCAGACAATCTGCCTTTAAATTTGCTGCTATCTTTTCCTATAATGTTCTTTTTTTTTTTTTTTTTCTTTTCAGATTTTTGCTATAGGATTTGTGCATTTGCCAAGGAGACAGAGAGAGAGACAGAAAGCTAGAAATCACCCTGCCCGGGGGGGAGGTGGGGGGGATGGCCATGCCACAATCCCTTCTCCTCCATTTCCCTTCCAGAAATTGTGGGCACACATGCACATGTGCCTGGCATGAGTTTCAAGTCACTCGGTCTGGGTCTCGTATTGTGGTCAACTAACTATGTGGGAGTCCAGTGCCTTAACCCTTTGCCAACTACCGGCTCCCTAGTATAGTATTTAGATAGTTAAGCCTATCTAATGTAGAGGGAGTATGTAGAGGTGAGAGAGAGAGAGACAGAAAGCACCTCCCAGTGGGGCCTGATCATCTTGCCGTCTCCTTTTCTTTAATTCTCCAGGGAAAGAGAAGAAGAAAACACACTGTAATGAAGCATGCACATGCCATAATCTTTTCTCCTCCATTTGTGCATCTGACTGGGATTTGGAGCATACATGCACATGCACCTGAGTGTTTTTAAGCTGTTGAAGCTAGGATTTAAACTGCGGTTGATCATCTGGCTCCTTTAACCACTAGGCCTAGGGGCTAGCCCTAATGTGTTTTTCTTTTCAGATGCTGTATTTATCAGTTACTTTTATCATAGACCAGATGTAGTTGGACTATGCTTTTATCTTTGCTATGGTTTAGATAATGGCTTGTCTCCTAAATTATGCTTTGGCATTTGGTTCTCAGTGTAATAACACTGGTAAGTAATAAGATCTTTAAGAGAGGAGGCCGAGAGGGCAATGTTTGGATCATGGAGGCATCACACTCACAACTGCTTGGATTATTGCTGTCTCACTAGACAGAGTGAATTCCCACTCTCATGATAAGGAGTTCCTGCAAGAGCAGATTTTAATGAAAGAAGATGGTTGCCCAAGTCTCTCTCCTGCATGTGCCTGCCGTTCTCTGCTTCTGTTGACTGTCTCATGACCTAGGGCCAGAAGCCAGAGAGATGCCTTTGAAATTTTCAGTTACTAAAATTATGCACCAAATAAACCTCTGTTCTTTATAAATCACCCAATCTCGAGCATTTCTATTAGCAACACAGTAGCGAATGAAAACAGATCTTAGGAGTAGTTCAACTTACAGCATTTAAAAAATACATTATTTTTAATCACTTTTCTTTAGATATTGTTTACTTCCTATAACAAATAAAACCAGTTAATCCTTAACTTTCCCCATACCTTCCAAGTTTAATTGCTAGCATATTAGTGTTAATTTTCAGACCATAAATGACATACTTTTACCACTTCATTTATTAATCTGAAATGTATTGTTAAGACTTAGATGTACTTCGAGTCTTAAATATACTTAATCATCTACTATATTACTTATTAGCGTCAAGTAATGTTATTTTACTTCTAGTTAATTCATACGTGAAATTTATTTGCTATTCATTATTCTAACTCTGTGTTTTTATTTTAGTGTTTGAACATATAAAAACTACATATTTTTTCATAATTTTTCTCATCTTTTAACCATATTTTCATTCAATTAGATATTGCTAAATTTCTATAAATATCATGTTTGAAAATTCTTATTTTGTAGATTTGTCAGGAAGTGATTATATGAATTATATTTCTTGAATTCTTGCATATTTGTATCTGTCTGTAGCTTTTGTTTCGAACAAATTTGATTGGATATAAAATTCTGTGTCATATTTTCTCCCTGTTAAAGTATTTTTGAAAAGTTACCTTCTTGCTCTAACATAAATGTTACTTTTGAGAATTATCAATCTGATAATTGTTACCTAGTAAGCGATTGTAACTTCTTGCCTGGGTACAAAGGGATTGATCCCATTCACCTTAGAAATATAATATTTTTTGCTTAGGATATAGCTTGATGTTCATAATTTTTGGTCAATCTTCCAAGACACCAAGGGTATTATGATCTTTGATATTTATTTTAGGAAATATTTTTCAATGATAATTTTAAATACTTGTTCATTTCTATTACTTTGATTTTATTTGATGAAGTCTTCAATTATACGTGTGTTGGCTCTTTGATTTCCTAGCTCCTGTGTTTATCACATTGTATCATTTGTAACAAACTACCACAAAGGTCATGGCTTGAAACAATACAAATTTATTATTTTGTGGTTCTTGAAGTGGGAAATCTAAAATGGGTTGACAGAGCTGTGTTCCTTCAGGCAACTATGGGGGAGAATCAGCTTCAATGGCATTCCTGTCCTCCCGAGGCTTCCTGCAGTGTGGCTTATGATTACCTCACTCTGCTCCTGTTGTCAGAGTCTCTAAGGACCCTTTTAATATTATTAGGGTATTATCCACCAGAATCACCCAGACAGTTCTTATCTGAGCAACCTTAAATTGATATTATCTGAAAGTCATTTTTCCATGCTAGGCAACATTTTCACAGGTTCCAGGGATTAAGATGTAGACATCCTTATTTCGTCTACTACACACATCTCTCAAATCCTGTTATTATTATTATTATTATTATTATTATAAACACTTTCTGGGGGCAGGTAATGGCCTAGTGTTAATGGAACTGGATCCACCTACAAGGGGAAGGTGCCGAATCACATCCTGGCATCTCTCTGAGTACGCGAGGCACGCTTGTGTCTGTCCCTGCATCAGGTGCATCTCTCTTTCTCATGCAATAACATAAACAAACTTAAATTTTCTTTTGTTTCATTTCCCCCCAATTTTTTTTCTTTTTTATTCCTATTTCCCTTATTGTGCCTTGTATGGTGTCTCTTTGATCTTGCGTTTTCATAATTTTGTCTTTTTTTCTGAAATATTTCCCTTTTTATTTTTTATTAAGATCTATGAGTTTTGTCTGAGATTTTCTATTTCTATTTTCTAGTCATGCTGTTTTAATGAAAGCTTTATTCTGTAAAATTTAAATATTATATTGTAGATTTTATTTACACCATGACCTCTTTTTTTCTGGTGAATTCCTGTTGTTTTGTTTTAATGTTATTAGGGCCTCATTGTAATAATTTTATATAATATTAGAAGATATTTTTCTCCGCACGTCTGAATGAGAAACAAGATGGAGTTTCCAGGTTAGCAGGAGAGAGGTAGGCTAAGGTAGCTTTATCTGTTTTTCTAGAAAGGTTTAAAAATATGTCTTTTCCCTGTTAATCACTTGTTTGCTTCTGTAAGCTATGTCTAAATGATTCTTTTTGCCTCCTAACTTAAG
This sequence comes from Tupaia tana, assembly GCA_026018925.1. Taxonomy (NCBI): domain Eukaryota; kingdom Metazoa; phylum Chordata; class Mammalia; order Scandentia; family Tupaiidae; genus Tupaia; species Tupaia tana. Next base: position 3,226,642 of record JAKSZU010000002.1, read on the forward strand.
GTCCACAAGCCTTTGTGACTGTGATTTTATCGTCAGGCCTTGCAATTACTCTTTTTTTAATGGTTCTATTTTTATTTATCCATTAATAATAATACGTACTTTCCTGTATGTGCTGAATTCTTGTTTTTGAAATAAATTTTGTCATGTATATTTGTTGAGGTTTACAGCATGATGTTATGGGATACATATGGTTAGTAAAATGTTTACCATAATAAAGTAAATTAACATTTCTGTCATCTGTCACATTTACCTTTTCTCTCCTTTTTCTTGTGTGTGTGACAACAGCAACTAAAAATAATTTACTCTTTTTTTTTTTTGGAGGGTTTTTTGCTATAGGGCGCATGCGCTCGCCAGACAGACAGAGAGAGACAGAGAGATAGAAAGCGAGAAATCACCCACCAGGGGGGATGGCCATGCCATAATCCCTTCTCCTCCATTCTCCTCTCGGGATCTTGGGCATGCACGCACATGCGCCCGGTGTGAGTTTAAGCTGCCGGGTCTGGGACTCGAACCGCGGTCGACTAAGTGTGAGTCCAGCAGCATAGCCATTACGCTAACTGCTGGTCCCAAAAATAATTTACTCTTTTTTTTGTTGTTGTTGAGAGGTTTTTGCTATAAGGCGCGTGCGCTCGCCAGACAGAGAGAAACATAGAGACAGAAAGCGAGAAATCACCCCCCAGGGGGGATGGTTACGCCGCAATCCCTTCTCCTCCATTCTCCTCTCGGGATCTTGCGCACGCATGCACATTCGCCCGGCGTGAGTTTTAAGCCACCAGGTCCGGGACGCGAACCGCGGTTGACTACGTGGGAGTCCAGCGACATAGCCATTACGCTAACTGCTGGTTCCCAAAAATAATTTACTCTTAAAGGACCTCTTGGTACCTCCTTTCTCTGAGCTTCTCACACATTTTCTCATTCTAACTCTCTAGTTCACATAGTTGCTTTCTTGCTCAATTTGTTGTTTGCAATGTCCTTCTACAGGGAGGTATTTTTTGGTTATTGAAGGCTAATCCCACCACATCCGTTTTAGTTTCCCCAACAACTGTGTGGTTTTGGTCCTTATCTGCAACTTGAAACCTTTTCCCTATTTGACTATTTAATCTCAGACTTTTCTTCTCAGGAAAAGTCTTTTATTTGGGGGAGATTTATATTTATTAGTGACTTTTTGGTTTCCATGACTCTTATGCCATTTTTCTTTCATTTTATGTTCTCTTGTCACGACGTTGTTGATTTTGTGCGTGTCCTGCTGCTGTTGCTGGTCTGTCTCCAACGTACTCTCAGCCTGGGGTCAGTGTGCAGTGTCTTTAGCTATACTTCTTTCTCTATTTGGTTTTCAGGAGTAGTTTGGAAGACTTAAAATAACTGTACTGCTGATATTATTATTGTTACAGAAATTCTGATGGAGGTTTCAAGAGAATCACTGTGGTTCCTGGGTGGAGATTAAACTATGGGGGAGTGGATAAGAAAGCAAGGAGAGTATTTTTAGATAAGTGCAATTATCCTGGTGATAGAAGGTGATCACTTGGGGGACCAGCACATGGGGTAATTGTTACATTGCTGGACATCCACGTAGTCAATCACAGTTTGAGTACCAGACACAGCAGCTTAAACTCACACCAGGTGCATGTGTGTGCATGCCAAAATACTGAGAGGAGAATGGAAAAGGGATCGTGGCATGGCCACCCCCAGGGGGGGGTGATTTCTCCCTTTCTCTCTCTTTGTCTCTTCAGTGAGTGCACGTGCCCTACAGCAAAAATATCTCTCATTAAAAAAAAAAAAAGAAGAAGATGACTATCAAAGTTAGAATGTGATATCAGCAAAAGGCAATCCATAGATTTACTGATAAAATGAATGGATATTGGCTATTAATAAAAAGAGGTAGAAATGGCATAAATTCCTTTTTTAAGCGATTATTTATTTTTAAAATATTTTTATTATTATTTTTTTTAATTTGCTATAGGACATGTGTGCTCTCCAGAGAGAGAGAGAGAAAGAGAAAGCAAGCTGCCAGGTCTGGGATTCAAACTGCAGTCAGTCATTTGAGAGTCCAGCCCCTTAGCCACCATGATACCTGCAGGCCCCCGATGGCATAAATCCTTTTATTTTATCATTTCATGGAATGGAGTTGTCTTTAACCGGTATGTAGAAACTGTGACTAAACTAGATTAAGTGTCACAGACCGGGTTAGAATTTGGCCATGCTGCTGTACAAACCCTGATCAGTGTCTCGCATGATAAAGAAGACGGGGCAGGCAGCTCTCCATCTCTGAGCCCTGTCATCACGACTATTATTTTTACTTTTGAGGTAACAGGGAGAGGACAGCTGGAGGCTCACAGAGGGGGTGGCAGCTGCTTCTGCTGCTTCTCCTCTTTTTATTTCCTCTCTTCCTTCTTTTCCTCCTCTTTTTCCTCCATTTCATTTTTTCCCCATCCATAAGTGGCATTCATCACTTTGCCCACATGCAGCTTGCCAAAACTTAGTCACGTGGACCCAACCAAAGTGCAAATGTGTGGAGAAATTCAGGGGGGAACTGAAATGAGTTCCCTTTTCAGCAAATTACTATTAAAACATTTGACTAATTTTTCTATGTTTTACATGTAGGAATTCTTTATATGCTCTGAAAATTAATGTATTGCATGTTACATATATTTCAAATATCTCCTTAAGTCTAGTACTTGCTTTTAAAGTTGTTTAGGGGACCAGCAGTTAGTGTAATGGCTATGTCACTGGACTCCCACGTAGTCGACCGCGGTTCGCTTCCCGGACCTGGTGGCTTAAAACTCACGCCGGGCGCGTGTGTGTGCATGCCCAAGATCCGGAGAGGAGAATGGAGGAGAAGGGATTGCGGCGTGACCATTCCCCCAGGGGGTGATTTCTCTCTTTTTGTCTCTCTCTGTCTGTCTGGCGAGCGCACGCACCGTATAGCAAAAACCTCTCAAAAAAAAAAAAAAAAAAAAAAAAAAAAAAAAAAAAAGAATAAAGTTGTTTATAGTTACTTTTGTCATGTGGAATAGGTTAAATTCTTTTATATATTTTCTTTTGTATTTCAAGTTCTCTGCACATTGTTTAAGAAATTTCTCCCTGTCTTGCTGTCATAAAGATAGTTTCCTCTTTTTCTTCTAAGAGTTTTAAAGCATTTAGTTTGTTTTTAATATTTGCTTATTTCATTAGTTTGAGACACATTTTATCAATTTTTCCTTTTGTGATAATTTGTGAGGCCACTATAAAATCTTCATTTTTGTAAAGTTTTAGTTTCATTTTTTTGGTTTATATTTTACTTGAATAAAAAAAATGACTTTTTTGTTTTATGCTTACATATCTTCTTTTTCTTAATTTATTGTGCTAGTTTACTACAATAGCATACATGATAATAGGAATGCATCCATATTTCAACATGAGCTATGATTTTTTTACTACCGTGGTTGGTACATTTTTTGATCAGGTTAGTATGTTAACTTCTATTTCTTGTTGGCTAAGAGCTTTTAAATTTTAGTTTATAATTTCTGATTTACATTTCATTGTTTTACATTTTTGTGAGGTACAATATGGTTTTTCAAAGCATGTATACAGTGTGTGATAAGAACCTTTAAACAACCAGGAATACAAGTTGGTTTTTACAGGATGTTAGTTTTTGCATCTATCATAATAATGTTTCTCTCTTTTGGTATGTTAATGTGCAAATTTCATTTCTAGTTACAGCAGTATAAGAAGGTAAGCGAGCTCAAAAAGGGCTGGAATTACTGAGTGAATCAATGTACTCTGTTCCATTACACTCTTTTACTTTTCAACATTCATCCCTACCCATCTTCTGATATTTCAAGTTCCCAGTAAACGCATCATAACTTCAAAGTGCTACTGTCTAACATAATGCAGCTACTCCTTGTGCAAACAAAAACAAACCTTCTCTCTGAAAGCAATAGCACAAAGTCTCATCAGTTCTTGCATTAATTTCTGCTTTATGTTCATTCTCTTTTTAGTTTGTAACTCAGAAGCATCTTGATATCCTGTAATCTCTTAACTGAGATATCATTACCTGCACACCCCATATAATATCATAGGTAAAGACTGGAAAATAAAAAGAATTGTATAAAAATAAGGACATAACAGAGCAGTAAAAAGTGGATCATTACAGTCTTCTCTTACACAGTTATTCATGAGGTCGTATTTGATATACAAGTTTCTTTCTCAGAGACTTGTTTTGATTTTTTCTTTGGCTCCAGCCAACCCATCATTGAGCAATTTCTTGAACTGACAGGTGACTTAAAGTTTAGTTTTGAAGGGTTTGAACTCTAGACGATCCTATCTATAGTAGGTTGCTGAATTAGTCTTTCACTGCATGGGTATAATAGAAGGGATCCAACAAAATTTCTTGAATAATAAACATGCTCCTTGTCTATAATCATGTATCACCATCCCTACTTCCCCTTGATAGTAGGAATTATTTGCCTTGGATAACATAGTGATGAATATGGTACTTGAAGATTTTCCCACTTGAAGGAGTTTTCATTTCCATTATCCTTCAAGACTGCCCTACATGGAAAATATATCACCCTATCCCTCCAACTTCATATGGTGCCAGGATATCATGAAGAACTATCTTTTTTTTTGGAGAGGTTTTTGCTATAGGGCACGTGCGCTCGCCAGACAGACAGAGAGAGACAGAGAGACACAAAGTGAGAAATCACTCCCCAGGGGGTATGTCCATGCCGCAATCCCTTCTCCTCTGTTTTCCTCTCAGGATCTTGGGCACACGCACACGTGCCGGGCTTGAGTTTTTAAGCCACCGGGTCCGGGACACAAACCGCGGTCAACTACATGGGAGTCCAGCGACATAGCCATTATGCTAACTGCTGGTCTCATGAAGAACTATCTTTACCTAGACTTGTGTGTCTTTGTTTTTCCTTCCAGTTTGTCAGAGGGCATTCTGAGCAATGTTCCGGTGTTTGCTGAAGGCTAAGTAATATGCAGCAGACATAGGCATTCTGGGAATGTGAGCCCCCACTCATGTTATCATATATTCAGAACCTGCCTAAAAATAAAGTGTTCTCTTCCACTTGAAAATAGAGCGTGTTCAACATGCTTGTCTTCTCTTGGTAGGTCAGATAACACCCATTTGAGGATGTGCCCTCAGGTCACTTGATCACTTGTTACCTGTTACTTGGATAATGGATTGAGTTTCATGGTTTTATGTTTTGGAATTTGGTACTGGGAAGTTCTGTAATCAGAGATGGTGACTGGTTCATGGTGGCTACACCATGGGACCAACAGGCTTGTGAATAGATTAATGTCTCAAGATACTCAGTGAGTTCCAGCTCTCATGAAAATGGGTTAGTTCTCATGAAAGCTGGTAGAAAAACCAACCTCCAAATTGCTCTCTCTCTCTCTCTCTCTCTCTCTCTCTCTCTCTACCTGCCCGTCATCCTTTGTGTTCTGTCAGCCATGTTGTAAGCCAGCGTAATTCCAGACCTACACCTTCAGACTTTCCAGGCACCGGAACTGTGAGTCAATAAGCTGTATTTACTTGTAAATCACCCAATCTCAGGTATTTCTACTAGCAATGCAGTAATGGACTGACACTGTATAACATAGTAATGTGTTCAGTCTCTACCAAAACTTAACAGCAAGCCAAGAACTTTTTGTCAGAAAGAACAGCTACTTGTTAAGGAAGACATGGTTCTGTCCACAGCTTCTGTTATGATTTAGAATTTAAGGCCTACTGTAGGATTGTGGAGAAATCTGTGTAGTCACAGAGAATTTGATTAGAATTATACTATCATAAGCTAAAGATGATTGCAAATTCTTTATTGTACTCATTGAAAATTATTCTAATTACTCTCCCCTTAAGTCTGGACTGGCTTAATAACTTGAGTATGCGGGAAGTGATGCACAGCCAATTTTGAGCAAAGCTTCTTAAAAAGGTTTCTCAGATTTTGGGCTGGCCTCATAGCTTAGTGTTGAAGGGAGCTAGATCCCACATCACTTCCCTAGCAGCTTGAAAAACATGCTAGGCCTATGTGCATGTGTGCCCCACATGCCAGCAGGATGGAGAAATTGAGGTGTGACCACACCCCAGTGGAAGCATGTTCTCTCTCTCTCTCTCTCTCTACTACATATACCCTCTGAAGATAAAAAAAAAAAAAATCTGGCAGATTCTACTTTTCCTTTTAGATAGTTTTATCCACTGAACTCTGACTACTTTTTAGATGTGTGAGCTAAATACGTGATTTTTGTGGTTTTAAGTAATTATGATTTGAGGTGGTTTATGATACCTTAATAGAATACAGGACAATAGTTCATAAAGACTAATTATTATATATTTTTACATTGAAGGCTGACCCAACTACAGTGAGTTATTAAAAATATTTTGCACTGATTGCACTCACAACCATCAGCCTGTAGGTCACATGGTGTAAGTATAGGAGAGCAGGGCACCTGAATGCTGTGGACATTGCCTCTGACGTCCAAAGGGACCTCCACGTGCTGTGACTCTCTCTGGGTGGTACATTCTACCAATACGTATTTCATTTTGGACCTGAAAGAAATTTGCAAACACTGGGTACCTAAAAATCTGTTGTGGTGGCAGGTCCTTGGATTTTCCTGCGCTGAATTATCTATCAGCTGGCATGCCTATTTCCTACCAAGGAATTGAGGATATCTGCTAACTTCCTGCTCACGGGGTCCCATCAGCCAGGTGCCATGAATATAAAGAACCATGGTGATTTTCATAAGCATGAAATCATTGTCCAGTGCCCGTTCAACCTTCCACAGGATGGAGGTCCTAGATTCCCTTTCTGACCCAGATGCAAGAGGAAAGTTGAGGCAAGACAATGTTTAATTCAATTTTGGATGGATAATAGGCATTGGTTTAGTGTTTTTCTAGCCATTCTTTGGGTTTGGAGATCGCTGGCTTTGCTGGAGGATCCGAGCAGTATAGTTTTGTTAGACTCCGCAGATTATTTTTACCACACACTGAAGAACTAAGAGTTCCGGATGTTCAATTGTGATGTGAGAGCTGGGAAAAGTTATAACTAGACAGCAGATGAGGACTTGAGAAACCTGGAGCTGAGATTAAGTAGCTCTCTCTCTCTCTCTCTCTCTCTCTATTTTAGAGGTTTTTGCTATGGGGCGCGTGCACTCACCAGAAAGACTGAGAGAGACATAGAGACAGAAAGTGAGAAATCACCCCCCCAGGGGGGCGGTGGCCATGCTGCAATCGCTTCTCCTCCCTTCTCCTCTCAGGATCTTGGGCAAGCACACGCGCCCGCAAGAGTTGAATACACCTGGGACTGGAACACAGTTGACTACATAGGAAGGAGTCCAGTGACATAGCCATTATGCCAACTGCTGGTCCCAAGATTGAGTAGCCATCTTAAGTAAAAACCGACTGCAAAGACAAACATCACGTATTTCTTTTGGATCCCAGTAAAGTTGTGGATTCCTAGTGAAGTATCAAATTTCTTTTTTTTTTAAAAAAGAATTATTCTATTTAAACTTATTTATTCAATTTGACCAGAAAGAGACAGAGTGAGAGAAAGAGAGCAAGAGGGAAAGTGAGAAAGCAAGCTGCCAGATTCTGGACTCAAACGATGGTCAGCCATGTGGGAGTCTGGCGGCCTTAACCACCATGCCACCTACTGGCACCAAAATTAACTGACTTAATGTAAAAAAACCAAAACAAACAAACAAACAAAACTTCTTTCTTTCTTTCTTTCTTTCTTTCTTTCTTTCTTTCTTTCTTTCTTTCAACAAAAGACTCTCCAGTGGGGCATGATTATGCCTCAGTCCCTTCTCCACAATTTCTCCATCCCATTAGGATTTTGGACACGCACACACTCATGCACCTGTTTCTCAAGCCACTGGGGCCAGGATTTAGATTGTAGTCAGCCAGGCAAAATCTGGCTCCTCTAATCTTTAAGCCAGGGGGCTGTCCCCAAATTTTTAATTTATATATTAAAAAGGAAGTTCTTTTATCTTGGACAAATGGACAAGAAATTGAGGAGTGACAACAACCCAGTGGAGGGGTGCTCTCTCTGTTTCTCTCTCTGGTGAGTGCATATGCCCTTTGACAATAAAGAAAAAAATCTGACAGATTCTACTTTTTCTTTAAGATGAATTGTATTTCTAAAAGCATGAATTTATAAAATTAAATAGGGAGTAGTAAAAAGTGTAGTTTAGTGTGTTTATTACCATGTTATAGTACCTAAAGCAGTCAACATTTCAGATTGAGACTTCTATGCCCATTTACCAAGAGAAGATGGAACTATTTGGGCATAATCAATAGGTAGAAATGCCATTATTTTGATTTTCTTTATTTATGAAAACTCTGATGATATACTACGATTGATCACAAAATGCAAGCATTCCTCATTTAGAAAATGGTTTAGATATTTAGCAGTGAGCCGAATACTCTCTCATACTTAAAGTCAACCACCTTCTTTCGAATATGTTCTGAGGAGTATGCATGTTTGCATATCCAGATATTTCTTAGGATTTTTTAGGTACCAAACAACACTTAGCTGAGATCAGAACCCCTTTGATTACTTAAATACCCTCTTCTTTGCAATGAAGATGAAGTAAATGAGAGAAAAGCTCTGTGTGAGCATCTCCTGGTCTTGCCCTGTAGGCTGGCACCATAGATTATGATCTCACCTGCAAGAAAAAATAAGGACGGAGTTTCTTGAGCCATACTCCCTTTCTCTAACATTAGGAGTCATCCAGGTGTTTCAGTTCTCTTGGGAACAGTGAGGTGCACTTCTGCAGTGCTTGGTGAGCTCAGACCCGACAGTAACCTTGAGGTGTTATTGTTAGGTTAGGCTGCACTATGTTCTCTCATCCGGTTTTGTGGGTTAAGTCTCTTAGAGTCAGATGTAACTTTACCCTTTACTGTTAGAAGCAATGGCTAACATTACTTTCTGTTTGTGTTTTTGTGAGTTGTTTCTATTTATTCATGTATTTTAAAATTGTCCTTAATAAGTCTAGACATCATACCTGGGGGTTAAGATGTTGACATACTATCAAGATGTTCATTAGTAGAAGTAAGACTAGTTCAGAACAGAGCAAAATGCTTTCCAGTATTTGATTTCTTTTTTCATTAATTTTTAAAAATTATTATCATACATTAAATCGCTATACATCATATAGATTGTGAAGAGACTTTATCCAGCATGATATGCACCTCAGTCCAGCCCAGTTGAGACGATTATACACATCCTCGTCAATAGATAAGAAACCTTACCTGTGTCCCACAAGTGTCTCACCTCTCCATTTCCCCCCACATTTCCTTTCCTACGCTCGTCCCCTCTCACACTCTCTGTCCACTTTGTCTCTAGTGTCTATTACAATTTTTAATGTTTTTATGTTCTCCAGTCTTTCAGTCTCTACCATAGAATGCAGACAGCCAGTATATGTTCATTGCAGCATTATTCACAATTGCGAAGACATGGAACCAACCAAAATGTCCACAAACAGATGAATGGGTTGAAAAATTATTGCACATATACTCCATGGAATACTATTCAGCCATAAAAAACAAGGTGGCCCTGGAATTTGACAGAAAGTAGACGAATATGGAAGATTATTGCTGAGTGAAGCAAGTTAGGCTATGAAAGAGAGACGTTTGTTATGTCTCCACTTAACATAAACTGACTGTCCAGTATTTGATTTCTATAACTGCCTATTTTCTTTCTCTCTTTCTTTTATGCTAGAGGGCACATGCACACATGTTAGAGAAAGAGAGAAAACCCCAATGGGGCCTGGTCACGCTACAATCCTTTTCCCTACAGTTCTCCCTCCCACCAGAATTGTAGGCACATCAACACACACCCTCAGCCTGCTTTTGAAGTCATTGAGGCTGGGACTTGCACCCCATTCAGGCACGTTGGGATCTAACTAATTTTGTTCAGTGCCAACTGCTGCATTATGGGGCTAGCCCACCTAGTTTTTTTGTTTCTTTGTTGAATGTTCTTGCCAATTAGATCCCATTTTACTTGAAGAATTATCAATAAAGAATACTATTAGTGTTTCCTGAGCTACAAATGTTACAACCTACCAGTAATTATCTGAACTATTATCTTAGCAAGTAAACCACCCTCCCCTTTTCCAAACGTAAGGCTGTTAGACAAATCCCCCACCCCCCCACTACTACAACCACTTGTGTGTGAGCATATGTTTTAGGAAAGGAGCTTTTCTCTGTGTGTTTTTGAGGATTAGTATCAGTTTAATCCTGCAGAAGGAGCTAGAAGTAAGCAGCCCACTCCTGTGTTCGTATCACAGACATGCATCCTTTCATATTCCAGCATGTCTATTTCAATGCTTTTGAGTGGGAGAAGTTCGTTAGTGAGCATGGCTGTTGGAAACAGATAAGAGAAAAAAACTTAAAGACAAACTGGCAATCTTTTCCTAAGTGACTCTCATCTTGAAGGAGTGAAAGAGGGAAAACCTTTCATTATTCTTTTTTTAGATCTTTTAATGGAAAACTGTTAAGAATTGAGAAATATGTGTTCAATAGTCATTGGACTATTGAATATGATTTAGTCATAGTATACTTATCCATTATTTATTTCTTCCTGTACACTACTACAAATTGAAAAATTAGGAAATGCCAAATTAATATATATTCTTTTATAAGGAGTAAATTATGGAAAAAAATTCCCTAGAGAAAATTTATTAGGAAAAGATAGTCTGCATGTCTCTACACAGAATACATGAGTTTAATTCATTTAAATCACTGGATGCTTAAATTATAGGTTAATTATGAAGTTATCTACATATCATATTTTTAGAATCATTTTGCTTATGTATAAAGTATATATTTTATTCTCCTGTTATCATGCACAACACTTCCTAAAAAATAAATCCCAGCCACAGCTGCAGTGGTATATACTGCTGACACTCTGTACTGCACAGGCTGAGGCCACGCAGGCAGCCTGGGTTTGATTCCCGCCAGTCTGCATGCCTGTGCAGTGGTTGCTCCAGTATCCTAGTTATGCGGGAGACCGAGGTAAGAATATTGTAAGCTCGATGCTGGTCTGGACACCATAACTAGGTCCTATCTAGAAAAGAGCCCGGCATGGTGTTGTATGGCCCAGATGGGAGACTGGGATAGGAAGATCTTGACAGAGAGAGATTCTGTCTTCAAAAAGAAAATGTAAAAAAAAGTTAAAAAATTATTTCAATGTTTACATTTTGAGATACATGAAATAAGATTATGAAAATAGGCATAACCTGGGAAGGGAATTAAGGTAGAAGACATTTTTATTTATCTCCTAAAAGTCTTATGTACCAGGGGCCAGCAGGTGGTGTAGTGGTTAAGACACTAGACAGCCACGTGGCTGACTGCGGTTCATGTCCCAGAGCTAGTGATTTGAAACTCATGCTGGGCATGTGTGTGCATGTGCGTGTGGTGTGTGTGTGTGTGTGTGTGTGTGTATGTGCCCGCCCCCAAAATCCTAATATGTGAATGGAGGAGAAGGTATTGTGGTGTGGCCATTGCCCCGGCAGGTGGTTTCTCTTTCTCTCTGTCCAGCAAGTGCACATACCCCATAGCAAAAAATCTTTCTCTCAAAAAAAAAAAAAAAAAAGTCACATGGATCAAACGACATTTCTATGGAATTTTAACTAAAGCTGCCTTTTTTTTATAAGTAGCCCACACTTTTAGTCAAAAAGAGAATACAAGGAGAAAGGCTTTTTATAAAATTTTTAAAGAGTTTTTCATAGAACTGGAACAGTGCTACATATTATTTAAATCAGGTGAGAAAGAAATTTTTATTAAAGAGTTTGGCAGTATCTGGACATTGACTGTATTCTCTACAACTATCAGTTTTGTTCAGAATGCTCCATGCCTCTTTGTAGCACTGCATTTTTGACCATGTCTCTAAAATTCATGTTCCAAGATCTGGTGAGCACGGTAATGGTGTTGAGAGGGTGGAGACTTAATCTGATACGGTGTTGAATGGTGGGGCCATAGGGCCATTGGAAAGTGATTATACGGCGGGATTATAAGGAGACAAACACGTACACACACTCTGCTCTACTCAAGCTCCTGCCATGTGATGCCCAGAGCTGCCTCAGGACCCCTCCGACAAGAGGACTCTCATTAAATGTAGCCCCTTGACCTCAGACCCCTAAACCATGAGCTAAATAAACCTCTAGTCTTACAAATCCTCAGTTTCGGGAATTCCGTTATTAGCAACATGTACCTTAAAAATTTTAAAACTGAGACCAGTAGGTGGTATAGTGGTTAAGGCACTGGTCTCCCATATGACTGACTGTTTCAGTCCTAGACCTGGCAGCAAACTCATGCTGGATATATGTGTATGTACTCCCGAAATCCTGAAAGAAGAATGGAGAAGAAATTACAGTGTGGCCATCCCGCCGGGGGTGATTTCTCACTTTCCCTCTCATTGTCACTCTCTGTTCTCTCTCCTCTCTACCAAGTGCATGCACACTATAGCAAAAACCTAAAAAAAATTAAAACCATATTTTTTTTTATCAAGACTTTGCTAAATTTGAGCTTATAATATATTGCAAATAGAAAACAATGCCAATATGGGACCAGCAGATGGTGTAATGGTTATATCGCTGGACTTCCATGTAGTTGACCATGGTTTGAATCCTGGACCCAATGACTTAAAACTCCCACTGGGTGCATGTGCATGCATGCCCCCATTAAAAAAAATGCCAATAAGTTTATTATCTTCTATCAAATACATTTGAAAATAATGGTATAAAAATTTTAGGTTATAAAAGTCCCCTTAGAAAATAAAATACCAGAAAACATAAAATATTAATTATTTTGTTAAGTGTAACTTTTACAGATTAATTGGCATTAATAATTAGGGAAATGTAAATCAAAGTCATAATAAAGCTATCACTTCATAGCTTCTAGGATACATATAATATGAATAAAGAAAAATAATAAGTGTTGGTGAGGATATATAGAAACCGACACCTTTGTACATTGTTGGTGGGAATGTAAAACAGTGTAGTCACAGTGAAAAAGTTCGGTGGTCCAAGGCCAGCAGGTATGGTGTTTAAGGTGCTGGACTCCCACATGGCTGACCATGGTTCAAGACCTGGACCCAATGGCTTGAAATTTATGCTGGGCATATGTGCAGGCATGCCCAAACTCCTGAGAGGAAAATGGAGAACAGATTACTGCATAGCCATCTCCCCTGGGGGTGATTTCTCATTTTCTTTCTCTCCATCTCTCTGGGATGAGAACATGTACTCTATGGCAGAAAACCTAAAAGAACAAACAAACAAGTTTAATGGTTCCTCAAAAGTTATACACAGAATTACCATATGTCAGGATCATCTGCTTCTGGGTAAATACTCAAGTCCATTATTTGAAATGGACTCAAACAAGCATTTGCATGATGATGTTCATTGTATCATTATTCACAATAGTCAAAAGATAGAAACAAGCCAAGTGCCCTTCAACAGATGAATGGATAAATAAAATGTGATGCACATGTCTAAAAATGGAACACTATTCAGCTATGAAAAGGGATTATATTTTGACACATGGCTACAATGTAGAATGACCTTGGGAATATTATGATAATTGAAATAATCCAGACAAAAAATAATAAGTATTGTATAATTCCATTTTCATGAAGTATCTAGATTAGGCAACTTACTTTCATAGAAACAGAAATTAGATCAGAAGTTACCAGGGGCTAGGGGAAGAGTAGTATAGAGATCTTGTTTAGCAGATACTGTCGGAAGTGAGTAGGAGGTATGGGAAAAGACAGTGGTGATGGTTGTGTGACATTGTGAATGTACTAAACATCACCAAATTGTATGCTTAAAAATGGTAAAATGACAAATATTTGCTATATATTTTATCACTGTCAAAATATTTAAAAAATAAATCGGTATTTTTATGTTTAATTTAGAATTTTGAAGCCTTCATATGAAAACAGTATGTATTTATGTTTCTGTTTTTATAATTTCGGGGAAAGGAAACAATTTTTTGTTTTGTAAGTATTCTTAGGAATAAAAACTAAAAGGTTGACTTGAATTGAGGTTTAATTTCTGCAAAGGTCCTATTCCCCTTTTCTGAATAGTGTTTTCCTGTGCTTTTCTATGTAGCACAGATGTTTCTTTGAGATGTTTAACTGGATTCGATCTGAATTTTAGTCTGTACTTAAACCAAAGTGTATGTCTCTAAAGCCATGCTCAAGGCATTTCTGATCCTTGCCCCTGCCTCCAAATTATTTTACAACATAGAGAAGAAATCATAGTGAGAAATTATATCAACTAAGTCTAACTGAGTAACTTTAAAAATAAAGACTAAGATATTTATGCAGTAATGAAATCCTGAGTGTTCGATACATTGTGAGTACTTGAAAATTAATGAGATATGAAAACAGGAAGGAGTTGAGAGAAAGATTTAGTCCTTTCCAAATTGTCTGCATCATTGGAGTAGGCAATGGAACAGCTCACTGTAACTAGACAATAATACAGAAACCAGTTATCTTTGATATGAGTTGCATTTTTGAATTGCCCTGTGACAATGCCTGGACTGTCAACTTTTGAAGCCAAATCGAAGCGTAGAGAAGGAGCCCAGTTTTCCCACGCCCGCTTGGATGCAGTACCATTGCCACGCTTTGCTTCGTTGTGGACAGGGCACCAGGCAGTGCATTTGCAAGACTTCTTTCACCCTCTGTCACTGCTTGTCTGCACTACTTCTCTCTGTTGTAACATAATTTGGAGGCAGGGAGAGAGGACAGAAAACCTCTTTCCAAGTTGACTTCTCTCCTTGAGCGCTTCTTTCCACCTACAGCTGAGATCAAGATATCTTCACACCCCCATGAAAAGGGCCTTGCTGCGTCAGCCGACTCCTAGCTTTCTTTGTAATACACAGCCTGAGGCTGATCTTCTCTCTGCCGATCACCCTGCTGTTCAGAGGTGTGGACTCTACCAGTCACTGTGGATGACTGCTTCAGCCGTGTGAGTTATCTGTGCGACTTTCACTTCAGTTTTTACCAAGAGTGGAGGGAGGGGAAGGAGTGTGGTGGGCAAGAGAACAGATTAAACAGAGAAGACCTCCTGTCTCGGGGGCTTATTTCCTTGAGTCCAATGATATAGAATCTTTTTTTCTATTTTTAAAGTTGTTATTTATTATTATTTACACATTCAATCCCTAGACATCATTTGAATTGTAAAGAGATTTTACCCAACATGATATACGCCACACCCCAGGAGAGTTGAGAATACGATACATGACATTATCAATAGGCAACAAACCATATCTGTGTCCCACAAATGATATAGACTCTTAAATGAATCTCATACTTTTAAAGTTTGGAGTCACTTTTCTTTTTTTTTTGGTAGGGAATTACTTATTTTATTTATTACTATCGTTATTTTTTCACATGCACTCACCAGAGAGGGAGAGATACAGAGAGTGAAAGTGAGAAAGCAAGCTACCAGGTTTGGGAACTGAATCACGGTTGGTCATGTGGGAAGTCCAGCATCTCAACCACATGCCACCTGCTGGCCCTGGAGTCACTTTTTATATTGTCCTTCAGAAGAATTTTTCAAAATGCATATGTGATAATGGTCTCTGTTTAAAAATATTTTTATGGATCCTTATAATAAAATGTTGTCTTTACATATTCTATTTAATATAATAAAAATAATGAAGAGTAGAAATTATCTACCCATGATTATTATTACCATTCTTTATCTTTTTAAAAATTTGCTTGAGGGTGATATGTGCTTGACAGAGATGGAGAGAGAGAGAGAGTGGGAAAAATGAGACAGCACTCACCCCATGGGGGATAGCCACTCTGCAATCCCCTTTCCTTTCAGGAGTTTGAGTATGCGTGCACACAGGACCAGCGTGTTTTTCAAGCTGGTGGTCCCAGACTCAACCGTGCAGTCAGCCGTGTGAAATCCAGCCACCTTAACCACCACACCACCAGCTGTACCGATATGTCTACCATTTTAAACAGAGTTGCTTTCTTTTTAATGTTAAGCGTCCTTTTCCTAAGGTATTGGAATAATCAAGTATGTGGAACAGGTTCCTGTAAACCCATTACTTATATTAATGATGGTAAATATCTCATTATTTTATCTTGTCCAGTCTCTACTTGTCAGACAATCCAGCAGGACAAAAAGGTGGAAGGTCTTACCTGTTAGGGAGAACTTCCTGTTGTAATTCATAAGACTCAGTTTTAATAAAAGTCAAGTGACTTGCTCATCCAGTATATCTTCTAGCAGCAGATCTTTAATAAGGTCACTGAGTTTTAGACTAGCCTTCTTGCGACAGAAAACTTTCTGAAACATTCCACTTGGATTTCTATGTTTATTGTTGTGTTTTCCTTTAAAAAAAATCAGCAGGTCTTGTCATTGTGAGGTCTGTAAAGGGATTGAATTGGAATTAGTGTCCCCAGTTTGACTTTTGGAAAAGAGGCAGCCTCTTTTGGTTGTTAACCAAAATCATGTGGGTTACGTTGCCTGATATTTCTTATTCCCATGAGTATATGACACTGGCTACACTCCGTTCTTGTCTTAAGCCCCAGGAAAAGGCTCTGTTGCCTCAGTTTTTATTCCTTTGTACATCATGTAAATTAAACAGGGTTGGTATCTGTTTATTTTTTAATTTGCTATAGGGTGCATGTGCTTGCTAGAGAGAGATGAGAGAGGAAGAGAGAAAGTAGAAAGCACCCACAAGGGATGGTCATGCTACAGTCTCTTCTCCATTTTTCTTTTCTTTTGGGATTTTGGGCATACATGCACACTCACCCAGCATTGCTTTTCAAGCCATCAAGTCTGGGACTTAAACCATACAGTTGCTTGACCCTGTGGGATCCAGCCACCTTAACCCCACAGTGCCAGCTGGCCCTCTGCTTTTATTTTAAGCATAAAATCTATATTAATGAAGGTATTTGTGACTTATGCAGATAGGAATTATAATTATTACATTATTTTTCACATTAATCCAGTGTCTCTCAGTTTCATTGGTGAAATGAGTGAGCTTCATTGGTAAGCTTCATTGCTCACTTGTGAAAAAGTTTCTGTGATCATGACCCGATCCTTGAACAAGCTTCCCTGAAAAGCAAACCAAGCTTCCTGATGTGAACAGAATGCACTATCGTAACAGTGCATGCTCCAGCCAAGCATGCAGTCAGTTTGGAAAATCCTTTCTGCTTCCTGTTTTGTAGAAGGAAGGGAGGAATATCTGTGTGGCCCTGAATAATTGGGGAGTAGCCATAAAATGACCCCATGACTGGTAATATAAAAATGTCCACTGAAGACATGGGTGACTTAAGAGTCCCTGCTGAGCTACTAAAAGTTGAAGTCTTTAGTATTGAGAACTTTCAGTGAACTCCATTATATTCTGGAGTGAATCTATATTCATAAGGGATGGTTTAAAAATTATAGGAATTTGATATTTTGCTGATTTTCATAAGCATTTACACATTAATGTAAGTATCTTGTGCTATATATTTGTTTTGCTGGAACATACTTGTTGAAAATTAAGTGCTTAGTCACAGAAACATCTGGACAAGTATGTGGATGACTCAGGAAAAACTCATCACCATTATTGCAACTCAGAGAGCTTAGCTTCCTGACAATGAGTCATGAACATCTTATTCTTATACAGAAGGCAGTGGTCTCAACCACTTCACCCTACTCATGCACCCCAGCCCTCCCTCCCATAGTATCTGGATTCGCTTTGTAGACTTCTCTGGTAGGCCATAGGCAATAGAGAAGAAAGCATGCTGTTTTTATCATCAGCTCCTGGCTTGTAATGTCTAATGACTTTCTATAGTAGTATTCACAGCAATGTAATTTCCCTTTTACAAATAATACTGATAAAGGCATGAAATAATATAAGAATCAATGAATAATGACACAGAACAGTCATCTTCCCCCTTTTTAAAATTATTGCTTACCCTAGACATTCAAGAAGAAAACTGGGAGGCAATCAGCCATTTTCATTTAAACCAAATCCTAAAATTAACCTTACTATTTTCAACAAAAATTAATGAAAAACTTTATCACTGCCCTAGCTAAGCTGTCTTTTCCATCATAGTGGCTAATATTTAAATAAGATTGCATACGCTCTTTTTGGATTAGTAAGATGCAGGATTGCGTAAATACGTCTTTTAGAAACTTGTTTCTTAAGCATGTTTTTCATTATCTGGTCTTCCTGTGCCTATAGTGTTCAGGCCACATGTTTAAATCAAAGGGTTTCTAGTAAGAGATTAGAGCATTTATATTCCAAAGAGTGCTGGCTTTCTTCTTTCTCTTCTTTCTAAAGCTTGTCACTATTTGACACAGGCTGAACGTTTGATGTACATATAAGGTTTGGTTTTTACTTTAAAGTTTTAGTTTATGATCTATTTTTCAGATAGAGGATGACATTCAGGGGTTGAAAAACTGGTGAAGTTCTTTCTAGAAAAAGGGGGGGGGGAAAGGAATTTTGAGCCTGGAGCAGCCATTCGAAGATGATTTAATCACATGAAGAATAACCTTAAAAACATTAAGGTATTTTCAAAGAGTATTCCCAGAGGTGAGCAGCCAATTTCACACTAGGAATAACTTCATCTCACAGTGACATCGCTTCAGGATCAGAAACACGAGGTGCTACTGAGCCATGGCAGTTTCTAATAACCACTGATTTTGGAGACATCGGAGCTGTTTTCCGTGTGGCCTGGTGCTGGCTGTGCTATGTCTGGAAAGTTTAGTTGTGTGCAGATTGAAATATAACGTGTATTAAACCAATTTAAAGCAGTCTGAATTCTAATAACATAGTGTACTCTTTGTTCCTTAAAAACACATGAAAAATATTCCAAAAAGTTGGATCTTTTGACAAGTGCGCTATGAAAGTATAAGAAACAAACTAGACCCACCTGTAGTGGTACAGGCCTGGGCCCGTGGGAGACCTGTGTTTGGTTCCTGACAAGGAAAAGCAAGCCGGATGTGGTGGCATACTCCTGTGGTTCTGACTAGGTGGGAGGCTGGGGTAGGAGATCAGACCATGTCAGGATACAGCTTTTTTCCTATCTCTTTCTTTCTTAAAAAAAAAAAAAGAAAAAGAAAAAGAAAGCTGGACCAACTAGTGGCTGGGTGGTTACAGAGCAGCTGAATCCCACATGGCCAACTGCATGATTCAAGTTCTGGACAGGGAGCTAGAAAAACATCCGAGATGGTGTGCGTTTGTGCCCCAAAACCTGAAACAAGGAGAAATGGAGGAGAAGGGATTGAGGCATGAGCATCCCCCATAGTGGGTGCTTCTTCACTTTCTCTTTCTCTGTCCTTCTCTGGTGAGTACATGAACTCTTTGGAGAATTAAAAAAAAAAAAAAAAGCCTTAAAGAAACCCCAAAAAGGGTCCAGCAGTTAGCGTAATGGCTGTGTCGCTGGACTCCCACGTAGTCGACCGCAGTTGGAGTCCCAGACCCGGTGGCTTAAACTCACGCCGGGCGCGTGTGTGTGCATGCCCAAGATCCCAGGAGAATGGAGGAGAAGGGATTGCGGTGTGGCCATCTCCCCTGGGGGGTGATTTCTCGCTTTCTGTCTCTATGTCTCTCTCTGTCTGTCTGGCGAGCGCACGCGCCCTATAGCAAAAACCTCTCCAAAAATAAATAAATAAATAAATAAATAAATAAATAAATAAATAAATAAATAAATAAATAGAAACCCAAAACCAAGAAAGACAAATTAACTTGATTAGAGTTTTAAAGAAAAAAATAATATATTCATAAAATTAGGCCCAGCCTGGCTGGCACAGTCTGTAGTGTACTAGACTGCCGTACTGGAATCCACATGGCTTTTTTGGGTTTGGATCCCTAGGTGAGCCTAAAACATGCTGGGCATGACAGACATCAGAATCCTGAGGAGCTGCAGGGCTAGAAGAGGAAAATGGGCACTGCTCTCTCTCTCTCTTTCTCTCTCTCTCTTGTTTCTCTCTCTTTCTAAACTTGCCTATACTGTCATTACAGAAAGAAAAAACAAAGAGAAACACAATTAGGCTCAGCTGCAGCATCAGCACAATGGTCTGCAATCTGGTGGCCATATGGAAAATCCGGGTCCGGTTTCCAGGTTGAGCTGCATACACTGGGTGCCATGCACGTGGCCCTGATCCTGGCTGGCTGGAAAGTTGTGGGGAGGATCGCAGCTTGAGACATTTTTCTGTTGAGGTTGCTCGTCTATCACTCTCACATGAAAAAAAGGAAGAAACTTAAAAAAAGAAACATGAAGATATTGCAGCTGAATTTTGCACATGATGACAATTTACTGGCAAATAAAAATGTTATGTATATTTAATAATTATAGCAATTATCTAGCATTTGCTTGCAACTTGATATATAATCGCTGCTATAATACTTTTGCTAGAATAATTTCCCCTCCATTTTATATTAGGAAGTAGTTTCTGTTAGCAGATCTGTGTTCTTTTGCTCTTTATTTTATTTTATATTTTATTTTTAAGACAGAGTCTCACTCTGTTCAGATCATCCTACCTCAGCTTCCTACCTGGAACTACTGGCACACACCACCATGCTGGGCTCTTCTATCTGCCAGCATCTTGCTATGTTGCCCAGGCCAGCCTCAAACTCAAGATCCTTCTATCTCAGCCTCCCAAGTTGCTGGAACCACAGGCATAATGACTAACCCTGGCCTGAGGTTAGACTGGAAATTGAGCCTGGGCCTCCCAAGTGGTTACGGGCAGTGGAGGACAGTGTCTTAGCAGCATGTACCACTGCTGGCCCTGCTCTTTACCTTTTGTTTCTGGGTAAATTAGCCCAGATGGTTCATAGCTTGGACCTGAGGATGTTGTTCGAGCCCCTGGGGCAGGTACATTATAGCCTTGGAATTTAAAATCTTGTTTGCATCTGGGATTACGGTGTCAGCTTTTAAAGTTCTTATGGCCTTTGACAAGCTAACCAAAATATTGACAATTACTGACATATTCTATTCTATTAATCCTTATGAATTAAGAGAAAAACTACTGACAGACTCAAGGATTTAAACTTTAGTAGCAATTATTATTATTATCATTAATTTTACAATTCATTCATTCATCAAACATTGACCTATTATATACTCTGTACCAGACACCATGTTGGGCAGTGGGAATATAAAATGAATATAAAATGTGTAGGCTCTGTTATCCCAAAGCTCACTATTGGGGAATGAGAAAAGAGAGAAAACACAGGAAAAGACGTAATTCAAATAACCACACAAACCAATATAAAATTGCATGTCTGATAAATACCAGGAAGAGTGACCCACAGTGCTACAGAGTTTTAATAGTGGGATGTAACTTAGAGAAGGAAAGGATGCTCTGAGGAAATACTGTTGGAGCTGAGATCTGAGGGGTGATTAGGAGTCAACTGGACAAGACAGTGGACAAACCCAGGGAGAAGAACATGTACAGAGGTCCTGAGGCATGAGAGCGTGATGAAGAGAAGGGTCTGAAAGAAGGCTAGAATAAATAGCTAGACAGTTTGAGACATCGTCATGCCGGGGTGGTAGCTGGGATCCAGACATGTAGGCCTCTGTAGTTCAAGTTAAAGTGTTTTGTCTTGATCTTAAACATACTGGGTTTTGGGCAAGCTGATGGCAGGTAGCTAAGGTGCTGGAACTCACATGGCAAACTATGCAGTTTGAGTCCCAGACCTGGAGACTTGAAAAAATACCCCAGGGGGACCAGCAGTTAGCGTAATGGCTATGTCGCTGGACTCCCACGTAGTCGACCGCGGTTCAAGTCCCGGACCCGGCGGCTTAAACTCATGCCGGGCGCGTGTGCGTGCGTGCCCAAGATCCCGAGAGGAGAATGGAGGAGAAGGGATTGCGGCGTGGCCATCCCCCCTGGGGGGTGATTTCCTGCTTTCTATCTCTCTGTCTGTCTCTGTCTGTCTGGCGAACGCACGCGCCCTATAGCAAAAATCTCTCCAAAAAAAGAAAAAAAAAATACCCCAGTCATGTGTGTGTGGGTGCCTGAAATCCTGAAAAGAGAGAAAGATGGAGGAGAAGGGATTCAGTGTTACCACCCTCCATGGAGAAGGTGCTTTCTCATTTTCCTTCTCTCCTTCTTTCTCATTCCTACCTCCAGTAGTCACATGCGACCTCTGGCAAAATTAAATAAAAGTAATGGGTCTTAAAATGGAAAGGTTTTTAGAAATAGGAAGGTAGCATTGTTAGAAATACATTTTTTTTTCAAGATCACATTCGCAGGACACTGGAGTGGATGCTGGTAGACCATAGTGATTTAATATACTGGTCTAGTTAAAAGACAGTGTACCCTTTATATGTAGTTTGTTAAAAGGTTATGTTTCTTTAAGCATACATAGGAAATGGAATATTTTCTACTCGCCTTTCAAATAAACCTTTTCCACCCCTAGTGACATCTGAACAGACTCACACCTATTGCATACTCTCAGTCATTCAGTCCAGGTCTCATTGGGCCCAGTTAAAAGATTCATGTTCGCTTTTAGTCTCTCCACCTCCCTTCCCTCTGGCTCACCCAGGCCCCAACCTAAAGAACTTGCAGTAATAGCGGGCAGCTCTGGGCTCTCGAACCTTCTCCCCTTCAGTTAGCCATTCCTTCTCTGGTGGAGTGGGAATAGAAAGTGACCCTGGAGAAGGCGTCAAATGTCTTTTCCTTTAGTCTCTGCTGATGTCATCTTCCCTTGACCTTCCTTGCTTCTCTGATGAATTTTAAAGGGCTGAATACATCCCCTTGGGGCTGCCTTCCAAATGCCACCGCCTTTTACAGAACTCAGATAAGTGCTCTGATTTGTGTCTCCTCAGTATCTATGTCTTGCGATTTGGTTGTGAAGGTATTAAGAGACTTACTACCTTCATGGTGTCAGAAGTGGGGCCTTTGGGCGTGATTAAGTCATTAGGGTAGGGCTCTGACAATGGACTCCTTGGTGGGCTTGTAAGGACAGGAAGTGGGACTGAAAGGGACACAGATGGACATAGCCACTATGCTCTGCACTTTTAAAAATTTTTTAAAAATTTTACATTCATTCAGTGTATATCATTACAGCATAGAAAATGAATTTTCCCATTGAGAAATCATTGTGTATTGGCTCAATCAAAGATATTACTATGCATATTATCTTCAACAAATAATTTTCCATTTTGTGTTTCTTAACTGTTTTCTTTCTTTCTTTTTTCCCCCTTGATTCCCTCCCTTTGATATAATGCCTCGAGACTCTGTAAGACGATTCTCCCCATACCCAGAACTGGCCACAAGACCTGGGACTTCTAAACTGGCAGCAGAGAAAGACTTCTATTCCTACAAATTCCTCAGAATCAGATATCTTGTTATTAGCAGCCGATGGGCCTGGAACACGTGTTTTCTTCCCTTCTGTATCAGGCCCCTCATTGCTTAGCTGTCTTATTATTCTTACTCCCACCTGTTCTGTCTCACCTTGACCTTCTTGCTCAGAAGCCAGTCTCCTGCATAAGGTGCTGGCGGTGACTCACACCCAAGTGACTTCCATGGTGTTTACAGGGCCTGCGGGACACTTACTCATCCTTACCCAATAAATGTGGAAGTTCAAGCAGCTTCTGGGCTCATCTCTGAATTGACATCCCTTTCCATTTCTTTTTCTTTACTCAAATAGTCAGCGATAGCAAGTAAACAGGTCTACTGGACAAGAGAAACCAAGGAGAAGCCATCTTCCAGTCTGTCAAGGGTTGTCTCTGAACTCACTTCCTCTGACTTTACGGGGGCTGTGAAGGCGTCAGTGTGTCACGGAGCTACAGAACTCTCCTCTCATGTCACTCCCACTCTCCCTCCTATGTCTTCTGCTTACACAGATTCAAGGAGATGTCAGATGATGACGGCAAACTCCAACTGGTCTAGCTCATTCATCTTGAAGAGGTCCTCGGGATGGTCCTCAAATGCTTTCTGGTGCATTTGGAAAGGAAGATGACTTTTACTTTATTTCTCATCTTTCTCTTCTGCTTTGATCTATTGTGATGGGAAACACTTTATTCAGAATTCTGTACAGTTTGACTGCAATAATGTTAAAGGAAGTAGAGATGCTGTACTAGGTCAGACAAGTACCTGGTAAAATATCTAATCCTTGGTGACAGACTGGATATGGAGAGTGACAGAGAAGAAAGGACGACTCTTAGGTTTCTATTTTTTTTAAAGTATGTAAAAATATGTTCAGTTACTTTTTTCCCCATGGAAGAAAACAGCAGAGAGAAGGACAGACCGCCTACAGAGTCCTCATGCTATTATCCGCCTCCAGCTGCAGCCCGCCTGGATCTTGGGCATTTGCGCATGTGGACCTGTGAGATCCCAGGATGAAAACTCAAGACTTTTCCTATGTGAGTCTAGTTCTGTTACCTCTGCATTACTGCTGGTCCCAGGTTTCTGTTTCATACTCCTCAGTGGTATGATGGAAACAATTGAATAGGCCTCTCATAATCCTATGCTGCTTCTTGGTAAAGGAGCATAGGAGGGTGGCAACTTGGATAGTCTGAATTGGAGAAGATATGCAATAGACAGGGCTAAAGCTCAGAGAAGTTATGTGAGCTAGAGATAAACCCTTGTGAGTTGCCGTTAATCAGTGATAACCAAAGCCATGAGTATGGGTGATACTGCTGGAGAGAGTGTTCAGAGTGAGAAGAGAAGAGTATCACACACACACACACACACACACACACAGTATATGACTAGAGACATCTGAAGAAATAGACACAGAAATTGGCTTGACTTTAAATGAAATCTGTAGAAGTGCTATCATGATACCTAGTCACATATTCTACTGTATCTCTAACTCTCTATCTCTACATGTACATAAAATGTGATATAGTTTGTCCTATAAACTCAACCAACATGTTGGTAGGCCATCTTGGTCCATATAGATCCAGAAGGTGTATAACTTATATGACAACAAACAGCTTCAGCTAGATGAGTAGGAAGGATCAGAGACTAGGGAGTGGAGGCGTGTTGTAGAAAATATGGTGAAATCATGAATCTAGCCTTTCTAGGATGCTAATGCATACACTAGAAGGGGTGTGTGTGGGGGGGCTTTGCACCTACTCCAGGGCAGAGGCCTGGAGTAGGTGCAAAGATAAGAGCAGCACTGTGCTGAGCTCAGGGTGTGGGTGGGAGCTTGCAGGCATGACAGTCCCTGTAGGAGGGGGAAGTACAAAGGCAGGAAGGGAAGTGAGGGCACAGAAGAGGCTGTGGCCGCAGCAGGTGGTATTTTGAACAGAATGGAGGCCCTACCTACAAACATGCAGAAAATTCAGGGCTTTTGGTAGAGGTCCAGAGCCGAGATTTATTTTTTCCCATTATGAGTACACATTTTCATTCTTTTCTATCAGAGTGGAATCCCTGAAATCACTTATTAAGGGTATAAGAACTATATAAAAATGTGGGGCCAGCAGATGGCGTAATGGTTACATCACTGAACTCCCACATAGTTGTCCATAGTTCAAGTCCCAGTCCCAGAACTGGTGGCTTAAACTCATGCTGGGTGCATGTGCTCAAAATCCTGAAAGGAGAATGGAGGAGAAGGGATTGCAGCATACCATTCTTCTTGGGGCGGGGGGGGGGGGGGGGGGTGGGAGTGATATCTCACTTTCTCTCTCTCTCTGGTGAGCACATGCACCTTATAGCAAAAATCTCTCTCTAATAAAAATGTGTAACAATGAATAGTAATGAGAGCAATGTGCGAATGTACTCTTGTTTGTTCACATCTCTCATGCTAAGGAGAGTTTCCCTATTGGTACCTACAGGTGGACGATGGAATTGCCTCACTACTGGACAACCTCTGCCCAGCAGCTATGTGGGGATATACTGGGGGCATGAAGCTGTTCATGTGCTAAAATGCAGAACCAAAATGCTGCAATGCACAGTTGAGTAATGGGAACTTAATTCTGAAAACCTGGATTGTGCAGAGAATGTTTCCTGATGCATTATTAATGTCTTCCCTTACTTTGGGGAAGAAACGTGCTACTTTAATTTAACTGGCATTGTGCTAGTCATTTGAGGCTCGAGGAAAGCAGTGCTTTCTGCTGAGGAGCACACTTGCATTTTAATTTGCATGTTTAAGTGATTTTAAGACTCTTAGGACATGGCTGACTTCATATTATAGATCTATCTTTCCTCTTCTGTAGTGTTAAAAAGCACTCCACATCAGAAAATCGCTATCTACCCCAGTGGTTTTCATGCTGTTTTTCATGAAGAGAAGCTTTGAAAGAGGTCAATTAAATATTTTGTCTAAAATATCCAAACTCAGATAAAAGATTCATTTTTAAGCCATCAAAATTTTTTTTGTTATTGTCTTTTACATTGCTAATAACATTATCTTATTTGGCATTCAATAATCTCATCAAGAGTAGTTTATTCTTGGAATAACCACTGACACTGGGGTTAAGGTAACTGGATCCAACCAAGTCAATTGAACAGTTCAAATCCTGGATCTGGTGGCTTGAGAAACACACCAGGAGTATGTGTGTGTCCAAAAATCCTGAGAGCAAAATGGAAGAAGAATTGCAGTGTGGCCAACCTGCTTCGGAAGTGATTTCTCACTTTTCTTTTCTCCCTGTCTCTCCCCAGAGAATATATGCACTCCACAGCAAATTAAAATAAATAAATAGATAAATAAGGGTAGTTTATTCTCTTAAAAGGAATTTTATTTTGTGGCTTAATTTTCCTGGCCTCCACTTTATTCAGCCACAAGAAAGTCTCCACTGTTATAAGACCCTGAAGTGTCCAACAGGTAGGGAGGACTGTGCCAGAGTCTCATGTGTAAAGTTTTCTTAGTAGATATGGCTGTCCAGATGGTCAAAGAAAAGTATGGATTGCCAGCGACTCTCTATTACTGCCTGCACTGTTCAGATTGTCATTCCTAGGGTAGAAATGGGGACCTTCTGGCTTTATGCATATATGAACACCAGGAAAGGAGAAAGTGTGATACATTTGGAGAAATATAAAATATAAAAAACAGATTAGTGCAATAGGGTGTAGAGAAAGAGAGGAAGAAAGAAGATGATGTCACATAAGTCAGTATTTTGCACATTGCCCTCGTGAGCTGTAGTGTCCCCACATGTGTGACGATGTACCACAGGAGGCCAAGGTGGACACGCAACACCAGAGATCAGCACTCAGTGCCTCAGCAGCTGTTCTTATAGTTTTTATTTTTTTTTTTAGATCTTCATGTTAGCATTTGAAGTCTAATTATGTAACAATTTTTAAATACTACTTGTATGAGTTTATTGTAGAAGTCTATACACATGAGATAAGTAGGCTTGGAGAGTTTGGTTAGTAATCTCTTGGTTATGTTTTTTAGAAAAGAAAATAGGATATTTTATTAAAGTATAACCTCAAATAAGATTTATTTATATTTGAGAACATTCTCTAAGGCAGACGGGTTCTGCTCCTTCCTTAAACTGGTTTGTCATGAGTAAGTTTTAGATGTCCTGAGTACTAATTCCCTCTCTCCTCAGTAGAGGTTGTGCGGGGTCTGGGACAGCTCTAGCTGCAAACATCCTTGCTGGTTTCACCACAGAGCTGTCCAAACAAACCAATGGCGCTGGGGGTGTGATGTACGAGGGGCGGGGAGCCCATAGCTGAGGTGCTCCTCCTGATTTTGCAGTCAGTGTGTTTCCTTATTGTCTTTGGATTTTGCTCTGCAAACACCAGAAGGTCTTCTACTAAGGAAAGGCTGTGTCCACACACGATATTATAGAGCCTGCGTTTCTGTAAGGTAAAACCTTTAGAAACCGTGATAAGATATTTAATGATCTGTTGTGTCACTGTTTCACAAAGCCATGTGGGGGAAACTAAACTTTTCACATAATTACGAAGAAGACACTGTGCCAGGCACCCTGATAATCTGTGGGATCAGTGGATTAATAGCCAGTGAAGAAACACATACTAGCATAAAGAGCAGATTTGAATTTTAGCACTACTACTTATCAGCTTTGAAAAATTCCTTAACATTTCTGTGCCTCAGTTTTCCAATCTGTGCAATTGGCCCAATTATAGTATGTCCCTCATTATTTAGTCAATCCAAATGAAGAACTTCCTAAATAATTGATAAAAATGAATAACCCACATGATGTTGTGAGGGTCATTATGTACATGGGGTTCAGAAATGTGCTAGCGAAGTGATAAGTGCTATAAAAATATTAATGAGTAGAGTTATTATCAGGGGTTCCCGAGGTAGTGGAGAATGGAGTTGACCAGATATTTTTGCCTAGATAAATGATTCAAGATGCTAGGAATTCATCTGAACTATATTCTTGCATCTAATACGTATGTGGTACAGGCCCCAGAGATGCTATCTTAAGAAGAGTATTCCTCACCTCCCCTGATTTCTGATCATTTTATGAGCCTGTAATAGGGCTGCACTTCAGGCTTTGAGCAATCCGATAGCCTTTTAATACATTCCTTTTCTGTTTAAGCTGGCTTGACTTGGTCTCTGTTGCTTGTAAACAAAAAAGTCTGACTAGTACATCCCCGTTTGGATGTTTAAGAAAAAGCGGCTTAGAAGGATTATGAAGCTGGCTCAAGTTATAGTAGCTAGTAAATGGTAAAGAAGAAATTCAACATGCATTAATTATCCTCACCCCAACGCCCCTGAGCTCCATTTAGTGTAATACATCCTTGCAAATGATTCATTTAAAATAATTAGTTTCATTAAGCCTTCTATAAAAAGATCAATTAATTATTCTTAAAGCAATTTAAAAAATTGGTTTAATTTAGTGAAGGATGTATGCTTTTGCTAGAGAGAAACAGAAAATAAGAAAGTTCCTTAATGGGGGATAGCCATGCCACAACTCCTTCCTCTTCATTTCTCCTTTCAGAATTTTGGACATGTGTGTGTGTGCACACACACATGCACGCACACACACACCTGGTGTATTTTGCAAGATGCTAGGTCTGGAACTTGAATCAGGCAGTTAGCCATGTGGGACCCAGCTGCCTTAAGTACCAAGCCGCAGGTTGGCCCCAAGACATGTGTTTAATAAGTGGTCGGACAAAGTGTTTTGATTTTCTTTTCTTTTCTTCTTTTTTTTTTTTTTTTGGAGAGGTTTTTGCTATAGGGTGTGTGCACTCGCCAGAGAGAGAGACAGAGACAGAGAGACAGAAAGCGAGAAATCACCCCCCAGGAGGTATGGCCACACCGCAATCCCTTCTCCTCCATTCTCCTCTTGGGATCTTGGGCACGCACACGCACCCGGCATGAGTTTAAGCCACCCGGTCTGGGACTAGAACCACAGTTGACTACATGGGAGTTGAGCGACATAGCCATTAGGCTAACTGCTGGTCCCAAGTGTTTTGGTTTTCAAAATGAAGATTGTTTTTCATTCTATTTTGTTTGCGCAATATAAGGCAATTACCAGTTGAATGCAAGGATAGTTAACTTTGTTTTGTGGTACTCTCACTGATAAATGCTCTATCCAATATTATTATTATCTTGATAATTTCTGTTTGTTGCTCATCTAGACCACTCTCTGTTGTTCAATCCTCAAGGCAGAAAACATTAATTAATTTTGAGATATGTTATAGTATATGCAATAAGGATTAAGTGTATATTGCAGTATTTTATAATATTAATTTAGTTAATTTATTAAAAGAATCTAATTTTAATAGTTAGCTGTAAGTTTTAGAGAAAAATATAATATATAGTATGTATGGAGTCACCCTTTAGAGAATGATGAGTGCTTTGAACTTGGATTACCCAGGTTCCTGGCTTCTTGATGTTTCCTTGATCTGAACTGCTAGATTTATAACAATCAGAGTTGTAATATTAATTTATGAACATCAGAGAGGATTACTGTAATTTCTTCAGGATGTTTTGTGTGTTATAGAAATGATTTGGAATAGGCCAGTTTCACACTGTGATTTATAAGTTTTGGTGCTGATGACAGAGTTGCCAAAGGAGTTTGGGACCCAAAATGCCAAAATCAAACCATAAATTAAGGGAATGAGTAAGAATTTAAATTGAGCAATAAAGCCAGAGATGGATCTTGAGACAAGTCAAGGTTGAAAGCAAAGTTATAATAAAAGGAGGTTCCGCTCTTCATGTCAAGAAAGGATGAGGATTGTGGAAGATCAAAGGCAGGAAAAGCAGGAGACAGGGTAGAGGACGGAGCCAAGTAGAGGCAGCGAAGCCTGCGTCTGAGTTTTCTCAGTGCCTGGCTGCCCAAGACGGCAATTCTACACCTTGGGCCACACATGAGCTACTTGGTGACAATACATGTGGGATTTTGACAGGAATATTTTTGGATAAGATGATTCTGACCTTTTCATTGGCTTAAGGATCATATAGTTAACACAACTGTGCCTGTCCCACTCGAGAAACTGATTCAATAAGTTATGGTACACGACATAGGAACACTAGAAACACTACATTTGTGCCTATGAGGAAGGAACACCCTATATTTCTCATACCATATAATTAAGCATCGTCTCTTGACACCCTCTACCACCATGAAAGATGATGCAACTAGAGCCTTTATAATTTTCTTTGCCTTAGTTCCCCCCAGGGGTGATGGCCACGCTGCAATCCCTTCTCCTCCATTCTCCTCTTGGGATCTTAGGCATGTGTGCACACGTGCCTGGCTTGAGTTTCAAGCCATGTGGGATCCAGAAGCCTTAACCACCATGCTACCTGCTGGCCCCATAGGGTTATTCTACAAACTTTTTTCTATTTAAAATTTTTTCCCACTTTTTATATATAGTTATTTATTCCATGAGAGAGAGAGAGAGAGAGAAATATAGAGACAGAGAGACAAACACCCCCAACAGGATCTTCACTCTGTGACCCATCCAGAGTCACAGCCAACCCAAGCCATGGGCCTGTGGGTACACCTCACTTGCACAAGGAGGTGCTGGGATGTGAATCCAAGACCGTCCCATGGGGATCTCCCTGCACCACCCCTGAACCACAACCTGGCTCTACTTTTTCCTTATGCTTATGTAGTCATTTATTTTATGAGATAAAGAGAATAATCCCTTAACAGGATCTTACTAGGCTGTAATCAACCGCCAGCATTGCAGTGAGCCAGAAGCATGCCCTTGAGTGCACCTGGGATGTTCAGATCAACCCAGGATTGAAGCCCAGGGCCTTCTAGTATGGGTCTGGCATTATCCCAGGATGCACTGCTGCTCGTGCCTCTGGGCTAGACCTATTTTTTTTTTTTTTTTAATACATGTGTCCAGTGTGAGTTTCAAGCTGCTGAGTCTGGGACTCCATCTGTGGTAGGCCATGTGGGAGTCTAGTGCCAGAACCACTATGCCACCTGCTGGCCCCAGGAGCTGCTTTTCTGACTGGGTCCTCCAACTTACCAGAATGGGAAGAGCTTTCCTCTGGTGCTCTAGAAAACCACTCTATCAGCCCTACATTTCCAGAGTAGATGAGTAAAATTATTTGAAATTCTCAGATGTTTGCCAGGGTAAAACTTGGGCTGCTTTAGAGTGGGAAATGAAGGAGATTTCAGGAATTAGTTCTGAAGATATTTTTGTATCGCACTCCTTTTTTCCATTGTCCTTCTCTGTACTTGCCAGCTGGAGTCTGGACCTTCTCTGGAGCCTGCTTTAAAAGATAAAGTTTCTCCTCTGCATATTTTGCACTGCTGTTTTTAATCTGTCAATAGGATTTCACTTTGTGTCTGTCTTTCAGAAATTTGTTAAAAATTTCTTATCTTTGTCTGGACCATTCTCTCTGATGTGATGGGTTTACTTACGTATTATCACTTTGTGGGGGATATCAGAAGGGAGAGAGATAAACACTCACTCTAAGTCTGCATTCTTGATGAGACTTACTCAGACTTAATCCAAAAACTAACAATGACTTTTTGACACCTCTTTGGAAAGATCTCACAGACTCTCCTCAAATTAAAAAAAAAAATTAAGTTGCTATATTTATAATGCTTTGAAATATGCATGAAGCTACTTACATTTTTAATATTATTCATCAAGGACAGAGAGCTAGATCCTAATCTGATGTAATTGAGACATCAGTTTTCTCTGTCAAGTGAATCCCTAAAAGTTTCCTGGAAGATGAGAGAAAGGACATGTACATTGTACAGTAAATTCTGACTTTTCCATGATGCAAAAGTAAGGCTGCTTTTGTTTGCTTGATAGCTTTTGTCCAAGGGAGAAAGGGGAGAATAGCTGAGAAAACTCTAAACATAAACCTTACCTGGAAGGGTCTTTTTTTTCCCTTTATGTTTCTCATGAGAGAGAGAGAGAGGAAGAAAACACTCCTGACAGAGTTCCATCACGTCATGATCACGCCCCCAGCTTTCCAGGCTTGGAAAGGGCCCGAGCTTCTTTTGTGTCTCTACTGGCTGATTTGAGTTTCAGAAGGTCTCAGAGAGGAGTCAGATGACCGTGAATTGAGACTAGGACCAAGGCCATAATTCAGTGTATGCGGTAAATACTAGGGATATCGGGCTTTCCTAACACAAGGTTTAAAATAAGCATGAGATCAAAGACGTCTAAAAAGTGGAAGTTAGGGAACCAGCAGTTAGCATAATGGCTATGTCACTGGACTCCCATGTAGTTGACCGCAGTTCAAGTCCCGGACCCAGTGACTTAAACTCAACGCCGAGCGTGTGTGTGTGCGTGCCCAAGATCCCAAGAGGAGAATGGAGGAGAAGGGATTGCGGCGTGGCCATCCCCCACTGGGGAGTGATTTCTCTCTTTCTGTCTCTCTGTCTCTGTCTGTCTTTCTGGCGAGCACATGCACCCTATAGCAAAAAAGAAAAGAAAACTAGGGAGTACTAAGTGCAAATTAAGATGAAACTCATCAAGATAGTTGTTATTACATTTGTTATAGAACAAATTGGCTACAGATTTTATGTCTCTAGGCCTGGAGGGGTTTTAGGTCAGAAGCTGAATATTATTCCATGAGATTTTATTTATGTATTTGATCCTCCATTTATTCATTGTGTAAATATTTATTAAGCAACTGTTGAGCTGCTTACTATGAGAAATCTTGGGACCTGGTGGAGGAAATTCAGTATCAGTTTCTGCTCATAAAGATAAAGATGTACTCAAAGAGAGAGAAAGACCTATGTGAGTCCCAAAAAATAAGAAACGATAGCCTTCCCTAAGTTCTAGCTCCAGCCAAAGCAATCAGTGTAAGAAAACAGATTCTGCCAGGACAAATGTGTTTTTATATGGTAACGATGGTATAGTTATTTATTACTAGATTTTTTAAAAATGTAAATATTGGCATTAAAAGTAGATGTATTAATGAGAGTGCAGGCAGTCTTAACCATCAGTTGAAAATTACATCTGTAACACTCTTTCAGCAATGATGTGGATTCCCAAAATTTGCAAAGAGAAACTTTACATAATTTTCTGAGCCTTAATGGCACCAAAACTATGGTTGGGAACACGCACTTCTTGTTACGTTTCCAGCAATCGTTGCTGCGACAATGAAAATCTGGGAATCAATGCGTTGGATTTTGATGAACTCTTGCAGTCCCCTTGTTCTGGATCCTTATTTGAATATCTTCTTGCAAGTATGAGATTTGATAAAGCAAGAGGGAGAATTCGAGTAGGGTTTAAAAATACTGTCTACCTATAGGAATCAAGCTGAGAAAATGCTCACATTTAACAAGCTAAGGTGACATCAAAGGGGCAGAAAGAAATCACTTGATAATAAAAATGTTGCTTTGATTGAAACTGGGCAAAAAGCCAAAAGTACTGGAAGGATTCAAACATACTGAATTGTTTCTGGATCAAACGCTCTGTAAATATAGGGTAAAATGTGAGTTTTTTCCTAGTAAATTGTGAGGCTACATCAAAATGAGCCTCTTGTTGAGCTCCAGTATTGAACATTGGTCATAATGCTCTTTCTTTCTAATTAAAAAATAGAGGGGCCCACAGGTGGCGTAGTGACTGAGGTGTTGGACTCCCACATGGCTGACTGTGTTTCGAGTCCCAGACCTGGTGGCCTGCTTTTTCACTTTCCCTTTCTCTCTCTTATCAAATTAACAATAATAAAAATAATAATAACAGCAAAAACAAATAGAATTAAATAAATAAATTATTATTTTTAAAAATAGAAACAGATACATGTATTCATTTAAAATAGATTTATCAAATACTGACTGCATGTAAGCATTCCCACTTAAGAATTCTGAAGATACAGATTTGTTTTATCATGTACGTCTTTGATTGTAAGAAATCGTTTAACAGATTCAATGAAATTTTTATTAAAATGAACTATTCTTAGGCTATAACAATGTCCATACTTGGAAAAGCAACTCCACTTAGACCCCATAAAATTAATAACCTACTGTATAATAGATCTTGTTCACTGCCGTACTGATGTTTGGGCTTAATTGTTTAAGATCTGTTTTCCACATAATACTGTAAGTTGCTGGGGGTGCAAGCATGATTATTTTGTTTAGGACTGGCCCATAGTAGGGATCAGTAAAAGGTTATCAAATGAAGTTGTCGTACTTTGGGATATACTGAGAAAATAGGTTTGTGCTGCCTGGTATTATTTCCATATGTAATTATAGTTTGTGCCTAAGTGAGAAGACATTGATAAGATTTAGAGAATTTTTGTATGACTCTTTCTACAAAGTCACAAGCAGAAATATTAAAGATAAAATTATGAAAATCTAGTTGGTCAAAGTTAAGTGCAGCTCCAATAGATAGTCAGTGTCTTACAGCTTTAACAGCATACAGGACAGGGGAAATTTCTCCTGAGCAGGCTGGGGTAGCAGGTACTCGAACACTTCTCTGCTGGAGAACTCTGATAACCCCAACATCCACAGTCATGAAGCATCTGAGGAGCTCTGAAGAGTGACGAGCAAGCCAAGCTCAGTGCAGGTCAAGGCGAAGCAAAATCTAGTCTTACCTACAAATATGTCTGCTTTCTGTTGCCCATGTGACAATAATGAAGAAAATATAGGAAACAGCTTTAGCTATGTGTGCTGTTATGCTATTATAAGACCAGCTACTTGGAAGACTGAAGCTAAAGGATCACTTGAGTCCAGAAATTCTGGGCTGTAATGCACTATGCACTAAGTTTGGCATTAACATGGTGATCCCCTGGGAGCAGGAGACCTCTAGGTAGCTTAAGAAGGGGCTAGTCAAAACACGTTGGAAATGGAGCAGGTCAAAATTTGTGCTGATCATTAAATAAAGTTTTAGTGTGGCTAATGCCAAATTAAAGGAACAGGGGTGAAGCACATTGCTTCTGCAAGGATTACCAAGAAGAAATTTACTCTTGGTATCAAATGGGTACCAGAGCCAATTAGCAACAGTAATGACAAGAACAGATACCACTTCTTGAGTCTTTACTGTTTCCAAATATTCTATTAAATATTTGCATGCATTATATTTTTCAATCCTCACAAATTCTCTAAGATTTTCACTCATTAGATTCATTTCACATTTAAGAAATCTACAAATAAGAAAAGTCAAAATCACCAGGAAAGAGCAGAGCAAGGACTCAGATTCAGGCTACTTGGCTCCACAGCTATGTCCTTGACCTCTGTGTAACCTACTCTGGTCAGAGATGAGTGGTTATACAGGAGAAAGAACAGGAACATTTCCAGAGGAATGAGGTTAGCAGGCACTGTACAATGGGAGCCATGATGGGACAGCTTTGTAGGAAAAGCCAGTAAATCAGAAAAAAAAAAAGGTTTGTTAACGGTAAGTTTATACAGGGAGACTACAAACTTGATGTTCCTGATCCTCTATTCTGTCGTGGTTAGAAGAAGGAACAAAAGAGATATTTCTGCATAGTAAAGGTGTACATTGGAAATATCAAATCTCCTATTACCTGGTTACCAATTACTACATGCAGAACACTGGTGATCTTATTACCCTTTATTATATGCCACCAATTCAAACCTTTCTTTTCTTTTCTTTTTTTTTCTGTTTTATAAGTATGCCATAAATAACACAGGGAGGTTGCTGAGGGATGTTGTAACTATTTGAAGATACTCAATTCATCAATGAATTTAATAAATATTCACCCATTACCTCTTATGTGCAAGACACTGATCTACATGAGAAATATCAGTGAATACATTCATAAACGATAGAGTATGAAACAGTGTTGGCATAGTGGTTAAGGCACTGGAATCCCACGTTGCCAACCGTGGTTTGAATCCTGGACACAGTTGTTTGAAACTCATGCTGTGTGCAGGGGCATGTGTGCCCCAAATTGCAGGAAGAGAATGGAAGAGAAGGGATTATATCATGGCCATCCTCTCCCCCACCCCGGGGAGTGGTGATATCTCAATTTCTGACTCTCTGTCTCTTTGGCAAGAATCTCAAAAAAAAAAACCCAAAAAGGTACCATGGAAAACTTAGAGTAGAGGTTTGGGGAGTGTATGTAACTTTAAATAGCGTGGTCACACTATAATCTATAGAGAAGATGACATTCGAGCAATTATTTGAAGGGAGGGAATAAACTAGTCAGGCAGTTATATCCAGGAAGAGTGTCTCAATAATCGGAATAGCTGATGCAAAGGTTTTAGATGTTTTGCATGAAGGAATTTCGAAAGTTCATGGAAAATGTGAATTAAAATGCAAGCTTATTTTGGTACAAATATATTTTGAAATTCATAGTTTTCTCATAATATGCATTTCCATGACGTTTCAAAGGGTCCCCGTATGGTCTGTATTTGCTCCTTATATGTGCCATACATCTTCATGGTTAGCAGTGGTAGTGGGTGTCAAGGTATATTATTTTGTGATTGCTTCCACTTTCTCAGTGAAATAAGAAGCAGGATTACTAGGGCCAGCAGGTGGCATGATGGTTAAGGCTCTGGACTCCCACATGGCTGACTGTGGTTCAAGTCCTAGACCTGGCGACTTGAAAATCATGCTGGGTGCGTGTGTGTGCATGCCCCAAATCCCAGGAGGAGAATGCAGGAGAAGGGATCGTGGCATGGTGACCCCTCTCAAGGATGATTTCTCATTTTCTTTCTCTCCGTCTCTCTCCAGTGAGCACACTCACCCTGTGGAAATAATCTAAACAACAACAACAACAATCAAACTGGACTATTAGGACATTTAGAAGAAAAACAGGGAGGTAAAGTATTGATGTCACAGGGAGGCGTGGTATTGTCTGTTGAGGATGCATTGTGGTTTTGTCAACTGTGTTGGGGAGAGATGTTCACCTGTTGAAATATCCATTTTGTAAGACAAATAATAATGTGATTGAATGTATAAAAGAAAATAAAATGAAAAATAAATAATTAATTAAAAAAAAAAAGAAAGTTAGTGGAAGAAGGGAGGAGGGTTTGAAGGAAAATAAGTGGATGACAGCCATCAGTGTGGGATAGTAAAAGAAATATGTCTCCTGGGGTCGCTGTAGCAGAGTACCACAGACTGGGTGATTCAAACAACACAAAGGAATTTTCCCTTGGTTTTGAAGGCTAGAAGTCCCTGATGAAGGTTTGGAAGGGTTCCTCTGAGCTCTCTACCCATGGTTTATATATGGCCACCTTCTGCTATGTTCTAATGTGATCTTTCTCTGTACCTGTGTCCAAATTTTCTTTTTATGAGGACTCCAGTCATGTTGAATTAGGGTTCACCCTAATGATCTCATCTTAACTGAATTGCCTCTTAAAAAAAAAAAGATTCTGGGGCTGGCAAGTGGCATGGTGGTTAAAGGCGCTGGACTCCCACATGGCCGACCACAGTTCAAGTCTCAGACCTGGTGGCTTGCTTTCTCACTTTCTCTCTCTCTCTCTCTCTCTCTCTCTCTGTCTCTCTGATCAAACTGGAAAATAATAATGATAATTATAATAAATAAAGTTAAATAAAATAATTCTTTAAAAAAAAAGATTCTATCTTCAAATACTACATATTTTTAGATTCAGAGGGTTTGAACTTCAACATATGAATTTTGGGGTCAGGAATAACTCAGTCCATAACAATGAACTAGAGAATACAGTGTGACGTGCAGCTCAGAGTCAGGAGTTAGAGACTAATAAGAACTTCACTAGGGCTAAGAGTTGGAAGTTACTTTTCAGTTTTCAATAGTCTCAACTCAACAGCTCTAGATTTAGCACTTCTCAATTTCTCACCAATATTTGAGAAAACAGATAAATGTGTCTGTGTCTTATATAGAAAAACAGCCGAACAGCATATGTATAAAAACATAAAATAAATCTAACCTAGCAATTGTAAGACATCAAGGAGAAAAGAAGACACTGAAGGAACCTTGGAAGAATCCTGGCAACAGTGGGCTCTGGGTATGGAGTTTATCTCCTCAGAAAAAATGATGAACAGTGGGTGGAAGAAAGGAGTCAGCCCCAGAGAAAGAGAATTGCACCACATAAATTGCCTCTGAAGGGTAGATATGGGCTTTGGGGATTCTGCGCAGTAATCCACTGTCTGGCTATAAAACCAAGAAGGCAATTGAACCATCACTCATGGGAGACTAGCAGCGTCACGGGCAAATCCCATAATGGAGCTGTTGGAGAATGCCTCATTTCTCTTTAATCGGTTTCACTGAGAAAAGAAATAAACAGAAAAATAGGACAAAGGGAAAGAATATCATCATGAAGTAACAGAGGGAGAAGATAAATCTTAACGTTATTACCAAATCATTAATAGAAAACACCAACGAGACTTAAAAACAATCTTAATAGAATACAAGAAGACATCATTCCAGGGAAGCAGGACTAGAAACACTGCAGTGAGACCAAGGGACCTTTCCTGTATCAGGATGTGATGAAAACAGAGATACCCAAGACAAAGGACAGCAAGAATCTAACAGAGGAATGGCCCTGTATGGGGCAAATGGTAGAAGTAAGAAAGTGGGGAATGGCACAAGAGAACTGGAGGGTAAAATTCAGAAGGTCTTTGAGAATACAGACATAAATGGCAGAAATAACAAAACTAAAGAACTGATCTCATTACTGAATCCAAAACATATGAAGCTCACAGAAGAGAAACAATAATCAAACACATAACTAATTAAAATTATCTTGAATATATAAATTGAAATGCTCAACAATGAAATTACTCACACTGTGATATATCCTGATTCTGCAAAAAGAAAACAAAATCTAAAAAATCAAATGAGCAACCCTTTCCAGTACTGCAAATCCCTAGTAAACATTCAGAAGAAAATAAATTTATCTACTGAAATGTGTGATGCAACCTTAAATGCCCAAAATAAAGAGCATATTGAAAATTTTAATTTGTTATAATAATTGTATAACCATCTTATTTGTCCTTTGGGAGTTAAGGGAAATAAAAATATATTCAGGGACCAGAAGGTTGGTGTGCTGGTTAAGATGCTAGACTCTTACATGGCCAATTTTGGTTTAAGCTCCAGACTTGATGGCTTAAAAATCACACTGGTTGCGTGTGTCTGTGTGTGTGTGTGTGTGTGTGTGTGTGTGTGTGTGTGTGTGTATCTATATTCAAATATAGAAATGATACATAAAATGCCACCTATGGGGTCAGAAGGTGTTGTGGTGGTTAAGGGCGCTGGACTCCCACATGGCCAACTGCAGTTCGTGCCCTGGACCTGGAGGCTTTCTCTCTGTTTCTCTCTCTCTCTCTCTCTCTCTGTCCCTCTCTGGTCAAATTAAAATAAATAATAAATAAAAAATAGAGTTAAATAAAATAATTATTTAAAAAATAAAATACCACCTATACAATATGCTTTTTAAAAAACATCACCGGATAAAGCAGTTGGGAAATGAAATCCAAAGTCAAATGACAGGCAGAGGAGATGAAAAAGAAAAAAAAATAAACAATAGTGTCACAACTCAGTGGAATAAGGAGGGTTATTGAAATGGAATAAAGCAGAAGTATTTTCTAAACACTAGTAATAGTAAAGATTTTTAAATATATAAAATAAAAATTATGTAACAGTAAGTGCTGTATAACACCTCAGAGTATATTAACAGAGACCACTATGTGAGTGAGAAAAATCTGAAAAACTTGAAGGTTATCACTGCTGGAACAGAATATATGTCAACACTGTAGATCATATAAGTAAAATAAAACTTTTTAGAAAAATACGCATGAAAAGAAAACAAACAAACCAAAAAACCCCAGCAAAAATGTAAAATAAGAAA
Source organism: Tupaia tana (assembly GCA_026018925.1). Taxonomy (NCBI): domain Eukaryota; kingdom Metazoa; phylum Chordata; class Mammalia; order Scandentia; family Tupaiidae; genus Tupaia; species Tupaia tana. The sequence continues at coordinate 3,266,670 of JAKSZU010000002.1, forward strand.
GCAGAAGCCAGAGCACACAGATGAGCTAGAATCAAGCCGAGAAAAAAGATTTCTGCGTTGCTTGAGAGGAATTGGTCCTTATAAGAAAAGCATTAAAAAGACACTCTAGATATTTTGTAGCACTTAAAAAATAATAAAGATAAAGAAAAATCCTAAAAGCATATAAAAATAATTCATAAAGACTATTTAAACTTGAAGATGGAACTGCTTGGTAAGGTAAACACAAAAACCTTATTTTGATTTTTTTTTGGGGGGGAGGAGGTTTTTGCTATAGGGCTCATGCGCTCGCCAGACAGACAGAGAGAGACAGAGAGACAGAAAGCAAGAAATCACCCCCAGGGGGGTTGGCCACGCCGCAGTCCCTTCTCCTCCATTCTCCTCTCGGGATCTTGGGCACGCACGCACACGCGCCCGGCATGAGTTTAAGCCACTGGGCCCGGGACTTGAACCGTGGTCGACTACATGGGAGTCCAGCCACATCGCCATTACACTAACTGCTGGTTGGTCCCACAGAAACCTTATTTATTAAAAGAGTGTCATAAAAAAAATGTGAAAGGGATTTCAAATAGAATTTTATCAGGCAAATGAAAGGTTTACTACTGTAAGCCTTTATTATCAGATATTGAAGATTGTAGTTCAAAGGAATATAATAGTTGGAAAGCATTAATTAGGGTAAGAACAAATAAAAACTGTTAATGTAAAATGAAAGTGTAAAGTAATAAAGTAAATTTTTAGTCATTTGTTATATAATATTGCAGTGGTGAAAAGCTTCTCTAAGCTTGTAACAGAGACAAAAAACACACAAAGAAAAACTGATTGATTGTTCAGGTTAAAAATTTCAGCATTCTACACATCCTAAAAAGTAATCAATAATAAAATGAAAAAACAGTAGCAAATCTGGGAAATATTTTCAATGTTTATAACAGTCAAATTATTAAATATTTTAATACAAAAAATTCTTTAAAACAATAAAAATAATTGAACAAAGAGAAAAATGGATTGACCACAAAATGAGGCAAAAAGTAAATGAGACAAGGAAAGAATAAGTACTAAGAAGCTTATCCCAATTAGAGATCACGATAAGGCAAAAGGAAAGGACAATCTGCTTTTATCTGCTTAGTTGACAAAAGTGAGACTTTTTTTTCCCATTTTCTTAAAGAATAATAATGATATCTTTGAATCTGCAGGTAACTGGATATTCTAATACATTGTTGACAGGCATATAAATTAATAATTTTTCTTGGAAGCAGTTTGGCAACTTGTATCAAAAGCCTTAAAATATTCATTTCCTTTGATTCTGGGAATTTATTCTGGAGAAAAAAAGGATTTATTCATACAACAATATGTTATGAAGGAGTGCATCACAGATGTATTTATGCTATTAAAAGGTAAAAAATGTTTTTCTTTCCTTTTATATTTTAATAAGGACAAGTCTTAAAGTAGACTATTTTGCAGCCATTAAAGTTATATTTCTGAAATATATGTAATTACAGAAAATCCCTCATGGTTAATAGTGTTGGGTGAAAAAGAGGAGGTTAATAAATTTTCATTACCAAAATTCTATTTATAAAGTATTTCTGAGAAGATAAAAAGAATAAAAAAGAAATAAAAATAGAGTAAATATTTTGGGATAATAGAATTATGAGTAATTTTTCTCTTGTTATTATTCTTTATATATTTCCAAAATAAATTACAATCATAAATCAATTTTATAATAAAATGTTATTTAAAAATGCTTATCCAATGCTGAAAGGAAAATAATTAGAGCTATTTGTCCATAGCTTGAATCATGCATATATTTTTCTTTTTCTTTCTTTTTTTTAAAAAAAGTATTTATTTTATTTATATTTTATAGCTGTACATCTGTACACTGTACAGCATGTTTTTGTTTTTTTTTCCCATCGTGAACACAGTGCATATTGGTCAAGTCAAAGACAGTACCATATACACTATCATCAGCAAATAACATCTGTATTTTTGTAACTCCCAAGTTATTTCTGATTCTTATCTGACGAACATTCTGACTGTGTCAACCTTTGTATCCGTTATGCATTTCTCTGGTGACACCTAAAGTATGCTATCTTTTTGGATTTCCCTATGAATGTATTCGTCTCTACATTTTGAACTATGAGCCTCTCAATTGTACCTATCTTATTTTACTAATATTGGAAATACAAAATGCCCAGTTAATAAAGTGTTTTCACATATTGCTAATGTTTATTACTATTTACCAAGTTGAATGAATTTATTCCTGGGTTTATTATGAAGATAGAAAATTATAGAAGGAATAATTGATTTATAAAATCAATCTCTGTTATAAAGCGCTTTGGATGTGGTCGTGTTATATCCTTTTAATTTACCAACTTCAATGTTTATGTGTTTTAGTAATATATTTTCTTTTATGTTTCATAGCCATGATGTAAGTAATATATAGAAAACCTTCTTTCACATACATCTTTGTAATGAACACTGGAGTTGGAATATATTTATACTATTTTAAAAATACTATATTATACATTAGAAAAAGCCATTATGCTTGAATTGAGGGCTGTTCTGATATAAACTGTAGAGAATTTCCATAATTTAAGATGTCTAGAATCAGTGCATCTTACTAATTTTCATTTCTCTTTTACATAGAGAAGTCATATTAATATTTTTCATGTCTTAGAATTCTAAAAAAGGGAAAACAACGAGATAATATATATCATAGGAACTAGTTGAATATCATCATGGTATCACTGAGGGTTACACACAGCAGTTATGCTTAGAAGAGAGAATAATTAACAGAAACTGGATTAAAACTACCTGAAGGGACTCTGCAGCCATAACTAGTCAGTCCTCTATATGAGAAGTCTTATATTTGTTCTTTTACTTCAGTCAATCAAGTGATGTTTTAAGGCCTCTTTGACACTCTATTGTGATACATGGAGGTTTAAACTTTAGCTGGGCTGGGTAAACAAAACAAAACTCTTGATAGAAATAATTGAATGTATGATGAGCATGCGGTTCACACTTGTTTTCCTGGGGTATTTACAGATAGCATTTCTTTTCATTTTTCTAAGAGTCGGTTGTAATTTTTAGGGTCACCATAGTTCAGGTACGTTAAAAACTGTTGAACCAGTGGGCAATGTGCATCAGAGAAATTGAAGGCCCTGAGGCTTGAGAATTTTCCACCTTGGCTTCCGCATACACTTTGTCCTGGTCACTGTTCCACCCACTTCTTGCACATGACATAAGCACAAACTGTCCCTCTTTACCCCTTTGAGAAAATCCAGGCTGCCCTATAATAGTTGCTAATCCACATGAAAAATTCCTCTCTTCCCATATCTGGAAGCAGCTGAATTTTGATGAACCGCAAAGTCCCATAAGGCATTCTACTTCCTTCTCTAATAAAGAATGCTCCTTCCCTTCTTCAGAGCCTTCCTAGATCAGGCATTTTCATGTGTAGTCTCATGTGTATGATGGTCTGGTTGCTTTTCCTCCCTAACTGGGAAATGCTGTAGAAATTCAGAGGTGGGGGTGGGAGAGGGTATTTCTGTCTTTTGTGGTCAAAGGAGATTAATGCAGTGGAGAGAATATTATAACTGAGCTCAAATAGATACATTATAGATTAAGAAATGAATTTTATGTATTTATAATTTATTATCAGATATTAGTGTGTGTGTGTGTGTGTATATACATATATATATATATGTATATATATATGTGTGTGTGTATATACACACGCATACATATATCCAGGATTAAAATGTGTGCAAGATAAAAGTGCAAGTCGAAGAATTCTTTGAGAAAGTAAACATATGAATATACATATCAATGAAAATGTAAACAAAACCAGGAAGTATGGAAGGTCTGATTCTAGAAGGTAGTTCATGTCAAAATTTTCTGAGTCTTAATAGAAATCCCTGAAGCCTGCATACATTCTAATCCATGCAGTCACAAGCATTTCAGTTCTGAAAGAACCTTTCAGATGTGTCACAGTGGCACAGGGAGGGGACACCTGTGGACAGTGCTGACATCGTGTGGAAAGGCCTCAGGCTTGGAGCCTGAGTCAGCCTGAACGTGTTGGCTGGCCGGTGATCCTGGCTGGCTGGAAGGTTGGGAGAGGATTATGGTGTGGCAAGACTAGTGAGTGGCCTCCTTCTTTCCAATGAAATGAACAGTTTAAAAACTTAATGAAGAAAACCTTTAAACTTAAAACCATTTCTTTGTGTACAAAAGAGCCAACTATTTCAGAGAAATATTTCAATAATTCTTTATTATGATGTGACAAGGATAATATCACAGATAAATATAACTGTGCTCTCTAAGATGTAACTGCAGAAGCAGTATAATCATCAAAGTATTTATGTTGAGTTCTGGGCTGCTCATAGCAGCCAGGCTGCACCTGCTGATATCTATGAATTTTATTTGTCCCTAAATGTATCCTTTTGCTCTAGTCATTATGTGATTTAGTGCTAAGGGTACTGTTCTTTTCAGATATAGAGGAGGTAAAGTAGTACCTATGTTTTTTCTTTTTCAAATTTGGGATTTCTTTCTTCTTCTTTTTTTTCCTTCTTTCTTTCTTTCTTTCTTTTTTTTTTTTTTTTTTTTTTTTTTTTTTGTTGTTGTTGTTGTTGTTAGAGGGAACATATGCTCTCCAGAGAGAGAGGGAGAGGAAGAAGAAGAAGAAGAAAACACATCTGAGGGAGTGTGGTCAAGCCACAACCTCTTCTCTTCTGTTTCTCCATAGCGTTATATTTGGGTATGCAGGCACATGCATCCAGGGTATTTTCCAGGGTACCAAGGTCAGGATTTGAACCACAGTTGACTAAGTGTGATCCAGATCCTTTCACCACTAGGCTATGGTTACAGTCCTACGGATTTTTATCTCTTCAAATTTATTTATTTTATTACCTTCATGGCAGAAAGAGAGAGAGTTACCATCAATAGGGTTGTCACACTGCATACTTGCTCCTCCCACTCCCTGACCTCCAGCTAGTCAGGATCTGGGTGCACACACCTGGTGTGTTTCGGGTCTTCTCAACATCCAGTGGTAAGCCATGTGACTGCTAGCACTGCAGATCAGTACATTATAGCCTGGCCACTGCACCACTGCTGCTAGGTCTCATGTCTGAGATTTCATTGTAGTTACAGAACCTTGGTCTACCCTTTCTGGTCTACCCTTGGGGATCTAGGAGCTGGAATTTGTATTTCTCTAAAATTCCTAAGTTGTAACCTAATCTCCAACGTGATTGCATCAAAATGTGGCACATTCAAGAAGTAATCATGTCTTAAGGGCTCTTTCCTCATGAGTAGGATTAGTGCCCATATTAAGACACCCCCAGAGGACAAGTCCATGTCGTAGTGGTTAAGGTGGCTGGATCCCACACGGCTGACTGCGCAGTTTCAGTCCCAAACCCACTGCCTTGAAAAACATACCAAGTGTGTCTGTGTGCTTGCTCAAAATCCTGAGAGGAGAATGGAACAGAAAGGATGATAGCATGGTCATTTTTTCCGTGAGGTGCTTTCTCACTTCTTCCTTTTTGTTCTCTCACTCTCTCCAATAAGCATGTGCGTCCTATTGCAAAACAAAAACAAACAAACAAGCAAAAGGATGTCAGAAAGCTGCCTTGACCTTCTGTGTGTTAAGACACCAACTATGAACCAGAGAGTGCTCCCTCATCAGATGTCAAATCTAATGATATCCTGATCATAGATTTCCCAGCCCCTACAACCATAAGCGATAACGTGCTGTGGTTTATAAGTTTCCTAGTTTATGATATTTTTGTTATTTTATCCAGAACCAACTAAGATAGGTGATATTTTATATTACAGGACTAAGGCCCTGCTATGGACCAGTGATGTGCTAGTAGATATTTAACATTAGGCTCTTTAAAAAGAACGGGTAACCGACTTGAAGCATTTGCCACTTTCCATGCTATAGATACTACTGCAATGGTCATTTCAACTACCAGTGTGATGTCACTGAGAGCTGGAAAAAGGTGTGCAGTGGACATATGTCTTCATCACACAAACAAAATAGACATGAATAACCTCAAAAGAATAGATAAAAAGAAAACGTACAAATCTAATTACATAATGATGACTTCTAGATATTTCTTTGTTTTAATATAATTTATTTTATTGAATGTTTATATAATTGGTTTTTAAAAGTAATTATTCAATTTATTATTAGTAATAAATTAAATTTTTTTTTTTTGGAAAGGTTATTCGCTATAGGGCGCATGCGCTCGCCAGACACACAGAGAGAGACATAGAGACAGAAAGCGAGAAATCACCCCCAGGGGTGATGGTCATGCCGCAATCCCTTCTCCTCCATTCTCCTCTCGGGATCTTGGGCAGGCATGCACACGCGCCCAGCATGGGTTTTAAGCCACCGGGTCCGGGACACGAACCGCGGTCGACTACATGAGAGTCCAGCGACATAGCCATTACACTAACTGCTGGTTCCCGTAATAAATTAAATTTTTAATTTGACTGGAGAGAGACAGAGAGAGAGGGAAAGTGAGAAAGCAAGTCTCTCTATTCAGGACTTGAACTGTGTGGTTGGCCATGGCCATGTGGGAGTCCAGCGCCTTAAACACTATGCCACCTGTCGACCTCTATAATTTAAGTTTTGATAATGGCTATGTTTAACACTCAGCTTGCAAAATTCCTGAACATTTAACAATGGATCCATAAGTGGCGGTAAGAGCAGGCTCCAGAGGAACATTGTGTGTGTGTGTGTGTGTGTCTGTGTTTACTCCGTTGTTTTCCAAGTATGGTCCCACAGGTAAGCCCCCCCCCCATAAACACACCTTGGAACTTGTTAGAAATGCAGAATGTCAAGTTCTATCCCAGATCCATTTAATCAGCTCTTTACTTTGACAAGAATTTTAGTCAATTTCTACTCAAGTTAAGTTTTAGCCTTTTGGGAAATTTTATTCCAAGTCCAGGGCTAACCTCAGGGTTGGCAAAGGTTTTGACTCGACTATGATGTATAAGGCTGTTGTAAGTTTTAAAATTTGGGGAAATATCTTTTTAAGACTTGTGATTGAAAAACTCAATTAGATTTTAAATCTTGAAGGCTAGAGTAAAAGCAAAATTAGGAAAAAAAGTGATGTGTGTGTCTAATCCACATGACTCTGGATATAACATGATTAAAAAGAGACACCTCCTTAACTGTTACAGCCACAGGAAATGTCTAATGACATAACAAAGACTGTATCGTGGTATTTATGTTTTTCCACAATGAAGAAATCTAATTTTAAGCTGGACGTCAACAATAAAATTATTCTCCTAAAAATAGGTATTTAAAATTCTCTGTTCATGTGTAACTGATGGATCTGCACATGGAAAACGGAAGCACTTGAAAAGGTACAAATACACAAGGATGAACTGAGAAGACGGCTGAATGTGGCATTCCTGAGACCAGGTAAAAATAGGAATCCTAAATTTTAAAGAGAATTTTGGAGAAAACTATCCTTCTTAATAAGCTCAAAAATCAGATATTTAAAACAGCAATTAGGCAGATGTCAATCCACTTCTAAAACCCTGTCACTGCTTGTTCAAGAATCCAGGAATAAGGCAACTACAATTGCGGGGATGGAAGTTCTTTATGAGCTCAACATGGCTTCCCCTCACGAAAGCCTAATCTGGCCCCTACGTATCGCTGAGTAACCAGCCTTCCAACAGCAAATACAGTGCCGAGTCCAGTCCCCACCCCACCGCCAGCACTAACGCCTGGAGGAACCAGGCTGAAACATGGTGGCTGATGGTTTATGTTGAACTGTTTCTGTCACGGCAAAGGAAGATTCAGCTTCATTGGGTAACATAGATTCTGAATGTGAATTGGCCTTCCTTGCTTCTGATACCTCTGTCCTTGCTGATCAGGGAACTCACTGCACAGTAATGGAAGTGCCGCAGCCCAAATTAACTGGTCCCAAGACAAATCCTATTGAGTAGGAGGTAGTAAGAGCAGGCTCCGGAACAGCACGTGTGTTTACTCCTTGTAGCAGCTGCTCCACTCGAAAGGTGGAATGGTAACTGGAGCCTCAGCTACACTTTTACCTAGAAGACTACATCTTGAAAGGATGAACTTGTAAGGACCAGCAGATGGCATAATGGTTACATCACTGGACTCCCACATGGTCGACTGTGGTTCGAATCCCAGACTTCGTGGCTTAAAACTCACTCCAGGTGCTTGTGCGTGCATGCCCAAGATCCCGAACGGAGAAGGGATTGGGGCATGGCCTTCCCCCTCGGGGGGTGAGTTCTCACTTTCTGTCTCTGTCTCTCCATTGAGCGCGTGCACCCTATCACCCTATAGCAAAACATCTCTCCAAAAAAAAAAAAAAAAAAAAAAAAAAAAAACTTTTATCTTCTCTGTGGTCTGAATACATGGAACTAGGAACCAAGAATTATCAGAGTGGCTATTATATTGTAGACATAGGTAATGTAGATATATAGGTATGACATGAAGGAGAGTGACTATCCTTCTTACTATATTTTTTCTCAGCTGCAAATCTGCTCTGTGTGTCCTGCTTTGAGATGATGGGGTTACATTCTACAGATTGCTACCCTTTGCCAGTTGGCTTGATGCTAGACTACCGGAGAGACACTGGAGAGTGGAAGAAGTGTAAGGGAATTTTCTGTTCAGTTTTCCACAGGACATTGAGAATACTGGTATTCCATGGACACTACAGCACACATCACAGTTGTAATGTCCATTGTTATTTACTTGATACCCCTCAGCAAGTTTGTTCATCACCAAAATGGGAAAATGCTTTTGTGGGTTAGTAGGAGCACCTCCGGCAAGTTCTGTTGTCCCCAGAATGACAAGATGTTCTTGTTTCATAAGGGGCTCCCTTCGAGCCCACCACTGAGCTGGGAAGCATGTGATACCCATGCCATCGGGATCGCAGCCTTATAGCCCCCTTTACATGACTTTAAATTTCTTCTTGTTCATGGGACCAGCAGGTGGCGTGGTGGTTAAGGTGCTGGACACTCCCACATGGCTGACCATGGTTTGAGTCCCGGACCTGGCAGCTTGCTTTCTCACTCTTTCTCTCTCTCTGTCTCTCTCTGGTCAAATTAAAATAAATGAATGAATAAATAAAATAAATTAAAAAAAAAATTTCTTCTTGTTCACAATTCTTTCAGCCCTAGGAGGGTTTTACTACTCTGCAGCTGCTGCTTCTCTAGACCTTAGTAGCCATGTATTACCTCATTAGGAACACTTTCTCTTTTCCTTGTCCAAATTCCTTTTATGGATTTTGTCACCTGATTGACCCTTGACTGATACACATAATTTTCCTTTTAAAATAACTTTTTCTCTGGGTCAGCTCCATGGCATTGCTATAATGAGCTAAAGAGAAGCTGATCCTGTGTGGTGATTCCAGTTTGAATCCCCTGCCTGGTCAGTCTGAAATATGCCTGCGTGTGGAAGTGTCAAAGATCCTATGGGATGGAGGCATGGAGGAAGGAGACGGTGCTGTGACAGGACACTGTGGACGGGGGTTCTCTTTCTCTTAAGCATGTGTGCTCTATTATAGAGAAAAAGTTATATAAATTATTTCCTTCATAAGAACTTCTCATAATAGCTTATATAATTTATTACAGTATGTATTAAGTTAAACCTTAGGACAAGGTTGCGGGCTCGTGCTACTGTGTAGGTTTACACATTTGAAACTAATCTTCCTGTTGAGTTGAAGACCTCAGTCATTATGTATGCACATGTATTAATATTTTGAGGCCGTTTTTACTATTGTTAGTGTTTCACACTTTGTACTATAGTACCTGAGTTTTCTAGGTTGACGGTAGCAGTGTTCCATGACTGGGTGGCTTGATACAACAGGAATGTGTTCTCTCACAGTGATGGAGACCACAAGTTTGAAAGCAAGGTATTGTCAGGGCCATGCATCCTGAATATAGGGGAATCCTTCCTTGCCTCCTAATTTCTAGAGCTTTCCCAGAAATCCTTGGCATTCCTTGGCTTGTCTGTGCCGCTGCAATCTCTGCCTTTGACGTCATGTGGCATTCTCCCTTGTGTCTCAGTCTTTAGATTTCCACCTTACTAGGCACCAGCTCTATGAAATTAGAGGCCCAACTATGCTGTAAGAAATCACCCTGGTCCTGCCGTAGCTCTCACTGGTTGATGGTGCTTGTCTGAGACCACATTGGATGCCCAAGTTCAATTCCTGCTCCACTTTAAAAACCAACTCCTTTGAAGGCTGAGGCAGAATGATTGTGGCATAGTGAGGCCCTCTCTAAGAAGGGAAAAGACTTCATCTTAAGTAATTACATCTATGAGACTCTTATTTCCAAATAAAGGCCCATTTGAAGGTCTGTGCTACAGTTGTTTCCCAGGGACCAAATAAACCTCAAGGATTATACATGAAGGTGTCTCCGCGATTTAAATAAAGCTCTTGTCAGTAGGTGATGCCTAGCCATACATAAAGTCTGTGCATTCAGATACCTTTCTAGAGATATTTAAAAAGATATATGTGTTGAGTTGTTCAAAGTGCGATAGCAGTCATTTATTTGTTTCTGCTAGAGGACATGTGCACTCACCAGAGGGAGACCGAGACAGAGACAGTGTGAAGGAGAGACGTAAACACCCCCAGGGGGATGGTCATGCTGCAGTCCCTTCTCCTCCATCCCTCTCTCCTTTCAGGATTTTGAGCACACACACACATACACACACACACATGCACACATGCCTGGTATGTTTTTCAAGTTGTCATGTCCAGGAATCAAACCATGAGGTCAGACAGGTGGGATTCAGTTGCCTTAACCACCAGGCCGTGAATCTATGCTGGATTCTAGTTTTTGTGATTCTGTAATTTGAGAATTGCTGTCCTTCTAAATTTTTCCTTCTGAATAGGGAAGAATTGATGAAGAGTCATTTCACAGCAAAGTAGGAAAGATACCGTGCATCTCAGCCTGAAATTAGATGCAGACAATATTAATCCTTGTATCTGGAGTATTTGGCAAGAGTTACTGGGAGTAAATAAGTAGTTTCCAGACATCAAGCAAAAGGTCCTCGGAGAGTTTTTTCATGCTTCAATGTAAGGAAAGTTTGTTTCTGGAATTTAGCTGAACAAGAGGAACATAAATTGAACAAGTAACTATTTGGACCATATCTGTATGAGAATTCATTTGACTGTCATGGCCCATAGGCTTCTGGATGCTTTCTAGAAAAACTTCAGGAATTTTTTTGTTTGTTTGTTTATTCGTTTTGTTGTGCTTTGCTTTTGCCTTAGGGTGACTATACTCACCAGAGAGAGATGAGAGAGAGAGAGAGAAAGTGAAAGAGAAAGTGAGAAATCACCACCCCCCCACCCAGTGGGGGATGGCTCCACTGCAATCCCTTCTCCTCCACTCCCCTCCTGGGATCCCAGGGACACATACACATTCCCAGCGTGAGTTTTAAGCCCTAGGTCTGGAGCTCAAACCAGATCAGACATGTAGGAGTCCAGCGATGTAACCACTACGCCATCTGCTGGCCCCACTTCAGGGGTATTCTTGAGTGCTTTTGATAGTCTTTCATTAATGATTTGAAATTTAAGTTGTCAGAAAGTAAACTACTGAATTAAAATTATTTCATTTAGATAGTATCTACCTAGTTTACCTCTCTCCAGGGACTCACCTCACTGCTCTCGCCTAACACAAAGTTACGACTTTGTCACTTAGTAGCCAGTCAAATATATCACTCTTCTCCCTTGGCCAAAGCTGAGCAGATGATGGTTGAATGAATATTTGACTCAAATTGGGCAAAGTCAACTTGGCCGCAATTTGAATTCCTCAGTAAGGGATTCTTGCTATTGCTTTGCTGATCTCTAGCTACAAAATCTTGAGCTCATTTCAGTTGTAAGAACCAAATGATTATAAAATGTTTTCTGCTACGCGGTCAACAGGTGAGGTGGTGGCTAAGGTGCTGGATCCTCCGGGTCGGCTCCATGGTTCCAGCCTCAGATCCAGTAGCTTGACAAATACATGAGCACTTGTGCATGTGTGCCCAAAAGCCCGAGATGAGAATGGAGAAGGTGAGATTGCAGTGTGGCCACCCCTTCCCCAATACCAGGAGTGTGTGTTCTCTTACTTTCCCTCTCTCTCTCTGTCTTTCTCCAGCTAGTGCATGTACCTTACGGTAAAAGTCTAAGGAAAAACAGTTTTCTACCATAAAGCAGTTTAGAGGGAACAGGACTCCATGAAATTACCAAGCACAATAACTCCCTTTGAAATTGATTTCCTAGACATACTCAGACATAAAAAACAATGAGACCCTGGCATTTGACAGAAAGTAGACCAATATGGAAGATTTACTGCTAAGCAAAGCAAACCAGATGGTGAGAGAGAGGCATTGTAAGTCCTCACTTAATATATACCAAGTATCTGTACTCAATGGCATAAACTGAGGGATTAGAAGGTATAAACACTTGGAGAGCAACTGTGGACACTAGAGACAGTGTGGAGGAGGGTGGGCAATGAGGTGGCAGAGGGGCGGGATCAAGGGGGAAAAAGAAGCAAAACATTTAACAGACACAAAAATGGAAACATATGTTGTTACTATGTATCATAATATCTTTGACTGGTCTAATATACAGTGTATTCATGCTGGGAAAATTAATTTTATATGCTGTCAAGATGTTCAGTGATTGAATGTAAAACAAAAAAATTAAGAGAAATTTAAAGATAAATGAATGGCTTTCTTAAAGTAATTAAGTATACAAACGTAACTAGAGAATTTGTGGGTTCTTCTAGCATGTTTTCCACAAAGTACGCTAAACCAAATCTCATCAAATGCTTACTGTATTATTTACACATAGATGCTGACAATTTCAGGGCACACATTCTTCTCACCGGCTGCAGTTGAGGCTTGTACTTCTCCGTCCTGTCCTGAATGGCAGAGAGGAAACACTTGCCTGTTCTCAGGTCATTATCATTCAGGCCCTTCCAAAAGCTAAGCCGCCCCCTCTTAGTTCCAGCCAAGCCAAAATGTCTCTCCACTTCCCTGTCTTCGATCTTCACCATCCGCCTGAGGTCACTTGTCTCCTCCTCACCACGTCAGGACTGACCGCCTTTCGCTGATGTTTCCGTCCTGGGTTCAGCGATCCTGTGCAGTACCTGCTCCCTCTCAGATGTCGGGTGTGGAAGCAAAGACGAGGCTCGCTCTTCATGTTCCGCTGGGAGGATAATAGCATTCATCAACTGTGTACTTATTTCTTAAATTGACAAGTAATGCTACAGCTGTTTATAGTGTACAGTGTGATGTTTTGAAACATGTACAAATTTTTGAATGGTTAAGTCAAACTAATTAACTCATGCAGGAACTCACAATTTTTTGTGGTACACACACATTAAATCTACTCTTAGCAATTTTTCGAATACACCATTTATTGTTATTAACAATCGCATCAGATGTTTAAGTCAGTTTCTTTAACAAATTTAATAAGTATTTTTAAATTTGCTATGTATTCATCACTGTTCTAGGTGCCAGTGACAAAAAAAGCACCGAGCGAACACACATAGACTACCCGTTTTCAAGGAGATTGTCTTCTAGTGAGTACAAAACGACCAACAGAAATGAGGAGGAAAATCCCATCCCAGAGTTCAATTACAGCATATATCAGGACATGGCGCCTAAGACAGAAGGTGAAAATCTCCTAAATTGTAATGTCTACGCTGAGCCTTAAAAAATAAAGCATTAACTAGGCAAAGTGACTGAGGAGAAGAAAACATTTCAGGTAGAGAAAACATGTTATTAAGGATCCACGCTAGTGATTAATAATTGTAGGAAAAGTTTCTGAAATATAAAAATTCAAAAATAGTTAAAAGTACTAGCAATTAATTCTAAACCCTTGACCAATTAAAATTAATTAAATGACCATAAAGTCAGTGTCTCTTAGGGCTTTTTCCAATTTTTGATTTTGATAAAAAAAATTGCTGTATTCAAAAATGAATATTAATTAGGGAATTCTGATCAAGGATAGGAAAATACAGAAGATTCTTTTAGAATAAACTCAGTGCTAACAAATATTATTTATGCGGTCATAATTGTATAATATCTTTTAAAATTCAAAATACAATTTAAACTTTTATGCTTTAAATTTAGAGGGAACATTTTTATTATGGGTAGGTGTTCAGAAATAAAAAAATAACTTTTATTATTTTTTAAGATGCAACTGAAATACATGTTTATTGTATAAAACATTTTTTAAGTTTATTTCTTCATGAGCAAGTGAAGCAGAGAGAACCAGAGCGCGAGAGAGCATCAGCAACAGGGTCTTGACAGCACAATTCACCCACTGCCTCTGTCAGCTCTAGGTCAGGGAAGCTTGTGCCCTGTGTACTCAGGTATGTCTGGACTTGAACCTGGAACCTTCCCATTTGGGATTGCCTTGCGGAGTGTCACATTTTACTGTCATATGACTGTTGTGTAAAATTATTAAAGTAAGGAGCCAGCAGTTAGCGTAATGGCTATGTCGCTGGACTCCCATGTAGTTGACCGCAGTTCGCGTCCCGGACCTGGTGGCTTACAACTCACGCCGGGCATGTGTGCGTGCGTGCCCAAGATCCCGAGAGGAGAATGGAGGAGAAGGGATTGCGGCGTGGCCATCCCCCCTGGGGGGTGATTTCTCGCTTCCTGTCTCTCTGTCTCTCTCTGTCTGTCTGGTGAGCGCACGCGCCCTATAGCGAAAAATCTCTCCAAAAAAAAAAAAAAATTGTTAAAGTAAAACAACTTATTAAAAAGTAAATAGAAAGATCAATTATCCACCACCCAAACTTTTGGTAAATTCTTTCACGTTTGATTTAAGTTGTCGAATTAAAAGTGATCATATATTTCTATGTAGAAGTACGCTCACATTGGATTGCCCAAAGAAAGACATAAATTGAACTCATACATCATCTAGTGTTTTTGAAATGTAAGTGTTTTGTTGTTTAATTACTAGAGGTCGCACTAATCAGAGAGAGCGTGAGCGTGAAAAACCCCTCTTATGAGGCATGGTATGCCATGACTGCTTCTCCTCTGGGATTGGGACATGCGCGCACACACACCTGGTGTTCTTCTCAAACCTCCAGGGTGGAACTGTGGTCAGCCGTGTGGGATCCAGCTCCCTACATACAGGGCTCAACTGCTGCATTACAGGACTCACCTAGAGACCGTCTAGTTAGTGGACTTAGTATATTTGTATATGTACAATTTAAATATTTTTTTATGTAAGAAAATAAAAGTATTATCAAGTTTCTTGTTTATATCATTGTTAGGCTTAAATGATTGAAGATTAGAAAAATTAAAATTACTTCATAGTGGCTTAATCATGCATGTTATTGTCAATAATTTTCCATTTCTAGTTTCATATATATTTTGCCCCTGTGTCTGACCCTTCGCCCTTTCCCACCCTCTTCTCACACTATCTCTGGTGTCTACAGTTGTCTTCCATTCCTTTTCCCCCCACATTTTATTGATCACACAATTTTTTAAATAATGTAACTACTTTAAATAGCAAGTTCAGCTGGTATTTCAAGAAAAGCAGTTTTGAATTGTTAAGGAACTTTGCTTAAAACTTAAAGCCAGGAAACAGGTTAGTATTCTGTCCAAATAGTAGGTACATGAACCTATTGACAGCTCAAGACAGGACAGAAACTCTTAAAACCAAAATTATGTTGTAAGTCTGTAACTTCTTTTATTGAAAATACATAAGATTCCTATGAATTTTCTACTATTATGATTATTCTTGAAGATAATATAAAACATAATATTTTCCTACTATAAATATGGATAATACATTACAGAATGGGATTTAATAAAATTAGTTGACTAATGAGAGCATTAATAATTGTTGGATTAAAAAATGTTTGATTATCCCTTCTGTTTATTATAGCCTAACATCTTGATTTTTTTTTTTTTTTTTTTTTGGAGAGGTTTAGGGTGCGTGCACTCGCCAAACAGACAGACAGAGACAAAGAGACAGAAAGCGAGAAATCACCCCCCAGGGGGGATGGCCACGCTGCAATCCCTTCTCCTCCATTCTCCTCTCGGGATCTTGGGCACGCATGCACACGCGTCTGGTGTGAATTTTAAGACACCGGGTCCGGGTCGCGAACCGTGGTCGACTACGTGGGAGTCCAGTGATATAGCCATTATGCTAACTGCTGGTCCCGCATCTTGATTTTTCATATTTGTTTTGCTATAGTAGTTTTTTACTTCCCTAATTACAATTATTCATGTTTTCCCTCCAAAACATCCAATGGCCTTGGAGACATAAAGAAATACGTAACAAATACAATAATGTATAGGTTGGCAACTAAATTTTCATCAGGAGGGCAATGTAGAGGGTCACTTACTAAATAATACTTAGTAAACTTTCAGATGCACGAAGAGACCCTGTCCACAGGTAGATTTGTGACTTAGATGTGTCTGATTATATTTCCCCATTTCCTTTTCCTAGTGACTGGCTTAGGTAATTGTGTATCATTCAAATAGGTTCAGCCATTGTTACTACTCTCTATATGGATGTGGTGTGAGAGTGGGCTGTTTTAATTTTCTCTACAGTTGTAACATTGTTCATTTTCTATTATGTGAAATAAGTCTGGCTGAGAATAAGCTAGGCTCAGCCTAGCTGACAGTCTGTAAGGTGCTGGGATAGAGTGTTGGAGGCCACATGGCCGATCGTTCAGCTCCTGAGTCCAGTTGACCAGCAGCATGTCAGGCACATGTACACATGCCCAAGATCCTGACAGGCTGGGAGGCTGGAGGAAGGAAACTGTAGCATGACTAGACCCTGTTGAGGGTGCTTCTTTCTTTCTCTCTCACATGTGTGTGTTCTCTATCTTGAATTAAAAAATAAAAAGAGACTAGTGTAGTCATAAAATGAATCAGGTCAGCTTAGTGAAGAATGGCATAGAGACTGCAAGACAAAATTGAGCACCTTTAACCAGCAGAAGCCAAGAGGTAACCCTGGCCTTATCAGTTCTACAAGCCAATTCAAATGTATGATGAAATTTGTATAGTTACTCTAGTTTAGATTGAGCTTCTAATAACTAAAAGCAAACTAGAAAGATGTGATAGGTAAGATTCATCTCTTTTTTTTCCCCTATAGGGTATGTGCATTCACCAGAGAGAAAGAGAAAGAGTGAACATGAGAAAGCACCCCCCTACCCCACTCCTCCAGGGAAAATGACAGTGCTGCAAACCCTTCTTCTCTTCATTCCCCTCTTGGGATTTGGGGCATGAATGCACGTATACCTGGCATGTTTTTCAAGCTGCCAAGTCCAGGACTCAAACCATGCAATCCAGCCACCTGACCACCATGCACCTAGCTGGCCCAGATTCAGCAAATGTTAAAGGAACAGATAAATTTTATACTATTCAAACTCTTTTGGGACATGGAAATTTCCCAATTCAATCTGAAACCAAAATTTCTGTAGTTTTTCCTAAATATACAGCACATTACAGACAAATTCCACTTACAAGTGTAGCCAAAATTATTAAATATTAGTAAATAAAACCAAGCATTATAGGAATAACTCAATAACAGGTTTACTAACATAGTTTATCACATTCGTTTTCAAGGGAGAAAAATTTTTGACCATCTTGGTAAATATCAGGTTACGTAAGATGAAACTATATCAGAGTTAGCAAAACATATTAAATCGAGCAAAAAAATTTTCCACATTATAAGAGGTGGCTAGCTTAAATTAGCTGGCAGCCTTTTATCTGAAGTTGAAAAATTAGAAACATCTACACTCAAATTTGGAAGAAGACATTGTTTTAAAAGTTATAGCACTTTGAATCAGACATGCCACAAGAAGTACTAGAAAGATGAGAACCAGTATTGCAATTTTCAGACTACAGAATTACATGCAAAATACAAACTAGCAATATCAAAAATTGCATTTTATTGAGTAGAAATAGTCAACATTAAATAGTTAAAAAGTAATATGAGAAAAGAGATAGCATTCACAGTAGAATATGCCTTAAAATTTCCAGGAATAAAAGTTTAAAATCAATTCTACCAGGTTGCATATTAAACTATTTTATAAGACTCTCACCACTGAATGCAGATTGTGATCGTTTAATTTTATAATGGCTCCTGTGTCCACCCTGGACCACATAACGTAATTTAACAGTTCCTTTCTATCCTGAATCTTGGCTAAGTCATGTGTCTTGAATTGGCCAACAGGTTACCAGTGATATACAAGAACAGTCTAAGGTTCTGACACATCCGTATTTGCCCTCTTGGATCTCTGCTCTTACTCTTCCTGTTTCTGTGATTGCCATGGAAACATGCTTAGGCAAGCATGAACCATATGAAAGTCACATGCATCTAAGGGATTATTAGAACATAGCTCAATGGTCCCAACCACGGCCATCCTAGAATATTGGAAAGTCACGTGATCCCAAATAGATGAGAACCCAGCCAAGACCCCAGCGTCCTCCTTGCACTCTGAGTCAAACGGTAGATGTAAAACTGAGCTCAGCCCTGACCAGAAACCCATTACGCTAACCCGCAAACTCATAAGAACAGTTAGTTCTTTGTGTTTAGGTAACTGAGTTTTGGGTGTGTTCTTATATAGCAAGGGATAATTTTAACACAGATAAGTAGATTAGAAAAGGCAAACTTTTAGATCTTTGGAGAAAATAATGATTATATTTAAGATTTTTTTTCCCCTCCGAGGGCAAATGCAGTTGCTAAAGAGACAGAAAGAGAGAGAGGGAAATCAACAGAGCAACCCCCATGGGGTATGGTTGCATCATAATCCCTTCCCCTCCTTCTCTCTCTCCTTTTAGAGTTTAGGGCATGCATTATCAAAGGTGCCGGGTCTGGGACTCCAACCACGCAGGCAGCTATGTGGGATCCAGCTGCCTTAACTGATGGGTGGCAGGTTGGCCCTGATTTTTAATATGTGATAACTAGTTTATGATTTTGAAAAAAAATGGTCAAAGCAATCAAATGAGAAACACATCGCACATCTTAAACCATATTGAATTTGAGATGAATCAAATCTATTTGAAGTAGAGAAAATGTCCTTTGTAAGCAGACCATACAGTAGAAATTTTAGCAAAAGATATTGTATTTGACTAAATTATGAAATGAAAATTCTTTTACTCCACAAAGTCCTCCTTTGGAAAAAAATTCTTACTCATGTTTTGTTCTTTTATTCATTTTTTGGGGGGGAGGTTTTTGCTATAGGGTGTGTGTGCTAGCCAGAAAGACAGAGAGAGACAGAGAGACAGAAAGCAGAAATCACCCTTCCAGGGGGGATGGCCACACTGCAATCCCTTCTCCTCCATTCTTCTCTCAGGATCTTGGGCATACATGCACATGCACCAGGCATGAGTTTAAGCCACTGGGCCCGGGACTCGAACTGTGGTTGACTACATGGGAGTTCAGTGACATAGCCATTAAGGCAACTACTGGTCCCATCATTTTTTTTTTAAGAGGTTTTTGCCTTACAGTACGTGCACTCACAGGGGTGGGGGTGGTGTATCTGTGTGTGTGTGGAGGGGTGGAGGGGAGGGGGAAATAGAGATAGAGAGACACAATGAGAGGGAAAGTGAGAAATCACCCCTGAGGGGGGATGGCCACGCCACAATCCTTTTTCCTTCATTTTCCTCCTGGGTTCTTGGACATGCATGCACATGTGCCTCGTATGAGTTCCAAGCCACCAGGTCTGAGACTCAAACCATGGTTGACCATATGGGAACCCAGAGACATAACCACTGCACTATCTGCATGTCCCCATTCTTTCTTTCCCTTTTTTTTTTTTTTTTTTTTTTTTTTTGATACCAGAGGGGACATGCATTTGCTAGAGAAAGAGAGAGAGAGACAGAAAGAGAGAGACATAGCACTCTCCAATGTGGCAAGGTCAGGCTGCAATCTCTTGTCCTTCATTTCTTCATCACATCAACATCTGGGGCACATACATGTGGCCTCGCATATCCCCAATGTGCTGGGGCTGGGATCTGGCTCCTTTAACCACTAGTGTATGGACCAGCCAACTCTTTGATGGCTGCTCTGTCTAAAGCACATTATTCACTGAGCTTGAAAGTAGAGCGTGGGAAATGCACTCCTAAGGTTGGAGGAAATTGTATTGCATTAGTATATAAAACAAATGCATAAATCTAGTAAGAATTATTTCATTTTTTAAACATCTCTCTGTATTTCAAGGAGTATATCTTGCTTTTGTTGCATTCTCTATGCCACTTTTATCCTCATTCACTTCTAAATATTTTGTATGTTTTTATTAAGCCTTTAAGTTATATGAATAATTTGATTTTTTTAAGCTTCTTTTGATTTTTTTTGAGGGGATTAGCTCATTGTTGGCTTTACATTTTCTTAGAGTGGGCCAGACAACAATGATAAGATATGACAGTAATTGTTGGGCTGCACTGAGACATCATTGTTGGCAGACTAACATACTGATGACTTAACTTACTTCCTTTTTTGGGGGAGGAGTGAATTAGACTGTTCTCTATGTTTTTATTGGATCACACTTAGTAATAGTGCTGCTCAACTCTTTCTAATCCTCTCTAATTATGTCTGCTTGGTCTATTGGTTTCTGAGACCTGTATGCCAATGCATCCTGACAATGACAGTGGAGTTGTCAAAATCTCATTGAATTTTATGTTTTAGATGTGCTTTTAAGTGGGTAAATATTACGTAATTCCTTTTCTTGGAAACTATGCAGCACATGCTCCTCTCTCCTTTCTCTTCAACACCTACTTCCTCAATCTCAGCTGGTATTTTGTTGAGAAACTAGAGAGGACCAGGAGAGACTTCCTACACTCTATCTCCATCAGATCGGGCAAACTGGCTGCTATGGTACTCGACTTGCTGTTTGTCACGATGAATGATCGCTCACTCTCGAAGAGCTGATAGCCATTCTAGTAGAGACCACAAAGTCTCACTCCTGCAATCATCTTTTCCTCATCATTTTCTTCCCTAGTTATATTTCTTTTCAGTACCTTCAGTCTCTTGTTATTCTTCATATGGATTATCTTTATTTAAATGAAATCAGTATGGCCCTCTTTTCTCTACCATCTTGTGCCAGGTATCAGTGGAGCCTTTCCATAGCTTTTTGCTGATTCTAGGAGCTAGGCTAGCTTGACTTCTGTTTCTTTGGAGGTGAAGGTACAAATCCATAACTGTTTCCTCTTGCATTTCCTTCTTTTTTTTTTTAGAGGTTTTTGCTATAGGGCGCGTGCGCTCGCCAGGCAGACAGAGAGAGACATAGAGACAGGAAGACAGGAAGAGAGAAATCACCCCCCAGGGGGAATGGCCACACTGCAATCCATTCTCCTCCTTTCTCCTCTCGGGATCTTGGGCACGCACTCACACGTGCCCGGTGTGAGTTTAAGCCACCGGGTCTGGACTCAAACCACGGTCGACTACGTGGGAGTCCAGCGACACAGCCATTACTCTAACTGCTGGTCCCTCGCATTTCCTTTTTTACTTTCAGTTTTTCTGTGGCATTTTTCTTTTCTAAAATACATAAAGGCAAACATGCTTTGTCTACAGAATTAATTTTCCTTCAAAGACTGCTGGATTTGGGTTATGTGAAAGATGCATTTTTTTGTGCTAATATATTTTCTTGCACGGATGATGAAGTTGACCTTACTGTGTAAATACACATCTTTTCTGACTTGATTTTTATTGGAGTAATTTATTAACTTAGTCAATGAAGATAGGGAGAACTTCCATGAAGGAAATTTTTCTCTGGGACACATATTTCCATCCTATTGAAGGAAGAGATTTCTGCAAGGGGCTGGGGGCTGGGTAAAGATAACAAGTTGAGGGATTTTCTTTTTATTTTGTCACAATTGCTTATTATGTCCTTTCCATTCCCAAAACATCCAAAACTGTTATCACAGTCTCCTAAGACATTGTTTCTCACTTTGTCATTTTGTTAACCATGGCTTTTGTTGATTTCTCTTCTCTCATTTCTTACAAAGAGATGGAAGAATCATCAATTCAATGGACTTTTCCAGGTTTGTTTAGTTTTCCTAGGGATCTTGGTAGATATAACCATGGAATTAGCTGTTGGAGTAATGCAGAATTGGTTTCAAAATGTGCTTTATTCACTAACGATAAGGTCCGAATAAAGCTACTTAATCTCTGTCTCTGTAGAAATAGGTAAATCTGGGACCAGCAGTTAGCGTAATGGCTATGTCGCTGGACTCCCATGTAGTTGACCGCGGTTTGAGTCCCGAACCTGGTGGCTTAAACTCACGCCAGGTGCGTGTGCATACGTGACCAAGATCCCAAGAGGAGAATGGAGGAGAAGGGATTGCTGCGTGGCCATCCCCTCTGGGGGATGATTTCTTGCTTTCTGTCTCTCTGTCTCTCTCTGTCTGTCTGGCGAGTGCATGCGCCCTATAGCAAAAACCTCTCCAAAAGAAGAAGAAGAAAAAAAGAAATAGGTAAATCTTATATATTGTTGAATAATTATACATTACAGGGGTTTTGTACAAAAATGCATCAAGTAAGTATAGCATGCATAGCACAGTGTTCATCATATAAACACTGCATAAAGGAGGCTTCACTTTTCTCCTATGGAGTATTTTGAGGTAAGGGCTGGAGCCCTATAGGATTATGTTAAGACTCCATTCACAGAACTTGGAAAATATCTTAATTTTTTCTTTTTTATTGCCACCTCCACCCACATCGTCTCTTATATATTCTCTTACAATGATGGGGTCAAATGGTGACTGGGAGGAGCCATCCTTTCGCCCTGCATATACAGGTAGAACGTTATTCCAGGCCTTCAGCTGATGGCACAGAAAATACGCTGGACATCCCGGCCCGCACTGGGCGTCTCTATACGATGCTCACCTCTCAGATTGCGTGGGGTGAGGAAGTTCTTCTGAGCATTTCCCTCAAGCAGACTTTGTCACAGTCTCATTTGTAGCTGGTCAATATCCAAATTGACCCAGAGTACATTTCCAGAAAATCTATTTTTTTTCTTGCCCTTTAAGGTAGGCTTATTGATCTCAAATCCCAAATGCTTAGGAAACACCTGGTGATCTGTAGATGAGAGACCTGCATATTATTACATAGCATCAGTGGGCATCTGGGAGAGCCAGTCTTGTGTGGCTTCTCCTTACGGGGGCAACAGTGGGTCCAGGTGCTCTCAGGACAACAGACCTCTTCTATGTCCAAGCAGCACCAGGGCTGCCTTTCCTACGTGGTTACCCTTGACGGGACTGCCTGTCTGCACACGGACACAAAGGATGAAGTGGATTCACTCTGTGTCAGGCGGAGAAGGGAGTCTGCAGAGATGGTGAGGACAGCCAATATCGTTCCTATTCTGTTTTGGAAGTAATCATTAGTCTAGTTATTATTCTGGAGTGAATATGTCAATGGCTGGTCACGAGCTCAGGCTTTGGTAGGGATGTAAATGCTTTTTCTTTTTTTAAAAAGATATTTTTGCTATAGAGCATGTGTGCCCACTGGAGAGACAGAGAGATAGAAAATGAGAAATCACACCCCCCCCAGGGGGGATGGCCACACTGCAATCCCTTCTCTTCATTCTCCTCTCAGGATCTTGGACACACATGTACACATGCCCGGCGTGAATTTTAAGCTGACAGGTCCAGGACTCTAACCTCGGTCGACTATGTGGGAGTCCAGTGACACAGCCATTATGCATTACGCCATCTGCTGGTCCCTGGTGTAATTGCTTTTTTGAGAGTGGAGATGTGGGGTAATTTCCAGTCTTATAAATTAACTGTACACTTCTCTGACAATGTCTGTTACCACTAACTCAAAAGAGATTCTAATTAGTTAAAGTATCATTTTCTTTACCTTTAGACTTCAAGCATATGATAACATCTATATTTTATGCCTGTTTGAAAAATAAGGAAGTTAATACTTTTTATTTATTTTTGTAAGTTAGTTTCCTGTGACTGCAACAACAAATTGTCACAGACTCGGTGGCTCAATAAAATACACAAAGGCAAATGTATTTTGTCAACACAATAGTTCATTTTCTTTCAGTGACTACTGGATATTCTTTTTGCTAATATAACTGTCTTGAAAAATGATGATGTGGACTTTATTATGAAAATACATGTTTTTTTTTCCCCGGCTTTATTTTTATTTTAATTTCCTTATGTATGGTGTGGTTTATTACCTTAATCCACAGAGATGGGACTGCCATAAAGACAGCTTACTGCCTCACAGCTTTAGAGGTCAGCATTCTGCAGCTAAGGCGTCAGCTGGGTCATGCTCCCTCCCTAGGCTCTAGTGGAGACAAGACTCACCTTGTCTCTTCCCTTTTCTGGGGGCTTCTGCCATTTCTTCTCTTGTGCTTTTATCACTTACACCTGTTTCCATCTTCACATTTGTCTCTCTGTCTCTCTGACTCCCCTCTGCCTCTCCTTGGGACTGGCAGGTGGCATAGTTGTTGGGGGGCACTGGACTCTCACATGGCCCCCTGTGGTTTGAGCCTTGGACCTGGAGGCTTGCTTTTGCACTTTTCCCCTCTCTCACTCTGTCCCTCTCTCAAATTTAAATAAATAAAGTTAAAATAATAAAAAAATAATTCTTTAAAAAGAGAAAAGGAATACCTGTGATGCTATTTTAGACCCACCCAGGCACTGGGAACAACCTCCTCATCTCAGTATCTCTAACCAAATCTGCCAAACCCAGATTCCCACACAAGGTACCATTATGTGCAGATTCCAGGGATTAGGACCTGGTATCTTAGGAACCGTTGCTTAGCTCACTACATTTGGTAAGGAGCACTGTTAAATGATGGCAACTGTGATACTCATGATTTTAAATGTGGTGCATTTGAAGAAAAGAAATAAGTAAATGTAAAAATACGTCCTAAGATAAATAGCAAAGATGTATCTAAGACCAGAAAAAAATAAATTTGTGAATGAGGTTGTGAGAGATGACAAGGCGAGCAGATAGTAGAATAGAAGCCAAGGAGTTGGTTTCTGAAGGCATCAAAATACTCTCCATTGTTAAGGAATCTACTTCACAATCTCCTGTCTATCTAGCTTTGAACATCTACATGACTTACAGCTTAGCTTCCCTGGAGAACTTTAGTTAGAGGTGAAGAAAAGCTCGATTACCAAAGTTAGATTAAAGAGAAAATTATGGTGATGCAACAATCACATAAAAATAAAACATTTAAGAAAATGGTGAAGCTGAGTATTTAGAAAAAAGACAATCGTTCCTTTCTTTCATCTGAAAGGTACCTCAAGAGGGTGGCAGAGTTACTGAAAATGATTGGTTAAAATTGATGCTTTTGTGCTTTCTATGGATAAAAAATATTAAAGTTCTAATATTAATTCATTTTCTTCAGCCAGAACTGCCTATCCCAAATGGATATTTTATTTCTTAAATCTGAACAACCTCAAAGTGCTTCTGAACAAATGGGAAGGAATCCTTAAAGCCTGCTAGTAGCTAGAACTTAGCTTAATGGAAATGTAGTTTCGTCTTGGGCTTTGTCATGTACAGTTCTGCCAGGAGAATCTTCTCTGTTCTTTGTTTTCTGTTCTGTCTTTGCTTCCTTAGCGGAAGAATTATGATTTCAGCAGCTTACCTCCAACACTACTGGGAAAGTGGTAGTTCGATTTGGCTTTTCAGTATCTCAACTGTGTCATTGTCTAGTGACCTGTATAAAGCATACCCCTTAGGAAAAGGACAGATGCAGGCAAAGCACACCATTTTAAGTCATGCTCTGGAGTCCAGCGTATGGGAGAGCTTGATGCCATAATACAATATTTGGGAATCGTGCTCTAGAAAAGCGTATCTCTAGCCCATCATTTCTAGACCTTCTGGAATCTCATTCTCTTTGCCAAATCTGCCCAGATGTTTTGAGAATCCAGACAAGAAGTGCTGACTTCACCTGTGCTTCTCCCTGGCCCATCTGCACCTGCAATTCATCCTAGATGGTTCCCCCTTCCATGTTACTAACGCTGCCTATGGTATTAATGTTGCCCTTCCAGGGTCCTGTTCTTTGTAAAAGGAACAGGATGGTCTATCACAAAGTGTAGACTTCCAGAGGACAGAAACTGCCTCTCATCACTTAGATTCAGTATCAACTTCAGCATCACCAAAATTTAAATGTTAAAAAAAATCATTTTATTTTTCATGCTGTCATTCAAAGAACTAGAGCCCTGACATGCGGGAGAAAGAGTGTTTCTTCTTTTAAGTTTAACCTCCATTGATATCATGTCCAGCATGACCTGGAGTTTTAAATATTTTGCAGATTCAAAGAAGGAAAATGAATGAATTGGGTTGAGCAACAAAGGCAACTGCTTCTGCAAATCCGCATAGCCTGGAAAAAAGTAAGTACACTAAGGGAGAGGTAGAGGAGAGGCCAATAACAGAGAAGAGCACGCGCTTCCTTCCTGTCTTCCTACTGAAATTATTTTGCTGTTAAGAAATCCAAAAACCTAAATTTCCTATTGTGAATCCATTGATTTATTGTGGTATATTCTTACTTGACTCATTTTCAACTATTATACAATTGATGCCATATGTTGGTCAATTTTAAATTGTTATTATGATGTCAGGGTGGAAAACAAAAACAAAGTGAAGTGTTTTTAAGATGACTCATGTGTATTTTTTTTTTTTTTTTTTTTTTGTATCAAGCAAGTCACTACAGGTGTCTCCTCCTCCTATACACTCAGTATTGAAATTCTCCACTATTTCCAGCTAACAGTCCTGGGATTTGGAGATGTCATCCTAAGCTATCTGGGTGCTTGAGCTCGACAATTAGCTGTTGGTTCCTAATTTGGGATTAGTAAAAGCACTGAAAATGAATGTTAATTGCTACTCCACTTAAGAATTTTTAAGATAATTAGTACAAGTCTTTTACTTAAGAATGTAATGGGTTTGCCAATTAATTTTGAGAGCTGAAGAGGCTACCATATTCCTGGTAAAACTCAGCATTCATGGAAGATAAAAATAAGGACAATACCCAGAATTTTACTTTACCAGTGAAGAATACTCTCTATATCTGTGTGGATCCACATAAATCTCATTGTAATGAAAATGCTGATTTCCAATTATTATTACAAAGAAAAGCCACAATCTTCTTTAAAAATTGTATAGAATTCAGAAAAAATGTCATTGGGACCTGGGCTTTTCTTTGTTGGGAGACTGTTACTGATTCAGTATCATTGCTTGTTATTGATCTACTTAGAGTTTCAATTTCTTCCTGGTTCAATCTAGGTAAATCATATATGTACAAAAATTTTCCATCTAGTCTAGGTTTTCTTGTTTGTTGGCACATAGTCGCTCACAGTATCTCTCATGATCTCTTGTATTTCTGTTGTAATTTTGTCTGTCTCATTGCTGATTTTATTTATCTAGTTCTTTTCTCTTTCTTTGATTAGTAAAGCTAACAGTATATAATTTTGTTTTCCTCCTCTCAAAGAACCAGTTGTTGGTTTTATTATTTATTTTTTATAGCTCTTTTATTCTCTATTTCATTCAATTTTGTGCTAATCTTTATTATTTCTTTTCTCCTGTGTTTTTTGTTTGTTTGTTTGCTTTTTCTTTTCTTTTTTTTTCCAGCTTGCAAATCAAAACCTCAATGAGATACTACTTAACCTCAGTCAGAATGAGTGTGACTAAAAAATAACGAACAAGCTCTGTCAAGGCTGTGGCGAACAGGACCTTCCCACACTGTCGGTGGGAATGGAAATTAGCATAGTTACTGTGCAGAACAATATGGAGATTCTTCAAAACCTACAAATAGAGCTACCATAGAACTCAGTAATACTACTCCTAAATATTTACCCAAAAGATAGGAAAACAGTCAGAAAAAAACATTTGCACAATTTTGTTTATTGTAGCATTTTTTGATTCCAAGACATGGAATCACACCAAATTTCCATGAACAGATGCTGGATTGAAAAAAATGTGGCACATATACACTATGAGATACTCCTCAGTTTATCTTAAAAAGGATCTCACATCAAACAGTGCTGCTTGGAGGGGAGGCGTTACCATAAGAGATTTCTCACCCTGCCAGGGTCCAATCCCAAGGCCCCTCTTGTCAGAGGCCAGGTACAGCTGTCCTTATTAAAATGTGCCTGCTGTAGAGGGTTCCTGTTTCTGTATTCCAAGTCCATTTTCTGCTTTCTAACCTTGGACTGTAAGTACTTCTACTCTGTGCATTAGAAAAACTGGGGTCTAGGAGAAAATGTTAGTCTTATAGCATTTGTAGAATTTTAGATAGGAGTTGGTGTCCTTTAGAATCATTCTTCATGGGATAATCTTGCTAGTTCATAGACAGTTCCCTGGTAGAATCTTTTGTCTGATGTTTCTTGCTTTCAGTCAGAGACAAGGCACTATTCCTTTCAGATGGGGATGTGAAGACACAGAGGATCAGAAAGTGAGCAAATGTCCTTTAATCCATGAGTGCTATTATAATTTTGGCATTACAATTTTTTGTAGGCTTTATTTTGTACAATTTGAAACATTGGTAATTGAGTTGTTCAAGTCCTCTTTGTCTTTTAAAACTTTACTGATTTATCAATGAGTAAAACCCATGTTAAAAACTACCACATGTTGGTGGATCGGTTGATTTAACATTGCATTTTTGCAATACAAATGTCCAAAGTAACCATTGAAGGTACTGAAAGAATAAAGAAACTGATATTATAGAAAAATTATTTTTATGAAGAGTAATAAAGCTGATGGTAGTGTTTTAAAAATTATTCTGGAAATGGAAAAAATAATGAACATTTCAAAATATTTTTACAAAATTAGATAAGATTGGTATTAAACCTAAAGGCAAAGTAACACAAAAGAAAACTATAGTTCAGTTTAATTATAAATACTAATTTAAAAACTCTAAACATTAGAAAATGGTTCATCAACATATTGAAAGGATATGAAAACATGAATGCATCCATTACAGAACTGATAAAAGAGTTCAACATCAGGAAATAAATCAATACAATTCATATTAATAGACCAAAGTAGAAAAAACAGAGCTATATATGTTAAAACTTATTAGACTAGAAATAATACTTAATAATGTTAAATTTTATCTATCATCTACCTAAATTTATATGTGTTTTTCATTCTAATGAATGGGCTAAATTCAAAAAGATTTCTTTTTTTGCTCTCAAATATTTTGCCACATCTGCCTTCCCTATTCTTTACTATCATTGCAGGCAGATCCATCTACTTTTAGGATTTAAGGATTCCAATCAAGCTAAACTTAAAAGTTTGATATCACCTCCAGTGTAAAACTGCTCCGTTACTCCAGCTCAGGCTGCACCTATACTTTGTAGGCCTGCAGTGGAGAAAGGTGGGAGATATTTTGCTTGTTCTTCCACCATCCCACGCTCTTCCCTTCCATTTCTTCCATTACTGTGATGCTTCTGAGTTTCCTTTTCTTCCCTGGCCAACATAAGTTCCCAGAATCCAGGTACGCTCATGCAATATGTGGTTCCACAATTCTCAGCATGTTAATTGAGGCCTTGTTGAGCTTAGAAAAGGTGCCATTGAAGATCTAGGGAAAACGAAGAAGCTGCAACATCTTTTGAACCTTTGGGCTCACTCCGTTGATACCTCTGATCTTGAACTATCTTAACTCTTTACCAACTGGAATTTGGTGTACTGGTATGAAACTAAACTTTTTTCTATTTTTTTTTATTGCAATCTGAAAACAACCACTGTTTATTTACTGACAGATTACAAAAATAATCATGGTGGGTACCTTAGGTCATCCTTCGAGTAAGTCTGTTGATCTGGTATCTTTCCTATTGCCAGCACCTCCACCTTCTACAAAATGGGTGGTCTTTTTTTTCATTACACCTCCTGGAGAAGATAATTTGAAGAGCTATAGGAAGTTATTTGCTTCTTTGAAGCATTTTCCAACAGTATAGATTTCATTAATCTGATCCTCCATGCAGATGATGCCAAATTTACCATGAAATTGAGCAATCAAAGAGTTATCTGTCAAATTCGCTTCTTATTGATTTTGTCATAACCATGCTTGTAGATCAGTTCATTTACTGACTTCAGGTTCAGGTACCTCATGCAATATATGGTTCCACAATTTTCAGCATGTTAATTGAGGCTGTGTTGAGCTTAGCAAAGGTGCCATTGAAGATCTAGTGAAAACGAAGAAGCTGCAACATCTTTTGAACCTTTGGGCTCACTCCATTGATACCTCTGATCCTGATGACAAATGCCAATTTGGGTTCTGCAGGTACAGAGAAGTTGCCAGCTTTTCTTGCCTTCCTGGCCATGCAAATCTTGGTTCTGTACATCTGTCTATATTCCTTATGATAGTGCTTAGCTTTTTCATAGATAAGCTTCCTCCTTGTCTTTCGAAGCATCTTTTGAACAAATTTTTTCTCAGGTGCTTGATCTTCAGCTCTGCAAAATTTCTTCTCTTTTTCTTAAGGGTTCCTGGCACAGCAAGAACCTTTTTCTTGGTGGTTTCCATTGCAGCAGGAGCCTTTTACTTGGTTTCTGCCCCAGCAGGAACCTTCTTTTTCTTCTCTTGAGTGCTCTCTATGATTCCAGCCGGAAAAGAGCTGAAACTAAACTTTTAAGCAGTTTAATGACAGCCCTGAGAGGGAGGTGACACTTTCTCCTCCTTGTAGAAAACTTTAATTTCCATGAGTGTATTTTTTGGTATATCCTCTTTGGGAGGTCACAGGAAGGACGGGGCAATACAGCTCTTCCTTTCTTCATCTTGTCCTCATCTGTAGACCTACTGTGATCACAGGTTCATTTCGCCAAATATACTCTAATCCTATGTTGATATGGGCTGGAGAGAGTGACAAGCGGTTGCCATTTATGGTCAATCTTTGGAGAGAGATATGGAAGCCTCTTAGCACTCTTTAGAATGCAGAATTCCTGCCTATTGTTCTCTGCTTTGAGTTTTAGTTAAAATTCCAAGAATAAGAAATGCCTCATTGTATAACTATAGAATTTATATATTATATACATATATAACTTATATATTATATCTATAATTTATATATATATATATAATTTCTGGGTTTTCTAGAGTTTAAACAGAAAACAACTTTATTTCTCTTTCACTCCAGATCTGAGAGTTATTTTCTAACCTATGGAAAAACTCTTTTAAGGTAATCTTGTGACTTTTCCTATCAGTTCTAGATGTGGTTTAATAATTATATGTATATTTTTAATATCACAGTTCCAGTCTTATTTCATTTGATGCTTTCCTCGCCCACAGCATGAGCACATTCAGAACTCGTAGCTCCCTGCCATACAAAATGGGAGGATGGCATCTTCCCTATTGCTTTCTCCTCACTCTGCTAAAGCAGGCTTCTTTAGCAAAGAGGGCAATGAGTGGAATAGAAATAAAGGTCTTTGGATGACTCCTAATAAAAGGCATCCTACTGAGATCCAGCAGTAAGATGATATGGGACCAACTCCAAAGCCATGAGCCTGCGGGCAGTTCCCGAGAAGATAGTTGCAGCAGGCAGTGCTCCCCTCGTCAGTGAACTGGGCAGAGAACACAAATTTCTGCAAGGGTCTGGAAGGACTGAAATTTAATTAGGAAATATTAGCAATAAGTTTCCTTTTTTTTGCCATAGGGCATGTGTGCTTCCTGGAGAGAGACAGAGAGAAGGAAAGTGAGAAATCTCCCCATCCCTCCTCCTCCAGCCATGCTTCAATTCCTTTCCTTCCATTCTCCTCTGTGGATGTTGGGCACACACATGCACATGTTTAGCATGATTCTCAAGCTACCAGGTCTGGAACTCAAACCAGGATCAGCCATGTAGGAATCCAATACCTTAACCATCATGCCATCTGCTGTCTCTGTAAAACATTACTCTTAACTGCTAGGTGTTATGAGGTTTTAAAACAATAAAACTAATGAAGAGTTGAAAATAATTTTAGAATTTAGAAATATTTTAAACTAAATGCTGGCAGAAGTATATATTAAAGCATATGGATGCAGCCAAAGCAATACATGTAAGAAAATTTTTAGTCTTAAACACTTATTTTAGGCCCATCTCTGTAGCTCAATGATAAAGGCACCTAGATCCCACACTGCTGCCTGCAGTTTAAATTCTTTTTTCAAACTGGTGGCTTGAAAAAACATGTTCAAAATCCAATCCAAAGAAGGAATGGATGAAAAGGGAGTGCAGTGTTTATCTATGCCCCATTGGGGTGGTGATTATTCTCTCTCTTTCTTTAGTGAACATGTGGCCCTCTGGCAATCTTAAAAAAAAAGAAGAAAGAAAAGAAATGCTTATTTTACAAAGGTTTTTTTTTGATAGAAGAATTGCAAAGACATAATGACAGTAAAGTTATAATTGAGAATATCAAAAAAGAAAAACAATTTTTTTTTTCCGAGAGGTTTTTGCTATAGGGCACATGTGCTTGCCAGAAAGATGGAGAGAGACAGAGAGACAGAAAGTGAGAAATCACCCCCCAGGGTGGATGGTCATGACACAATCCCTTCTCCTCCATTCTCCTCTCAGGATCTTGGGCAGGCACACACACACGCCCAGTGTGAGTTTAAGCCACTGGATCAGGGACTCAAACCGTGGTCAACCACATAGAATCCAGCAACATAGCCATTACACCAGCTGCTGGTCCCAGAAAACAATCTTTTAAAGAAAAAGAAATTGACAAACTTTTGGCAAAATTGATCAAAGTACCAAGAGGGAGGACAGATATTTATTTTTGAGGAATGATTAAGGGGTCACAATTTAAACACAGTACACATTAAAAGGATAACATAAAAAAAGATACTTTTATTCATCTGAATCTGAAAATGTAGAGTAAGTGAAGATATTTCTAGAAAAATTATTACCAAAACTGAATTGGAACAAAATAGAAAGCTGAATTGTTATATATAACTGAATAAACTAAATTTTTAGGTAAAATCTTTACATTCATACCAACACATACTTTGTGGAGAAATAATTCAAAGAAAACACATGGCAAAGATATATTAACAGAGGTCATTCCAAACTTTCATAGACTAGATTATTATGATGTTTATAAATGCAAGAACCAATTGTTTTTCTTTCCAAGGCCTTAAGGTAGACATAATGGAAATATTTACACCACAGAAATAGGCATATGTTATAAGTCAGAGCTTTGAAGTCAGTTACTTATTTACTAGCGTGAACTGGGTGAGATGACTTGTGTTATTATGTATGGAAGGTCCCCAGCTCACTATAATTTGACTTACAAGTGTTAGACTCTACAATGTTACAGAGATGATGCGCATTCAGCCTAAACCATGTTTTGAATTTTGATCTTTTCCCCAAGATGGTGATATGAAGTAAGATACTCCTTCGATGCTCAGCAGTAGCCACCAACTCAGCTCCCAGTCAGCCACTATCTTGACAGGAAACAGCTGAGACTCTACAGTGCACTGTAGTCAATACATTACATAACATATTAAAAACTTTATTATAAAATAGGCTTTGTGTTAGATGATTTTTTTGCCCAACTGTAGGCTAATGTAAGTGTTCTGTGCATACTTAAGGTGGGCTAGGCTAAATTATGGTGTTTAGTGTATTTATGATTTATAGTGTAAGGACATAATTCTCATTGTAAATTGAGAAGATTTGTATTTTATTATACTACAAACAGCATTATATTTATACACAAATGAGTAAATATTGCGTGTCAGGAAATCATGATGCATTTTTGCATAGAAAAATATAGAAAAATACATCATGACTTTCCTGACAGCCTAATAGATCAATGCAAAATAATTAGAGATCAGTAGTAGATATAAATATAGATGTATGTGAAAAATTAAAATATGACAAATTGGTATTGTGATTCTGTTGCACAATGATAGTTTATTAAGTAGATGATGTTAACATAACTGGGCACTCTTCAGTAAAATCAGAGATAGACTGTAAGCTTATACCACATGCAAAAATAAATCCTAGTGAGAGTAGAAGTTTAAATACATAAAATGAAATTATAAAATTGAAGATAATTTGTAAGACTATCTGTGTATAGTTTGACTGGAGGAGAAAAAAGTTAAGGAAGAAAAATTTTGACTACCAGAACTTTTAAATTTTATATGGGAAACGCCAGCTAAGCAAAGTTTTACAAAAGATAATTCAGAAGAGATATTTGTAAAACAAACATTAATTATCCCTAGCATAAATACTTTCTGCATATTTACAAAGAAGAGACAAACCATATAATAAACAGTGAATAGTAATATAAATAATTGAGACAAAGTAAAGATACCAAATAAATTTATGAAAAGGTACAGAATTCAACTGTAGTCAAAGAAATGTATTTGAAGTAACTATTAAATATAATTTTCAGTATTTCAATCAAAATTGAAGAGACCTATAAGATCAAGGTTAGAGAGATTTAGGGAAACTAGCTTCTGAAAATGTTATAGGATGTTAATGTCCCAGTTTTTTTTTTTTTTGACAGCTTTTTGCTGTAGGGCATGTACACTCACTGGAGAGACAGAGAGACAGAAAGAGAAAAATCATCCTCCGGGGGGATGGCCATGCTACAATCCTTTTTCCTCTTGAGATTTTGGGAATGAATGCACACACCCAGCATGAGTCTCAGTCTGGCAGGTGTAGGACTCAAACCATAGTCAACCGTGGAAGTCCAGCCACATAAACGTAATGCCATCTTTGTTCCCAATGTCCTGGTCTTTGTTTATTTAGTTTTTGGAAAACAATTTATCAATAGTTGCTTAAAGTAAAAAATATACATGTCCTTTTTTTCAGGACAATTTTTATATTTCTGGACTTCTTAATCAAAGCAGAGGCATTAATTGTATTTTTGCCAAACTACCTTTTTAAGGATACTTGCATAATGACGAACCTTGGGAGACAGAGATGGTGTCTACCTCTGGAGCAAAAATCAGGTGACTTTACTTCCCTTACAAGAGATTTGGGTTTCTTTCTGTTGTAACCTGATTCACTGTAGGTGCCTGGTCCTCTTTACATCACCCTGTGGAAACAGACTCAGGAAACTGGAGCAAATGCTATCACTGGTGTCCATTTAGGAGTCGAGCTCCTGGTCAGTATTTAGTAGGAAGTTTGAAACATTTTCTCAATTTACTAAACTGGCAAAACATTGCACAAATCTGTTTTCTGTCGGGAACATGCAGTACCAAGCCATGCATTCACCCAAATTGAAATTCCAATCTCAGTGTGGGCTCCATAATATCCCTTTTATTTTCTGGTGGTGGTCCAAAAACCATCTCGGCTCATGCTGGATCCAGGTTTTCCTTTTAATTTTCTCATCAGAAGTGAGGGAGACTGGATGAAAATACATGTGCAGCTCAGATTAAGGGTGATGATTTAAATCTGAAATCCAGCAGGGTACAACACCTTGGCTTTAAAATCTTGATTTTACTCCCATTACCCTCATCAAATGTAACTTGAAAATGCTGACCTAGATGACTCAACTTCAACTCCACTGTTGAAAGGAAAATGTCCTGGAAAGCAAGAGTAATTTCAAAGTAACAGAATAAAAGGAACACTTAGTTCCCAACAATAATTAAAATCTCCTGTCTCCTTCCTCAGTGACCTCACACCGAAGCTGCTCTTCCTCCCGTCATAGGCTACTCCAATACTTTCCTGCACTAGTTATGATTGTGCATCTGCTGTTCTCCTCCTACCTGCTTGCCTTCTCTCAATTCTCCTTTACAAGGTCTCTTCCATAGAACAGAGGAGGTAGAAACCAAAATTGGACAAGGAAGAGAATTCTATTTCGAAGATAAGGGAAAAGAAGGTTGGCGGGGGAGCTGGGAGGGACTTGTAGGTTAATAATTTTTATCCTGAACAAGAGACTATTAAGTTAGTAGTGTTCATTTTTCTCACATTAAATTGAGAAATATTTATATACTTGATCTTGAAGTCTTGAGTTTAGAAGCTACTAGCAGATTTGTTGGTCATTCAAACATCTATAACTATTGTTGATCTACACTACATACATTCCTTTTATATACTAGAGCAAGAAAAGGAGTTTCTGCTAAGAAAGAAGAAATGCTTGTATTTCTCCAATCATACTTGTTTGATGAATAAATTCTGGAACTTCAGTTTCAATGATCCAAGGCAGCTATTGACAGAAGTGTTTAGAATAACGTACTTTATATCACATATGATAAAAAAAAGAGGTAGACTGGAGCCAGGAAGTGGAGTGGTAGTTAAGGTACTGGACTCCCATTTGGACAAACATAGTTCAATTCTCAGATATGGTGGCTTGCTTTCTCACTTCCCCCTTCTCTCTCTGTCTCATGTGAGTGCACATGCCCTATAGTGAATTTAAAAATACTACTAATAAATAAAATTAAATATATAATTCTTAAAAAAAAAGAGTTAGACTTAGAAAATTCAAAGAGAAGGTGCATTTTAAACACTTTAAAAAATTAATTTATTTATTTTATCACATATTTACAGTGTACAACATTTCTTTTTCCAGCACAAATACTATGCATGTCTGTCAAGTCAAAGATATTACTCTATAACTTATCAGCAAAGAGCTTCTCATTTTTTTTGTCAATTAAGCATACTTTTACTTTTTTTCCTTCCCCCTCTCTCCCTTCCATACTAAACTTTTTTCCATATTTTATTGACTCAAAAAATACGTTAAAATAAAAATATGGACAAAGTAGAATCTAGTCACCAGTGTCCTGTAATTTACTTCTGAAATACTTTTTTTCTGAAACTTTTTTTAAAATTAATTTACATTCATTCCCTAAGCATCGTCACAGCATACAAAATGTGATTTTCCCATCCAGAATATACTGCATAGTGGCTTAATCATGCATGCTATCATAAAAAATTTTCCATTTCTAGTTTCATATATCTATGTATCTATTATCTATATCTATATCATCTATATCTATCTATATCTACATCTATATCTATATCTATCTATATCTATATCATCTATATCTGTATTTCCCTATTTCTGACCCTCTGTCATTTCCTACCCTCTTCTCACACTATCTCTGGTGTCTACAGTTATCTTCCATTCCTTTCACCCCACATTGTATTGATCACACAATTTCTTAAATAATCTAACTACTTTCAATAACAAGTTCACTTGGTAATTTCAAGAAAAACAGTTTTAACTTAAATCAAAGAAATGCTAAGGAACTTTGCTTAAAACTTAAAGCCAGGAAACAGGTTAGGATTCTCTTCAAATGGTAGGTACATGAACCTATTGACAGCTCAAGACAGGACACAAATCCTTAAAACCAGACAACAAAGCCTAGAAGAAAATTGGCAATGTTTTAGTCAAAAGTCATAAAATTCTATTTCACCAAATCAGTTTCATGTACTTTCTCTTCTGTTGTCCTTCAATTTTCCCAATTAAATTCTGGGATATAATATTCAACTCCAGACTTGTCCCTACGATTAAGCTGGCCATTTTCTTAGTTTTTGAACTCTTATTTCTGTGTGACTATTTAATTTTCCTGATATAGCACTCCCTTGAGAAATTCCTGGAGATCTGGTCTGGTGCTGGTAAATTCTTTCAGGTTTTGTTTATTTGAGAATGTTCTTGTCTTTTCTTCCCACATGAAGGATAATCTTGCTGGGTACAGTATTCTTGGTTGAAATTGCTTTTCTCTTAACACTTTGAATATATTTTCCCATTCTTTCCTCGCTCACATTGTTTCCGATGAGAGGTTTGCTTTTATCCTGATTGGATATCCTTTATAGGTGACTTGATGTTTTTCTCTTGCCAATCTTAGTATCTTGTCTTTGTCTGTGGTTTTGGTCAATCTGGCTATAATGTGCTTGGGGAAGATCTTCTTGGGTTGATTCTATTTGGGATCCTTTGTATTTCTTGGGACTGGATCTTTGAGTGCCTCTCTAGGTTTGGAAAGTTTTCTTGCAGGATTTCATGGAATAGATTACCAATGTCCTTATGAGTCTCTTCGTCTTCTGGGATACCAGTTATCCGGATGTTTGGACATTTGATGGTATCTAGTATTTCTCGTATATTATTCTCATTTTTGGGAGCCATTTTCTCAGTCTTCATGGTGGATTTTTCTAGGCCAGCAATTTTTTTTTTCTTTTTTGAAAAGTAAAATAACTAGACTATTTCTGGCCACAGAAATAAACTCCAATTATCATGAGTCAATGACTAAATAATAGAAACTACCAGATCCCTTCTCAGTCCTGCAGTTTCACACTCAATAAAAGATTGAAAAGTGCTGAAGGTTCATTATAGTAAGTGCACTAAGTGCACATCAACCAGGCCTCAAGTTTAAGATTAAAACCTCATTTACCTTTGATTTAAAGGAAGCCACAAATAATTTTCCAGATGATTGGTGATGGTGAGCATTTTTTTCTGGTAACTAGTGATGTTGAGCATTTTTTCATGTACTTCTTGGTCATTTGTATATTGTGTTCAAGAACCGTTTGCTCAGCTTCACTTCTCATGTTCTAATGGGATTACTTGGTTCTTTTACTCATGAATTGTTTGAATTACTTGTATATTTTGATTATTAATTCCTTTTGTATGTATAATTTGTGAATGTTCTGTGCCATTCTATAGGTTGTCTATTTACTGTCTGTTTATCTATTCTTTTGCTGTGCAGCATTTTAGTTTTATGTAATCCCATTTACCTATTTTTACTATAACTACTCATGCTTTTGAGGTTTATTTAAAACATCTTTGTCTACACCAATGTCATGTAACATTTCTCCCATTTTTTCCCCTAGTAATTTTACAATTTCTGGTCTTACAATTTCTGGTCTCTAATTCATCCTTTTATAAAATTAAATTAAATTTTTTTTGCGAGAGATACTTGCTATAGGGCCCATGCCCTTGCCAGAAAGACAGAGAGGTAGCAAGCAAGAAATCATCTCCAAGGAGGGATGGCCACACCACAATCCCTTCTTCTCCATTCTCCTTTTGGGATTTTGGGCATGTATGCGCATGCACCCATCATGATTTTTTTTTTTTTTCCCATTGTGAATTTAAGCCATTGGGTCTAGGACCCAGTTTACTGCGGTTCACAATGTGGGAGTCCAGCGATGTAATCATTATGCCATCTTCTGGCCCCTCTTTTTTTTTTTTTTTTTTTAATATGGTGAAGGATACAGGTCTAATTTAATTCTTATCGATAGTATATCAAATTTTCCAAGTTCTGTCTATTGAAGAGGCTGTCTTTTCTACATAGGGTGGACTTTGTCAAATATTAGTTTTCTGTATATTCTTGGATTTATTTACAGAAACTCTATTTTCTTCGATTGGTCTATTTGTTTATTTTTATGCCAGTATAATGGCATAGTTATGATGGTTTGTAGTATATTTTGAAGTCAGGTAGTATGATACATTCAACTTTGTTCTTTTTGCATAAGATTGCTTTGGCTATTCACACCCCAGCTGCAATAGCTATTATCAATTAATTTTTAAAAATTGACAGGGATCAGCAGATAGCATAGTGGTTATGTTGCTGGACTCCCTCATGGCGAACTGTAGTTTGAGTCCTGGACTCGGTGGCTTTACAATCATGACGGGTGCATGAGCATGCATGCCCAAGATCCTGGAAGAATAATGGAGGAAAAGGGATTTTAGAGTGGCTATCCCCCTGGGGAGTGATTTCTCACTTTTCCTCTCACTGTGTTTGTTTCTCTCTATATATATCCAATAAGCATAGATGCTCTAAGGCAAAAGCAAAACAAAACAAGTCCTCTAAAAAAAGCAACAAAACTTAACTAACACTCACATAGTTGTGGAGAAAGGAAAACTGATGCACAGTTGGTGGAAATATAAAGTAATGCACTCATTATAGAAAATAATATATAGGTTCCTCAAAAACTAAAAATAGTACTACTTTATGATCCAGTAATCTCACTACTGAGTATATATTCATATTAAAGAAAATTAGTACAGCAAACAGATATATGCTCTCTCATGTGCATTACAGCACTATTCATGACAAGTAAGATATGGGATAAAACTAAATGCCCCAAACAGATAAATGTATAACAAAAATGTGGCATATATAAATAAAGGAATATAATTCAGCAATAAGAAAGGATGAAATTTTGGGACCAGCAGTTGGTGTAATGGCTATGTCACTGAACTCCCACATAGTCAACCATGGTTTGAGTCCCAGAGCCAGTGGCTTAAACTCACGCTGGGCGCATGTGTGTGCATGACCAAGATCCCGAGAGGAGAATGGAGGAGAGGGGATTGTGGCGTGGCCATTCCCCCTGCGGGGTGATTTCTCACTTTCTTTTTTTTTTTTTTTTTTTTTAGAAGTTTTTCGCTATAGGGCACGTGCGCTCGCCAGACAGACAGAGAGAGACATAGAGACAGAAAGTGAGAAATCACCCCCCAGGGGGGATGGTCACGCCGCAATCCCTTCTCCTCCATTCTCCTCTCGGGATCTTGGGCACGCACGCACACGCACCCTATGTGAGTTTTAAGCCACTGGGTCCGGGACGCGAACCGCGGTCGACTACGTGGGAGTCCAGCGACATAGCCATTACGCTAACTGCTGGTTCCCATTTCTCACTTTCTATCTCTCTGTCTCTCTCTGCCTTTCTGGCGAGTGCATGTGCCCTATAGCAAAAACCTCTCAAACAAAGAAAAAAAAAAGAGAAAGGATGAAATCCAATCACTTGAGACAAACTTGAAGGAAATAATACTAAGTGAAATAAGCAGTTAGTTTTATAGTAGGAACCAAAGGATAAATATGATATGTTCTCATTTACTAATGGAAGCGAAATGATTTGATTGCATGGAAGTGGAGAGTAAACCATGAATACTGAAGTTTGGGTAGGGAGGAAGATGGAAGAGAAAGAATGTGGCTGATGAATAAAAGAGAGCAGATGAATGGGTGGAGTGAGTTCTAGAATGCTACAGTACAATAAAGTACAATTCAATATGTACTTCACAGTACGAGAATAGAGTTTAAATATATACAAAACAACATGGTGCTTGAGATGACTGACATGTTTATCACACTGATTTAATCAATACACAATGGGTACCTATTTTGAAAAACCACACTGTATTCCATGAATATATACAACTATTATATATAAGTTAGAAATCATAATAAAATAGCCAAGTTGGTGGTGTAGAGGTAATGCAGTGCTCAAGTGATGCAGACCCATATGGAAGATCATGGGTTCAGTTCCCCAGTGGACTTATACATAACAGGCATATGCATCATGATCCCGGATGACTGGGACAGCTTTGAATGGATTATAGTATGAGTGCCTATTGAGGAAACTTGCCTTTCTCTCTCTGTATCTTACTCTCATTGAAATATAAATAAATGAATAAAATTTAAAAATCATTAATATAATAAAAAAAGTAAAAAATACAATAAAAGGAGCCATAAATAACGCACAGTTCTTTTATTTTGTTCACAAAACTAGAAATAGTGTCTTAGTAGTTTCTTACTACTAAGATAAGTCAACAGACTGTAACAAGACCAAAAACGTGACCCAATGAAGAGGTTCTATAAAATAAGAAATAAAGATTATAGCAGAGAAGGTATTTGAAAAAACTTTTAGTAGTTCAACTAAGAAAGTGACTTTATTTTCTACCAACCAAATTCAGGAAAACACAACTATATTAAAAAAAAAAGATAAGATGGTAAAACAATTGACAAATGGAAAGGAGTTTAGGGGCATATACAAAGTAAAAAGTGAAAAGTGAGTGGGATTAAAAAAAATACGTTTGAATTAACATGTTCATAGGATTTACCTATGCCCCTTGTTATTCATGTGTCCCCACACTGTGTTATGTTGAGGCCCTAATCTGAAGTGTGCCTGCAACTAAGGAGGTCATAAAGGTAGAAAGAGGGTGGGCCCTAATCCAGTAGACCTGGTAGAGACCCAGGAGTGAATGAGCAGAGGTAAACCCTGCGGGAACATAGCAGGACGGTGACTGTCTGAGCCAAGGAGAGCGGTCTCATCAGAAACCAAACCTGCTAGCACTTTTATCTTGAACTTCTAACCTCCAGAATTGTGAAAGATTGTTATTAAGTAATTTTTTTTTTTTTTTTTTTTTTTTTTTTTTTTTGGAGAGGTTTTTCACTATAGGGCGCGTGCGCTCGCCGGACAGACAGAGAGAGACAGAGAGACAGTAATTTTTAAAAATAATTTCAGGATCCCAGGTAACAAAGAAATTTGGAAATCCCTGATTAAGCAGAATCACATTTGTCAGGGTCAGTCGGCGGCGTGGTGGTTAAGGATCCTGACTGTGGTTTGCATACTGGACCTGGTGACTTGCTTTCTCACTTTTCCTCTCTCTCTCTTGCTCTCTTTCTCTTGCCCTGTCTCTCTCTGGTAAAATTAAAATAAATAAATAAATAAAGTTGAATGAAATAATTCTTAAAAAAAAAAAGCAGAAGCACATTTGAAGGAGAAAAAAAAGAGAAGAAAACAAAATCATTTATTGTAAAAATTACCTTGTCTCAGACTTCTCCCTCTGAAGTAAAACCTGGATGGCTGTAGTAGTTTTCATTAACATGTAGCCCAGTTAATCTCATTCATTTTCAATTTTTTGATGAGTATATGTCCATGGTATGTATTTTTTTAGTTCTTTGATGTCTACTATTAATTTTTAGTTGAAAAGAATTACTAAAAGATATTGCAGAAGAAATATTTAAACAAGAGACAAACTTACTAAGATATAAAGGAGATAATGATATTCATATATACTATTTTAAATCTACTTAAAGGACAAATAAATTATCTTTAAAAACATAAAATATTTAAAAATACATTTTAAAAACCAAAATACATATCTACAGCCCTACTTTTTTCAGATTATTAATACTGATGTAGAGTATACATATTACAAGATTTTATCTATTAAATTATGCTACAATCATTTTCATGTTTTGTTGAGAGAATACAGTGCTTCTAAAATATTTAACTGATTTCTTTATATGCAAAGATTTCTTAAGACATTTTTATTTACCTTCTTTATTGCATAAAGAATTTTTTAAAATGTAGGTTCTGTATGGGTTAGTATAGATACTGCTGTTCCTTGTACTGTGAAGAGCAGGGATGTTGTCAAATGGATTCAGACTGATGATCAAGTAACTGAAAAATGAAGAGAGACAGAATGAATAGCCTTGTGAACTAATATGAGAACTTTTAACTATG
The DNA here is from genome assembly GCA_026018925.1 of Tupaia tana. Taxonomy (NCBI): domain Eukaryota; kingdom Metazoa; phylum Chordata; class Mammalia; order Scandentia; family Tupaiidae; genus Tupaia; species Tupaia tana. The sequence goes on from JAKSZU010000002.1 coordinate 3,309,730, forward strand.
TCGTGAAGTGTAAAGGAATCTTACCTGTCACAACCAGATTTGTATTTTAAAAAATTCACTCCAGGGAACAGTAGGTGATGTGGTGGTGAAGTCACTGGACTCCCACAGTGCTGACTTCAGTTCAAGTGCTGGACCTGGCAGCTTGCTTTCTCACCTTCCTTCTCTCTCTCTTTCTCTCTCTGGTGAGCACATGTGCCTGTAGTAAATTTAAAAATAATAACAATGATAAATGAAATAAATAATTCTTTAAAAAAAATTTGAAATTCACTCTGGAAATTGTTGGGAGTATATATTAGAAGGTAATTGGACTAGAGTCAAAGACGCTGACTAAAAGACAAAAAGTCATTTCAGTTATCCAGGCAGAGCCTGATTAAAGGGATGACAGAGGGACAGTGTAGAGAAGAAGTAAACTCGACATGCATACTCTTATTTAAGGGGAATTAGGCCAGGCTTCGACTTGTGACCTTACGTAACTGGTGAAATAGAAAGTCGTCCTGTTTCCCGCAGTAAAGACCATACCTATGAGCATAACTAGGACTGCATGTTTGCCTCTTCTAATCTCTGTCTCATTGAATATGAGTGGAACATGGAAGTGAGTGTTGTAGGAAGTAACTGTAGATCTTATAATTGACCACAAGACCAGCCAACTGCAATTCTTTTGAAGTTTGAAGTGTCCTTTTATCAACAGTTTCCTTTTAAACAAGAATACTGCATAGGACAGTACTGTGATCTGGCATTTTATTTCTTCGTCTAAATATAAGCCTTTAGATATTTGTCCCAAGACATGTCTGGCTGATGGATTGATATACTAAAAATACCCCACATATGGGAACCAGCAGTTAACGTAATGGCTATGTCGCTGGACTCCCACGTAGTCAACCACCGTTCGCGTCCCGGACCCGGTGACTTAAAACTCATGCCGGGCGCGTGTGCGTGCGTGCCCAAGATCCAGAGAGGAGAATGGAGGAGAAGGGATTGCGGCGTGACCATCCCCCCTGGGGGCTGATTTCTTGCTTTCTGTCTCTATGTCTCTCTCTGTCTGTCTGGCAAGCGCACGCGCCCTATAGCAAAAACCTCTCCAAAAAAAAAAAAAATACCCCACATATTTAGTATATCTAGGAGAGGTATCTAGATTTCCTAGTAAAACAGAATTATGAATACATAAAAATGCAATATTCTATCAATGAATACAATAAACCCTTTATTTTGGGCATAAGGAAGTGGACAGTTTTTATTAATTTAAATTAGATTCTCTATGCCAATAAAAGTTAGAGGTTGGACAAATATTTAAAGAATATTTGAAGGAGACTAAAGTCCCCTTGCAGTTTCTCTCATAGGTACAATGAGCGGTGGGATTTTGAAGCAATTAAACAGCAAAAGAAATCAGATAATGAAAAAGAATAGCTCGATTTTCCTTATAGCTACCTTCATGTATAGGGCACTATCACAATTAGGAGTGTCTAGACAGTTCTTTTACTTGAATGGACATCACGTTTACAATAACTGTTTTCCCTTTGTGATCTGATTCCTCTCTTCGTGTACTCCACTATTTTTACTCCTAGTGAAGGATGGGGTAGTAGGTGGTGGTGGTGTGTGTGTATGCGTGTGTGTGTGTGTGTGTGTGTGTATGATTATGGAGTAGGAAATGATGATATATAAGATGCTACTATCATTTAGGAAGAGAACGTATAAATCTTTCATGGGAAAAATTAGAAGGTGAAGAGAATCCTTATAGCTGATAATTAAGGGGTTGTACTTAGTTTCATACTAGGGAATACAGGGAGAGATCACTTTATAGCACACAGTAGGGCAACTACTGTAATTGAGAAGCAGTGATACCATGTTAAGCAATATAGAACAGACGTAATGGTCCTCTCTGCCTTTTTTTTTTTTTTTTTTCAGCTTCCATGTAGCCTGGAAAGGATCTAGAAATTCTCAATAGTGTAGGGGAAAAGCTGAGTTTGAAACAGGCTTATTATAGGACTTTTGCAGAAAAGGGCAGTGTGACCTCAGAGCAGAGCCAAAGATTCATTACCAAGACATAAACCAAACTGAGGGAATGGCCAAATCATGATGTGCTGAGTCGGGAAGGAGACGCCAGGCTCTGAGCTTACTGAGAGAGTAGACCACTAGATTCATCAACTATTTAAGTTTATTTAATTATTTCTAGAGAAGAGGGAGGAAGAACGAGAAGCAGCACCCCCAACAAGGTCCTCATGCCACAATCTATTCCTAGCCTCAAGCACCCCAGCATATGAAGGGAGGCCTTAGGATGTGAACCCAGGGCCCTGCGGTGTGCGTCCGACATTGAGAGCATTGTGTTACCTTGGAGTCACCAACTGGCCTGAGCTGCCAACTGTTGATGGTAGTAGTGAATGCCAGCAGGGTACTAGTGGCCAGGTTGGAAAAGCCTGTGTCATGAGGCAAGCAGGGATCCATTGCTCAGGACAATATTCTTCCTGAACACGGATGTAGGCGCCATGCCCAGTTATGCTATGATTATGCGTAAGCATTCTCATGTATCCATATTCTATTTTATATTTGAACCTAATCAAAGGCTTGATAACTTTGGGAAAATAGTTGACTATTAAAAGTAACTATGCCTTAGGACCAGCAGATGGTGTAATAGTTACATCACTGGACTCCCATGTGGCTGACTGCAGTTCGAGTCCTGCAGGTGGTGGCTTGAAATATGCCGGACACGTGTGTGTGTGTGTGTGTGTGTGTGTGTGTGTCCAAAATCCTGAAAGAATAGAGGAGAAGGGATTGTGGCATGGTCATGCCCCCTGGGGAGTAATTTCTTGGTTTCTGTCTCTCTGTCTCTCTCTCCGTCTCTCTGGTGAGCACACATGCCCTATAGCAAAAAATTCCTCTCTAAATAATAATAATAATAATAATAACTATGCCTTTGGGTTGCATAGTGGTTAAGGCACTGGACTCCCACCTGGCTGACCATAGTTCAAATCCTGGACACAATGGCTTGAAATTTCCCGGGTTTGTGTGCTTGTGCCCAAAACCCCCAGAGGAGAATGGAGGAGAAGGGATTGCTGTGTGACTATTGCCCCTGGGGGCAGTAATTTCTCACTTTCTCTCTCAATGTCTCCAGCAAGCACACATGCCCTGTAGCAAAAATGTCAAAAAAAAGTATGCCTTTTTTTTTTTTTTTTTTTTTTTTTTTTTTTTTTACTATAGGGCACTTGTGCTCACCAGAAAAAGAGAGAGAGACAGAAAGCAAGAAATCACCCCCCAGGGGGGATGGCCACACTGCAATCCCTTCTCCTTCATTCTCCTCTTGGGATCTTGGGCATGCACGCACACGCGCCTGGTGTGAGTTTAAGCCACCAGATCTGGGACTCGAACTGCAGTCGACTACATGGCAGTTCAGCGACATAGCCATTACGCTAACTGCTGGCCCCAGCCTTTTTTTTTTTTTAAAAGAATTGGTAATAATTTATTTCTCACTTGATTAGAAGCTAAACAAATGTGACATTTCAAGTTCCAATTCAAGAAGTTTTGTTTTCTAAACTTCAAATTAAAAAAGAAAAATTCAGTTGGTTCAAAATGCTCATTAGGAAAAGTTAAAAATGACCATTCTGGAGATCAGCAGATGGTTTAATGGTTATGTCGCTGGACTCCACGTAGTCAACTGTGGTTCAAGTCCTGGACCTGGCAGCTTAAAGTTCACCATGTGCGTGCTGCCCAAAATCCCGAGAGGAGAATGAATAATGAATGGATAATGCCTTAGTAATGGTAAGTTATTATACTTGTGAAACAGAATATATATAATTTTTTGAACAAAATTTTCCCTATCTCTCAATTCATTACTGACTGGATTCTATGCAATGCTGCTACTTCTAAGGCCTTTTTGTAAGATGTTGACTTACATAATTTTTTAAATGATGGGGGATTGAAATGTTTTAAAATATCTTTCAGGATATTTTAGGAGAAATTGGTTTGCTTGGATTTGCATTTTCCTTCCCGCATAGGACTTTAATTTTTCCATGGGTATGGTCCTAAGGACGTATGAGAAGGATGGATAAATGACCCCTTCTAGGGGTTTTATAAGGCTACTCCTTAGCACACCGGAAAAAGTCATCTGCTAAATGGTCCCTCCCTGCACAGAGTGTGTTTACTTTGCTCTTTTATGTAAGTTCAGCATGTTTAGTTCTATCATTAACTTGATTTTGATTATTTCTCTTCATCTCTCTTCATAGCATAAAAATGTTCATTCAGGTACTTAACAATTCTGTGAAAGGACAAATCATACTACTTTTGGGTCTTTATATTTTATTATTTTATTCAGAAGCCTGGCTTTTTAAAAGCGTTATTTTCTTTTTCTTTGAGATAGGAGTTATTCCACAGGAAAATGCTTCTCTTAAAAAAAAAAGAGTGAAGTAATCATGGTCACTTTATTCTCCTTATTGTTTTGGTTAATATTACCCTAAAATAAATACATATAAGCTCTCAAATAAATTGAGTGTGTTCTCTATATCTACTTAGCTGACATATCTTTAGAGAGTATGGTATATGCTGTTTTTGTTCAAAATAATTTCCCTAGAGAAATGCTAGGGATGTCGAATAGAAATAAAATAATGCAGCATTTAAAGAGCTGAGATTTTATTTTCCTTCCATAGATAAAATATATGTTTGTATATGAAGGTGTGTTTGCTGACAGTGACAGAAAGTTCCTTGTTACTATGAGAAAGATCGTAGGAGGCACATGCTAAACACAGTATCAATTATGCCAAGTGCGTTTCTAGGCACCAACACCAGACGGCACCAAAACACTGCAGTTAGCTGCCGGCCAGCCATGGAGGTGGTGTGCACAGCCTGCTTTGTGTACAGTGCATGGTCTGCACTTACTGCTGCACGGAGGGATTGACAGTGAGTGGCAAATTGTAACTACATTTGATTCTAGATGGTGTTTAAATACAGGATATATTCTGTTTCTATTTTTATATACTTCTTTGTTTTTCTGTGCATGAGAGGGAACTCTTCACAAGGTGAGCTCAAGATGCACTTTGTCTCCTGTCCTCGAAGACAATAATTAGTGGTTGGGTGCCTGAGATAGAAAGAAAGGAAAATGGTCACATCTATTTAAATTAATCACTAGTTATGAAAATTAGGAGATAACAGCAAGTGATGATCCTCAGGCAGAGGCTTGGGGATAAACTTACAAGGGATTACAGCATGCCTGCCTAAAGTGTGGTGCAGGAAGAAACTTCATGTTGAAAAACCCAGAAAAATATAAGAAATATTTATCTAATTCTTTTTCTGAAGGTATTTTCTTTGAAAACCATGACATGGTGGATTTTGAGATTACATTTTGTGGTAAATGCAAATGTTCATAAAAAAAGCAGTCATTCTCATATCATGCTGTTTCTTGAGTTGATAGGAAAGAGCACTTCACTTAGGCATCATTTCATAATTGGGCTCTCTTTTTTAAACAGATATATTTACTAGCATATATTCTTACTAATAAGACAACACATGCACAGTAGGGCATTTCTGCGTTAAATTACATGAAAATATTTCTAAGGTGGTGAGATGTATTACAATTGTTTTGCTTCTGACATCCAATGAGGTTGTATCATCAGAGACGTAGCAAAAGAGCTTGGTGACCCCCAGTCATCGATGTTGACGGGCTATTCTCAGGCTCTGGGTACTGGGTTCCCTGTTTTCTGAGAGCATGACTTCTGTGATCATATGGTTTTATGATAATGAAAACCATTGGATAGCAGTAATAGAGATGACATCATGAATGCTGGTTCATGGAAATATCTTTAGATGGGAACACCTAGGAGTCCTTAGGGAAAGATTTTTAAAGGACAAAACAAATGACAAACATCAAAATGCACTACTATTATATTTTCTGTTCACTAGACAAAATAAGAGAAAACTAAGCAGCATACATTTGTAGCATAGGAACTAAATAAACAGTATGAACAAAGTGATTTCTTCTTTACAAAATAGGATAGTTAAGAATCTCAAAAGAAACCTGTATGTAAGAGATGATGTATTTTAGATCACCCTTGAAAAAGATTCTACCTATTACTTCTAAATTTGTGGCATATGAGTTTATTTACCCTTCTACCTTTATACAATGTTACAAAAATAATGCTCAAAATGTTTATTCTTTATCTGTATTTCTATAATCCATACGGAAAAATAAAAGCAACTAATTAAGAATAGGAAAAATTGTTGATGAACAACACATGTTTCTGCAAATTTTGTAGAGAAGGTAATTGATGACAACACTGCAATTACTTTTGTTAAGATTAAAACAAAACAATTAGTATTTAACAGTGTAGAGAAACTTTCAAATTTGTCAGTTTATTTCCAAAAGTGAAAACTTTATATAGCTACATAGCAGCTTATTAATTTTCAGGAGATAATATCCAATGAAACCTTATTTATTTTATTGTAATACCACTGATAAAGAGGAAAAAACACAAGAATTGTCAAATTTACTTTTAGTTTTTTTTTTTTTTTTGAGGGGTCTATTTCTTATGACAAGGTGTGAAAAGGCAAAGTATTTTAGGACAGCTTCATGTTCATCAACCTGCAGATTTCTTGTAAATGCAAAGAAATGTGAAAATAATGAGTTTTAATTACCAAATCTAATTAGCAAAATAGCAATTTTTTTTTTTGAGAGGTTTTTCGCTATAGGGCGCGTGCGCTCGCCAGACAGACAGAGAGAGACATAGAGACAGAAAGCGAGAAATCACCCCCCAGGGGGGATGGTCACGCCGCAATCCCTTCTCCTCCATTCTCCTCTCGGGATCTTGGGCATGCACGCACACGCGCCCGGCGTGAGTTGTAAGCCACCGGGTCCGAGACGCGAACCGCGGTCAACTACGTGGGAGTCCAGCGACATAGCCATTACGCTAACTGCTGGTTCCCGCAAAATAGCAATTTTTGTTTGAATCAACTTATTCATTCCATTATAAATGCTTGGCTTAATAGTTTTATGAATATAGTATATAAATTATGGACAATATATTTTATTTTTCCAAGCCAGGATAGAACTTAAGAGCCAAATAAAATATACCCAAGTGAGCATTGATTTTATTTTTCTATTACTGTTCCACATGCTGCTTTATAAATCAAATATCTTGATATTTTATACTTTAATCAGAAAATAGACTAACAGTGAGTAAACTGTAGACATACTTATTCTTAAATGTTGGTACTAGGACAAGAAAGTGGTTGACAAGTATCTGAGAGTTATTTGCTTGTTAGAATCTCTATAATATAGTGAGTTGAGAAAAAAAATCATAATAATAGAAAATAAAAGTTGTGCATGTGCTATTATGAAGAGGAGGACTGAAATGACAGGTGACACATAAAAGACTAATATAACACAGTCCTGGAAGTCTTGGGTTTCTGTAGGTTATAATTCTTTTTTAAATTTTAGTAGGTGATTTGAGAATAGCATGTGGATATTAACCAAATAGAAAAAGATTCTTGAGAGAGGAGGAAAAATATAACACAAAATGAAAATTTGAAAAATAACAAACATTTGTGATGGAAAGGGACTGGACCTCCCAGGAGGCTGGAATTGTTCCATATGAGATCTATCCTATTGTGTGTGTGTGTGTGTGTGTGTGTGTGTGTATGTGTGTATATGTGTGTATTATGTTTATTTCTGACATGAGAGAAAGAGACACCCCAACAGGATCTCCATGCCACCACACCTTTCCGAGGCTCAATAAATCAGGATCATAGGCATGTACATGCCTTGCGTGTGCAGGGAGACCTCAGGTTGTGAACCTGGAGCCTTACCCTATGGCCTGAGCATCACAGAGCACTGAGCCAGTGCTGTGCCACGTGTTTGGCCAAAACAAGTACGTATATTGGTAAAAAGTAGGTAAGAAGAAAAGCTAAAACAATCTCCATATCTCAAATACTCTCTTACAAGAGATGATATAATTGCATTCATTTTAACTCAATCATAGGTAACTGCTTTAAAGGAAGATGTGCTTTAGTTGAAATCTACTCACAGAATCAAAGATATTAGAATGACAAGTGATAAGCATGAATGGAAAAACCTATGATTTTCAACACTTGCCAGTAGTATTATATAATCATCATCATCATCAATCATTGACAAGCTGCAAAAGCACAATCTCTACAGTAGGGTCAGATGAAGTCCAGATACAACACATATTTCAATACTAGCTCCTTTAACCGTTTTTGTTTGTTTCTTTTTGTGGTGAAACTTCATCATGGTCTGATAATGTAGAGCCATGGCAAATACTGTGTACTCAGTTCATCATGCTTCTTTCTAGATATTTCAACAAGCAATTTAAAATTATAAAATGAATGTATGTGTCATAAATTTTGAAGTATGATGTCACAAGGCTAGCAGGTGGTGTGATAGTTTGAGTCCCAGAATTAGTGTCTTGAAATGTGTGTGCTCTGTAACTAAATTCCCAGGAAGATAACAGGAAAAGGGATTAATCCCTCTTGGAGCATGATTTCTCACTTTCTCTCTCACTGTCTCTTTCTGTCTCTTTCTCTCTGTCTCTCTCTTTCTGTCTCTTTCTCTCTGTCTCTCTCTTTCTGTCTCTTTCTCTCTGTCTCTCTCTGGTGAGCACACATAACCTATGGCAAAAAATAATGATAATGAAAAAGTAACAAGTCAGATTTATCACAATTTACATTTCAAATTGAGTAATATGTTGATATTAAATCAGGTTTATTCACTTTTTACTCACTTATGCTAAAATGTACTTTATTTTTTAGGAGAGATTTTTGCTATAGGGTGCATGCACTCGCCAGAGGGACAGAGACAGAGAGACAGAAAGCAAGAAATTATCCCCTAGGGAGGATGGCTATACTGCAATGCCCTCTCCTCCATTCTCCTCTTGGGATTTTTTTTTTTTTTTTTTTTTTTTTTTTTTTTTTTTTGGAGAGGTTTTTCGCTATAGGGCGCGTGCGCTCGCCAGACAGAAAGCGAGAAATCACCCCCCAGGGGGGATGGTCACGCCGCAATCCCCTCTCCTCCATTCTCCTCTCGGGATCTTGGGCACGCACGCACACGCGCCCGGCGTGAGTTTTCAGCCACCGGGTCCAGGACGCGAACCGCAGTCGACTACGTGGGAGTCCAGCGACATAGCCATTACGCTAACTGCTGGTTCCCTCCTCTTGGGATTTTTGAGCACGCATACACACACACACCACATGTTTTAAGCTGCCGAGTCCAGGACTCGAACTGTGTTCAACTATGTGGGAGTACATCAATCTAACCATTATGCCATCTGCTGGTCCCCTTTTATGGATATTTAAAAAATTAATTATTATTAGTTTGCAGACTTTAACACATTATATTCTAATTGAATTCTGTTTAACTCAATGCATTCTGCAGTTGCATTTCTTTGGTTACCATGCAACACTTAAAATCATTCATTTTTAGGGGCTAGGTTAATCTATACTATCTTAATAATGAGTTTTAGGTTCTTATTATTAACAAAGAGAAAAATAATACCTGTTTTAAGATGTTAAATAGAAAAGATATAAATATAATGGCTAAGATTTGTAATCTCTTTATTATTGGGTTTCTTCTAGAAGAAGATAATTTTGAATTTTCCTGCATTTGGCCTTGTTCCCTTACATTTTAATCTCAATATAATTCTTCTTTTTTTCTTTTCTTTTTTTTTTTTTTTTTTATACCAGTCAGGTCACAGGGTTCCTCAACATGAATTCTCCAAATGTGTTTCACCTCACCCAGAGTAAAATTCAGCATTTGCACAGTAATCTATAAGACTGACAAGATCTCCAGGTACAGACTGGCAATATCTAGTCCTTACCTCCTCACTCACTCTGCCATGCTCCTATGACCATCTCAGTTCAGCCTCAGCTACCTTGCCTGGAGGCGCCCCTTGCCTGAGATCAATTTTCCCCAAAGGAATCATGCGTCAGATTCCTTTGTGATCTTAGATCTTTGCTCAGATAACTCTTGGTGAGGTCTCTTGTAGTCATCTTACATAGAAAATCTTCCTTTTCTATCATTCATGTACTTTATCTTTGCAGACTATTGCCACCTGACTTAACCTTGTTTTTACGTATTATGCTTTATTATTTCTCTCAACAGTGCAGAACATTCATGCATTTTCCATAGGTCTTTAAAGCTTACATTACTGGTTCCTAACATCATGCCAGGCACATAGTAGCTACTGAAAATATATTTGTTAAGCATGTAAAACTCCTATATTATTAAAACCTGTTTTAGCCATTTTAGTCTTTCTTTTTTTCTTTTTTTTTTTTTTTTTTGGAGAGGTTTTCGCTAGTGGGTGCGCGCTTCGCCAGATAGACAGAGACAGACAGAGAGACAGAAAGGGAGAAATCACCCCCCAGGGGGGATGGTCACGCCGCAATCCCTTCTCCTCCATTCTCCTCTCGGGATCTTGGGCACGCATGCACACACGCCCGGCGTGAGTTTTAAGCCACTGGGTCCAGGACGCGAACCACGGTCGACTACGTGGGAGTCCAGTGACATAGCCATTACGCTAACTGCTGGTTCCCATTTTTTTGCCTTTCTATATAAATATTATAATTTTGTTTTTATCTACAAAACTATTGCTGAGATTTTGATAGGAACTGTGTTATAAATTTGAGGAGATTTGCCTTCTTTACTATGTTGTGTTTTCCAATCCATGAACATGATATGTCTTTCTATTTATTTAGATCTTTGACTTTTTAAATTATCATTTGTGTAGTTTTTGATCAGACAGCATTGTACAGGTTTTCTTATATTTATCACCTAGAATTTCATTTTTAAAAAATCTGTGATTGAGCATGTGAGTATACAAAAGAGAAAGAGAGAGAAACAGAAGTACTTCTATAGGGCACTGTCACACTCTGATCTCCTTTCCCTAGTCCTTCAGCCTGCCACGATCTTGGGCATGTATGCACACCTGGTGTGTGTTCAGGTCATTCAGGTCAAGGACTTAAACCATGGTTGGCATGTGACTTCCAGATCCACAGTTTGGTAGACAAACATCTGAGCCACATAGGAAAAGTATTCTCTCTTTTACACTTAGGAAGCGATGTTTAGTTAGTGCTTTTCTTCTTTGTATCTGTTGTGTTTTCAGGTTGCTGGTTTCTTCCCTTCCATATCTGGGATACGTGAAGCTAAAAGGAAACCCATCAAACTCACAACAGTGTCTTCTCTTGGATCCTGAGCTCTCTAACCTGTCTACCTTCTCAACATCTTTCAGAGTCTTTTCTTTCTTTCTTTCTTTCTTTCTTTCTTTCTTTCTTTCTTTCTTTCTTTCTTTCTTTCTTTCTTTCTTTCTTTCTTTCTTTCTTTCTTTCTTTCTTTTTTTTTATACAACAAGAAGGGTTTTTAGTTGTACTTATCAGGATAAAAAGGAGAAAATATATCTACTCCATGATCTCGGAAACACAAGTCTGTGTCTAGCACACATTTGCTTTTCTGTGTAACTGCTCTAGTAGGGGAATTCGATTGACATGTGTCTCTACCTGACCGCGTTCTTTCCCTGACAGAGAGGGCTAATAGGTAAAATATTTTTTTGTACTTAATCAAATCAACAGAAACACTAAGATAAACTAATGCTTCCTTTTGTTCTCTTACACAAATGTGTAATTTTTGAGTGTATACCCCTTTTCAGAATGTCACATTTGCATGTGGGAGGAATTTTGCCCATTTGTGTTTAGAAGCTGTGATTCTCTCAAGTCACTGAGTTTGTTACAACTACTTTAATCTACGTTCTCCCATCAGGACATGGGGTGATGCCATAGTATTGGGGTTCTCAATGGGGTCAACATTTCCTCTGATGGAGTAATTGGCAATGCCTGGAGAAGTTTTTGATTTTCACAACTGACAGAGGGAGTTCTAACATCCAACGAGTGGTGGCCAGAAATGCTGCTAAACATCCCTAAATGCATGGGAAATGCCCTCACAATCATTATCCAGTCCAAAGGGCAATAGTGCTATTGTCAATAAATCAGCTGTAACATGTTCCTTACTGGAGCCACTAGGACCTTTTTGCAAATAATCAGTAGGATTAGCTCTCTGAGTGCTCCTGAGGAGTGAGTGCAGCCCCCAGTTAAGAAGACAGGAGCAGTGGTGGCACTGCATTCTGAGAGTCAGAATTGAAAACGTGATCACACCAGAGGAAGCAGACCTAATCATAGGACTTGCATGAATAAATAGTAGGGACCACAAGCGAGGGTGTGTTGCAGAAGGGATTCTCACACATTGCTAGTGGGAATGCAAATTGGTACACACATTTTGGAAAATTGCCTGACAGTATCTAGTAAAATTGATGAAGCACGGATGCTGGGCTTGGAATTCAAGGCTTAGCAATTCAATCTAGAAAGTCTTACACACGGGTACCAGGAGAATCATAAATAATGTATGGAGCACCATTTTTCAAAATAGTAAAAAACCGGGAACAACAAAATTTCTATCATCAATAAAAAGAATGCTAAATTGTGGTCTGTTCATACATATGAATGCTGTAGAACAATGAAAATAAATGAATTGTAGCTACATATATTTACTCTGAATATTTCACACAGCTCGGTGAAACATGTCTGGTTTCTAAATACATACAGTATGATTCTATTTGTAAGAAATTCAAGCACTAAAACATATTCTGTAGTAGTAAGCACAGATATGGTAAAACTAAAACAAACAAACATGCAAAGAAATTATTATCTTAAATATCAGGATCACATTTAGACTCCTAGAGTTAGGAAAAGGGATGTGCAATGCTTACTTTCTAAACTGCACATTACTGCATGTTAGTTATAAAGGTTATCACTTATTATTTTAATTTTGTTATAGGGTGCTGTGCTCACTGGAGAGAGAAAGAGAGAGAGGGAAAGTGAAAGATCACCCCCAAAAAGGGATGGCTATGCTGCAATCTCTTCTTCTCTACTCTCCTCTGGGGACTGGGGGCATACATGCACACAAGCCTCACATCTTTGTCAAGCTGCTATGTCTGGGACTTTAACCATACAGTCAGCTACATGGGATCCAGTCACCGTAACCTTCAGATCACCTACTAGCTATTTTCTTTTATAAATCCTAAACATGTATTTGGTATACTCTTGTAATATGTGAAAGGGATTTCACTATTTAAATATATTTAAAAAGAAATGATGTAAAAAACCATGTCAAGAAACAGCATTTCTTCAGGACAGAGAGAAACAAAATAAATTTATAAAAATGAGACACATTAAAATGGTTGCCCATAATGTTGGGAAGAGAATGGGAATTGGAAATATTAGAAAAGGCTTAAATAGAGAAAGCAAAGAAAGCTTCTAGTACAATTAAAACAAGATGATTTGGAATAAAACAAGATGATTTGGAATAAACCAAGAAGAATTTTGTGGTTGCATTGTTAAATTTCCTAGCATTAAAAGCCAGGATAAAATAAAAGAAAAATAAATGATTTTCCTTTAGTCTGTACACTTTACTATGTGTAAAGCGGTGTAGTAATAATTGTAGAGGGACTAAAATTCCAAAACATAAATTTTATCCTTAAATAACTTAAGGCCCTGGACTCCTATGTGACTAACTGTGGTTTAAATCCTGGACCCAACTCACATTGAGTGTGTGTGCCCAAGTGTGCAAAATCTCAAGAAAAAAATGGAGAAGGGATTGTAGTCTGGCCATCCCTCCCAGGGGGTGATTGATCACTTTTTGTCTATCTCTATCTGTCTCTCCAGCAAGCACATGTGCCCCATAGTAGAAAGTCTCTCTAAAAAAATGACTTAGACCAAGTTTGATATAAAATGTATAAGAAATATTTTTAAAAATAGTAGATAGTTTATATTTACTATAGAATTAATGCCTCATGCCATGCCAGTGTAATTGCCAAATAACTGACTTATACTAGCAATAATTACTAGACATGATTTATGCAAAGTGTATATATGTGTGTGCGTATATATACACATATGTGTATATATATTGTGTATATATATATATATATATATATATATATATATATATACACTATCAACTTGGTGGCAGTTGGAGACATATCAGCTAATAAAACAGAAATTTCTTACTTCATGAAACCCATTGTCTGTCTAGGAGTGTGAAACTAGAAGCAGTAAATATAATGAATAAGTAAAGGTTTTATGTGTGAGGTATTGACTAGTACATGGTTTGGGGAAAACAGAGAAGTGTAAGGGAATTGTGAATGCTTAATGTGAAACTTTGAGGCACAGAATTTTAACTTAGATAATTAGAGTAAGCCTCATGGTGAAAGTAATATTTGAACGAGGATCTGAAGAAGTGAGATATGAAACTGTGGGTTCTGTGAAAAGTATCCAGGGCTGTAAAGTGAGAGGGTGAGAACTGCAGGTGAGATGACCGTGAGACATGTCGGTGCAGACGAGACTTGGGCAGTGAATTTATGAGTCTGGATTTCAGGAGTGATGTCTAGGCTGGGATAGGATTTGAGAGTCCTTGACATTTATGTGATTTTTCCAAGCTGTGCTGCTATGTGAACTCTCTCGTGTAGTGTGTGTGACTAGCACAAAACATAAGCAAGTATTGTCTCCTGGAGGCCAAAGAAAGAAAGGATTGGGAAAAAGGAATCATTAATGGTTGTGGCTGATCCAGGCATGACAGAGATGATGAAATTATAAGATGAGACCTTTGAAAAGAAAAAGTGTTGGGGCTAGCTTGGAGGTTCAGGGATGACACGCTCGCTGCTCAAGCAATTCTGCATCCATTTGCAAATTTAGTTTCCCAGTCAACCTATACATGCCGAGTGTGCACATTTATGACCCTGGCTGACTGGAAAGGTTGGGAGGATAACAGGGAGGGAAATTTAGGAATGAGACATGTTGAGGATGCTTCTTTCTTTATTTCTTTTTAAGTTTTTTTTTTTTTTTTTTTCCATAGGGTGCATGTGCTCACCAGGGAAAGAGAGAAGAGAGAGGGAGGGGGGAGAGAGAGAGCGAGAGCGAGAGCGAGAGAGAGAGAGAGAGAGAGTGAGAAATAATCGCTTCCCAGGGGAATGGCCATGCCACAATCCTTTCTCCTCCATTCTCCTCTGAGGATTTCGGACATGCACGCAAACTCTTCTTGAATGGTTTTCAGTCTGCCGGTTCTGGGACTCGACCCATGCTTGACCATGTGGGAGTCTTCATCAGCACGCCACATACTGCCCCTCAGAGATGCTTCTATCTCTGTTTCTCTTTCTGTCTCTTCCTCTCATGAAAGAAAGAAACATTAAAAAATTAAAATTTTATTATAAATATACTCAGAGACTTAAAGCTATGAAATGAAAAATAGAAAATATCCCAACTAGAATTATAAAGATGCAAAATAAAGTTTATCTTTAAAAATAGACTGAATAAGATTTATAGTAGACAAGAGACTGAAAATCAAAGATCACTGAAGTCAAATATATAAATCAGGTCCAGTCAAACTGAAGAAAGAAGAAATTAATAGAGAATAAAGAGTAAACAGACCTATAGAGACCTGTGATACAGTATAGTTGGAGTCCTGGAATGGGAGAAGAGAATGGAGGAGATTTCCAGTTTCCCTGTCATGGTCAGAAGATCTCACTAAAGGCTTTCCCATGGAGTCATTTTCAGTGGTCAGTTTCATAACCATCTGTTTTGCTCTTTAAGCCTTAAGAGACTCCCATTAAGTTCCTTAAGTGTTTCTTTGGATCACCTCTCATAATGAGATGGTGTGAGGGAGCCATATACACCAAGAATTCTGTACAAAAAAATGCGTTCTACTGGCTTATTCACCTCAATATTTTTATTTCTTCAAGATGGCTTAAAGATTGCATAACGGGGGACCAGCAGTTAGCGTAATGGCTATGTCGCTGGACTCCCACGTAGTCGACCACGGTTCGAGTCCCGGACTCGGTGGCTTAAACTCACGCCGGGCGCGTGTGCATGAGTGCCCAAGATCCCAAGAGGAGAATAGAGGAGAAGGGATTGCGGCATGACCATCCCCTCTGGGGGGTGATTTCTCGCTTTCTGTCTCTCTGTCTCTGTCTGGCGAGCGCACGCACCCTATAGCAAAAACCTCTCCAAAAAAAAAAAAGATTGCATAACTTATTTTTAACCCTCCCCTCATTTACAAGTAAAGCCAAGGTGGTCTGGTAGTACAGTTTGGAATGTGGGAGTCCTTGTGCTCATTGTTTTATTCTAAACTTTTTTGAGACCCTTTCCAAATTTTAACATCATTCTAAATTTTTAAACATAATTTTGCTAATTCCTGAACAATTTTTTGCCATCAGTTTAGACATATTGCTAACATTAAACCTTAATTCCTGGTTATTATTTTAGTCAATTCTGTTGTGAATAATGAAAAATACGAGTCTGGGTGATTTATAAAAATAGAGGCTTATTCAAGGCCAGCAGGTGACATGGTGGTTAAGGCACTGGACTCCCACATGGCTGACCACAGTTTGAGTCTCAGAGTTGGTATCTTGAAAATCACACTGGATATGTGTATGTGCGTGCCTAAAATCCCAAGAGACTAGTGGAGAAGGGACTGCGGTGTGACCATTCCCCTGGGGGGGGGGTAATTTCTCACTTTTCCTCTCTGTCTCTTGCTTTCTCTTTCCAGTGAGCACATGTGTCCTATGACGAAAACATAAGTACGTAAGTAAGTAAGTAAGCAAATAAATAAATAAATAAACAAATAAATAAATAAATAAATGGGGCTTATTCAGCTCAGTGTGAGGGCCAGGGCCCCATTTGGAGGGGATTCTGTGTGCATTATAATATGGTGGAAAGCAGGAACACAAGCACCTGGGTCTCTATTTCCTACCAGCTGTCCATGATGGGAGTCCCACCCTGATAGCCTTAATCCTAATTTTCTCCCAAAGCCCCAACTTTCAATACCATAGTCAGATCAAGTTTTTATCTTAATCACATCACAACAAAATTTCAACACATGAATTTTGGGAGACATTCAAACTATAGCAGCTACCCTTACTAATGTAAATGTACTTTGCAAGTTTTACAAAATATGAAATAATGTAAATACAAATAGTTGAGCATAATTTTATAAAATTTATATAGTCAACCTTGCTGGTTACCAAAGTCAAGATGAATTGATTGAGTCTTGTGAATATGATGTTGGTGTTTTAGATGTTTTCAAAGCTAAAATTAACAGTAAACTTTGGCTTCAACTTTCATCATGACAAAATGATCCTCCAGGCCCTACATTCCATCAAATACTTATTTATTTTACACTCAGACCTTTCTTTCTGCACTGCTTTTTCACCTTAAATAACTTTCCTCAAATTGATATTTCTATAGGCCAAGTATTGTCCACTTTTCAAGTTAAGGTTTTAATTAAATATCTCACTAATATTTTTTTTCAAAATCCTGTATTGTTTTCTTTCCTCAAACTGCTTTAAAAATTATAGTTTGAACTATAGAATATGACTCGACTTATGAGCTATGATGTATTTTCATGTTTCTTGAGTTTAACTACATAGACATTTCAAAGCAAGGTGGGCATACGGTATATTTAGCATGACACATGTACAGAGACATGGCGGGCTTCAGGCTCAGAGCTATTACTTCTGAATGGCATGATAAATTCCTTGATAAATTCAGCACCATTCCATTTCCTCCCTTTAAGCACAAACACACACACACCTTTCCCATATTATCTTCAGTATTATAATTTGGTTTTAAAACAGTACACCAAGAAAGAATCTATCTCTGAAGAATGAATTCAGATTAAACAAGATTTGAAGAGCTGGTACGTGAACCAATACTTACATGTATTGTTTTTACAATAGGAATGATAAAAGCCAAGAGGATTGTGCAATTTTGCTTTCTGACTAATAAATTATTTCTCTTAAAAACAAGTGAAAAACAAGTTATAATTAGAAGAAAGCTTGGTGAATATGGGATCCAAATGACTTAGGTGAATTTACACAATTTTAATGCTTGGTGGCATTAGGCTAAGAAAGCCCGAGGCTTCTATTTCCACAGCTAGAAGCTGCCAGCTGAGCCAAGCTGCTCCTGTCTTTGGGCCAAAACTATTTCTTTCCTGGACCATTAGCTTAGCACTGTTGGCTTTTTGCCTTGGTAATATTCATTTTTATGTAATATCTGGGTTGAGAGACATCATTTTACTTTAGATAAAATATTCAATTAGATACCAGTCAATTTTTTTGTTTTTTGGAGAGGTTTTTTGCTATAGGGTGCGTGCGCTTGCCAGAAAGACAGAGAGAGACAGAAAGCGAGAAATCACCCCCCGGGGGATGGCCACACCGCAATCCCTTCTCCTCCATTCTCCTCTTGGGATCTTGGGCACGCACGCACATGCGCCCTGTGTGAGTTTAAGCCACCGGGTCCGGGACTTGAACCACGGTTGACTACATAGGAGTCCAATGGCATAGCTATTATGCCAACTACTGGTCCCAGATACCAGTCAAATTTTGCAGACCTTGAATGTAATGTATTCATTCTTTTAAGGTGAGTTTTTGCTTTTCTAATCCATCATTTATTTATTTAATAATTTAATTATTATCCTTATTCCTAAATTTTGAGTATATCTCTCTTTATGAAAGCAATTTCTTTAATATTATTTTCTTCACAGATTTTAATTTGCTAGTTATTTAACCACATCTGAAATAAGTCTTAGATCATAACACAGTTTAGGGCCTTTGATAAAAATAATTAATGCATTTATATCTGATAAATAATTAAAAATATTGACCAAGAGAGATGGTCCTATAACTTACTGGTCAAGGAGCTTGAATCCACATGGCCTACTGTAGTTGGAATTTGAGACCTGGTAGTTTAAGAAACATCCTGGGTACATGTGATTGAGTGCCCAAAGTCCCAACAATATGGAGAAATGGAGACAAAGGGATTTATACACCTTCCAAATTACTATGCGAAGGACAGGTACTTTCTTTCTCTCTGCTTCTCTCTCTTTCTCTCTGGTGAATGTGTGCAATCTCTAGCAACTTAAAAAATATATATATATATTGGGGTCAGCAAGTGACATGGTAGTTAAGAGGATGGCCACCCACATGGTCTCCCACAGTTCGAATTCAGGATCCAGTGGCTTGAAACTCAAGCTTTTCACATGAGCGTGTCTGCTCAAAATCCTGAGAGGAGAATGGAGGAGAAAGGATTGCAACGTGCCATCCCCCTACCCCCCGGGGGCATCTTTTACTTTCTGCTGGCAAGTGCATGTGTCATATAGCAAAAATCTTTCTATATCTACTGACCAAGAATTTGGTTAGGTGTCTTCTCTCTACATGAAATATCTAGTTGTAGCCAAGATTGAATCTTGAAACTTCCTAACATCACAGAATTTTCCTTCTAAACATCCTTGGTCATGTTTCTTATTTACTGTAGGAATTAGATCTTCTGCTGTCACTCACTATTTCTATAAACCTGGAATGAAATTTTACCCTTGAAGCTCCAAAACCCCCTTTTATCTTTTATTTCCCGACAGTGCTAAATTCTAGGAATCCATCTTTTTTCAAATCCCATTTTATGAAAGAACTCTTTCCAGTATATATAGTGAAGGAAAGACTTAATATCTTTTACCTTCGTTGACTGCATTTCCTTTTATTTCTAATGAGAAGAGTAATTTATAAAGAGAAAAAAAAATTAAAAATTAAAAATAGCTTAGAAAAATACTTGTAATATTTGACCTTTCCTTTTCTCTTTCTCTCACTTTCTCATTGCCCATGTGAATATAAACTAAAATTATGTGTATGTGAGAAGAATCAATAAATTTGGTACAGACCAAAAACATTACAACTAATAACTGTGCAGAAACAAATGTGTGTATATGGTATACATTTAAAGATTAGTGAGATTTGTAAATCACCATACACCGTAATGATAATTCTTTCCTTTTTTTTAAAGAGACATTTTTGCTATTGGGAACATGTGCTTGATTAATGAGTTATATTAACTTGTTAATCTGTGTTTGATTTCTTTGTTTTTGTTTTTTGTTTTTTTTTTAAATTTTTGTTATAGGGTTCATGCACTTGCCAGACAGACAGACAGAAAGCAAGAAATCTCCCCCTGGGGGATGGCCATGCTACAATCCCTTCTCCTCCATTCTCCATTCGGAATTTTGGGTGGAGAGGTGTACTTGGTGTGTGGTTTAAGATACTGGGTCCAGGACTCGAACTGCAGTTGGCTACATGGAAGTCCAGTGATGTAACCATTAGACCATCTGCTGGTCCCAAGTGTTTGATTTCTTTAGCCACAGTGCTTTAAAAACTAAAAATTCAATGCTTTGCCTTGGTACTTTTTGCCTGTTTTCTTCTTCACTTTTTAGTTGACTCAGTGTCATTTTGAAGTAATAAGTTATAAGATCATTAACCACCCTGAAGACTGATAATTTTTTATTTAAACCATGTCTTTTAAAGAGAGCCATTCATTCTTCAAACCAGTAGAAAGCTAAGACAAAGAATATAAAGCTTTTTACAGGTATTAAAATCAATGAACTTCATTTTAAAATACACTGTATCTGAGTTGAAGAAAAATATTCTTAAAATAATCAAATTACAAAACCCTTTATTGATTTCACTGTGAATTTAAAAACTGATATTAAAAAAATGCAGACTTAAAAAATTGTGACACGGTTTTATTGATTTAGTCATTTTTTAAATTACTGTTTTTTCAACCGAGTTTAATAGATGTCTTCATACTTTATTTAGAAGAGCAAAGACATATTCCCAGCTCAATGAAGTCAGTAATTACCTAAGTTAAAAAATAAGATTAAGCATTTTTTTTTTGAATGGCCACACCATAACCCCTTCTCCCTTCCTCCCTCTGGATTTTGGGCACACATGCACACGTGCCTGGAGTGTTTCCAAGCTGCTGGCTCTGAGTTTTAAACAGTGCAGTCAGCGGTGTGGGATTTAACCACCTTAATTACCATGTCACAGGCCGGCCCTCAATAGCTTTATTTCATGTTTAAGTTTAGATCATCAGCATGGCCATTTCTATCTCTAGATCTAAAATACTTATTGATATGAATATTACTATCTATGAATAATCAATGGATAAAATGAAATGAGAGGAAACTAAAGTGCTAAATAAATCAACTATATTTTAAACACTTTTTACTTAAATAATCATAATAACTGACCTATTTAAATAATCACAATGTGGAGTTACCACCTCCATGAAAAATCTGAGAAATTAACTGGAGGCACTACATGGCCATCTTGTGGCAAGGTGGTTAAGACAGCTGGACTCCACATGGCCGAATGCACAGTTTGAGTCCCAGACCTAGTGGTTTGAAAAACACATCAGGTACGTGTGCATGCGTGTGTGCCCAAAATCCTGAGAGGAGAGAGGAGAAGGGATTGCAGTGTGGCCACTCCTCATTGGGATGCTTTCTCACTTTCTCTTGTTCTCACCCTTTCTGTTTTCTCCAACAACAGCACATGCTCTATAGTAAAATTAAACAAACAAAAAAGCCCTACAGGTAGAAAAAACACCTTAAAATGTTATACTATTAAGAAAAATGTAGAGTAAGTGGCCAGTATTTTACCTAGTCTATTATAGAAAGTAATCAATGCATGGTCTTTGGTAGAGAAATATTAACATGTTGTAATTGTAACATAATGTTGATTGGGAAAAGGAAAAGAAGAGGGTGGATTATATGAAGTATAGATGACAATAAATAGTGGGATGAAAGTCATTGTGTTAATGCTACATATAGATGTGGAAATCTGTATATTAAAATCAACAAAAATTTTTAGAGATAGCAAACTAATTAGTCTTTAGAATATAATCGTTTTCTATAAAAAATTGGAGAGTTGTAGTTATTTATCATATGAAAGAGAACTAATTTGTAACCTGCCAAGTGTTTATCCTTATAATTTACACTTCTGAAAGTGTTAGAAGAGGTTAATAATGCCTTCTCTGGGGTTATACAGTCTGGGTAGAATCTTGGCTTCATCATATTTAAGAAAAATTATTCAAATTTTGAAAAGGCAAAATACTAATTTCTTCAAACTTTGATATTATTCTAGAGAATTTTCTAATTTGTTCTTTTTTTCTTTTTTTGGGAGGTTTTTGCTATAGGGCGCATGCGCTCGCCAGAAAGATAGAGACAGAGAAACAGAAAACGAGAAATACCCCCCAGGGGGGATGGCCACACCGCAATCCCTTCTCCTCCATTCTCCTCTCGAGATCTTGGGCATGCACGTACACGTGCCCAGCGTGAGTTTAGGCCACCGGTCTGGGACTCGAACTGCGATTGACTACGTGGGAGTCCAGCGACATAGTCATTACGCTAACTGCTGGTCCCTAATTTGTTCATTTTTATAAAACTATTGGGCCACCGGAAAAGTCACGAGGCATTTTTGCATGGAAAAACATGTCATGACTTTTCAGACAACCCAGTAGTTTTCCAACTCAAAAATCATTTGTTCTCAGAAGATTGTAGGAAATTAAATGTATAGACAGAATATTTAAATAATAATAATAATTAATAAATAGAGATGCTGACAGTATGCAGTTATTAGGGCTAGAAATTAACATACAGAAAAGTATAAGGTGTTGTGATTTTGTAATATGGTGGAAAAAACCAAAGGTATTGAATGTTCTAAAGGTGTTATGGTTTACTGCTCTATAAAAATGTATCCAGTTTGACATTAATTTAGTATCTTATCAGGCATTCCCTTCCTGTTTGACTATTTTCCTGAAACATTTTTCTATCCAGACCTTTTATCTTTCTTACCATTTTCTTTATTAATGAGCTAAATAAAACTTTGATATAATTGAGAACCACTCAAAAAACAAATATGTCAGACGTTTTGAGAATTTTTTTTTTTTAATGGCTGCCCTGACTTGTGACTTTCAAAGGAAGCAATCAGACAATTGCCAGAGAAATCTAGCTCCACACCTACCCATTGTTATAATTTCCTGGGGTTGCCTAACAAAGAACCGCAAACTTGGTGGTTTACAACAATAGAAATCTGTTTTCTCACTCTTCTGAGCATAGAAGTCCAAAAGGAAGGTGTCAATAGGGCCATGCTGTTGATGAAGGTTCTAGAGGATTCTTCCATGGACCTTCACAGCCTCTGGTGTTACAGGTGATCCTCGGTGTCCCTTTATTTATAGAGGCATTACCCCAATGTCTGGCTCTAAGTCAGTTGCATAGCTCTTGAAGGGACACAGTTCAACCCACAATGCCCAGCTAGCTATTTACGTTTGATTCGTGCACGGTCTCTCCTTGCATTATGCTGGATGAACTGTTTCTTGTTTCTGATGAAAGCTGAAACCTCTACTTGTGCTGTTCACTGTCTCATCCTCTCTGTCCTGTTCAATGATGCTTATATAAAATGTTTTCCTCTCTCAGTCTGGTATCACAACTTTTCCTTTCTATTGACTGGATTAGTTCTATTAGCATATAGGACACATACAATTTCTCCCACCTTAAACAAACAAATGTGGTCAACAAGTGATGTGGTGGTTAAGGTGCATGGCCAACTGTGGTTCAAGTCCTAGACCTGGCAGCTTGAAAATTATGCTGGAAACATGTGTGTACATTCCCAGAATTCCAAAAGGAGAGGGGAGAAGGGATTGCTGTATGGCCAGCCCCATGGGGAAAGGGGGTTGTGGAGGGTGTGGGGGGCGTGGGGGTGTGGGGGTTGGGGGGCGTGATTTATACTTTGTTCCTATAATTTATAAAAATATTAAATATGATTGTGGGAACTCTGATTCCTCTTTTTTAAGTCATACTTTTCTGTTTCAAAGTGTCTTTCCCCCCATATCTAAAGAATTAGCAAATAAATCTAGAGCATCATGAATTTTATTATTTATTTATTATATATATTTTTCAGAATCCAAAAGCTTTTTAATAACAGAGCAGGATCTAGGGTGAGTTTCTGTAGCCTCGGCAGGCTCACAGGCCTCTGACATGCTCGAACTTCCGGCCCTTGGAGCGGACACAGGGTTTGGCGTGGCTGTGCTGGGTTCCAGGGGCCTTGCAGAAATGCCAGCACACCTCGCGGCCCTTGCGAGGACCGGAGAGTAGGTCCTTCAGCCTTGGGGGAGTCCAGGGCCAGCTGGTGGAAGGTGGAGATCTTCCCCCCAGCCTTGAGGATGTGGCTGCGGTCCCGGCTGGGCACACGCAGGGCGCACACCTTCAGTTTGGGCACCTCCTGAATACACACATCATCTGTGCTGGTCCCCACGACCACAGCGGTTTTGTTTCATCGTGTGGATCATCCAGAAAAGGGACAGAGGAGGCCCGTTCGTGCAACTCAGGAGCAGCCTGTTCAGCGCAACTTGGTTGAAGGTGGAGTCGGTCCCTCTGGCCAGAAACCGCTGTAGCTTGACCAACAGGCTCAGGTACATGTCCTGGCTCTCGGGCTCCTCGCGTCGAACCTTTGGTCCTCGCTGTGGTGGATGCCAACTCCCATGATGGCACCTTCTACTCAGCCAGGTCCGGAAGACAGCATCATGGATATTAACTCCTTTATTGTAATCAAAATAATTTAGTGTTCTGGAACATTGTCCAACTACTTAATTCCAGTGCAAAAGTGCTTTTGTTAACATTTTTCGTCTAAAAAACTGTGCTTTTATTTTTCCTCAAATATTGCCTCTGTGAGACCAGCAGTTAGTGTAATGGCTATGTCGCTGGACTCCCACATAGTCGACCGCGGTTCGGGTCCCGGACCCGGTGGCTTAAAACTCACGACAGGCGCGTGTGCGTGCGTGCCCAAGATCCCAAGAGGAGAATGGAGGAGAAGGGATTGCGGCGTGGCCATCCCCCCTGGGGGGTGGTTTCTCGCTTTCTATCTCTATGTCTCTGTCTGTCTGGCGAGCGCACGCACCCTATAGCGAAAACCTCTTGAAAAAAAGAAAGTATTGCCTCTGTAAGAATCTATTGACATTCTGCCTTAATATATATGTGCTGCTATGAATAATACCACAGACTGGGCAATTTATAAAGAACTTCTGTTATGCCGTACAGTTCTGGAGGCCTGGAAGTACAAGAGCGAAATGCTGGCAGTTAGTCTAGTGAGGGCCTTCTCGTATTCTCACATTGCTGAAGGCTAAAGGCAGGCCAGTACGCTGGCCAAATGCTACATTAAGCCTCTCAAAAATTTTTTTTTTCTTTAATGGTAGAGAGTACATTTATGCATATAAGGGAGAAAGAAGTAGAGACAGAGAGAGAGTCACCCTCCACAGCATGTCATGTTACAGTCCTTTCCCCAGCTTAGGTATGTGTTATAAGGGTCTTAATTCCATTAAAAAGGAAGGGGACCCAATGGCCCAATGCATTTTAAAGGCCCCGTTATGGAAGGGACACACTCAAACCATAGCACTTTGACATTTTGGTTCTAGTGTTGCCACATTTAAAAGACTTAGACTTACTTATTCAGATATTTTTTAAACTCATCTTAGAGTTAAGTCATAATACTAATTATTCAATTTTGTAATTCCACTAATGATTGCCTTTTAAAACTTTTACATACATAGCATACAAATTTTTAAATTATTTTAATTTCGTTTTTTAAAGACCCTTTATTGACAGCATCCTGAGCAATTACTTTATTTCACAAATTGGCACTGCTTCAAAGACAATGTTATAGTGAGAATTTTCCCAGTATTTTTCTCAGTAAAATCCAAAGCAAATCATTAGAAGGACCTCAGTTTTGTCTCATTTTCTTTTGTGTCGTGTTTATCAAAGCCTAACACCGATGGCCTAACTGGTTCCCAGTTCCATATAGACAAAGAAGGCAAACTCTATTTGCTTTGACCTTAGTATGTTCGACTTCTCCTTTACCTCTGATTTACCGGCATAGTCTCTTCATGGGAATTCTCTATAAATACAGTAAAGTTTTTAATTTCTTTTCTTTTCAACATTTGACTTTACCAGATTGTATGCTGAGTACTGATTGTGTTTATCGGTTTTTTGTCAGGACTCCTGATACCTAATTTTTACATTTATAATAAATGTTTTCTTAAACCACCATCAGTTTTCATAAAAGTTACTCATGGAAATATGCTCTCTCTCTCTTTACCAACCCTCCTGCACTCCTGCCTTGCAGTATAACTGAGAGCGGTCTCCAGCCCAAGGCCTCAGGTCAGTCTCCTTTATTTGTAGTGGGTGGGGCCTGACCACCAACCTCTCAGTCTGTCGGAGTCTGGGGCTTCCTCTTCCCCTCACCGTCATCCGGCCAGTTCTCTCGTCCTTCCTTTGTTGTCTCTCTGGCCTCTCATTTCCTCACACTCCTACGGGAGCAAGGCATTAGTATTCTTCTGTTTTACATTTTATATAAGAACAAATTCATGTTTAAAAAACTAAGCATATCCTAAACTTTTCTCTGATGCTATTATATTTTAAGTTTTAATTTATTAAGAGAGAAATGCACTTAAAAATGTTCTTTCCCTGCTAGAAAAATTAGACTTAATTGTATGATAATCACTCCAGAGTTTTTGTATATGTTACTGAAAATTCGTCTCAGGGAACTTCATTTTCTATCTATTCAAAACTTATTTTCCCCAAGAAATCGTCCTTGTTCGGCTCAGCACCCTCCACAGTCTGTCTCAGGGCTGGAATGGCTGGAAACCTGGTGGCCGATGCTGATGCTCAGACCTGTGCCCGGTCAGGTGATCTGTGTCACGGGGGATTTTCTTTTTCTTTTTGTGCTTGCATCTGAGAACCATTTGGGGCAATTCCTAATAAGAGCAGAAAACTAACCACCCTCTACCGAGCACTTCCCATGTGCCAGATAATGTGCTGGTTGTGTGACGAAATCTCCCCAATTAAATCTCTACACTACCTTTATGTACTGAAAATATGATTTGTTTGAGTAACTTGCCTTAGATCAATGACAACTACATGGAGGTTTGCACTCAGGTTGGTGATCTCGGAACTCCTGCCCTTACTCTGTGTGCTCGACACACCCTACATTTGTTTGTAATGTATCAGCCCAATGGAGTAATTGACTGCATTCTTTGTCTACAGTCACTGTTATCAGACCCGCATCTCAGTCTACAGTTAATGGCAATTGAGATAATGAAGTAGCACCTCTTAACGCTTTAAATATGGAAAACACTTTTTACTATCTATTTTGTAGACTCTCCAACATGATCATAATGAAATCTAGAATAATGAATGAATAAAATATGTGAGGGGAAAAAAGTCACTGGGGAATTAAGTAGTGCCATTAAATATATTTGCATCTTGTATTTTACTTATTGCAATTGTATCTGCACATTTTTAACCTGCAAAACTGCAGATACATTATTAACAAATGCATAGAACATTTCATTAGCAATGACATTGAATAAGTTTCTATTTTTAATGAGTCCCGTATTTGCTTGTTTCCTTATGTTCTTGCTCTAAAATGATAGCTTCTACCTCAACATTTTGTATGTGCCCTCTTATATCCATATAATTTCAAAATAATTGCATGTTTGTGTATCAATAAGAATAGATGCAGAAGAATGCCTCCCAAAGAGGTCTATCTCCTAGTGACTGTCACCTGGGAATATATGTTCCTTGGCAAGGGAGAAGTATGTTTGCAGGTGCATTTCCAG
Source organism: Tupaia tana (assembly GCA_026018925.1). Taxonomy (NCBI): domain Eukaryota; kingdom Metazoa; phylum Chordata; class Mammalia; order Scandentia; family Tupaiidae; genus Tupaia; species Tupaia tana. The sequence continues at coordinate 3,337,252 of JAKSZU010000002.1, forward strand.
TTGCTTATGAGGCGACCTTAAAATAAGGGAACTATTTGAATCACCTTGGTGGACCCAATGTAGTCACAGTGATCCTTAGAAGACAGAAAAAGGTGGCAGAAGAGGGAGAGGAGAGATGGTAAGAACAGAGATCACCGTGATGCAACAGTGGCCTCAGATATGGAGGAAATGACAAGAGTTAAAGAAGGCAGTGCTCTAGAAGCTGGCAGAAGTAAGGATCCTTTCTTAGTGCCTCCAGAAAGAAGTCTTGAGCCTCCAGCTCTGCTGATGAATTGATGTTAGCCTGAAGACCGAGTCATACCTCTGAACTCTAGAGCTGTATGATAATAAATTTGTGATGTAATTTGCTGTTAAATTTGCGGAACTTTGTTGCAGTAGAAATATCAAACTAATTATATATCTTCTTTATTTCCTTGTTCTCACATAACTCTGACATAGCTCTGAGTTCTTTCCAGTATCTGTAACCCTCAGCTGAAAAAAAACTAGATCAAGGATCCAAAATCTCATCTACATATACACTGAAGTTTTTATTTTTGTTTTTTCCTTTAGTTTTTTAATTTCACCTTCTTTCATACATTCAATAACATGCTATTTAGCTTGCAAAATGATTATTCAACATGTGTACATTTCTCACCGGTCCAGTTATAAATACTATAAAATAATCTTCCACAGATAATAACCCATTTTTTTGTCCCACAAATGACTTACCTCTCTATTTTTCTCCCCAATGGCCTTCCTCATACTCTACTCCTTCACCTACCCTCTTCCCACACTGTATCTGGTATTTATAACCATTTACTATGTTTCTATATCCTTTAGTCATTCAGTTTCAGCCATAGAGTGTGGACACTCAGTATATATTAAGTGGAGACATACAATGTCCCTCCTTCATAGCCTGGCTTGCTTCACTCAGCAGTAAATCTTCCACATTCATCCACTTTCTGTCAAAAGCCAGGGTCTTGTTTTTTATGACTGAGTAGTATTCCATAGAGTGTATGTGTCACACTTTTTCAATCCATTCATCTGTTCATGGGCATTTGGGTTGGTTCCATGTCTTAGTGGTTGTAAATAATGTCACAATAAACATTGATGTGCAAGCAGTTTTCTGACTAAGAAGTCTTCTGTCCTTTGGGTAGATACCAAGGAGTGGGATTGCTGGATCATATGGTAGTTCTACTTGTAGATCTTTGAGGAATCTCCAAATTGTTCTCCACAGTGGCTGGACCAATTTACATTCCCACCAGCAGTGTAGAAGAGTTCCCCTTTCATCATACCCCACACCAGCACTTATTTATTTTTTAAAATCTTAGTCATTCTGACCAGGGTTAGGTGGTATCTCATTGTGGTTTTAACTTTTTATTTTGGAGAGGTTTCTGCTATAGGGCGCTTGCGCTCGCCGGACAGAGAGAGACAGAGAGACAGAAAGTGAGAAATCACCCCTCGGGGGGATGGTCACGCCGCAATCCCTTCTCCTCCATTCTCCTCTCGGGATCTTGGGCACGCACGCTCACGCGCCCGGCGTGAGTTTAAGCCACCGGGTCTGGGACGCGAATCGCGGTCGACTATGTGGGAGTCCAGCGACATAGCCATTATGCTAGCTGCTGGTCCCTCTCATTGTGGTTTTGATCCGCATCTCCCTTACAACGAGGAATGTTGAGCATTCCTTCATATGTCTTTTAGCTATTCATATGTCTTCCATAGAGAGTGTTTTTTTCAACTCATTCTTCCATCTTCTAATAAGGTTGACCATCGTCTTTCAGGATAGCTGTTTGAGTTCCTTGTGTATTCTGGTTATCAGTCCCTTATCTGATGCATAGTTAACAAGAATATCTTCCCATTCTGAGGGCTGTCAACTCACACTAATTACTGTGTCTTTTGCCATGTAGAACTTCTTAATCTGATGTAATCCCACTTGTCTATTTTTGAGATTACTGACTATGCTTTGCTTTGGGGGGGGGGGGGCTCTTATTTAAGAAGACTTTGCCTACCCCAATGTCTCCCCAGTGTTTTCCAGCAGCAGTTTTATAATTTGAGGTCTTAGGTTTAGATCTTTGATCCACTTTGTGTTGACTTTTGTCAAAGGTGAGAGGTAGGGGTTGAGATTCATCTTTCTGCAGGTGAATACCCAGTTTTTCCAGCACCATTTGCTGAAGAGATTTTACTTTTCCCACTGGATTGATTGGTACCCTTTGTCAAAAATCAGTTGGCTGTATGTTTGGGAGTTTATTTCTGTGGACTCTATTCTGTTTCGTTGGTCCACCTGTCTGTTTCTGTGCCAATACCATGCTGTTTGATTACCACAGTTTTGTAGTATATTTTTGAGTTAGGGAGTGAGATGCCACCCACTCCACTCTTCTTGTGCAGGATTGCTTTGGCAATATGAGGTTTTTAATGATTCCAGACAAATTGTATGATTATATTTTCTAGGTCTGTGAAGAATGTCTCTGGCACTTTGATTGGGATTGTGTTAACTATGTAGATTAATTTTGATAGAATTGCCATTTGGACAATATTAATTCTTCCAATCCAGGAACATGGATGTCCTTCCACTTTTTTGTGTCATTTTCAATTTCTTTTTTTAGCTTCTTGTAGTTTTCCTTGTGGAGGTCTTTAATTTCTCTGGTTAGATTTATTCCTAGGTATCTTATACTTTTTGTGGCTATGGCAAATGGAATTACTTTACTCAGTTCTATCTCATTCTGCCTTCTGTTCATATATGGAAATACTATAGATTTCTGTATGCTGATTTTGTATCCTGCAACTTTACTGTATTCATGTATTACTTCCAGGAAATTTTTCATGGATACCACTGGGTCTTCTACATATACAATCATGTCATCTGCAAAAAGAGATAGTTTCAACTTTTCTTGTTTGAATGCCTTTTTTTTTTTTTAATTCTCTCTCTCTCTCTTTTCTCTCTTTTTTTCTTGGAGAGGTTTTTTGCCATAGTGCACATGTGTGTGCCAGAAAGACAGAGAGAGACTGAGAGACAGAAAGCAAGAAATCACCCCCCCCCCCAGGGGGGATGGCCACGCCACAATCCCTTCTCCTCCATTCTCCTCTTGGTATCTTGGACACACAAGCACATGCACTCAGCGTGAGTTTAAGCCACCAGATGTAGGACTTGAACTGTGGTCAACTACATGGGAGTCCAGCAATGTAGCCATTATGCCATCTGCTGGTCTCTTAATTTATTCTGTTTTTCAGATAGCATTGACGAGGACTTCCAGTACTATATTGAAAAGGAATGGAGAAAGTGGGCACCCTTGTTTTGTATCAGTTTTTAGTGGAAAAACTTTCAGCTTTTCTCCATTCGAGATGAAGATTTTTTTATAGATTGCTTTTATTATGTTGAGAAATGACCCTTCTATGCCAATTTTGCTGAGAGTCTTGATCCTAAAGGGATGTTGTATCTTATCAAATGACTTTCCGGCATTAGTTTATATGATCATATGGTTTCTCTCTTTCTTTTTGTTAATATGGTGTATTACATTTACGGTTTTACGTATGTTGAACAAACCGTGCATGCCTGGAATAAAGGCTACCTAGTTGTGATGTATACTCTTTTTTATATGTTGTTGGATATGATTTGTTACTAACTTGTTGAGAATTTTTACGTCTATATTCATCAGAGATATTGCTCTGTCCTTATCTCTTTTAAGGATAAGGTGATTGAGGCTTAATAGAATGAATTTGGAAGAGTTTTACCCTTTTGGATCTTTAGAAATAACTTGAGCAGAATGGAGGGTAACTCTTCTTTAAAAGTTTTGTAGAATTCAGAGGTGAAGCCATCAGGACCAGGGCTTTTCTTTTTTGGGAGGTTATTTATTACTGATTCAATCTCTTGGCTTGATATGGGCCTATTCAGACTTTCTATACCCTCAATCTTGGTAGATTATATGTGTCCAGGAATCTGTCCATCTCATCCAGATTTTCTTGTTTGTTGGCATATAGTTGTTCATAGTATCCTCTCATGAAGTTTTGTAATTCTATTATGTCTGTTGTTAATTGCCAGAGAGACAGAAAGACAGAAAGAGAGAAATCACCCCACAAGGCAATGGCCACACCTAATCTCTTCTCCTCCATTCTCTTAGGATTTTGGAATGCACACATACATGCCTGGCGTGAGCTTTAAGCTGCTGGGTCTGGGACTCTATCCATAGTCAGCTTATGTCACGGTCAGCTGCAACATAACTATTACAACATCTGCTGGTCTTACCCATTTTGAAGTTTCTAATAGCACCTCTTTAAATTCGGACATTCATTCTTTAACTGTCTACACATGGGCCTTCCAAAGGCATTGTTAATTTCTGTTATAATGTTTACAATCTTTAGTGTTTTTTTTTTGAGTATTTTTTAAAAATTTGTATCTTCCGTCTTTCATTCCTGTCTACTCATACATGCGTCTATTTTATCTGTTAGAGCTCTTAGCAAAGTCATAGCTATTTTAAACTCTGGGTCTAATCATTCAAACGTCTTTGTCATATCTCATGTGGTTCTGATGCTCTTTTATGTCTCTGCAAACTGTTTTGTGCCCTTTAAAATGTCTTGTAATCTTTTTTTTTTTTTTTTTTTTGCAACTAGACCTGATGTACTGAATGAAAGGAAAAGTAAGAAATGGACCTCTACTAATGTGTTAGAAAAGTATGGAGGAGGGACCATCAGTTAGCATAATGGCTATGTTGCTGGACTCCCATGTAGTTGATCGTGGTTCGAGTCCCAGACCCAGTGGCTTTAAACTCAGGCCAGGCACGTGTGCGTGCGTGCCCAAGATCCTGAGAGGAGACTGGAGGAGAAGGGATTGTGGCGTGGTCAGTCCGCTGGGGGGTGATTTCTCACTTTCTGTCTCTCTGTCTGTCTGGTGAGTGCATGCGCCCTATAACTAAAACCTCTGCAAAAAAAAAAAAAAAAAAAAAAAAAAAAAAAAGGAAAGAAAAGTATGGAGAAAAGGGAAGTGCTCTATTGTCCTGTGATCATGTTTCAGCTTTTCAGTTTCGGTTTCAGACTAAGCCTTACAAGTGCTTCTAAGTCTTTCCCCCAAGCCCTGCTATAGGGGGGACAGGATGGCTAGAGTGGGCTGGAATTGTGTGTTTCCCCTCCCTCAGGTCAGTTAAGTGTGGTAAAACTCCGATCACTAAGACTCTGGTAAAATAGTCTTCCTTAAAGGTGGACCTTATAAAGAACAAATGCTCTGGCATATTTCAGAATGCTGCCTTTTGCCCTCTCCCTGGTGGGAGCTCAGGGGATTTCTCCGTTTTTCAGTGTGAGAATGTGGTTGTGCTCTAGAAAGGTAAAGCTCTCACAGAAATGTTTACAACCCTCGCTACAGGACCCTCGAGGTTTTAACTCCCAGAATTGCCCACTCTGAGTCTCTACTGACTCATTAATTACAGCTCAGGGTTCCCTACCTTTGCACGGGTTCCTGTGGAGCTTTTTGCTGGCCAGCCTCTGGCTGGGTCACTGGTAACTCTGTATTCACCTGTCTTCTGTCTAGTTGAGAGCAGCAATTATCCCCATGACTTCCCTTTTCTGATGGATCTAAGGAGAAGTGTTCATTTTCCAGTTTGTTCAGCATTTTACTTGTTGTTATCATGGAGTGACAACTTCTAAGCTTCTTACTCGGTGCACAAAAAATTCTGAATACTTGTTTTTCACAGTGGTATAGCTCTTCAGTTCTAAAACTACTCTATGTATATTTGTGGTGTGAATAGATATATTACTATGAAATAAGAACTATATTTCTAGCTTTTGAGAGTAACCTTGAAACAAGTAAAGGGAGAGGCTTAGAATGAATCCTATAGTATTGGATTAAAATTTAATGTCTCAGGGTGAATTCGCTATGTAAATATATATGCATATGCATATATTCAGTTCTAGATACTGATATAGATCTATTTGCATATATAGATAGATAGATAGGTAGATAGGTCTTAGCTCTGTCCACTGAGAAGGCCTGGAAGCTATAGACCAAAAGTAGAGAGCCCAACTAGCATTTAATATTGGCTCTAAATAGCAATTTCTAATAAAAGGAGCCTGGACAACTTGGAACAAAGACCGACTTCAGTGCTGACAGTGCAGAGTTGACTTCTATCCTCCCCAAATCCATAATTTGAAGTCCTAACCTGTGGAAAATCAGACCACAACTTTATTTGGAAGTGCAATAATTGACAATCTAATAAGTTCAGATGTGGTCATTAGAGTGGGCCCTGAAACAATGTGACTGGTATAAAAAGAGAGATCCCATGTGAAGACATGGAGAGATGTACAGTGGGAAGATGAAGTGAAGGTATACAGGAGAAGACAGGCTTCCCTATAAACCAAGGAGAAGCCTGAAACCAATCCTTCCCTCGTGGCTCTCAGAACAAACCTACCCTGCCCACACCTTGACTTGGAAGTTCTAACTGCCAGAAATGTGAGCCAATACATTTCTCTTGTGTAAGCCCTTCAGCCTGTGGCACTTTGTATAGCAGCTATAGCGAACTAACAGGGGTAGTACAAGATGAGCCTGGAGTATATCTAATTACAGAAAGAAAATACAATAAATTTCAAAAAGTAATGGTGATATATAAAAACATACAGGGACCATCTTGAAAGTAGGGTAGGCTGAATAAGAAAAAATTAATGAGAGTAAAATATTGTTACACATCCAATTTTTAAAAAATCAATGAGGCCATACTGACATGAACAAATAAATGACTAAATAAATTAACGTTCTTGTCTATAGTAAGATTCCAACCAAAACATTCATCAGCCATTACAGTAATAGTTTTCCAAGGACTAATCATTAGTGGATAGTAAAAAAGAGGAAGAAGATATTATGAAAATACTGTATTTATGTAGTTTCAAAGCATCGCTCCACAAGAAAATTATTAATTACCAGAGGGAAAATAATAGCTTTACACTGGAAAAATCTGGAATCCATCACTCCAACTATGTAATCAAAAGTAACATCATCAGGATTCATGGGACTCCTAATTTTTCATACCAAGAAAGGATGGAATATAAATGAATGATAAAAGTATGGTAAAATATTAACATATAAAAAATTTGGATGACATTAATAAAGGAATCTATCACTCATCTTCTGCAACATTTATGTAAGTTTGATTTTATTTCAAAATTAAAAGTATTATGGTTAGTAAAGTAGGAAGGATAAAGAAGGAATGAAGGTCTGTGGTGTGGAATTTTTGCTTAAATGATAAAGTAGGTGGTGAGTTACCAGCAGATCCTCTGCAAATCATTGTCGAGTAGAAATTATGAACACAGAAGGAGAATTGGTTTTAAGAAGATAAGTTATACTACACGTATATGAAATTTGTTCTGTTCAGGAGCTATAATTTTTTTAAGCCAAAGAGAAAGCATAAAGGCTATGTCTTGAATATTATCATAAAATAGCAGGGTTTCCACGTTAGTTAAGGATTTTAATTAAACTCATTTTAAAACTTGTTCTTTCACAATAATTAAATGAAAATTGTCTCACCTAGATAAGGAAAAATTAAGATGACCACAGAGACACAATTTTAAAGAGGAACAAAAATAGATAGCATAGTATTAACATAATCAGAAAAGATCTACTAAGTTGGATAGTTAGTATGAAACTAGAAAACCAATTTCCAGTTCCTAATATGAGTTGTAACAGCAGAAGACTTCCAAATGACCGGCAGCTGTTATTAACAGAAGGGCCTTTCTTAGGTTATTGACACATAGGATAGTTAGGCAAAGTGAACTATATCTGAGGGATAATTAATCATGAATTAGTCATTTTAGTCTACTAGAATGTACTGGGTACAACTCGGATCCTAAGGGAAGGTCCGCAGTAGGTGTTTGGCTGTGGTGGCAGATTGGGGTGCACCTGAATTTTGATCTGGTTGGGAATAACTGAGTCAGCACCCTGGAGAAGTGTACTTCATAGATATCATCAAAATAAATGGATCCCTAAAATGTACTATTTTGTATGGGACCAGCAGTTAGCGTAATGGCTATGTTGCTGGACTCCCATGTAGTCGACTGCAGTTCGAGTCCCAGACCTGATGGCTTAAACTCACGCCAGGCACATGTGCGTGTGTGCCCAAGATCCTGAGAGGAGAAAGGAGGAGAAGGGATTGCGGCATGGCCATCCCCTCTAGGGGGTGACTTCTTGCTTTCTGTCTCTCTGTCTCTCTCTGTCTTTGTGGCGAGTGCATGCGCCCTATAGAAAAAAACCTCTCAAAAAAAAAAAAAAAGTACTATTTTGTAAACATGTGCCTGAACATTGACTCTTTCCAGATTGGTTTTTCTTTTACCCCATGGCCCTCTATCTAAGTACACTTACAGTACATTTCTCTCACTGAAGCTATGTTCATTTTAACCCTTCATAAAATGTAGCCTGGAGAGCATACTCCTCTTCCTTTCCAAAAGCTTAATATAGTCATGTAATTAGTCGTAGTTATAAGTCATAAGAAATCATAATATAGTTATGTAATTATTTAACACTTTTGCTTTAGATACTCTACAAGTTAGATTACCATTTTAATGAATTTTATCGAACTGTGTCTGACAGGCAGGCCTGTACCAAATCCAGTCTAAATCCTGATACCTCGCTCTGTCTCATGCTCAGCATTACTCTACCCGCTAAACTCTTCAGGGACCGTGCATGAATATGCTGTTACACTGGGAGTGCTAAGGGAGAAGCATCCTATTTTTGCAGTTTTGGGGAGATTCATCAGATGGCTTGTGAAGCTGTTCTTCCCACTGTGTCATTTTGTACCATAAAACACCTTGTGGAGTGAGTAAGTATATCCCTACAAAAAGAAAACAAAATCAATTCAAAGTGCTTATTGGATTCTCTCCTCCCTTGGTGTCTTATTTGTAGGGTCAGGCTGTACAAAAAGGGCGGAATAGATTTTTCTCTTTCTTCCCTGCTGCCTCCTTCAGCTCTGTAAATAAAGCATTTTGTTATTGATCAGCCACTTGGAGCAACAGTTTTGATCTGGATCTGCAGTACCTTTAAAAGAGTTCTTGACTCTCTAGGCTTAATTCCCTTTTTCTTTACTTACCCTTCTGATATGCAAATTTAATGGAGAGTCTTTGAATAGTCTCATATTTTATTTTCCAAAGAAAATGAAACAAAACAAACAAACTGGGGAATAACACATTAGACACCAAGGACTCAGGCTTAGTCGGTAGCCTGTTAACAACTTCTTACATTCCAGCTTCTAAAAAATCACTGGGCTTGCTGCTGACAATGTGTTTGCCAAAGGTTATTCCAACTTGGTGGTAATAAAATAGCCCTTCACACCACAGAGATACCATCCTTTACTCCTTTGAAAGCTCATGCTTACACTATTCTGTTTGATTATATTGTATTGCTCTCTGAGAAAGATGCTCAGATAGTCTGAGCTTCTCCGGGGAGAGAACCTGCTGAAGGACGATGATGGGGGCTTGGACCGAGGGATTGGCTCCCTCTGCCCTGCCCTCTTGCACCCATGGGACTCCTCACCACTGCTCAGTTCTCAGCTCGTCTATGGTTCAGAGAAAGAGCCCACTCTGAGTCTCCTGTGAATTACTAACACAGCCAATCCGGAGACATGAGTTTCTCTTCCTGGCATTCCAAACCTCAGACTGAATGTTCAATGCCAGTTTCCTCATTTCTCCAGTGAGGAAAATATTTTGTTTTTGTTTTGGTTGGTTGGTTTTTGCATCTGATCAGCAAAAGTAATGCAGAAGAGAAAATATTAGAATCTATGTTCTGGTTCTCATGGAGTTTGCAATCTAGGAATAAAAATGAGCTCTATGACCTAATAGCAAATAACACAGGACAGACAATTATTAGAAATAATACCAGTAGCAAGATGCTTTCCAGGTAACAATGTTCTCTTTGACTCTCTGGATTATATAAAGAAAACAGAGGATAATTTAACTCACTGGATAGTAAACTTGTTATTATTATTGTTATTACTACTGTGTCACTGTCTGCCCCCTAATTGTTTTCCCAAACACCATGACTATCTTTTTCTATAACAAAATTTTTATTAAAAATTTTTATTAAAAAATTTGCTCTTGCTGCTGTGTCATTGTCTGCTCCTTAATTTCTTATTTTTTTCAATCATCATGACTGTCTTTTCCTATAACAAAATTTTTATTGACAAGAGTTTATTCTTTTTGGAATTCCTCTCCTCCATTCATTTTTCCCCCATTAATACATAATAACAAATATTGAGTTTATCCAAACCAGGGATTCCCAATACTCTGTAACAGTAAGTACTCATTATGATATTTTAATTTCTATGCATATTTACCCTATGATTTGAAACTGTATTCTCTTCAAACATAAAAATAAGGGAAATTGTGTCTTTACCAAAGGGAAAGACATTACATGGATGGTGCAATCAGTTCATTGTGGCTCCCAAAGGTATGTCCACATTCTTATCCCCAGAAATCAATGTGACTTTATTTGGACAAACTTCTTTGTAGAAGTACTTAAGGATCTTGAGCTATGAACCTGGAGTTTGGTGGGCACCAACCATGATGACAAGTGTCCCTGTAAGAGAGGAAAAGATATGGACAGAGGAGGAGAGACCCAGAGAAGGCCACATGAAGACTGAGGCAGGGTGATGCAGTCACAGGCTGAGGGGCTCCTGGAGTTGTCAGAAGTTCCCAGAGACACGGATGGATTCTCTTTGGAGCCTGAGGAGCCAAGGTGGCTCTGCTGGCACTTTGCAGACTCTGGCCTCTAGAACTGAAGTAGTACACTCCTGTGGTGAGGCACTGTTTGTGGTCGTCTGTTATGGCAACCCTAAGGAACTAGCATTCCAGACATATTGAAGACACATAGAGTGTGTGATGGTTAACTTTAGGTATCACCCTGACTGGATTAAAGAATACCTAGCAAAGTGGTAAAGGACGACATCAAGCTGCATCTGTGAAGGTGCTTCCTTCCAGTGGAGGCTGGTATAGGAGTCTGTGAGCAGAGTGGGGGAAGTTCTGCCTTCAATATGGGCGATCATGATGCTATTTACTGGGTGCTGTATGGGGGAAAGTAAAAGGCAGAGAAAAAATACTCTCTATATTCTCTGTCTCTTTCCTGGGTCTGGAACCCTTCTCCTTCCCTGAACGTTGGAACTCGGTTGGACTCCAGAACATAATCTGTTGGTTCTCAGGTTCTCAGGCCTTTGTTTATAAACTTTGGACTTTGATTGAAGCATGCTACCGTTATCCCAGGGACTCTAGCTTGCAAAGTCCTACTATGGGACTCCTGAGAGAATGGACTAAGAATGTTCACCTTAGGATTTATACATGTTATAAAAAATTTAAGAATATTTCCTTGACCCAATTCTCTCTTCTAGCCCAAGCTTCTTTCTATTCTGCATAGAAGAGCTTATTTGGACTGTGGTCTATTCCGACTTGCTTCATCCTTATTTCCTGAACCCACCACCCCAGTGTGACTTCCATACCTAATACTGTATTGAGGCTCTTCTTTCCAGAACCACCAGTGACCTCATCCCAAACACCTCGGGTATATTACTCTTCATCTCACCTCACTTCGTTAGCATTTGACATCTCTGACCTTGGCCAAGAAAAATGGACAGTTCTGGTTCTTGTCTTCTAATTGCTCTTTCACTATCTCTATTAAGATTCCTTGTTTGCTCTTCTCCTTTTAATTATCGCAGCTCACAAGATTCTGTTTAATGCTATACATGCTTTACTCTGCTAGGGGTAACAAACAAAATCCAGGAAAATAACAAGAATGTGTGAAATGGACCAGTAAATGGTATGAATCGTGTTCCACGTTTTAACCAAGTGGAAGACTGCGTGACCTGCTTAAATACAATCAAATTCAATACCGATTTTTTTTGTTATGTTTACTTTAATGGGCAATACCAGCCTCAGAAACCTTTCTCTTCATCAGATGTTTGATTGGAAAACTTTTGGTTTTTGAGTTTGAATGTGGAGCTTTACACCATCAATAATATGATTTTCCTGGTGTGGTGAATTCTGAAGTTCTTCTTCTTCTGAGGAAAAATGAAAGCAACCCATACCTTTGTGAAAGCCAGTCTCTTTATTAAAAGGTACAGTGCACTTTCGTGTATGGCCAAACTGTGCAAAGTGTTCTCTCCGCTCACTCCAAGGAATTTTTCTGACAAAAGCGATGGGACGACTAATACCCGTTCGCAGTGCCACGGTTGCCCTACTGCCGAGGCAGCCATTTTCAAACTAATACTGATTTTTCTAAAGATAATTTTTTTTTGCTTTTTGTTTTGCTATAGGATGTGTGTGCTCACTGGAGACACACACAGGGAAAGTGATAAATCACTTTCTGGGGGGATGACCACGCCACAAACCCTTCTCCATTCTCCTCTCAGAATACTGGACATGCACTCAGGCACGCAGATGGTCCTGGGCTGAGTTTTAAGCCTCCAGGTCCAGGATTTGAACTGCAGATGGCCATGTGGGAGTCCAGCTTTGTAACATTACCCCACCCGTTGGCCCCAGTACAGATTTTTTTTTAAGGTAAAAGAGAAAGAGAGAGAGCGAAACCTGTGGCCAAACAGAATAAATCAGCTCTCTTGAACAGACTTGCTGCATGTGCTTCTAGGCCCTTTCCTGCACCGTCACATCCGTTCCCCGACTTCAGTAACAGGGTACACTCGCCATGGCTATTCTCAAACCTGCACTTCAAACTCTCTTTCTTACTGAGACTCTTCTCCAATGGATGACTTGACATTGCCACTACAGGGGGCCATTCCTTTTCTAATGCCCTGCCCGTGGAGTTTTCTCTGTCACTTCATGGTCTAGCCCTACTGCCACTACATTGCCAACGTCACCATCTTCTCTTACACTTCCTGTGCTTGCTCTTCTTGGCCTAATCATATACTTCTTTTGACGCTCTCCCTTTAGGTCTTTCATCAGCCGTGCTCTTTCACTGCTGGGTGTTATCTCCATTAGTTGTTTCTGCCCAGAACACCCTGTTCCTGCTCCTTCTCTTGATTTGTTGTATTCTGATATCAGATTCAATTTCATTTCCTCTAAGTCTTTACTGACACCCTCAGTGCCATTCTCTGACAGATGCCCTGCTGTTTGGTTTCTGTTTCTGTTTAACTCTTGTGGCATCTCAGTCACGCGCTAATTCTCTCTCTCTCTCTCTCTCTCTCTCTCTCTCTCTCTCTCTCTCTCTCTTTTAAGGTTTTACTATAGGCCATGAGTGCTTGCTGGAGAGAGGTAGAGAGGGAAAGTGAGAAATCATCCCACAGAGCTGATGGCCATGCTGCCATCCCTTCTCCTTCACATTCCTCCTGAGATTTTGGACCCACATGCACATGCACCTGATGTGATTCTCAAGCCAGGTCCAGACCTCTAACTGTGGCTGACCATGAGGGAGTCCAGACCCTAACCACCATGCAACCCGCTGGCCTCTATGTCTCCTTTTAATGAGATGTTTATTTGTCTCTCCTTATCAGCTCTTCTAAGTTCTTTTAGAGACTCAGTGATGCTCAGTGATCCAACTCCAAGTATTATACCTACCACTTAATGCCTGCTTTCTCCATGTTTGCTGAATAATTTATAAATTATTTTATGCCTATTCTTTTTTAATATTGGGGCTCTGTATGCTTTACATTGTCTTTCCATTATTTATGGTGAAAATGAATATGTTATAGATCAGCAAAAATCATGGTAAGATTTCATGACATGTTTTAGTTTGACTTTAAGAAAAATCCAAAACTTCATCAGCTTTCGATAGCATCTTGGTTTTTGAAACAACTTCAATCTGTAATTGGGATTCAAAATGCCCTTGGCATGCCAGTCTGTGTGATGGAATGTTAAAAACACTCTGAGCCCAACTTTATTAACCAAAACTGATACCACCACCTTTATCTTCTAAATAAAGTCCACTTTATTTTTATTTTCAAAAAAAAATTTATGAAAAAGAATATAAATTTGCCCTGGATATGTGAGGAGTTTTGGAGTTGATTTACTATGTATCTTACAGCGTTGTCCATGAAGATCACATGAAACAGATTGTTGAAAAGGTTCTTAAAAATTTAAACATGCTATCCCAATGATAATAGTTACTAACATTGTAATATTCATGGCAGATTGGAAAGAAGCCAAATAATTAATAAATAAAACCTCTACATAGAAAGAGACCACTTTTTCTATTAGCAGACACAGAATATCCAGTGTGCTCATGATTGTGTAAACTGGGGCCAAGGAGGAGAGCAGAATACACTGTCCCGACTTCCAGTGCTTCTCCTGACTTGCTCAGCTACAAGAAAACATAAATCTAAAAATGACAATTTTTCACTTTATCTCTAAGCAGAGTTTTAAAAGCATTAATATTCAAGTTATTACCATGTATAATAAAATGCTACCATACTAATTTTTTTCTTTCCTTAGGTTTTTGTCATAGGGCTCATGCGCTTGCTAGAGAGATACAGAGGAAGATAGAGGGAAAGTGAGAAATCAGCCCCGCCCAGGGGGTATGGCAACACCACAGTTCCTTCTCCTTCATTCTCCTCCTAGGATTTTGGGCATGCACACACACGTGCTTGGTGTGAATTTCAGACTGCCAGGTCCAGGACTTGAATCACAGTTCATCGTGTGGGAGTTCATTGTCTTAACCGTCAATGCTCCTGCTGGCCCCATAATGTAGTAATTTAAGTTTACATTTCGATGAGTTTAGCAAAAATATTCTGAAGGGTAACTGACAAAACAATCACGACCTAGATCCTTCCCAAAGTTCCTTTTGCTCTTTTACAGCCAAAGTATACCCCAACCGCCAGCTCCATTGCCCTGTTTCAAGTTAAAGATTAATTTTGCCTGTTCTAAAATTTAATATAAATGAAATAATATAGTTATTATATCATGTCTGACTTCTTTCAGCGTACCATTCCTGAGATTTCTGGATATTGTTGCATTTACAAGCAGCATGCTGTTTTAACTGTTGAGTAATAGTCCACAATGTGACTATACTACTAATGTGTATGAAATCACCTGTTGATGAGTATTTGAATTGTTTCCAGTTTTATAAATGAAGCTACTATAAACATTTTGTACAAGTCATTGGTAGGAAATATGTTTTCCTTTCTTTTGCATTAGTTCCTCTGACTAACATTGCTGGATTTTATGTTTAAGTGCATATATCATTTTATAAAAACTACCAGAAGCTTTTAAAAGCTCTTACCCAATTTAACGTGGTAATCAGTGAACTTTATTTGTTCCACAGGCTTGGGTATTGTCAGTCTTGTTAAGTTCACATTATGTCTGTTTAATAGCAAGTCTGTATTGACTTTCAATTTTCATTTTCTTGATATCTAATGACTTCTTTTCATTGGTTATTTCTCATTCTTACATCTTCTTAGGTAAAACATATTTATAAGCCTTTTTCTCACTCTTCTCTTCTTGCATTGTTTGCCTTTTTATTCCCCCCCAGGAATTCTAAGAATTCTTTATACATTCTGCATTCTAGTCCTTGTCAGGCATATGTATTGCAGACATTTTCTGGTAATATGCCTTCCTTTTTTTTTTTTTTTTTTTTAAGGTTTTTGCAATAGATCACATGCACTTGCTGGGGAGAGACAGTGAGACAGAGAAAGGGCAAGTGTCACCTGTCAGCGGGGATGGGCATACTACAGTCCCTTCTGCCCCGTTCTCTTCTCGTGATTTTGGGCATGCATGCACACATGGCCGGTGTGAAACTGTGGTTGGCCATGGGGAAATCTAACACCTTAACCACCACATCACTTGCTGCCTCCACTGAACATATCATTTGTAATGATATGTTCAGAAGAGAAAACAATATTTTGTTAAACTGAAACTTGCCGTTTATTTTCTCCAAGAAAATATTAGTACTTCAAGATCATGAAGATATTTTACTACTTTTGTTTTTGAAAGTTCTAATTTTAGTTTTAACACTTTGGTCAATTATCCAATTAGACTTTATTTTTGTTTATGGTAAGAATTAGGTATAAGGTTCATTTTTTTGCTTGTGACTACTTATTTATTACTTCTGATTATTTTTCTACTTAATTACCAATTTCTGGAATATTTTCTCTGTTCTCTTTATCTGTGTAACTAATTATTATACTAAGATTTTACCATATTAACTTTGTAGCTTTATTGTACATCTTAAGTTTGGTAGTGTAAGTTTTCTAACATTGTTCTCTCTTTCAAATTGTTTTGGCTAATCTACTTCATTTTTATTTCTATAGAAATTACAATACTAACTAATTTCTGCAAAAAGGAAAATAAAACAAGGTGAATTTTATTTTATTTTATTTATTTATTTATTTTTTTTTTTTTTTAGGAGAGGTTTTTTTCGCTATAGGGTGCGTGCGCTCGCCAGACAGACAGAGAGAGACATAGAGACAGAAAGCGAGAAATCACCCCCCAGGGGGGATGGTCACGCCGCAATCCCTTCTCCTCCATTCTCCTCTCGGGATCTTGGGCACGCACGCACACGCGCCCGGCGTGAGTTTTAAGCCACCGGGTCCGGGACGCGAACCGCGGTCGACTACGTGGGAGTCCAGCGACATAGCCATTACGCTAACTGCTGGTTCCCAACAAGGTGAATTTTTATTGTGCTTGTATTGCATCTGTATATCAATTAAAAGAGAATTGACATTTTAAAACTTTTTAGTCTTCCAATCCACGGAAATAGTATATATTTTCATTTATTTTAACCTGCTTTATTTTCCGCAATCTTTTGCAAATAGTTTGTTAAATTTATCCCAAAGTATGTCAGTTTTGTACTGCTATTGTAAATGATAACATCTTATTTTTATTTTAAATTTATCATTACTATTAGTAATACAATTGAGTTTATAAACATGGATATATTCTTAAGACTTATTAAAGTCACTTATTGGACCTAGTAGCTTATCAGTAGACTTTTGAAGATTTTCTACATCAGAGAAATACATGTACTCTGATATCACTGATGTTTCTCTGAACTTAAGAACTTTTTGATGGCTCTTTTTAAAAAGCTGTTTAGTGTTCATTTTATTTACTTTATTTATCTGCCAGAGGGTATGTGCGTTCACCAGAGAGAACCAGACAGAGAGAAGAAGAGGGAGAAAACACCCCCCATCAGGGAATTCTCTCACTGAGATTTCTTCTCCTCCACCACGCCTTCCTTTCAGGATTTTGTGCACACACACTCACACACTCACACACACACAACATGTTTTGCAAGCTGCCAGGTCTGGAACTTTGAACCAGGTGGTCTATCAGATCAGGTTATTCTTTGTACCTGATGGAATTATATGTCTATGTACACTTTTTAAAAAGAATGAGACTGAATTTGATCAAACCTCAATAACTATTTCATGAGAAATATGTCAAATTACAAAGGTGAAATGAAGAAAATCTGGACTATTAGACATTGAATGCACATAAAACTTTTATTTTTAAAAATAAATTGCAAAGAAAAAAGATAAGAAAAAAATGAATAGATTAAAAGATGCATGAAAAAGTTATTCATCAATCTCAACTCAAGGATTTATTTGTACTCTAATTAAAGAAAATTGTATATAAGAACCCCAAACATTTATGACATTTATAAGTAAATTAGAAAATCTGAACACTGATTGATTGCCATGATATTATATTTTGATTACTATTAATTGTTCTTTGTATGATAAAAGATTTTCTAAAACAATAATTTTCCAGAAGGCGTGCTTATGCACCAGAGAGAGACAGAGATAGAGGGACAATGAGGGAAAGAAAGGAAAACCCCCCATGGAAAATGGTCACATCACAATCCCTTCTTCTCTTTCCTTCCTTTCTGGATTTTGGGCATGCATGCACATGTGCCTGGAGTATTTTTCAAGCACCAGGTCTGAGACTTGAATTGTTCAGTCAGCCATTTGGGATACAACTACCTTAACTACCACACCCATCTTGGTTTTGTATTTAAAAAGTTCTTACACTTACAGATAAATATTTATGGTTAAAATATTACAATGTCCTGGGTTTGCTCAAAACAATCACACATAGAAAAAGTGAAAGGGAGTGTGGATGGGCTAGAACCAGCCTTGGGTTGATGCTTATTTGTCCTGGGTGATGGTATACGAAAGCTAACTGTACAGCTCTGATTCTTTAAGTATTTAAAATTTTCCATAATAGAAAAGCTTAATTACACAAAAGTCTTCACACAGAGAAACCTATGTTGCCTATGTCTAGTAAGGTACACCAAGAAAATTCTTTTTGATCTCTCAGCCTAGAAAATTAAACCAAACACAAATCAAAGCGGGTTTACTTGATTGTTAAATTTTTTCATACTATATTTAAAATTCAGGGTTAACCATGTAGTTTAAGAGTGCCATGGATTTCATCTTTCTGCAGGTGGATACCCAGTTTTTCCAGCACCATTTACTAAAGATGTTTTCCTTTTCCCAATGGATTGACTGATATCCTTTATCAAAGATCAGTTGGCTGTAAGCTTTGGGGGTTATTTCTGGGGTCTCTATTCTCTTCCATTGGTCCACTTGTCTGTTTTTATGCCAATACCATGCTGTTTTGATGACCACAGCTTTATAGTATATCTTGGGATCAGGGAGTGATATGCCTCCTACTCCATTCTTCTTGCGCAGGATTGCTTTTGCAATACGAGGTCTTTTATGGTTCCAGACAAATTCTATGATTGCCTTTTCTAGATCTCTGAAGAATATCTCTGGTATTTTGATTGGAATTGCATTAAACATGTAGATTAATTTGGGTAGAATTGCCATTTTGATTATGTTAATTCTTCCAATCCAGGAGCATGGGATGTCCTTCCACATTTTTATGTCACTTTCAATGTCTCTTTTAAGATTTTCGTAGTTTTCTTTATAAAGGTCTTTGACTTTCTTAGTTAGGTTTATCCCTAGGTATCTTATACACCTTGTGGCTACAGTGAAAGGGATTCCTTTCTTCAGCTCTGCTTCGTTCAACTTGTTGTTCATAAATAGAAATGCTATAGAGTTTTGGATATTAATTTTGTATCCTGCCACCTTACTGTATTCACTTATTACTTCAAGCAGTTTTTTCATGGATACCTTTGGGTCTTCTAAGTATACCATCATGTCATCTGCAAATAAAGATATTTTCAATTCTTCTTTGCCTATTCGAATGCCTTTAATATTGTTCTCTTCTCTGATTGCAATAGCTAAGACTTCCAGTGCTATATTAAAGAGCAGTGGAGAAAGTGGGCAGCCTTGCCTAGTACCTGTTTTCAGAGGAAAAGCTTTCAGCTTTTCCCCATTCAGTATAATGTTAGCTGTAGGTTTTTCATAGATTGCTTTTATTGTGTTCAGAAATGACCCTTCTATACCAATCTTACTGAGAGTCTTAATCATAAAAGGATGTTGTATTTTATCAAATGCTTTCTCCGCATCAATTGAGATGATCATATGGTTTTTATCTTTCTTTCTGTTAATGTGGTGTATTACATTTATGGTCTTGTGTATATTGAACCACCCTTGCATCCCTGGTATAAAGCCTACCTGATCGTGATGAATGATCTTTGTTATATGTTGTTGGATACGATTTGCGAGTATCTTGTTGAGAATTTTCGCGTCCATATTCATCAATGATATTGGTCTGTAGTTTTCCTTTTTTGTCATATTTTATCTGTTTTGGGGATGAGGATGATGGAGGCTTCATAAAATGAATTTGGAAGGTTTCCTTCCTTTTTAATCTTTAGAAATAATTTTAGTAGGATAGGGGTTAACTCTTCCTTAAAAGTTTTGTAGAATTCACAAGTGAAGCCATCCGGGCCTGGGCTTTTCTTTGTTGGGAGGTTATTTATTACTGATTCAATCTCCTGGCTTGTTATGGGTCTATTCAGGTCCTCTATGTCTTCCTGATCCAATCTTGGTATATTATATGCATCCAGGAATTTGTCCATCTCCTCCAGGTTATCTTGTTTGCTGGCGTAAAGTCGCTCATAGTATCCTCTAATGATATTTTGTATTTCTGCTATGTCTGTGGTAATATTGCCTGTTTCATCACATATTTGATTAATCTGGTTTCTTTCTTTCTTCTTCTTGATCAGTCTAGCCAATGGTGTTGTTAGTCTTGTTAATCTTTTCAAAGAACCAGCTTTTGCTTTCATTTATTTTCTGTATGGTTCGTTTATTTCCTATTTCATTTATTTCTGCTCGAACCTTTATTATTTTTTTCGCCTGGCATTTTGGGGGTTTGTTTGTTGTTTTTCTAATTCTCTGAGGCATGATGATAAGTTATCTACTTGCCATCTTTCTATCCTTTTCTTATGCGCACTAATTGCTATGAATTTCCCTCTTATGACTGCTTTTGCTGTGTCCCATAGATTCTGGACACTTGTGTACTCATTATCATTAATTTCCATAAATTTTTTTTATTTCAGCCTTAATTTCTTCAGTAGTGAAGAAGTTATTCAGAAGTAGGTTGTTCAGTTTCCATGTGTTCGTGTATTTTCGGGGTTGTGTCTTGAAATTAATCTTGAGTTTAATTCCATCATGGTCAGAGAAGATGCTGGGTACAGTTTCTATGCCTTTGAATCTATAAAGGCTTGATTTGTGTCCTAATATATGATCTATCTTTGAAAAGGTTCCATGTCGGGGTGAGAAAAATGTATATGTTGTGGATGTAGGGTGGAAAGTTCTATAGATATCTGTCAAGCCCATTCATTTAAGTCCTGTATCTCTCTATTTATTTTCTGTCTAGAAGATCTGTCTATAGGAGATAATGGGGTGTTGAGATCTCCAACAATTACAGTATTTCTCCCTCTCTCTCCTTTTAGCTCCAGCAGTCTTTCCTTCACATATTTAGGCGCACCTGAGTTGGGTGCGTAGATATTTATAAGGGTTATGTCTTCTTGCTGGATTACCCCATTTACTATTATATAATGCCCTTCTTTGTCTCTTCTTACAGTCTTTGTCTTGAAATCTATTTTGTCTGAGATCAATATTGCTACTCCAGCCTCTTTTTGATTTCCATTTGCATGGAGTATCTTTTTCCAGCCCTTGACTTTTAGTCTATGTATGTCTTTATCCATAAGGTGAGTTTCTTGTAGGCAACAGATAGAGGGTTTCTGTTTTCTTATCCATTCAGCCAGTCTATGTCTCTTAACTGGAGAATTTAATCCATTGACATTCAATGTAATTATCGATATTTCCGTACCTGATCCTATCATTAAGTGAGCCATTTTCTTGGTTGCTTTTTGTTCTCATATAACTGTCTCTGATTTTTTAGTTTTCCTGGTATAATACTCCCTTCAAAACCTCTTGAAGAGCTGGTCTGGAGTTGGTAAATTCCTTCAAATTTTGTTTATTTGAGAATGTTTTTATCTTTTTTCCCATATGAAAGAAAATTTTGCCGGGTATAGTATTCTTGGTTGAAATTGTTTTTCACTCAACACTTTTACTATGCTTCCCCATTCTTTCCTTTCCTGCATTGTTTCCTCAGAGAGATCCGATGTTAGCCTGATAGGGTGACCTTTGTAAGTAACCTGGCATTTCCCTCTTGCCAACTTTAGTATCTTGTCTTTGTCTGTTGTTTTTGCCAGTCTGGCTATGATGTGCCTTGGAGAGGATCTTCTTGGGTTGACTCTACCAGGGGTCCTATGTATTTCCTGGGTCTGGATATTTGAATGCCTTTCTAGATTTGGAAAGTTTTCTTCCAGGATCTCATGAAATAAATTATCTAGGTCCTTATTATTTTCTTCCTCTTCTGGAATACCAATTATCCGGACGTTGGGGCGCTTGATAGTATCCGGTATTCCTCGTATATTATCCTCATTTTTCATGGTTGTTTTCTCAATCTTCTTGATACTTTTTTCCAGGTCAGATGTTTTGTCTTCTACATTAGAGATTCGATCTTCTGCCTGGTCTAACCTACTTTTTTTTTTTTTTTTTTTGGAGAGGTTTTTCGCTATAGGGCGTGTGCGCTCGCCAGACAGACAGAGAGAGACATAGAGACAGAAAGCGAGAAATCACCCCCCAGGGGGGATGGTCACGCCGCAATCCCTTCTCCTCCATTCTCCTCTCGGGATCTTGGGCACGCACGCACACGCGCCCGGCGTGAGTTGTAAGCCACCGGGTCCGAGACGCGAACTGCGGTCGACTACGTGGAGTCCAGCGACATAGCCATTACGCTAACTGCTGGTTCCCTAACCTACTTTTAATACTTTCAAGGGAGGTTTTGATTTCCTGTATCACATTCTTCAATCCTAAAAGTTCCATCAGGTTCTTGTTTAAGGTATCCATTTCTTCTTTCAAGTCATTGAAGGACTTCCTCATCTCCTAGAGCTCCTTGTCTCTTTTCTCTTCCATCTCAGTTAGTTTGGTCACTACAAATATTCTGAATTCCTTATCAGACATGTCCACGACGTCCATTGTATTGACTGTGGGTGGTGTAGCTTTGATGATTTCCCTTGGGGGAGAGGCCTTTTGTTGGTTGCTCATATTTCTTGAGCCTCTGCGATTGTTCCTAGTCATCAGGTAATCTATATGTTTCTTCCTAACTGATTTTTAAAAGTTGTACAGGCTTAGAAAATTGATGATTTCCCTTATGGTTGGCCTACCTGTTGCTCACAATTACCATTAACTGTTGCCACTACCCTGGAAGGCCCAAAGTCCTCACTGTCTCTAAGGAGAGGTGAGCCTTCAATTGACTGAATAAGCAACACCCCAAGAGCAAAGAAAAACAAAATGAAAAAAGGAAATTGCGCAGTGCGTGTTGCGCGCCGCGCACTATTCAAATCACCAGAATTCAAAGAGTCCAAAGGCTAGTGGGAAAGGGTCAGAAGATGAGTGACAGGATCAGGTTGGTCGGGCCTGCAACCTCAGTCCACCTGGTGCCTGGAACTGCTGACCGGCTCCATCCTGATTGCGGGTGGGGTGGGGTGGGGTGGGAGTTCGCCTTAAAGTCCCAGACAACCAACCTGGGGTCCAAGGAGGAGAAACGGTGGGGATGCGTGGAGATTCAGAAGGGTCGGGCCTGCAGCCTCCTTTCTATTTTAGTATTAAGGAATTTACAGCTGCCCATTCATATTATATTTGGGTTTTATACTATTGCCTAAAAAGTGTCAAATATAACCCCATTTTCAATTACCTTTTTTTCAAGCTTTCAGTCTTTAAATATTACTATATAATTGTCTTTGTAAGACAAGCCAAGTCATAGGAGAAGAAAGATAATAATATATCTTTGTTCAGTATGCTAATATGGAGATCAGTTTTCTTTTCCATGGAATTTTATTTTATTGGAATAGATTCAAGGCAGGAATTTTAGTACTATGTGAAATGTGGCTATATTTTATTTTCCTCTGAATCTATAATAGTGTATAGTACAATGTTGTTTACCATTTCCAGGTTTTCTGTTCTGATGGCAGAATTATTTTATGGACTATTGTATATCACTATGCTCTGAAGAGCCATTCAGAATTTGCAGCAATTAATCATTCATCCATATTTATGTGTTCTGTAGCCCTGACAGTAAGTTTAATAAATTTTATGTACTGGTTTGGGGGCTATAATTTTTGTTCACCCTTATTATTTTTCCATTTCCATTTTATGCCTTTGAGGCTCTCTTACCCCATTTCTGCCTTACTTCTGTTTTCTACCAGGTGGCTAAGCTGAGCTATTCATAGCATTAGACCCAACGTACATAATGATTAGTTTTGGAGTGGGACTGTAATACTGGATCTGCTGTTGGAGTAACAAAGAATATTATCTCTTTTACACTTTGGGGTCATGAGCTCATGCGAGGGGGACTTGAGGCTACCAGCTACCAGCTACCCTATAATGAGGCATGTTCCTATAGATGTAGAATGAATATAGCCAACCCGTAAGAGAAGAAAAGAACACAACCAAGAGCAAGAGATGTACGAAAACCAAAGACAAAGAACAATACATGGCTCATAGACTATTTGAGTCACACTTGGGTGGTAGTGCTTCTCTTTTGTTGAAGTTAAAGATAGGGTTGACATTGGTGAGATCCATAATGTCCTTGCTGACATCTATACCTAGAATCCCTCCAAAAATATTATGTTGTAATAATATATCAAGAATATTTAAAATTACATTAGAAAAGAGACTTCTGTGAGTTAGAGTTTCCATTTTAATCTTATATAGGGTTTCCTACACTGTGTTTGTAATATAAATTTTCTGGGAGAAAAAAATAAGGAGAGTTTAGTGCAAGAAAATTGTGAGATATACTTGGTTAAGCCAACTCAACTCTTCTTTATGAAAGGTCTTCTAAAATTCTTCATTTGTTAAAGTGCAAGGTGAAAATCAAAATGCTCACCAAACATTTCTTTAACTCACTATATATTATCTAACATTCTATGGAAATACATTTTTGTGGACAAATTCTGGACAGGGAATTATTAGTATTTTCCAGTTAAGTTAAAATATATATAACCCTAACCTTTTTGGTAATTAATGACAGAAATCAAACTTGAAGTAGGTTTATCAAAATAGAGTTTCCTGGGTCATGTAAGCAGGGAAAGTGGACTGGTTCCAGGCATTGGTCAAGGGCTTAAGGAACATCTTCGAATCACTGTTTATTTTTCTTGCTTTTACTCACTTTTCATCTCTCCTCTTAGATAAACATGTTGACTTCCCTCTCTACTACGGTTTTATCTATGCTTACCAAGGAAAGAAAAAGACAGGGAAAATGAGAAAGTATCTGCATGAGGCATGGTTTTGTCACATCCCTTCTCTTTCATTTCTCCAGCCTGTCAAAATTTTGAGGGGAATTTGAAAAAAGAGGAAGAGAAGATACAGTTAAGGAACATGACCATGACAATGAATGCATTTCAATGATTAAGACAGTTTGATAAAGAATGTCACTTTTTATTTAACTGAAAAAATAAAGATTTTGAGCATGCATGCACATTTGTGCATTTTTTAAACTGGAGCTCTGGGACTCGAACCATGCAGTTGGTCATGTGGGATCCAGCCACTCTAACCAACAGGTCACCAGCTAGTCCAGTCTACATCTTTGTCAACCCACAAAATAACAAAGGATATTTCTTTCCTAATATATACACATTGAATTTGTCTTAGAGTACATGCCTTTCCCTGCGGACAGAAGTAGTACCTTAAACCAGTTATTTTGGGCATGTACTCAAGGGAACTATCCCTATGATTGACAGCACTATCATAATAATAAGGGGCTGCATGGTTTTCCCCAGTGAGAATTTGGGTTCTCGTAACGAGAATAGGGAAAGGAAGCTGAGAATCCATGAACACTGATGTTTATATGTGATACATTCAAATTTCCCTTTACATGAGATTGAATTTTATGTTAAACCATTTCTTAAAATGACATCTTTACCATAATTGAAGAAAAGCTTGGGCTGGCTCTCTTGCCTAGTGGTTAAGTGAGCCATATTCCACATGGCCAACCACAGTTCAAATTCCAGTCCTGGAAGATTGAAAAGCACACTGGATACATATGCATGCATGCATCCTCCTCTTGGGATCTTGGGCATGCATGCACATGCACCCGGCGTGAGCTTAAGTCACCAGGTCTGGGACTCGAACCGCAGTCGACTACATGGGAGTCCAGCAACATAGCCATTATGCTAAGTGCTGGTCCCTTGTTACTTTATGACAAGACTACTTGCATCAAAAATTCTAATCACTTCAGCATTAAAATGACAACAATGGGTAATTTTCAGGAATAAGTAATAGAAGGCTTTTGTAACTTTAATAATAGCATAATAAAGATGTTTGTTATGTATTATTAGCAATCAAGCAATAACACATTTATCTTATAAATAACAGAGTAAAACAAATGATAGTATGCAAACAGAATGGATTGCTAGTTATTATCATAAATGATAACACATATTTTATTCTTCCTAAAACAATTGGTTGAAAATCAATTGACTGGAATACTTTAAAATGGTTGAAGTTCTTTTTTATTACTTCAAGTAAATTTAATTCTTAACAATTCTGGTTTTAAGTGTGCCAAATTTATAACTACATTAAATTAGAGCATGTTGCTTTAAAAGAATTTGAAATTAAGTGTAAAATAAACATGACTTTTCTACATTAAAGAAAAAAGAAGAAAATTAGTTTACCCTTTTAAAAATGATTTTTATGACCATTTCTTGGACACCTATGGCTGGTAATATAATACAAAATTTTATTCTATCATCTTTATGAAGAAGGATTGCTAGTCACTGTGCTGAGAAGATGAACAAAGGAAGGTGAAGTAGCACTGCACAGCAGGCAGGTGGGTGAGGAGCTCAGATACACCCCCAGTCTTGTCTCTTCACTTTAGACTATTGTTTTTAGAGAAGTTTTAGGTTCACAGCAAAATCGAACAAGAGATTTCTAGAATACCACCTGCCCCTACACATGCAAAAGATCTCCCACCAGAATGCTACCATTTTTACAATTGATGAACCTACATGAACACATCATTATCACCCAAGTCCATAGTTTACAGGAGGGTTCACTTTCAGCATTATTCACTCTGTATTTTTGATAAGTGCATAATGACATGTATCCACCATTTTAATATCATATACAGTAATTTCACTACCCTAAAAATCCTCTATGCTGAGGTTGGCAGGTGGCATGGTGGTTAAGGCGCTGGACTCCCACATGGGTGACTGCGGTTCAAGTCTTGCTTTTTCACTCTCACTTTGTCTCTCTCTTTCTTTCTGTGGTCAAATTTTTAAAAAAATTCTTTGTGCTCAATCAGTAGCTATTTATCTTCTATCTTAACCTCTGGCAAGCCACTGAATCTTTTTTTGTTTCCACAGCTTTTCCTTGGTGAAAATTTAATGTAGTAGGAATCATATCATATGTAGACTTTTCAAACTGGCGTCTTCCACTGAATAGTGTGTGTTTATAGTTCCTATATATATTTTCATGGCTTTGGAGTTCATTTCCTTTTAGTGTTGAATAATACTTCATTCTTTACATGTATCAGAATTTATTTATAATTCACCTCGTAAAGAATATCTTAGTTGCACACAAGTTTTGCAGTTATGAATAAAGATGCAGGTTTTGCGTAGACATGTTTTCTATTCCTTTGAATAAATGCCAAGAAGCATTACTGCTGGATCATTAGGTAAGAGCGTGTTTAGTTTCGTAAGAAACCACCAGCTGTCCTCCCAACTGGCTGTGCCATTTTGTACTCTCTCCAGCAAGTTGCTTTACATACTTGCCAGCCTTTGGAGTTGTCAGTGCTAGAATTTGGCCACTCTAATACGTGCGTAGTGATGTCTCATTGTTGTTTTAACTTGAATTTCACTGAGAAGTGATACAGAGCATCTTTTCATATATTTACTTGCCATCTGTATATCTTTTTTGGTGAGATGTTTGTACAGATATTATGCCTATTTTAAAATCAGGGTTCTTTGTTTTCATATTGCTGTGTTTCTATATATATATATATATATATATATATATATATATATATATATTTGCAGATTTAAATAACAGTTCTTTTTAAGATATGTATTTTGCAAATATTTTCTTTCAATCTGTGGCTTGTCTTTTCATGCTCTTTGCAGTGTCACTCACAGAACAGCAATGTTTAATTTTAATAAAGTTCAGCTTGTCGATTTTTTTTTTCTACCATTAATCATGCCTTTGATATTGTATCTAAAATACCATCACCAAATCCAAGGTCATCTTTGGGTAAATAAAAAAAACAAACAAACACATTTTCAAAAAAGTATTTAGCTTTCCACTTAAACTTAAGGGCGATGATTACATAAACGGAGTCAGGCTTGGTAATGGTCTATACTAAATGCTGTGTGTTTGGACTGTATGTGCTGTATATTTCTTCCCGGGAGTCAGTGAGAATGTATTATGTAGCCTATTGTGGGGTTTCTTTCTTTCTTTCTTTCTTTTTTTTTTTTTTTGGAGAGTTTTTTGCTATAGGGCATGTGCGTGCACCAGGAAGACAGAGAGAGACAGAGAGACAGAAAGCGAGAAATCACCCCCCAGGGGGGATGGCCACGCCACAATCCCTTCTCCTCCATTCTCCTCTCGGGATCTTGGGCACGCACGCACACGCGCCTGTTGTGAGTTTAAGCCACTGGGTCTGGGACTCGAACCGTGGTCGACTACGTGGGAGTCCAGCGACATAGCCATTACGCTAACTGCTAGTCTTCCTATTGTAGGATTTCTGATAAAAGTAAAGACAGCTTTTTCTGTTTGTTTATTTTTGGTTTTGCCATAGGGCACATATGCTTGCCAGAGAGAGACAGAGAGACAGTGAGAGGGAAAGTGAGAAATCACTCCTTAGGAGCAATGGTCACACCTCAATTCTTTCTCCTTCATTGTCCTCCTGGGATTAGGTGCATGCACACACATGTGCCGGGCCTAATTTTCAAGCCTCCAGGACCAGGTTTAGCTGCACTTGGCCATGTGGAAGTCCAGTGCCTTAACCACCATGTCACCTGCTGACCCTTGAAGACAGGTTTTTGAGAGAATGGGAAAAGGAACAAAGAGAAGACAGAAATAATTGAATGAAATTGTTGATGATTTATTGTCAAAAACATGAGAAAAGATAATAAGGGGATTAAGAAAGTCAGAACGTATAGAATATGGACCCCTAAACTTGCTAAACCTGAAGATGGGGAAATTAAAGGTGGGTGACTTCAACTTGAAGCTGACAAGAAGCTCTCAGTGCCCAGAAAAAACCTGTCCAGTCAAGAAGCCAGCTTGAAACAGATAAGAAATTTTGCTCTTTTCACTTGTACAGAGACCGCACAAATGACCTGGCCACTTTATCTTATGGGATTTCCTTTAACTTGATAGTTTTTAAACTCACGTAAGGATTCTTAATACAAGTTTAGAAAGAGATACTCAAACTGAAAAACAGAATGATGTGGACAGATTTAGAGGTTTTCTTTAAATAAGTGTTTTCTCTTGAGATTGTTCATTTTATGAATTCATACTGGTTATCAAATAAGCCAAAATACCTCCAATGACATCATAATGTCTTTTTGATGATATTTAATCTTTAGGTCTCTTATCACATAATACATGTCTGAAGTGGATATGATATCTGACTTTTTATAATATAACTATGTTTTATTGTTTAGAAATCTTTTGTGACAATTTAATGAAAAATGTTTACTATTTTAGGTTCATTTAATGATATTTAGATTTTCTTTCTTTCTTGTTTTTATTTTTTTGCATACAATGTTCCATGTCAAAGTATATTTCAAATTGACTGTTTTCAGAGTAAGATCTTATTTTGGATTGTCATAACATCCAAATAAATTTTTGGTTAAGGGGCTAGCAGTTAGCGTAATGGCTATGTCGCTGGACTCCCACGTAGTCAACCGCAGTTCGAGTCCCGGACCCGGTGGCTTAAACTCACGCCAGGCGCATGTGCGTGCGTGCCCAAGATCCTGAGAGGAGAATGGAGGAGAAGGGATTGCGGCATGGCCATCCCCTCTGGGGGGTGATTTCTCGCTTTCTATCTCTCTATCTCTCTCTGTCTGGCTGGCAAGCGCACGCGCCCTATAGCAAAAACCTCTCCAAAAAAAACAAAACAAAAAAAAATTAGTGTTACCTGGGGGTTGTCTCATTGTCTAAAGCTGTCCTCTCACTCCACTTTTTATTTCCTGATCGGCAAATAGTAATTTTAAAAAGCAATATTCCAGAAGGTAGAATTTTTTTTTTAAGAGGTTTTTGCTATAGGGCACGTGCGCTCACCAGACAGACAGAGAGAGACAAGGAGATAGAAGGCAAGAAATCACCCCCCCAGGGGGATGGCCACGCCGCAATCCCTTCTCCTCCATTCTCCTCTCAGGATCTTGGGCACGCACGCACACGCGCCCAGCGTGAGTTTCAAGCCACCATGTCCGGATGCGAGCCGCGGTCGACTACGTGGGAATGCAGTGACATAGCTGTTACGCTAACTGCTGGTCCCAAAAGCAATATTCCAGAAGGTAGAATATACTGGTATCTAAAATCTCATCAGCACCTGAGCTACAAAATACGAATAATTAAGTTCAAAATGGCATTTTGCATTTCAAGCATCATTTTCACATTTAAAACATGCAATATGGGATTTACATAGGGTTTTAGGCGTTTAGTTTTGGCTGTGTATTTTTCTTGGAAAATAATAAGCTTCTTTGGGGATTAACTTAATTATATGTCCCTGAGACCTGTGAAAAATAATTTGAGATTTTTTGGTGTGTATATGTGAGTCTGAATAACAGTGAAAATAAATGACTGTTTTTAAAATATCAATACACTGAAAAGAAATTGGACAAAAGAGAACTCAAATTGCTATGGGTGGATTTAGCTTTGTAAATAGCAGAGGGATAGAGGAGAAAGTCAAGGAAGTTACATCCTTAATACCCAGAGAGGCTACGAGTCCATTCCTATGGAGGAGCTACTCTTTAACGGAAATTCTAGAAACCATACAAATATTTACGTACATGGATTAACAAGGCACTCTCTCATGAGTAAGTACATCTAAGGGGACTGTCAGCATGTTGGGTGATATCGTTACAAAGAGTCTTGAACTTGGAGCTAGAGAGGGAGATTTTGGACAACAGAACTTAAAAACAGTTTTGTTATACAGAAGACCAGCTGCCAACAGCATCGCTTGGAAATGTGTTAGAAGTTTAAATTCTTAGGTGACTTCCCAGATCTATTGAATCAGTGTCTTTGTGATTGGGGCCTAGAAATATGTTTTAATAGACTGAAAGTGACTAGGATATGCTATAAAATTTGGAAACCACTATTCAAGAGACAGTAAGTAGAACTAGACTGAGTTCTACTCTGCTGGTTTTCAGCCACCTTACCTTGGGTTAGTCAGTCATTCAACTTGACTGTGTTTCTGCTGCTTTATTATAAAGACTGGGAATAGATTATTACTTTGATTGTCTCAATATTTGTGCGCATGATCAGTAAAGTGGAATTCAATTTACACACCTAAGATCAAGAAGAGTAAACACAAACTTATGGGAACAATGGAATGGGATCAGGAAAGCAATGAGTCAAAGGTCCACAGAATAATCAGTAGATACAGAGAACAAGAAATCAGTAAGTTCTTATTTTAGAGATTATGGGATTCCATAGAACTGAAAGATCTAAAGATATGATAGTAGAGAGGATAAGTGTGGATACCAGTGACTGTAAGGAAGCGGAGTAGGTGGTAGAGGGTCAGTGGGAGAGTCAAAGGAAAGAAATATTTAACAAACAGAAGAATGCAAAGTTTTCTGTTGGAAAAAAAATCTGTAATTTTTTTTCTTTTTAATAATAAAAATTAAAGAAAAAAATAAAATGTAGTAAAACAAAATGAAAAGATTCCTCCCAGCCACCAGGGACTAAGAGAAATATAGATGTTGAAGTATTTGATATAACAAGAAGCAACTGAAGAATGAGTCCTAGACAGCCCTTCTGGCTCAGAGGCCTGGTTCTCATCCCTTTCAATTATTCCCCCATCCCCAAGTATTAGGATCTTAAATTAGGAAACTGCTTTGGTTACTTGTATGGTATATATGTACAGAGGATAGAGAAAGCGGTATTAAAGATCTATGCAGTTCCAGCATGGCAATAGCTGTCTAGATGGTGACTTACTAGGAATCAGCTCTCAGAAAAATCTGAGAGAGGCTGAAGCTAGTAATGAAAGAATCTCAGTTTAAATCTGGCCTTGAGATTTCTGCATTGGGGTGGGGCAGAGTAATGAGAAAATTTGCAACATTATGTCAGCATGCACTGTATTTCAGGTTTGTTATCTACTACTATAATCAATGTGTCTATTCCTTTTTTTTTTTTTTTTTTTTAAGTTTTTTTGCCATAGGAAGCCTGTGCTCACCAGAGAGACAGACAGTGAAAAGGAAAGTGAGAAATCACCCCTAGGGGGAAATGGCCATGCCACAGTCCCTTATCCTCCATTCTCCTCTTGGGATTTTGGGCATATGTGTACACATGCCTGGCATGATATTCAAGTTGCAGGTCTGAGACTTGAACTACAGTGGGCCATGTGGGAGTCTAGCATCTTAACCACTATGCTGCTTGCTGACCCCTCAGTGTGTCTAATTCTTAATTTAAATTAATGGCCACGAACATTGAATAGGCAATTAACATTGCCAAGAGACATGAGTAAATTTTCTGACAATTCTGTATCTTCCAATTTTTTTCTTCAAAATTCCATATTCTTTCATTCCTCCACTAATGGGGACTAGCTAGCCTTACATGTCATTTGGAAGATGCAAACTATGGGTTGAAATTCCCCATCTTTCCACTGCAGGATCTATCTACTTAGTTATGTTTTGAATTTTAATGTCCTATCTTGAATCTTGTAGAACTAGATGAGATGAAATACTCATGCTTAGTTGATTTAGTAAAAATAACATTAGCAATGTGAATCTCATCTATTAGAGGGGTCTTCAAAAAGTTCATGGCAAATATATATTATGAGAAAACTATGGATTTCAAAAATTTTTGCCCTAAAATAAATTCATACTTTAATTGGATTTTTTCTATGAAATGGAATTCCTCCTGCATTTAAGATGCAGTTTTCTGGCAAGCATTCCATAATGCAGCCCTTTGATGAGAACACACCAAAGCGGTTGATTTCAAGGCAGAGCGATAGAGAGGAATAAAAGTCTGCCCATAAGCCACATCTTCTTTTGTTGATGACTTGTTCTGTTTTTCTGCTTTCAGAATTAGTTTTCCTTTCCTAAGAAGAGTATGAACTGGTAAACCTAATAACTTAAATATATGCTAGAAATAACAGAAGTCGGTAATATAAGTAAATAGAGAGCAAAGCATGCTTCAGATGTGAATTTCATTTCATTTTATTTTATGTTTTTCTGAAAGAGATCATGCACTTACCAAAGAGAGACAGAGGCAGAGAGAAAGGGAGAAGGAGAACACAACCCCACTAAGCCATGGTCATGCCTTCTCCATTTTCTCCATTCTGTGAGGATTGGGGGCACGCGCACTCACGTGCCCGGCATTATTTTCAAGCTACGGGAAGCAGGATTTTAATCAGGTGGGCTGCCATATAGGATCGAGAATTCTTAACTACCAGACTGTGGGACTGGCCCTAGCTGTGAGTCTTTTTATTTATTTTTTCAATGTCTATTTTAATATTCACAGCATTCCTTGAGAGTAAGCATGTGGTTTTTAATGGTCTTTTCTGCATAGCAGTTTAGTCTCCTGAGATATTTTTTTCAGCAGAAAAACAAACAGCATATTCATTGACAAGGAATGTACTTTTGTACTTTCTATCATCAGATTTCTCCTTCACAACTGTAGAACATATTAAAGTAAACATGTTTAAAGGAAATCATGTAAATGTGCATGTTTTCCAAATAAACATTTAAAAAGTACAAAATCGTGTTGATTCAAAAACCCAGTATTGCATTTTAAGCAGTGTCAGTAATGATTATTGATATACCAAAATATCACATTATTTTTTTATCGTTACTTTTTAAATTCCAGACTGTCATGTTCCAGTCATTATCTTAATCAATATCACATATAATATTCGAAAGTTCCAGTTCCGCATGGTGATGTCTTAGCAGAAATGTCTGAAATTATTATAACCTCAATGACAGGTAACACACATTTAAATGCTATTTGTTAACACTTTATGCCCCACCTCCTGTTTTTGTTTTGTTTATGATCACATAGTGCTGTTTATGCATATTTCTACATTAATAAATCGCCACTCACAGGTATTATTGTGAATGTTTGTGTCTCCCTCAAATTCATGTTGAAGTCTTAACTCCAACAGTTAGGATATTAGAACATGGTATTAGGGATCTTCAGGAAGTAATTGAGATTAGTGCCCGGAAAAGAAAAAGAACCCCAGAGAGCTAGCTCATGGCTCCCACTGTGTAAGGGCATGACAGTAAGAAACCATCGAGGAGTAAGCGATACTTACCCATCACTGAATCCGCCAGCCCCTTGAGCTTGGACTTCTCAGCCTCAGGAACTGTGAGAAACAAATTTTGGTGGCATTATGTCATAGCAGCCTGAATGGACTAACACATATATGTTGAGTCAGAATAATAAATATTATGTAATTGCTCTTATGATACATTCCATACAAAGCTTCTATTTTATTTAAAATTATCTTAAGTCCTTGTTTATGAAGGAAAATGTTAATACTCACAGTATATGTTACGATTGTTCCCTAAGTATTTCTTTTCATACGTAATCACCCTGAATGATTTAATCAAGAACAGATCAGTGTTTATGGATAATGAAGTGAATATGATCAATATCTTCTGTTGGTGTATTTCCAGAAACATTTTTTAAAAATAAACTACATATACTCTAGAAATATAAAAGCCATCTAGAATAAACTTTGCAGATTAAGGCTTTACAAAAAGTTAAATTAGGTAAGCAAGTTAGTGAGAAGTGTACATGTTTGGGGACCTATATCTCTCACTGTAGATGGAAACTGAATAAATCCATGAAATAGTTGTTCAAATCAATATCTTTTTCAAAATGTTTACTTTTAATGTTTGGCTTATTTGTTTTGTAATAATTTTTATACTTAGATTTGATGAGGAATAGGGTAGTAGATAATTTTTAAATTCCAGTTTGTGTAATTTCTTTTTTCTTCCTTCCTTCCTTCCTTCCTTCCTTCCTTCCTTCCTTCCTTTCTTTCTTTCTTTCTTTTCTTTTCTTTTCTTTTCTTTTCTTTTCTTTTCTTTTCTTTTCTTTCTTTCTTTTTGTAGAGAAGTTTTTACTATAGGGTGCTCTCTTACTGGAGAGACAGAGAGAAACAGGGAGACTGAAAGTGGGAAATCACCCCACAGTGAGGATGGCCATGCTGCAATCCCTTCTTCTCCATTCTCCTCTCAGGATTTTGGGCACTCATGCACACACTCCTGGTGTAAATTTTAAGACATTGGGTCTGGGACTCAAACCATGGTTGGCTATGTAACATAACCATTACACCATCTGCTGATCCCAGTTTGTGTAATTCCTGAAGATTTTTTTTCCAATTTTTATTTTATGAATCCCAATTTTTTAAGGTTCTATCTTATCCTTACTTTATAGTCAAAGATTATTTATATTTGTATCTATATATTTATTCATGTATATATTTACATAAATCTATGCTACAAAATAATTTATAGTAGCTTATAATACTGCATAAAATTGACCAGATAATTTACATTTTGATAATATACATCAGAAACATGAAAAATATAAGATGCCAGAACACTAATTCAAAGGCATGATATAAAATCACCTAACATTATGTTTACTCATGAAATGCAAGTACAGACATCCCTTAGTAGCCACAGGGATATATTACCAGGACTCCTTGTGGGCACCAGAATCCACAGATGCCCAAGTCTCTTAAATAAGATGTCGTAGAATCAAACAATCACCTCTCTTATTCTTACTTTTCAGTAACATATTTGATGGTAGCTGATCCTCAATCACTCAAAGCCTTGCCTTCTTTAAGCATTTGATTACAGGTGATAATAAGACTAAGTCTTCTTGCCACTTTATATTTTAGGCTGTCAGTATCTGGTTAACCAGTGACAACAGGGTCATTAATGTTGTACTTGTATTTGTGTCACAGAACTAATTGTAAATTCCCATCCTTAAAGTTCTACTCCCTGGACCAATGCTGGTACAATACTGCCATTAGTCACCGTTCTGTTGGAGAAGCAGAACTTTCACGAGGCCTAGAGAACGAGACATTCATTATGGGCAAGAGATCCTACATAATTATGGGAGAAGCTAGCAGCTCTCTGTAGCCAGCTCATCAAGATGTCAGAGTTAGAGCATAAAAGAAGAATTTATAAGGTCTAGAAGAGAATCTGGGGTCGTTGAGTTAGCAGACCCAGGAAGAACAGGATGTAGAGTAGAGAAAGCAAAGCAGGCCAAAATCCCAGCATCTGTCTCTCCTTAACTTTAACTCACATGACTTACATATATCAAATAAGTTCTTATTTTGGCCGGCTCTAACACAGACCACACATGGAAGGGAACTCTGATACATATAGATACAGGTTAGTGCAGTGGACATAGTAGAAAAACACCTTAGATGCTAACAGATTCTCTAAGTAGACATCTAATCTATAAGCCCAGACCTAATAAAACATAGCCAGAATGTGAACATATTTAAACAGCTATTTTATCATTTCAGTAGGGAAGATTTGAATCAATTAAATATTAACTCCTCAAATGAATCTCTGGACACATTTAAAAGTTGAGGCAATAAATACTGAGATTGGGTTAAAGTATATCTTAGAACATTCATATTAACTTACTAGTATTGGCTATTCAATATATAAAAGTCTACTGAAATAGCTCAATGTTTTGTCTTCCAACCTACCTTAAAATTGTTAGAAGTCAAACCCCTAGTTGTATAGTTCAGTTTGACATATACCAGGATGTTTGCAGTATATTAGTAAGCAATTCCTTCTCCTCCATTCTCCTCTTGGGATCTTGGGCACGAACGCACATGCACCCAGCATGAGTTTAAGCCACTGGGTCCAGGACTCAAACCGCAATCAACTACATGAGAGTCCAGTGACAGCCATTACGCCAACTGTTGGTTCCTTCTTGTAATTCTTATAGAACTTTATATTAGGAAAACATAAAACATTGAATTAAATTCTATTGTAAAAAAGAGAAGTGTAAACAGACCAGCAGATGGAGTAATGGTTACGTGACGGGACTCCCACATAGTTGAGCATAGTTTGAGTCCCGGACCTGATGACTTAATCTCACACCCGGTACATGTGTGTGCATGACCCAGATCAAGAAAGGAGAATGGAGGAGAAGGGACTGCGGCATGGCCATCCCACCAGGGGGTGAGTTCTTGCTTTATGTTTGTCTGTCTCTGTCTCTCTTGTGAGCATACACACCC
The DNA here is from genome assembly GCA_026018925.1 of Tupaia tana. Lineage (NCBI taxonomy): Eukaryota > Metazoa > Chordata > Mammalia > Scandentia > Tupaiidae > Tupaia > Tupaia tana. The sequence continues at coordinate 3,374,041 of JAKSZU010000002.1, forward strand.
TATAGCAAAAATCTCTCTAAAAATATTTAGAAGAGTAAAATGGAAATAGGAACTTAAGGTTAAAAACAGCAAGCAATATGTGAAACAGTCCATAAAGCTGCAAGTAACAGTGTCATTTCAGTTCTCACTATAGGCATTGAAAATTTTCCATCGCTCATGTATGCAAACTTCTTGACATGTTACCATCTATCCATTTTGGTCAAAAGGAAGGTACATTTTGTAGAACTTATTTTCCAATTGTAATGTAGGTGGAAAATTATACATACATTTGTTTAAAAGGAAATGAGTAACTATAGATCAGTAGGTACATTTTATGTTGCCCTAGTACTTATTTTATATTTTTCTTGCTGAGCTTAATTTAAATGATCTTTTGTAGAGAAGTTCAATGCAATTTAGTCAGCAGGAAAATGCATTTATTATGGGGAAAGAGTTAAAAAACAAAGAAAGAGAACCGTTGGGAGGGTTTATTTTGGTAATACCACCCAGAGGGCCAACGTTAAAGATTCAATTTATACTCAACAGGAATGAAGCAGTGAATAGAGGAGGTAGGATCACTTCCCCAGATATTTTGTGATATAAACAGTTCATGCAAAATAGTCAAGCTGGTTTGGAACTGGATTTGGAATATATCAGCAGTAAATAAAGCACTGGAAAAAAATCATGAGTTCAATTTACAATTAGGGAAAGATAAACAAGTAATTGCCAACACAGTATAATACTGTGGTATTACCATGGTAACTAAGAATTTAACTTTTATTTTACTGAAGGTGAGTTGCGAAGTATATCAGAAGTAACATTAATTGGAACTTGAAGAATTAACTGGTCACACTGTGACGCTAATTAAAAAGTAGATGGTGATATTCTAGCAGAGACTAACAGGTTCACCATCATGGGGATCATGGGAGATTCAGAAATGCGTTGGGAGGAGAGAAAAGTAAAATTTAGAAACATTGTCTGGTGTGCCAGAAGTGATGGTAGTCTTGGAAGGAAGCCCGATGCTAATGACGAGGAGAGAGTGAATGAGAAGAGAAGTTTCCATGATGATCTTAGGACTGTAGTGAAGGACTGCTATAGACTTAGAGCATCAGGTGAGGGAGAATCAACAGATACATCCAACGTACTAAAATGATCAAAATTTATAGTATCTCAGGAAGTTATTACAATGAAGCGTGTAACAGACTGGTATTGGAAGAGAAATATATTTTGCTGCAGAAGATATAGCCCTATTGAAGCTTATGGAAAAAGAATAAAACACTGTAAAGTGATATTAAACCAAGTTGGGAGGTAAGCATTCAAATACATTAATAATAAAAATGGATCAAAGAAATACAGTTTTTGATGTTACAGGAAAAAATCAAGATTAAAAGGAAGTACGGAGTCATGGTAAATGGAAAGAGAATGATTATGTAAGACTCGTAGATCATAATCTAAACCATAGCCATGTCGTAAAAAGTTGGCAGGATTATAACACTAAGGATCTCAACTCCAAATAGAGAGAAAGGAAAAACATCTACAACAGCAAACCATGGAAGACATTCTGGAAATACAAAAATATCTCAAGGATTAGGAATAATAATCGCCTTTGAAGAAACCGGAAGAAAGAGGAATAAAGACTTTTTAATAATGTGTGTAAGTAGAAGCATATCTCAAGAGAGATGTGAAAAGCAATTTGTAAAACATATGATAACTTCTTTCAGTTTTATTTGAAAGGATGGCATGTAGGTATATTCAACAATATCTTGAAAAATTGTGCCTGTTCTGAATGTGTGCTTTCATTCTGATGAATTGCTGATCCCTAGAATTTTTTTTACCATATCATCAAATTATATATTAAACTTCTGTGTGTAAATTTGACATATACCTGGATTTTGCATGATAATAATAAGTACATACACCAAAGGCAATGAAAGGTAATCTGTAAGCCCTACTCTTTTTTGTTTAGAGAGGTTTTTGCTATAGGGCGCATGCGCTCGCCAGAGAGACAGACAGAGACAGAGAGACAGAAAGCGAGAAATCACCCCCCCCAGGGGGGGGGATGGCCATGCTGCAATCCCTTCTCCTCCATTCTCCTCTCGGGATCTTGGGCACGCACTCACACGCGCCCGGCGTGAGTTAAGCCACCGGGTCCGGGACTCGAACCGTGGTTGACTACATGGGAGTCCAGCGACATAGCCATTACACTAACTGCTGGTCCCTAAGCCCTACTCTTAAGAGGGTGATTCAGTCATTTACCAAAGCCTCAGCATGTCTATGTCACTTTTATAGGACTTTATAATGTGGACACACATTATTACATCAAATCTATTCAGTATTTTACATTATATTGTTTATTTTTACTCAAAAGGTAAAATATTCTTCAAAATAACAGTAATATTTGATGTTCTATCTGATTATTCAATTTTATATATCGTTTATATCAGCATTCATATTATAATTTATACATGTATGAAGATTTATTTTACCTCTCTTCTAATGGAAACTTTGTACTGTCTCTTAGTTTTGATATTATAAGAAGCATCTATTGAGGACCCAAATAAAAATACAGTTTTCTTAGGGTAAATTTCTTAGAAAGGATTACTGAATCATGGATTAGTATTTTTGTTTGTTTTTTGTTTTTTGTTTCGTTTTGTTTTTGCTATGGGATGCGTGTGCTCACCAGAGAGAGACAGAGAAGGAGAGAGGGAAAGTGAGAGATCACTCCCAGGGGGAATGGCCACCCCATAATTTGTTCTCCATTCTCCTCTCAGGATTTTGAGCATGCATGCACATGTGCCCAGTGTGATATTCAAGCTGCCGGGTCTGAGTCTTGAACTCTGCAATCTGCCTTGTGGGACTCAGACACTTTAACCTTCATGCAACCTGCTGGTCAGTAGTTACATGTTTTTAGGGCTCTTAGAAACAAAATTCCGAGTCACGTAACAGTTAGGTGCTGATTAGTGGTGTGTGAGAAGGTCCACATCATTGTATGCGTGTCACTATTTAATATTAACATTTAAAAAGTATTTATGAGGCCAGCAGATGGCCTGATGTTTGGGACACAGGATCCCACATGACCAACTCCACGGTTCTAGTCCTTTATCTGGTGGCTTGAAAAATATGCCTGGCCCATTTGAGTGCGTGTCCAAAATTCTGACAGGAGAATGGAAAAGAAGGGATTGTGGCATGCTTCCCCCCGGAAGTGATTTCTTACTTTCCCTCTCTCTCTGTCTCTCTTCGATGAGCACATTTGCCCTATGGCAATTTTTTTCTTTTTTTACAAGAAGTATTTACCTTGAGACCAGCAGGTGGCATAGTGATCATGGTGCTAGACTCCCACGTGACCCACTGCATTTCAAATCCCAGACCCAGCAGCTTAAAACTCATGCCTGGTACGTGTGCATGAGCGCCCCAAATCCTGAGAGGAGAACGAAGAAGGGATTGTGGTGTGGTCATCCCCGGGGTGGGGGGGTGATTTTTCACATTTTCTCTCTCTGTCTCTCCATGTCTCCAGTGAGTACACATGCTCTATAGCAAAAATAATATAAAAATATATTTGCCCACATGAGAGGCAAAAAATATTTTTTTAAAATTTATTTACTGGTGGGAACCAGCAGTTAGCGTAATGGCTATGTCACTGGACTCCCACGTAGTCGACCGCGGTTCGCGTCCTGGACCCGGTGGCTTAAAACTCATGCCGGGCGCGTGTGCATGCGTGCCAAGATCCCAAGAGGAGAATGGAGGAGAAGGGATTGCGGCGTGACCATCCCCCCTGGGGGGTGATTTCTCGCTTTCTGTCTCTATGTCTCTCTCTGTCTGTCTGGCGAGCGCACACGCCCTATAGCGAAAAACCTCTCAAAAAATAAAGTTTATTTACTGGTAATGCTGGACATTTTGCAGTATGCTTAATTAGCATTTGCATTGGCTTTATGTATTTTGTCTATTTTTTTGGTGAAAATTCAACCATTAAAAATGTTTTCTGTTGTGAGCAAACCAATGATGAACACAGCAGTTTATGTGTATGGGCTGCAGAATATTCGTGACACGTGCTGAGATGTGTCCTGTAGGCAGAGGTATACCTTGGGTTTAGATCCTTCAAACTTCAAAGCATTACTTAAATTTAAATATGAAAATGAAATAAATTTAAAAATGAAATAAATTAAGAAATAAGAGCAAAAATTTAAATTAAAACATCATTTCTTATTGAATTAAATGTATGGAGCATATAGATTATAAACTATCTAAAACTTAACCAGAATATATATTGATATATACTACTAGTATAAGATACATTACAAAGACAAAGACAAAACACATTTTAGTGACAATTACAAATTTTAAGCTATAACTAATTCAACAGTTTTCGAGTTCCTAAGTTGTATTACCAAAAAGAAAGAAATTCAGTTGAATGACAGTACATGCATTATAAATTCTTCATTTAACACAGGTGAAATAAATGACTATAATTCTATTTTTGACACTGAGAAGTAAGAAAGTTTATTTATAAAAATTTAAATATTGAAGTTAATAGATGTACTGCAAGGCTTTCTTCCCAACTAAATATACAGATAAGGCAAATTAAAAAAATATGTATTTAGCAAAACGCATATGTCAAATGTGCAACAGAAAAGGTTAAAAACTAATGGCATTAAACAAAGTATTAAACAAAGTAGAAAAATATGAGTTAAACATGCATGTTTTAAATCCCCCAATTACTAGAGCAATGTTCACATCTTAAGTTACAAATGAAATGTAATGCTTCTCAGATATGTTTGGTGTATTTTTGAAAAACAGATAGTTTTGGAACTAGAGCTTTGAAAATTTATGCGACTGGTGAACAGGCTATCAAAAACAACAACAATCCTAAACAATATCCTAGAACAGCTGAAATGACATCATCTGAAAATCACAACGAGAAACATATAGTAATTTTTATTTTAATTTGTTACAACAAATTTAGAAGTGTATCCTTAGAGAAAAGCAGAAGGAAGACAACCAGATATTATGTGCACACAAATCAGGTCTATGGAAGACTCTACATCTAATAGGTTATAGAATTACAGGAAACCAAGATCATGTTAACATCTTTCAATGCATTTAAAGAAGTTATAATCACCAAATCTTGAATTTGGAAACATGTGAAGAACAAATGATCCAATTTCCTTAACAATTAGCCTGGGACTTCTGAGTAATTCTCAGGCAGCTCTCTGAGGCTCCTGTGCGTCCCCTTCTCCTCTGCTGTCATGCAATTCTAGCTTCCTCATTAGTAGGGATGTTGTTCACTATTTGACCTTGCATTTTCTTGCATTGCATTTAAAAAAGGCTCTTAGGCAGAAAGCCACAATGGCTATGAAATTCACCTGTGTAATGCTCTGCAGGGGCGACTCACAGAGGAAGGCTCTGAGCTCCTACCCAGAGAACTTCCGGAACATACTGGGCACACATGTGCCCTTATAGAACTACCTGAAGCTGGGGATGGGTCGTGGGCCTCTCTCTCTCTCCCTCTCTCTCGCTCTCTTGAGAGAAAAAGAAAGAAAGAAAAAGAATGAAGAAAGAAAGAAAGGAAAAGAAAAGAAAGGAAGATTGGAAGGAAGGAAAGAAAGAAAGAAGAAACAAAGGCATAAAGATAAAGATAAAAAGAGAAAGGAAGAAGGAAAGAAAAAGAGAAAGAAAGAAACTTAAAACAAGCACAAAACTTTAAAATGACATTTGTAGTGTCCAGAGGACTAATACTTTATAATATAATTAATAGATTTTATGTGGATTAAATGTTTGATAAAAGAAAGCACAGCAAATCCGTCGAGAAACCAGGTGTTGGAGCCCAGACAGATATGCACTTTATGGGGCCCACAGTACCTGTTGGGACCGTGGACAGAATATTTGACCTCTTGAGGTCTCATCTTCCTCACCTATAAAATTGAACACTAACTCCCACCTTATTAGGTGATAGTAAAAATAAAATAATATAAATCAAATTCTCATTTGTACATTTTCACAGTAAGTGACTCTGAATGACAACTTCTGTTATTTTTAGATGTTTTAAATATTTAAGCAGAAAATAATGCAAAATATTATCTTACAAAGCAAGTGATTGAAAGTTTCATGTGTTTTCACTCGCAGAAGTTGAGCGCTCCCTCACCTTCAAATCCGATTACTAACAATAATGATAAGAAATGCTTATTACTACTGATGATGTTTAGTATATCTTGATTGTTTTTCTTTTGTGCAGTATCTCGCTGGATACACAGTATAGCCCTAGTCAGGACTTTTAGGTATTTATTCTTGTTCCTGTTCTAGAACAGGAGTTACAAAGACAGGCAATAATATTCCTTATTATGTTAATTATGCTTAGTCAGTTAATCGCAAGGTACAGAAATGTATCTCTGCACTGCATGAGTCTAGAAACTTACTGGAAACTGCACATTTCTCCTTTGAAATTAAGAAAATGGATGACAAAATATATTTAGTGTTTTGCCTAGGCAGGCTTTTCTGTCATTTGGTTTTAATGGAACAAGTCTGTCAAGAAGGCCATGGTCCACTGCTGGTTAACGTAAGGGCTGTGAACAGGGAATAGGATCTGTTGGATGCTCTATTTCATTCTCCTCGTAAATTAGAAGGCGTTGTTTGGGCTTGCATAGGGACGAGAGGGCGTGCATTTGCACACATTCGGCTCACGCTCTGCCTGTCACAGTTCAGCCTGTGGGAATCACACTCTGCTGGCCTTCTCGGCAACTTTACGGTGGGTTCTCCTTCAGTTGGCACGTTCAATTATAGAATGATGCCGCATTCTTTCTCTAAAACTTGGTATCCACCCTGTCTGTACTCTATCACACAGTGTGGCTGGAGCTGCCCCCTGTAGTATCGGATAGTGTGTCAGCCTTATAGATAAATACTTGTAATAGTTCTCAAAGGAGTGCAAACAAAACGAAATTATATAAATAAAGCTGTTATAGAATAGGGCATACAGTAAGTGTGCCAAGACAGCCACTATTTTTTAAAATTACTTCTTGGGGCCAGCAGGTGGCGTGATTGTGAGGGTGCTGGATTCTCACATAGTCGACTATGTTTTGAGTCCCGGATCTGGCAGCTTGAAAATCACACCAGGCACGGGTTCATACATCCCAAAATCCCTGGAGGAAAATGGAGAAGGGACTGTAATGTGGCCATTCTCCCTGAGGGTTTCTCACTTTCCCTATCTCTGTGTGTGTCTCTCTGTCAAGTGTATGGGTACTAAGGCAACAACCTTAAAAAAACAAGTTTCTTTCTTTTTTATTAATTTTTTTTTTTTTTTTTTATGTGTGTGTGAGAGAGAGAGAGACCCGAACAGAGTCCTCACACAGTGATCTAGCCCAGTCCTGATCCCAGCTCATGGGCACACGACCAGTGTGTTCAGGGATAGACGAGACCCAGCCCTTTCCAATGGCCACTATTTTTTTGTAGATGTTTTGAATTTTTCCGTGGCAAACAAAGCAACATAATTGCTATTCTTACAAACAGTAATCTAACATTTCATTGCCTCTTACAGAAAAATTCAGATATAATCAACCTCAAAGATTCAAAAAAGGAGAAAATTGCAGGGAATTCAATTGACCATTACATTTTCCCTAGGCCTGTTTGATTAGACAATATTGGCTTTTAAATTTGTTTTGCTTATTTTATTTGTTTGTTTCATTAGCTGTAACTATATTGGAGGATTCGGTTTTGGGTATGTTTCTCTCTGCCCCATTAAAGTTGAGTCCTCCATAAAACGAGATCAATTCAAAGTGGAAATGTTACAAGCAGTTGGAAACTTTGTTTCCTTTATAATAAACTTTGTGAATAAATTCACTCTTGAGTGCTCACAGCATGTTCACCGCTGCCCCAGGTAACATATTTAATGCCAGTTTAGCCACTTGCTGCTGAGGTACCTAGGAAATATAAATTTGATGTAGAAGATACATTTTGGGCATTTGAACCCTGAGTTCTGCATACTCTGCCAATGTGAACTGGGCAGTGCATGTTTTCTTTAAGGCCCAATGCTGAACTGTCATTTACTTTCTTCAGACTAGTATGCTAAATTATTTCCCAAAGGAAATAATTTATTCCACATATGACTAATTCATTACTAATTAAGCTCATTAAATTATTAACATTTTAAGCAGACTTTAATAGATGCTTTAACTGGCATTTTTAAAAGTTCACTATTAGTTAATTTTAATTTAATGAACTCTACTGAAAATTTTATTGTTGCTGATCCAATTTAAATCTTTATTAGCAATTAATATTCAGACTGAACTGCCTAACCCACTTCTTTTTTTTTAAGAATTATTTTATTTAACTTTATTTATTTGTTTATTTAAATTTGACCAGAGGGAGACAGAGTGAGAATGAGAGAGAGAGAGAAATCAAGCCGCCAGGTCTGGGACTCCAAGCGCGGTTGGCCACATGGGAGTCCAGCACCCTTGCCACCTGCTGGCTCTCCTAACCCACTTCTTAGTGGTGTGACCGTCAGCGTGTTATTTTTACCGTTTGCATCTCACATTAAATAAATTGGTGGAGATCAAGGTGTTCCTAAAATGATAATTTTTGCATATTAAATCCAGTTAATTAATTAATATAAAGTGCTTTTCATGGTGTCAAAATATGCACTCAACATTACTACTTTAAAATATATTAATATATTAATTAGTATGCATTCAACATGTGTGATGATAGGAAAAGGTATCTTTGCCTTAATATCTTTTTATAAAAATTTTTCATTTTGCTTTCTCTCTCTCTCTCTCTCTCTCATTCTGTCTCCCTCTGGTCAAATTAAAAGTAAATAAACAAATAAAGTTAAATAAAACAATTCTTTTAAAAAAATTCCAGGTAATTCTCTGACATTAATATTACAGTGTATAAAGAAAAAATGAACATAGAAACAAAGAAGAGTTTTTCTTCAGGCACTTTCGTAGGCTTTGTTGTTACCTAGGCTAAGGGTTTAGGGAAAGCAGAGATGAGAGCTAAGGGAAGGTGTTTGTTTTTTTTCTTAGAGTTTGTTTGTTTGCTTTAGGGCACATGTGCTCATTGGAGAGACAGAGAAAGTGAGAAATCACCCCCACCCCAGGTGGATTGGCCACACCTCATTCCTTTCCCCTCCAGTCTATTCTTTTTTTCTTTTTTTTTTGGGGGGGGGGAGATTTTTGCTATAGGGCACGTGCACTTGCTAGAAAGACAGAGAGAGACAGAGAGACAGAAAGTGAAAAATCAGCCCCGGGGGGGATGGCCACGCCTCAATCCTTTCCTTCCATTCTCCTCTCAGGATCTTGGGCATGCATGTACATGTGCCTGGCATGAGTTTAAGCTGCCAGGTCCAGGGCTTGAACTGCGGTCGACTACATGGGAGTCCAGCAACATAGCCATGATGCTAACTGCTGGTCCCTCTTCCATTATCCTGTTAGGATTGGGTATGCAGCTCATGCGCCTGCCCTGAGTTTCAAGCCTCCAGGTCTGGGACTTGAGCTGTGGTCAGCCATCTGGGAGTTCAACTCCTTAACCCCTACGCCACCTGCTGGACTAGGGAAGGTGTTTCTATCAAGAGCCTGTTAATACAGGAAGCAAGCTCCTTTTGTACTTTCTTTACACATTGAAAATGAAAGCTAAAGAACAGTGACAAAATCAGACCACAATTCAGATTTAGTAATTATAGTGAAAAGAATTGATGTTACTGGCTTTCAGCAAACTAAAATCATCCTACATTCTGCTTTAGTCAGGATTAATCTTACAATTTCAATTTATTGGTATCTATTTTTCTTTCTCTGATACTTCTTAGTAGAATTAAACTTTCAAGCTCCATCAGGTGGCAGAAATTTCATTATTTTTATGTCTCACCAAATTATTTACCTTGCCATGCATTTGCCGTTGAGTTTTCTTCCGGCATTTCAGCTCAGATTTATTATAAAGAACAAGTGTGTTGCCCTTGCTGATGAGCAAAGAGCATTTGCAGGGAAACAGAGAAGAAAAACATGAAAAACTCATTAGAAAGAGAGCATTTGTTTTTGTAATGCCATTTAGGATGTGATAGATTTCATGGGGAAGCACTGATGGGATATACAAGCCTGCAAATCCAATTTGTAGACAGGATAATGCCATTCCCCAAGGAGTCTTAACTCATCTGCTGAGTTATGACACTACATTGTCCTGCCTCATTAGGAAATTCACTTGCAAATATTTCAAATACTTCCATGGTTTTTAAGGTAGTTTACCTGTTTGAAGCTCTGGAATGTCTTCTATTTAATTATATTTATTTGTGGTCTCTCGTGGGTTGAATTGAGTTAAAGATAGCATGCCTGAGTTTGATGCCAGCTATAGATCAACCATTTTCATGCTTCCTATTTCGCTTTCTCTCCTCCCTCTGCCTCTCCATTTCTGACTACCACCACCACGTGCCCAAAGACACCTCAGAAAAGAACCTAAAACTGACTAATCTATGAGTTTTCATGTTAAAAGTGCATAAATCGTTTAAAAATCATTTGTGGGATGTTGCAAATACTTTAATATATAAGTATTACAAACTTGTGACTCAAAAATGTAATAATTATATCTTCATGCAAATTCACTAAATGACAGCATATTCCAGGCTACTTCTCCTAATTAGGTTACTAGGGTTAGTTTGAGGTCATTAAGAAGGATGTGTGATACAATGTCAAGAAGATGATCTCTGGATTCAAAGAGACTAGGGATGATGTTCACTTCTCCACTTGGTAAACTTGTTATCCTATGCGATGTTTAGCTGGGAACTTTGCAAAATGTCCATGGTGATATTTATCATAAAGATTGAATAAGACATTTATAAATCTCCCTTTCTGTGGGAAAATGGCAAGATCCAGTGAATTGTCTTTTTGGTTTTATCTGTTGTTTCTAGAGCAGTGACAACAGGATTGTTGCTGTTTTATAAACATGAGCTTCAGTCCGCATGTGATGCATTAGGAGCCCACGCCAGGGTCTTCACATTACATTGCAGAAAGGAATCATTGGGGACAGGGGAACTTAAACATGTGTGTAGATCTCTTTGTCATTCAAATATCTCACTAATGTAGCAGCACAGAGTAAAAGAAAGAAACCACGTTCAAGAACCACAGAAGAGGAGATGACAGCAAAGGGGAAACACTAGCAAACTTTTATAGACCGAGAAACAAATGTATTAGTGGTAAGAGAGTTGACAGGCTTAGAATGCTGAAATTTAGGGCCAGAAGAAGGCAATGACATTTAGGAATAAGCTAATTTACAGGGAAGAATCCTTTCTCCTACTTTATTTGTAATAGGGCATGTGTGGTGAGTGTGTGTGTGTGTGTGTGTGTGTGTGTGTGTGAGAGAGAGAGAGAGAGAGAGAAAAGCACCTTCCACAGGATCTAGTTATGTGGTGGTCCCCTTCCTCCAGTTCTTGGGCACTGGTACATGTTCCCTGCATGTTTCATGCTGGTATTTTGGGCATTTGAACATGGTGGCCACGTAGGATCTAGCTTTTCTTGTAAAGCATATTACTGTTGTGTTATGGAACTGGCCCCAGGGAAGAATCTTAACTGCTACAAAATTAGAAGTTCTAGGAACCTTAGACTGTGGAGACAATAGACGGAATGAAAACTGGGAGATTAATTGTGCATCTACATTAGAATTCCTTAGACCCTGTAGAAGAAATTCTTCTTCACCTGTGCTTGTAGGCAACTACTCCATCTCGTATTTGTTCTACACATAATTGGAACCACAGAGAAAAAGGATAGAATGAAGGGTGGAGACTGAACTGTCTTATTAAAAACAAATTACATGAAAGTTCATATATTTTAGGTTCATTTCACCATTTCACTTCCTAGGTTATTGAAATGTTCTGTGGGAAAATTGAATGACCCTAAGAAATATTCACAGAGATTGCTTTTAGGCAGAAGCCTATCTAAACTTCTGGATCCTTGCTCAGTCTCCTTTGGATAAGTCAAGAAGTTGACAAGGTCTTTTTCCACTACATAGATTTTTTTTAACTGGCTTCTTTAGTGCCAAAAGGAAAAAATGAACAATAAGCAAATAGAGGTGACTAATGGAAAAGAAGGTCAAAGATATTACAGTAGTCTCTGGGAGAAAAAAGTAAAATCTTACATCTATAAAATAATCACTGGTAATCACCCCTCATTAGGCCTATAAATTTAGAAAACATGAAGTTGATAAAATTTTCAAAAAGAATAGGAAAATATATTTGAAAATGCAGGAAAATGGAAAAAATTAGAGTCATTGCAAGAGGGTCCAACATCTCAATAATAGGAGTCCAAGAAAAAGAAACAGAGAAGGGGAAGATGTGTGCCCCAACTAGAACTTATACACCTATTTTTATTGAAAAGTGGATCCATTCATATCATGCAGAGTAACAAATTACTTCTTGAAAACTTTTAACTTCATCATTTAGTTTCAAGGGATAATAATACATTGGTATTTTGTCTCATCATTCTCCCAACAGATATTGAGAGTAACCCAGGCATAAAAGAGGGGATTTTATACTCTCATGTGTAAGATTAACAGATTTTGTACAATGTGACTAATCCAATTTCTATAGATCTCATTGCCTTAATTAACAAAAGTCAACACGGGACTTCACACACCTATTCTTTTCTTTGCTCTATCATCCAGAGCCTCACCACTATTATCCACCTAGGATCCACAGAACTTATTACACCTTTTTCACTTTGTATGTTCATTATCTCTAGGTCACCCCTCATGTTTTATACTAATTTCATAAAGTTGCACTATCCCTCTTCTATAAAATCTCTTCACAAATTTTTGATATCTTTTCTGTCATTTTCTCTAGATATCATGGTTCATTATTAGCAAAATCTCCTACATGCTCTTACCCGAATATTATATGCTCTCCCTATATTATCACCTCACCTGATTGCTCTCACAGATGTTTGTACCTCCTCTGACCTCCTTCCCTTGCAGCCCTTCTAAGTGGTGACTTGTGTTCTACCATGAGTTGAGGAAATATCCTTAGTATTCCTTATTGTTGTTTTCAAATCATTCTTTCTTCAGTCCTAAAATTCTCCACCTTTGAATAGCATCTCATTGGATTGTGTCATCAGTATTGTAGATATCATTTAAGAGCTCTCTTATTTATTCTTTGCGAGGTTCACGATCACTATTTCTAACACTGCTTCAGCTTTTTTCCCTGTTAATGTTGAGGTCCATGTGGACAAGACTTAACAAACACTGGTTTCTTACTGTCTGTGATCCCACTCCTTCAACAATCTGCCCTGAATCCTACCTTGTTACAATTCCCATGGTTATATCTTAGAATTGGTCATTGACCAAAACCGCAATACATTGATAATTTTAGTTAGGCACACCTCTGCTTGCTGACTGCCAACACCTATCATTTCACCAGAATTCACCTAATACTTTAACAATATTTTAAATCTACCAGAACCTCCAACTCATAGGTCCTCTCTCATTTTAATTCCTTGACATTCTCTTTTCCTTCTTATCTCAAATTTTACAGACAATCTCACACTCACTCCCTTGTTTGTGACCCTGCTTCCTTGTTTCTGTTCTTCTCCCTGGCTTTTGCCTGGTAAAATATCTCAACCATAACGACATTAAACCTTCTTCCTATATTACACCTGCCCTATGAATAGAGCTAGGGTTATATTAACAGCTTTATGATTTTCATTTTAAATCAAAACCCCAAACTTCAGCCTATCTTTAAAACTAATTAGTAATCATACCCTATGATCAGTAATCCTACCCGATGATAGGAAATGATATTATATGATTGGTAACCATGTAGTAGTCTTCTAATATTTTTCATTCAGTTTCCCACTCTTCTTGAAGACATTTGACAACTTCTCTGTCTTTCTAACTTCTAACACCTCTTTTCCATCTTCACATTCAGCCGATCACTTGACCTCTTAGTAATCAGAAAACAACTTGCAAGAATTATAATCTCCATTTCTATGTCCTTATCTTAGATTGGTAATTCTATAATCTATTTAATCCCTTTCACAGCTTTATGAAGCACCTTTTAACAAGCTAGGGCACAGAGACATAGCCATAAGTGGAAACTGATTCTTGCCTCTATAAATATCACAGTCTCAAAGTCTGGTCTCGGGAACCAGCAGTTAGCGTAATGGCTATGTCGCTGGACTCCCACGTAGTCGACCGCGGTTCGCGTCTCGGACCCGGTGGCTTACAACTCACGCCGGGCGCGTGTGCGTGCGTGCCCAAGATCCCGAGAGGAGAATGGAGGAGAAGGGATTGCGGCGTGACCATCCCCCCTGGGGGGTGATTTCTCGCTTTCTGTCTCTATGTCTCTCTCTGTCTGTCTGGCGAGCGCATGCGCCCTATAGCGAAAAACCTCTCAAAAAAAAAAAAAAAAGAAAAAGAAAAAAAAAAAAAAAAAAAAGTCTGGTCTCTTACTAGCAACCTTCTTGGAAGGTGGATTTAATTATCTTTCCGTCAGAGAAGGAACTCCATTACCTCTACCTCTGTTATTTACTAAAGTTTTAATACTAGTAAACTTACTTTTCAACTTTTATCCACCTGACGGCAGGGAGGAAAATTAAACCAAGCATAATTATTCTAATTAGAAAGTATCAGGTTCAGCTTATAATCATAAAGAAAAACATACACACGGTACTGCTAATTATTGCAAATGAGTAAGACTTCTGATTGAGATAATTGCCTGCACTCAGAGGCTGGCTGGTCCCATAGTGATGGCACAGCGCCATCTGCTGGATGGCCAATTCCAGCTCAGGACGTGATCTACCCAGAAAGCACGAGTCGAGTTACATCATCGCACTGGCAATTCTGCTTTCAAAATTGTGCTTGATTTCAAAACTGCTTGAGGATTTATCTTTGCTCAAATTAGAAGTGAGATTCAGTGTGAGAGAAGAAGGCAGTATTTTTGAATGAATTATATAAAAAGTATACTTTTGAGAGCTGGAGAGACTTTAGAGCTCCTGGCACCAAACTATTCAAACCTTTTGTAGATGACAATACAGACCCAGACACTGTCTAGGACTTTTCAAAGGTAATATGAGCGTGGGAGGGAGCTGGAGTTAGGACTTTCAAATGAGTTATCTTTCTTCTACATCCATATTCTATTTCTCATTTTCCACACTCATATGGCTGGCTAGAAATTAGACATTGTACTATACATTAAATAAAGAATACTGATAGAGAACCAGTAGTTAGCGTAATGGCTATGTCGCTGGACTCCCACGTAGTTGACCGCGGTTCGTATCCCGGACCCGGTGGCTTAAAACTCACACTGGGTGCGTGTGCGTGCGTGCCCAAGAGGAGAATGGAGGAGAAGGGATTGCGGTGTGACCATCCCCCCTGGAAGGTGATTTCTGGCTTTCTCTCTCTCTCTCTCTCTCTGTCTTTCTGGCGAGTGCACGTGCCCAATAGCAAAAACCTCTTCACAAATATATAGATATATATATATATATATATATATATATATATATATGGGCTCAGCAGGTGGCATGGTGGTTAAGGTGTTGGACTCCCACAAGGCAGACTGCAGTCTGAGTCCTGAAACTGGCTGCTTGCTTTCTCACTTTTCCACTCTCTCTCTCACTCTCTCTCTCTCTGGTGAGCACACATGCCCTATAGCAAACTTAAAAGAAAATAATAATAAATAAATAAAATTAAATAAAGAATTAATTTTAAAAAAAGATTTTTGCTGGAGCTGGCAGGTGGCATGGTGGTAGAGATACTGGATTCCCGCATGGCCAACCATGGTTCAAGTCCTGGACCTGGTGGCTTGCTTTCTCCTTTTCTTTCTCTCTGTCTCTCTCTGGTCAGGTTTAAAAAATAATATTAAGAAATGGAAATAAATAAATAAATAAATAATTCTTTAAGAAAAGATTTTTGCTATAGTGTGTGTGTACTTGCCAGAGGGACAAAGAGAGAGAGACAGAAAGAGAGACATCAACCTCAGGGAGGATGGCCATGCCGCAACCCCTTCTCTTCCATTCTCTTTCTGGGATCTTGGGTATGCATGTACACACACTAGGTTTGAGTTTGAAGCCACCAGGTCTGGGATTTGAGCCACAGTCAGCCAGGTGGGAGTCCAATGATGTAATCGCTGCACCATCTGCTGGTCCCTTAAATAAATAATTTTTTAAAAAATATCAAACATTAAGATGGTTAGCTAACAAGAAAATAAAATAGACAAGAAGATAAACACCTAACCATATTACACACCTGAAACTGATAGTCTATAACAGCATTATTTTTTAGTCTCTTAATAACAAATTATTGCAGTTCTGAAGAGCTGTGTTCTCTCCCAAAGGCAGACTATTACAAATTTAGTTCTAATGCCTGGAAAAATTGCCTCCTGCTGTTGCCAAGACCATGTTATAGTAACATTAAATGACAAACAGATGCTTCTGAATTGTTTAAGGACCAAGTTAATGAGATAGTATACTTGGAAATTTGGAAATATGTAATCAGATATTTATCTCTCCTACTAGAATTTACTTGTAGATAGGTTGGTGAAAATACATTCAGATGTTATTTGAAAACACATATCTCGTGAAGTAATAAACGTTTTTCTACTAGGAAAGAAAAATAGAAGAAAAGAAAACAAAGATATTTTCATGTTTATCTTCATCAATATCTCGTAAAACATATGTTTTTGATTTTATACCTTCCAAAAGCTTGCTAGTTAAACCTTAAAATGACTAAGAATATAAATTTGCTTTTAAATTCCTGTCATATGTTGGGTACCTGGCGAGAGTGTTAGGTGCTGCCATTACAAAAAACTGACCAAGAAACTCACTGTGCCACCACAGGAAATCTTTTGATGTTTTAAGATTAAGGAAGGGGCAGCAGGTACTGTTGTGGCTAAGGCACTGGACTCCCACATGGTCCACTGTAGTTCGAGCCCTGGACATGGCCACTGGAAAATCACACTGAGTGCATGTGCATGCACGCCCCAAATCGCAAGAATGGAAGAGAAAGGATTGCTGCATGGCCATCCCCGCAGGGGGTGATTTCTCACTTTTCCTCTCTTTTTCTCTCTAGTAAGTGTATGCACCCTATTGCAAAAACGTAAAGAAAAAAATGATAAAGCGGAGATTCCTCCTAATCTTGAGTAAGAAAACTCCCATGTTTTCCTTCTACATTTCCCTGTTTCAGTAAATGATCTTGAAATGGGCCAGGTCTGGACCTCCAGGGCATGTCCAAATCACATTTTGCTATTTCCATCTATTGTTTATTTTCACGATTAGTGATTTATGGTAATACTTTCTCTCAGTTAATCTGGATATAGATAAACATACTAATCGTTAGCTTTTCTTTTTTTTTTGAGAGAGAGATTTTCGCTATAGGGCGCGTGCGCTCGCCAGATAAACAGAGAGAGACATAGAGACAGAAAGCGAGAAATCACCCCCCAGGGGGGATGGTCACGCCGCAATCCCTTCTCCTCCATTCTCCTCTCGGGATCTTGGGCACGCACGCACACGCGCCCGGCGTGAGTTTTAAGCCACGGGGTCCGGTACACGAACCACGGTCGACTACGTGGGAGTCCAGTGACATAGCCATTACGCTAACTGCTGGTTCCCTAGCGTTAGCTTTTCTTGATGGTTATGTCTATTACTATGAGTTCCTATGGGAAGGTATGTTACTCATTTTGTTAGCCAACTAGAGGCTTTATGAATACGATTTTATACTACCTATGCAAATCTATTTATGACTAGATGTGTTCCCAATCAACTTTTTGGATACATTTTAGTTATAACATTAAAAAAAGATGTGAAAAAGAGACATAACATTAAAATTCAAAGATGAGATAAATAATCAGAGGTAAATAATCATACATGCAAGTTTTTTTTTATTTTTAGTTTTTTATTTTTTTAGTTTGGTATAGAGTGCCCTTACTAGTTACAGAGAGGCAGAAGACAAAGAGACAGGGAAAGTGAGAAATCACCCTCCGGGGGAATGGCCACATTTCAATCCCTTCTCCTCTTGGGATTTTGAACATGCAAGCACACACAGCGTATTTCACAAGCCACCAGGTGTGCAACAGCAATTGCGCAGTCAACCATGTGGGATTCAGATGTCTTCACTTCTATGCTATCTGTGGGTCCTCAAGACAATTTTTTTTAAAACTATGAACTTGCTGAAATAATTTTTCAGGTAGAATATTATGTTTTCTCATTGTGAAGTCAATTTAAGAGTCTAATAGAATGACTCTTGCCTGGTAATAAAGATTAATATTCAAACCTAATACTTAATTCCAAATGACAAGAAGATGGCCAAATTAACAGCAGCTGCAAAAATCTGTCAGGTAATTTTACTGAAGAAAACAATCAGAGGAATTGTATTTTTGTGAAACAGACTGATTAAAATGGCCTCTGGGTAGTTATAATATTGAACTGATAAACTAAAAAATAATTCTCTAGATTAAATAGAGGATTTATTCACTATAAGGGGCAGTGGAGAAGAGAAGTTAAAAACAGACTCTGGAAGAAACTTCCTACTTTGAAGTCTGGGCTCTTTCAATTTCTCACGTAGATCAAATTATTCTGTACTTCTATTTCTCCCTCAGTAAAACCTCAATTATAATAGTCCATGTATTTAGCATTCTTTTGAAGACTAAATGAGTTAGTATGTGGACATCATTTGCACCAATGCTTAGCTGTAGTAATCAGCAAACGAAGCTATTCATTATCAATGAGATTAACAATAAAATTGCTTAATTTTACTCATCCTCAAAATTTTACAAAAATGTATAATAAGCAGTAAATGCTTCCTGAATTAATACAATTTTTAAAACATTTAAAATAACACACACAACAACAACAACACACACACACACACACACACACACACACAAGGAAACCACGGTGATTTTAAAATCAGAAAACTGGTGGCATGGTGGTTAAATGTCTGACTGCATAGTTTGAGTTCTGGACCTGGCAGCTTGAGAAACACTGTGTGTGTGTGTGTGTGTGTGTGTGTGTGTGTGTGTCTGCGTGTGTGCCCAAAATCCTGCTCGGAGGGAGAAATGGAGAAGGGATTGCAGAGTGGTCACTCCCCACAGGGGTGCTTGCTCATGTTCCCGCCGTCTCTGTTTCTCTCTCTCTCTCTAGTGAGTGCACGTACCCTCTGGCACACTAAAGAGAAAATCAGTTCATGTGTGTGACTTCAGTGTTATTTAACCTACCTCAGTAAAATAGACACAATGTTGATTTTTTGTAATAGGGATGCTCTAAAGATGATATGGTGTGATAATTATAAACTGTTAGAAAATGGATTCGTCACTACAGGCAATGCAAATATTATTATTCACTATACAAATGTTGCCTTGGTAAAATAATATTTAAATAATTCCTTATTTAAACAATAAGACTACTGATAAGAAATTTCTTCTAATACTATTTAAAAGTCAAGTGCCTTTCACTAGAAGATAGTGAATCGAGTCTATTTTTATTGTATTTCCTAACACGTTTGATTGAAATGACAGCTAAACGGGGCCGGTCCCATGATCTATTGATTAAGAGATCTAGATTCCTCGTGGCAACTGCAATTTGAATCTGGGCCCTATGGCTTGTGTGGGCATAACCAAATTCTGACAGGATGAAGAAACAGGGGAGAGGGGATTGTGGTGTGACCAAGCTTCATGGGTGTGGGTGCTTTCTTCCCTCTTGCCCTCTGGCTCTCAGTCTTTAGTGAACATGTGTACCTTTTAGCAATTGAAAAAAAAAAAAAAAAAAAAAAGGATAACGACTACATATATCTGAGGGAATTTATCAGTAGCAACCCTGAGAATGAGATAAAGGTCATTAGTAACCCAGGGTTTTTGAATACTTTCTAGACTATGAAGAGCAGATAGAATCACCGAATGGTATAAATCTGGGCAGCAACATGCCCTCTCTCTGTGTTTGCTACCAGAGAATGGTGAGATTGTTTGTGAAAGCTCTTCAATTTGCTCAGAATGGGGAGGTTCCAGACTTCACTAAGAACTGGTGTGAAAACAGACTGATCATGATAATTATAGATTTAGCAAAAGAAATAGTGTCAAAGTCCTTGCCCTCCCATCCATGCAGATGCAGCTGAGTCATTTTTGCCCAAGTTAAATCAGAAAAAAGAGGGCAAGGGGAAGGTGGAGTGATGCAGCCCTATTGAAGGCGCCCATTTTCCTCTCTATTTCTTGTGACTGTGCACACATTCTCTACCATGAAGAAAATAACATAAAACAAAACAAAAACAAAAAGAAAAGGGCAAGATGGCCACCTGGGGAAGTACACTTGAAAAATGTAGAGCCAACATAGGAACTGTAACTAGAATATACAGAGAACTACTATAGTTCAATAATAACACAACCAATCCAATGAAAATGAGCAAAAATTTTGGAGAGGTGTTTCATTAAATAAGATACATATTTTATATCTAGCTAGCTAGCTAGCATAAGAAGCTGAAAAAGTTTAGCATTTTTAATCATTAGGGAAATGAAAATTCAAACCACAATAGTAAATCAGAGTGCTTCAATTAAATAGCTAAAATTGGGTTTACCAATACCAAGTTTTGTTGAAGATGCAGAGCAAGTGGTTCTCCAATACTGCTGGTTACAATGTAAACAGATAAACCACTTTGGAATATGGCTTTGCAGTTTCTCAAAAAGTTAAATATTCACCTAACATATGACCTAACCATTCCATTCCTACATATTCTCGTAAGAAAAAAGAAAGCTTAAATCCATACAAAATTCATGTTAGAATGCCTGTAGTAGCTTTATTTTTTAATAACCAAAAACAAATATGGAGAATTTACCACTAACTGAAGCAAGTCAGACTATGAAAGAGGCATTATATATCCTCAGTCAGTATATACACCAAATTTTGGCTATTTATGGCAGAAACTAAGAATCGCAAGGTATAAAAACATGGAGAACAATGGTGATACTGGGGGCAGCAGGGGAAGAGGGTGAGAAAAGGGGAAGTGTCATAGGGAGGGGATTAAGGGGAAGATGAAAGAAGCAATATACAAGGGATCCAAATGGAAAAAAGTATCTGTTGATTATAATGTATATGGTAATATTTTTGACTGAACCAATAAACAGTGTATTTATGATGGGAAAATTCATTTGGTAGGCTGTAATGACACAGTGATTGAATGCAAAAAATAATAATCATCATAGAAAGAATAAACAAGAACTGAAAACAACCAAAATGGCCACCAGTAAGAAAATGGATGAACAAATTGTGACATATTCATGTGATAAAATACTACTCAGCAAAAACCAAATGGATTATTTTAAAATGGAACAACATGGGTCTCATAATAAATATGTTGAGTAAAAAAAGCAAGTAAAAAAAGGACTACAAACTGTATGATTCCATTAACATAAAATTATAGAAAATAAAACTAATTCACAGTGTCAGAAATAATTATATCAGTGATTGTCTGGGGCTAGAGTAGATGTAGGATAGAGAATTACAATGGAGCTTGAAAGAACTATTGCAGTTGATGTGTATATTCATTATCTTTTCTTTTTTTAGAATTATTTTATTTACACTTATCTATCTATCTATCTATTTATTTATTTTAATTTGACCAGAGAGAGAGAGTGTGGGAGAGAAAGGGAAAGCAAGGAAACAAACTGCCAGGTCCAGGACTCAAACTGCAGTCAACTATGTAGGAGTCAAGCTCCCTTAACCACCACGCCACCTGCCAGTCCCAATATATTCATGATCTTGCTTTATTTATTTTTCAATTTTATATATTTTTTATTTCAATTTCTTTTATACATTCAATCACATATGTCACTTAGCTTATAAAGTGAAAATGACACAAAAAAGTGGAAGGACATCCCATGTCTCTAGCCAAATTAATCTACATATTTAACACAATCCCAATCAAAGTACCAGAGACATTCTTCACAGATCTAGAAATGACAGTCATACAATCTGTCTGGAATCACAAAAGACCTTGTATTGCCAAAGCAATCCTCTGCAAGAAGAGTGGAGTGGGTGGCATCTCACTCCCTGACCTGAAAATGTACTACCAACCTCTGGTAATCAAAACAGCATGGTACTGCACAGAAACCGTCAGGTGGACCAATGGAGCAGAATAGAGAGCGCAGAAATGAACTTCCAAACATACAGCCAGCTGATTTTTGACAAAGGGTACCAGTCAACCTAGTGGGAAAAGGAAAACCTCTTTAGTAAATATTCACTATCTTAATTGTGGTTATAGCAGTCATTTGTTAAAACTCACCCAATTTACACTTATGTAGTTTTCATGAATTTGCGATAGACAATGGTTCATATTTATGGAATTTTCCTCAGGTCTCCCACCCTCTATCATAATATTTTATATATATATATATATATGTGTATATATATATATATATATATATATATATATATATATGGACCATATACATTGCTAAGCTCATCAGCTTATCAGGATTGATGAGTGAGAAGTAGTAAGAGTGTCAGTAAAATAGGTATGTTCCAGGAAGTATGAGATAATCCTGACAAGTGTTCAGGGGTCTACCACATCAGTAATGCTCTTAGAGATTCAGTGGTCTGGGACTTGCCAAGATTATATCCTCCAAGTTACAGGAGAAAGAATTGAATCTTACTCCTCGCATCATTAAATATACCCTGCTAGGCGGACTGCTTCTGTACTGGAGGCAGTGTATCGCACATTTTCCATGACTTCTCCAGTCCATTTATCAACTCATATACATGACTACCTTCTAGGATGGATCTCAGAGCAGGGAGGATCTGCAGCAGATGCAGGCTGTTATGCAAGGTGTCCTGCTGCTTGTTTTTTCAACACAATAAACCTTATGATAATAGATGCAACTACGATGAGGAAAAATGTCATTGTCATGTAGAATTTATGAACAGTTTCAATAACAGGATCACCGTGTAGCAGTGTAGATGGATCCTGTAGTTCAATAGAAAAAATCTTATAATCAGGAGCAGAAAAATCTGTATTATTCAAATATTAGCTCCTATGTGAACCCTGGTAGATATTGGGCATCTGAATGTCAAAACCTGTGAACTGTCTGTACTCCTTCCTACTAACCCACAAGATGCGGTACACCAGCAGCAACACATTTTAAGACAGACAGTACAAATCTGAATTGCGCAGATGCAGCAGAACGCTTTATTAAACTGCATGAGCAGGTGGTCCAAATCCTTCTGTGACTGTAGTAGTCTCTCCATCAGCTTACATTTAAGGTCACATAGAGGGTCTTCGAGGGAGGAAGAAAAAGGACAAGGTTGATTCATGGATAGTGCTATGGTTTAGATAATGGGTTTCCCCCCAAAGTTCATGTTTTAGAATTCAATCACTTATGTAATGGCATTGGGAGGTGTGAAACCTTCGTGAGCTGAGGCCTAGTAGGCAGTATTTGGAACATGGAAGCATCACTCTCAAGAATGGAGTGATGCTGGGACCAGCAGTTAGTGTAATGGCTATGTCGCTGGACTCCCACATGGTCGACCGCGGTTCGCATCCTGGACCTGGTGGCTTAAACACTCATGCCGGGCGCGTGTGCATGCGTGCCCAAGATCCCGAGAGGAGAACGGAGGAGAAGGGATTGCGGCGTGGACATCCCCCCCGTGGGGGTGATTTCTCTCTTTCTTTCTCTGTCTCTCTCTGTCTTTCTGGCAAGCACACGCGGCCTATAGCAAAAACCTTTCCAAAAACAAACAGAAAAAAAGAATGGATTGATGCCGACTCATGAGATAGAAAGAGATGTAGCTCTTGTGAGAGGTAGTTAATTCCTTTGAGGGCAGGTTGTTATAAAAACAAAATGACTGCCCTCAGTTCTCTCCCTCCTGTGCAAACACACTGTCCTATCTGCTTTTGTCAGCCATGTTGTGGCATAGTGCCAGAAACTAGTTTCATGTTGGCCCCAATGCCTTCGGACTTCCCAGCCCCTAGAATTGTAAGCCCAAAAAGCTCTATTCCTTAGAAGTCACTCAGTCTCAGGTATTCCTGTTAGCAACCAAATAGTGGACTAACACAATGGGTCATCTCAGAAAGCTTCTACAAGAACACACAGTAGGAATCCCATCAAACCGTGACAGCTGCCTGGTAACTTCAAGATCCTCATGCCAACAGACTGTCCGATGAGGAGAGTTACTACAGTAACAGAGATAATTGATACTGTTAGGAGAAGGTATGGCTTTTATTTCACTATGGGAGCAGGCCAGAATGTTGAACACTCAGGTGATGGCTCTCAGTCTTAACTGGCACTTCAATTTAACAGTGAATAGACAAGTTCAAAAGTCACAGCCTGAGATTAACATGGTGATGGGGGCTCATACCTCCTATATAAGAGACATGCCAGCAAAGAGCAAGAGAAATACAGAAATGGAGAGTGAAGGAAGAAAATTATTCTCCCTGCAGCAGTAGAGACTGTACTTGCTCCACTAACATTGCTCTTGTAAATCCGCCAGAATGCAAGACTAATCAGAATCCTGATGAACCGAGTCCTCAATGTAAGGAACTTATATAAAAAGCAAGTGTAGTCGGGAGACATGGTTAATTGATCTTAGGGCTACTGTGATGTCATGGCCAGATTTTCTCGTCAGCACAGACACATCCATATCTCAAATGCTGATGATATCTGGGGCTGATGAGTCAATACTGAATGTTCACTGAAGATTTCCCCAGGCTACACCTTCTCCTCAGGACAGTCAGTGGTTAATGACTACTTCAGACAAACAAGATTCTCTTCTCTTGCCTCAATTTGGAACAACTCTGAAGGGCCGTAGCTCTAGTGTTTCCTGTGAGATCAGCCAAGGTCACGTTTGTGATCATATTGTGAGTCAGCTCCCGCCTGCTCAATGCAGCCATGCTCACTTTCTCCACGCTGTATCTCCTGAGAGCATTCCCTGAGGAGTCCTCTGTATGCAACTTCATATAACCCTATCTCGAAGTCGTTTGTCCAGGGAACTCATTTAAAGGCCTTTAAATATGTTCTCTTTCCACATTCGCAGAATTCACCATCAACCTTCTCATTCTGGAAGGAAAGCTATGGGGAAAACAGGTCACAGGCTTATACACCAGAAACAAAGCTGGAGCAACTTCCCAGTAGCTAAGGACGTCATTCATAAAAGTGATCAGTACTCAAAGACGACCAGATTTTGAAGAATGCAATGGCATAAAAATACCAAATAGAATAAATAGAATAGTTATTCCCCAAGGAAAGACAGCCCATTGGTCAAGAAGAGGCTAACCCTTCTCCTCAGTATTCTAACTAACTGTAATCTGGTTTTAATCAATCTTTCCTCTATTGCCACTGAGGCTGAGAAACATTTTTATATTCTTATAGGCCATTTGTGTGTTCTCAACTGTGACTTTCTTGTATAATTTGTTAATGTGTTGGCTGTGCCACACATATCTAATTACTCCAGAGAAAAATGTTCTACTCATTTGTTTTTTCTTACTTAATTTGGTAGCTCATGTGATTTCCCTCTCCTTCCTGCTGTGCCTTGAACCAATGTTCCTTATGTAAGAACTGTGTCTTCATGTTATCATAATAAAGCAGTCACATTTGACTAGTTTTGCCTACCTGAGTTTCAAATAAAAACAAATTCCCTATGGCAGAAACACTGCTTTAGGATCCTTCCTTGTAATGCTATTGAGCGTCCTCTGGCTGTGCTCTGTGAGGGCCTTTTAAGTAGCTATTATAATATTAGATACACTATTATAATATTAGATACACTACTATTATAATATTAGATACACTACTATGTACTGAGTCCTTCTTCACCAGGTGCACTCGAGTCCACAGTGGCAGTAAGAGGGAAGAAGGAGCAGGTGAGGGAGACATAGGTGTGGAGTCTGTAGGCTCTGGGTTGCTAGACAACGTAGGAGCAGAAACTTGAGTCCCATACATTTCGACGAATCTATATTCTTCATTTAGTATCATTGGTGAGGCTGTTAATATCATACAGTGGTTAGGTGCACAAGCCCTGCAGCCTGTAGGGCTATGTTTGAATCCCCTCTGTGACCTTTCAGGCAAATAACCTAACTTCTCAGAACCAAACTTGCTCTGTCTGTGAGAAGAGGAGAAAAGCTCCCTGGGGGTAGCTATTTTAATTACATTGGTGAGAACAATACCTAGAACATACCATAAGGTTGTTGGGAAAGTCATGAACTTTTTCCTTTCTGACAACCTAATAATTACTATGCGAGGGCATGCTATTGCTATTTTATTTCAGATTGCTAGAAGAAATTGAAATAAATAGACTAATATTTGTATATCAGTTTTAAAAGCCATTTAGAATAATGGCTTTTAATTTTAGTGTAAATTAAAGGAAGTAATTTAAAATTGTTAATACTATATTTTATAAAAATATCATTTGTTTTTGTTTATTCTGCAAATGTAGAAAAATTCAGAAAAGTGTAGCACACCTGCTAAGGGCTGGATACTTTAGCTCTTAAATATTTATTAATAATTTATTTTAATTGTTGTAGATAAACAGATGCAAATAGTATGTTTTCTAGTAAGATTCTCTTAGGTGAATATTATGTTAAATTGGTTAAAATTATCTTAATCATCTTATTTAACTTTTATTTATTTATTTTATTTGATGAGAAAGGGAGAGAGAGAAAGAGAGAGAAAGTGAAAAAGCAAGTTGCCAGGTCCAGGACTTGAACCGTGGTTGGCCATATGGGAGTCCAGTGCCCTTAACCTGCCAGCCCCAAGATTATCTTAATCTTCTAAAGTTTAACTATGAACCAGGGCAAAAGAGATAAATGTGCTATTATTTTTCTTTTTAAAATTTGCTTATTTAAAAAATATTTTTTAAAGAACTATTTTATTTAACTTTATTTATTATTATGTCATTATTATTTTTCAGTTTGATCAGAGAGAGACAGAGAGAGAGAGAGAGGAAGTGAGAAAGCAAGCCACCAGGTCCGAGACTTGAACCATGGTCGGCCATGTGGGAGTCCAGCGCCTTTAACGACCACGCCACTTGCCAGCCCCCTTTAAAAAATATTTTTAAATTTTATTTTCTTCAATAGAGAAAGAGACAAAGAGACAGAGAGTCACACACAGAGTATTCTCAACAGAGTTTCAATGCTATGATATTATCCCAGCCCCAGATGAACCTAGGTCACGGGCAGATGTGTGCCTGGTGTACTCAGAGCAGTTTTAGGATATAGACCAGGACCTTTTCATGTGGGTCAGCCTCCCAGAGCATCCTGATTTTATTACTGTATTACTGTTAGCCCAATGGGGCATGGTCATACCACAATCCCTTCTCCTCCATCTTTTCCCTCCTGTTGGGATTTTCAACATACACAGAGAAATGCCTGGCATGTTTTTAAAGACACTGTTCTGGGATTTAAACTATGATCAGCCATGTGGGATCTGGCTCCTTTAACCATCGGACCAGCCCAATAATACATCACTTGACATAGAATAAGTGAAAACTCAGAATTATAGCTCTACAACCAGCTCGAACAGAAAATGACTTTTATTTTGCTCTTGCAAAAAGTCCAAAACAAAACTATGGACAGATCACAGCAAGACTATATCATAAAATCAAATTTCTCATTTTACTGTACATTTAATAGCATGAAAATAATATTTGGGACCAGCAGATGTTGTAATGGTTATGTCTCTGGACTCCAACATAGTTGACTGCAGTTCGAGTCCCAGACCTGGAGGCTTAAAACTCAGGCTGGATGTGTGTACATGCATGCTCAAAATTCTGAGAGGAGAATGGAGAAGGAATTGTGGCAAGACCATCCCCTCTGGGGTGGGGTGGGGGGCTTCTTGTTTTCTGTCTCTCTGGTGAGCTCATGTGTCCTATAACAAAAATATCTCTAAAAAATGATGTTTGTTATAACTTCTGACTTACATATAATTATTGTACATCTTTGTGGGTTAGAGTGTGGTTTCACAAAGCATATATAAAGTATGTAAAATAAAATCGAGATTAGGAACTTATTTTCTATGCCCAACATTTATCTGCTATGCACATTCAGAATGCACTTTGCTGTATTTTTTGGAAATATATATTAAATTGCCATCAATATTCTTTACTGTTTTACACTGTTCTATAACCAGTTCCACTTGTTTACATGCGCTTTTCTGTCTTAATTTCTCCTCATTCTCCCTCCATCGTCTCATCCAACTTCTAGTATGTATTACACTCTACTTCTACAATATGGTGTCTTTTAGCTTCTGCTAGCGAGTTAGGACACACTGTATTTGTTAAGAAAGAACCTATAGTATTGTTCTTTCACACCCTGCCTTATTTCACTCAATTTATATATTCCAGGTTCTTCTATCTGGTTAATTTTTGTGTGTATGTGTGTGTGTGTGCATGCACACGCATGTGTGTGTGTGATTGAATAATATTTCATCATGTACATATGTCACATTTTCTTTATCTATTCATATTATTAGATTACTCATATTGTCTATTTATATTCGTAAGTGTTGGGCACTTAAGTTGATTCCACATCTTAGCTATTGTGAATAATGTCGCAATAGAAATGGATGTGCAGATATGTCTTTGACAGTTTGATTTCCTGTCCTGTGGACAGATAACCAAAGTGGGATTACTGGATCAAAAGGTAGTTCTGCTTCGAACTTTTTAAGGAATGTACATACCATTTTTCATAATGATTATGTTAGTTTATATTCCCACCAACAGTGAACAAGTGTTCCCCCTTTTCCACAGCATTGCCAGCTCTTGTTATTCTTTGTTTTATTTTATAATAACCATTCTAAATGGGGCAAGGTGTAGCTACTATGGTTATGATTTGCATTTCCTGTGAGAATAGTGATGCTTAACATTTTAACTTGCTTTTTGGCCATTTGTCTTTATTTGAGAATTATCTGCTCAGAATGCTAATTTTTAAATTGGATCATTCAGGGTTTTGGGGGTCATGTGTTTGAGTTCCTATATAATCTAGTAATTAATCTCTTGTCAGATGTATAGTTTGTGAATATTTTCTACCATTCTGTAGGTGGTCTCTTTACTCTGTTAATTGTTTCCTTTGTTGTGCCTTTTAGGTTGAGGTAATCCCACTTGTCTACTTTAGTGGTGTGTCTGTGTTTTAAGGGTATTATTTAAGAAATCATTATCATTGACTAAACCCATAATTTGATATGTTTCGCCTATGTTCTCTAATTTATAAAACACAATCATTCATGTTCAATATAAAATGTGCATATAGAAGTAGAAAAGTAATACGGGACCAGCAGTTAGCGTAATGGCTATGTGGCTGGACTCCTACATAGTTGACCGCAGTTTGAGTCCTGGACCCGGTGGCTTAAACTCACGCTGGGCACGTGTGCATGCGTGCCCAAGATCCCGAGAAGAGAATGGAGGAGAAGGGATTGCAGCGTGGCCATCCCCTGTGGGGGGTGATTTCTCGCTTTCTATCTCTCTGTCTCTCTCTGTCTGTCTGGCGAGCACATGCACCCTATAGCAAAAACCTCTCCAAAAAAAAAAAAAAAAAAAAAAAAAAGAAGTAGAAAAGGAATAATTAAAATTTACCTGTAATGCCAATGCAGCGATGACCACAATTTATTCTCTCAAACTTTTCCTAAGCATTTTAATGTATTTTCTTATAAGTATGACATCACACAATAGGTGGGTTCTGTAAAAAGTCCCTTTCATCATTTAACAATATACTCCCCATATCTTCCTTGCTAATAAACACTGATCCTTATTGTAAGTTGTGCTAGCTTTGTGATATTATATCATATGTCTGTTCAAATGATAGCAAGAAAAATACTTTCTATTTTTGTTATTATAAAGAGTCATTTGAAGAACATACTTAACCTATGCCTTTGCACTCTCATTACATGATTTCTTTAGGGAATGTTTCTAGAAATGGAAATGCAAAATATATCTATTTTAAAGCACTTAATGCTCATTGCCAGATTTTCTGCTTAAATTTTTATATCCTCAGCAGCAGTATTTGAGAAAGTGTTTAACATGCAGCCATGGATTCATTGTTACTGTTACTATTTTTCACATTTGCTAATTTTATAGATAAGAAATAGTACTAATTTTCTTTTTGATGGTGAACTAAGTTGATTTTATTTTAGCTTTGTGCTTTTCAGTTCTTTTTTACTAGAAATTTCTAACATATCACTTGTTTTTTCTTTAAAATATTCAAAATTTCCTATTGCATTTAGATTTTCTAATAGAGAAAGCATCATTCCTTCATTTTTTGTTTATATTAAAATTTTTTCAATCCTGCCATTTAAATTTTATAGTTTTTAAATGACTTTTTAATATTCTAGCTAATTTGTAATTTTTAAATCAGGATTTTAGACTTTTCCTCATACATTAACATATATTTCCACTCAGCAAATGTTGCTACTATCTGCTGTATACTTGTAGATGCATATATCTAGATACATACATACATACTGACATATACATAGACATTCACTATGAATATGTAGTGACTACATACACACATGTACATACACGTGAGAGGACTTTAAAAAATTCATTTCTTAAAACTTTTTGAAGATTCTCTCTGTCACTGCTAAGGTCTTTTCACAGATTAATTACTTTTTCTCTGGAATATTTAACTGACCAGTTTTTGTTTATTGGAATACAGGCAGGCATTCTCCATCACCAAATATAGCTAAAAATGCCCTTACACATGAATAGTAGCTCAATTTAACACTGAGTTGTTGCATTGAGATATTGTTTGCTTGGAAGGTCGGATGGCACAGTGGTAACACAACTGGGCCCAGATGAGAAAGGTTCCAGGTTTTCATTTCAGAACCTCCTTGAACAGTCCAGATGTATTTGCCCATCATCCAGGCTAGCTGCTATTGGGCTAGATAATGGTGTGAGGGCCATGTTAAGGGTGCCTGTCTCTCTGTCTCTGTCTCTCTGATGGAAAAAAATCATATATATATATATGTGTGTGTGTGTGTGTGTATATATATATATGTATATATATAGTCTGCTTGAAATGTGCTCTAGCATTTATTATAGAGGATGTATGTATGTACTGTTCTAATTTTCCTTTGTCTTTAAGTTGCTTGTTATTTCCTGGTTTCTTATGGAAAAATATTTTTAAATTCCATACATTTGAAAAACAAAGCACTGGCTTTGTATAATGCTCAATGAGTGTTTTCTTTTGAAATTTCAAACATTATTTTCCCAGCCTTAATGTTATCTTCCTCTACACTATAAATTCCTGCTTAAAAATTAATCTTTTATTTAATTTTATTAATTTATTTTATATTTTTTCAATTTTTAGCTCATAGCAAGGTACCTGACATAGCTGTTAAAGTGATTAAATGTTTGAATAAATTATTTCAGCAATTTGAAAGCATATTTAGTTTTTAAATGGTAGGAATTGCAGGTATAAAGAACCATCTACACCATTATAGACTGAACTGAAATTAAAAAAAACTATTAAATGTGTTTAACTCTCTTGTGAAATGGATGAGGACCAAATTAGAATTACTTTATTCAAAATGATTACATCCATGAGTTATTACACGATCAATAGTCACTGCTTTAGCAATTATCAATTGATAGGTTATAACATTATAAAGAAGCCTTTGAGAAATTCATCTAGATGCTACTAATATTCTGCCATCATGTTTATGTTTAAAATATTTTAAACATTTTTGTTAGAGCTTAACTTTAGATGAATGGTATTATGTCTGCAAAAGTCTAAGCTAACTTTTCCCTTCTACAGGCATACATTTTTATAAATGATACAGAAATGCTGAAAATTCAAAATAAAAGACATTATTATGTTCTTTCTAGTCTATGGGAAAAAATTTAGTAGTTTCAGAAAGGACCTGAAGGAACTTTTAATTCTATCAGATGATAAAATTGGCAAGGGGGTGCTTGGGTAGGACCTTGAAGTTACTGACAGCCTGCTTATCTATTTTGCAGTGATAGGTTTTCCACTGCTCCAACTGTGTAATTCACCTTACACTAATTATATTTGTATATCTTTTGCTTGTAGCACCTGAATCATCCTTGTTCTTGTGATAGCTGCTCAAATGGCAAGAGAAATATTATTAGTGGGTATCAATGAACAAGATGAAGAGACAAGTAAAGAGTATAAAAAGGAAAACTTTGAGTAGTTTTGAGGGACAGAAAATTAAAAATGCAAATTAGTAAATAGCCAAAAAGAAGATAAATGTGTTTACATTTCAGGGAAGACACTCTAAGAGCAAACATACTTTGAAGCACAAAACAAAAACAAAAGCAGAAAATGCTTTAAAGTTGGCTTACCAAAACACTTGGCTTATTATCAAAATAAAAACCATATCTGCTCAGCTACACACAGCATTTTAGGTCTAAGCAATATATCCTTGGCTGAAAGAACTATTGATTTATCTTATTTTCCCCTTGACACTCATATTACACAAGGGAAAGCAATCACATGGTGGATTTGTTTTGGGCAAGTTCAGTTCATCATCAGTGTTCTCTCACCTTCACCTTGCAAGTGAAATGATAGCATTACAAGAAAAATGGCATATGCCAAGGATGTGACAGGTGGTGATTGAGCCTGATAACATTGCTTAGTTTCATTTCCTCTTAAACAAGTCTATTTTATGTATGGATGCGGTGTGAAATTACTCCCATGGTCGACATGAGGAAGGAGGTTTTCAGAATGAGAACACTATTGATGTTATTGAAATTCAAATAAAAAGAATCATGAAAATCAATTTATCTTTATAACGTATAACCTTTCTTTTTTAAAAGAGGTTTTTAGGGCTCATGTGCTCGCCAGAGAGAGAGACAGAGATGGTGAGAGGGAAAGTGAGAAATAACCCCCGCGGGGGATGACCGTGCTGCAATCCCTTCGGCAAGCATGCACATGCAGCCAATGTGAGTTCGAAGCCACTGGGTCTAGGTCTAGGGCTCAAATCCCTATGGGCCATATGGGAGTCCAGAGACATAACTGCTATGCCCTTTGCTGGCCTCTTTCTTAAAACAATATTTTCTCATTGGATCTGGTCTTAAATAATTTTTAGATAATCACATATTTTTATGTGCTAAGTCATGGATACATATTAGTAGGATTAATTAATTTTTATTAAAACAGCTGAAAATGAAAAGCACTTTAGCATTCAGGGAAGAACACATGAGAGTATTATGACAATGCATCCTATAAAACATAGGCCTGGAACTCTCAGAATTTGGGACAGTTACTTTCTAAGTCCTCTAAATCTTGAGATACATAAATATTAGAATGTAGGTTTAACAATGTAAGCATGGAACATATAAGAACAGGGCACGTAAAACTAGCCAGTAGTGTGATGATTTTTTGTTTTGTTTTGTTTTAAGTTGGGGGGTGTTCCCACAAATTCTGGCTCATTTTTTTACGTTTCTTTCTTTCATGAGTGAAAGAGGCAGAGAGAGAGTAAAAAAAGGAGGGAGAAAGACAGCACCCCGACAGGGTTTTGATGCTGTTGTCTGCCCCCCAGCCTCAGCCATAATCACCAGAATGTGGGCACTTGTGTGCTCGGCATACTCAGGGCCATCCCGGGATGTAAACCTGGACCCATCTCATGTGGGTCAGGCTCACAGAGCATCACCTTTTACCTCAATTCTATTGTCAGGCCTCCCAATTCTGCTGAAATATAAACAGATCAATTGGGGGAGGTAAATGGATATGAGGAACTAACAATGTAGACATTATTATTGAGACTGAGTACAGTTGACGGTATGACTGTACTCAGTTATCACAGTGAAATCCTGCTACTCCTGAAGTAGGTCAAATGTGGACAGTTTCCTAAAATGAGAATGACTGTTGCAAGGTGTTGGTGGTAGGAAGATGAAGAGTCCATTTTTGTGGATATGTTAAGTTTAGACAGTCAAATGCAGATGTCAACAAGATAATTGAATCTAAGAACCTGGAATTCAATGGTGAGAGAATAAAATTGTGTGTGAGTCATTAGTGAGTATAAACAGAATTTAATGTTTGGGACTAAGAAGAGATGAGTGAGAAACTCACCTCAAGTGCAGAATTTAAATAGTCAATATAAATATTTTAAGTAATCATTTAAAAATAAAATGTAATGTAAAATCAATAATTAAAAATAAAAATTAATGTAAAAACCCATGATGAAAAAATACTAAAATTTTAAATTGAATGAGATTGATTATGATCACAGAGTTTGAGTCTAGCTGAAGAATAGAATTAGCTCAAAGACTAAACTGTAGGACATTTGAGTGATTTATAATTAGAAAGATGAGGAAGAACCAGTACTTCCTGTTGACACTAATTTAATTATTGCCAACCTGATGGAAACAAGTGTTTTGTGTGTGTGTGTGTGTGTGTGTGTGTGAGAGAGAGAGAGAGAGAGAGAAAGAGAGGGAGAGATTTTCTCTCATAAAGTAATCTGATACAGCATTTGGTCATATGAGTTTTCTTGTCTATGAACAGAGTATATATTAGTTATAACAAAATATTAAATGACACACTATGAAATTAATTTTTGATGTACCATTCTATGACCTTGAACTCATGGATAGATTCATGTAACTACCACCATCAGTATATGTAACAATTCCATACCATTTGCTACTCTCTGCCTGTATAATTATGGCATTTCTACCTCACTCTATGTGAGCACTGTAGCATGCTTCTTGTAACTGACATACTAACTTAATGCATCATTTCCTAGGGTCCTTATAAGAGTGTTCAATCCTCCATTTTGCAAATACGCACTGTATGGATAAATTCTCCTTTATCAATATTTATGTTCTGGAATTCTAGTCCACCATACTTAGACCCCATCTCCATGTATATTCTCCTGGCTCCTGAATATATGTATTGACTAATTCTTGACATGTTTTCTGGAAGAGGTCCATTTCTCCCCTAGCAGATGCACACATCTCTAATGTGACATGACACTATTTACTGAACTAATGACCAAGAGGAGATGCGGGGCCAGAATGTTGCTGTTTCCTTCCAGAGGTAAGAGTCTTCATCATCTCTAAACAAAGGGATCATTAAAGTTCAATAGGGAGCAGTTGCCCATTTTTGCTGGCACAGAGCATTTAATTCCAACACACAGAAATAAGAATTCAAAAACTAAGAAAATGGCCAACTTAATCATAGGGACAAGTCTGAAGTTGAATATTATATCCCAGAATTCAATCAGAAAGATCGAACCACAACAGAAGATAGATTAAGTACATGAGACTGAACTGGTGAAATAGTATTTTATGACTTTTGACTAAAATATTGCTGATTTTCTTCTAAGCTTTGTTGTCCAGGTTTTAAAGATATTTTTTTCCTGTCTTGAGTTGTCGATAGGTTCATGTACCAACTATTTGAACAAAACCTTAACCTCTTTCCTTGCTTTAAGTTTTAAGCAAAATTCCTTAGCATTTCTTTGATTTATTAAAGTTAAAACTACTTTTCTTGAAATTACCAGTCGAACTTGCTATTGAAAGTAGTCAGATTATTTAAGAAATTTTGTGAGCAATAAAATGGGGGGGAGATGGAAAACAACTGTAGACACCAGAGATAGTGTGAGAAGAGGGTGGGAAAGGAAAGAAGGTCAGAAATAGAGGTTAAAAATTATATATACACACACACACACACACACACACACACACATATATATATGTATATGCATTATATATATAACTAGAAATGGAAAATTATTGACGATAACATGCATGATTAAGTCACTATACAGTATATTCTGGATGAGAAATCACATTTTGTATGTGTGATGATGCTTAGGGAATGAATGTAAATTGTTTCAGGAAAAAAAAACACAAAAACTGTTTTTCTTGAAATTACAAAAAAAAATGCATTAAAAATACCTATTTGATGACTGCAGTAAGCTATATAGCCCCAGCTAGGTGCTACTTTATAGTATGTTCATTCTACTTACTGAGGTTTATCCCTAAAGTAGGACTTGTGTTCATGGATATATATATATATTAGCTGTGCTTACTATTGAAAGTATTTTGATCAATTAAGATCTTTAGTGAATCAGTAAAATGTGGGGGGAAAAGGCATAGAAAGCAACCATGGATACCAGAGACAGTGAGGGAGGAGGGTGGGAGATGGCAGAGGGTGAGAGATAGGGAATCAAGGATGGGGAAAAAGCAAAATATATAGGAAACAAGAAATGGAAAATTATTTCTTGATGATAGCACGCATGTTGATGTACTTGATTGAGCTATACAGTGTATTCTGGATGGAAAATCTCATCTTGTATGCTATAATGATGTATAGTAAATGAATATAAATAAATAAATTTA
The DNA here is from genome assembly GCA_026018925.1 of Tupaia tana. NCBI lineage: Eukaryota > Metazoa > Chordata > Mammalia > Scandentia > Tupaiidae > Tupaia > Tupaia tana. The sequence continues at coordinate 3,410,244 of JAKSZU010000002.1, forward strand.
AATAAACAATAATCAAAAAAAGGGAAATCTTGAAATTCCAGGCTTTTGAGGGTATCAAGCCAAGTGTTCTTATTTCATATGTCAGGATATCTGCCTGTGGCTTGACTTTGGTATATGAAATTGTCTTGTTTGGGAGCTTAATCTTTGTTGGAGTCGTCTCCCTTTTTTTTTCAAAGAATTATTTTTAATTTTATTTTATTTATTCATTTATTTTATTTTAATTTGACCAGAGAGAGTGACACAGAGAGGGAGAGAGAGAGAGAGAAAGTGAGAAAGCAAGCCGCCAGGTCTGGAACTTGAACCATGGTCAGCCATGTGAGAGTGTCCAGCACCTTAACCACCATGCCACCTGCTGGTCCCCAGAGTCGTCTCCCTTTATGTTACGTGTTGCCCCTAAACATTTTCTACTTGCAGGCACAGGAAGTGACTGTCATTATGTGCTAAAAGAAGGCCTTCTGACTTTTGCCCTGAGTTTAACTACCTACTACTTACTCTCAGCCTTTAATTATCTTTTTCCTCTGGAAGCATCACTTGTACTTGTCAACAAGTGTCCCATCCATTGTTTTATAGCCACAATTCACTCTTCATTTGCCATTTGCCAAATATATTGCACCTGCTAATACAGTACCTTGAACTAGAACACCCAAGTTCACCACTGGTGACTATTGTAATATGTGCTGTGCTACCTTATGTCAATGGTCTTAGATGTTCTATCTACGATCAGTATTGGAATATTCATTGCCTTTGAGATGATGAGTGATCCAAATAAAATTCAATATATACCATCTACATTTTTTAAAGTTCATTTATTTCTTTCATGAGATTGAGAGACAGACAGAAAGAAAGATAAGCACCTTCAACAGGATCATATATCATGATCCCTCAAAGTCTTCCTGGCCAACCAGGGTCATGGGGACTCATGCTCCAGTGTGAACATGTTGACTTGGAAACTGAATTCTTTGTGTATATGGATCCATCCCTTGCACATGGACTTGATCTTCCATACAGAGCCAACATTACTTGAGCAGTGTATCACAGCACCGCCGAGCTGGCGCGTCTATTTCCTTGAATTACTTCTGGAATCAACATCTGCAGGTTGAATTCTTCGGAAAATATGCAGGAAAATGTATCAGGGAATACCCTTGATATCTTTCATGGGAGGGAAGGGAAAAGTAGTAAGGAGAAGACAAAGTTCAGTTACAGTGTAGTTCCACGAAGACCTCAGTTGTCTCCAGTTGTACCTGGAGACAGAATTGACTGAGATTTGAGTGTGTGTGTGGGTGAAGCCTTCACATTCTGATGTCAGTCAGCAATTGAATATAGGATGCCTTGGGCATACAGTGTGCCCTTGAACATGAGGTTGTTCTAAAACAACAGAGACTGGAAGGCTGTTTATCCTCCATACTCCCAGTACTTGGGTCGTTCCGGGAGGATCTGTGCGGTACATTCCAGTGTCCACTACACACAGCCTTCTGCTCAATCAGTGTGCCACATCTGTACTAATCCTACTGCTTTACTCTTAGTTTCTGAAGTTTTGCCTATACTTATCTCTTTAACCACTCTTTTTGCTTTTGTGGGCTTTATATTATACCTGAAAAAAACACCAAAAACCTTTTATGTGTCATTTTAGAGTTGTATCAACAGCAAACAGAAGTAAATATGTGTCCAACCTACGTTATCCTCAAATAGAATGGCTCTCTGATCAGGGCGGTGTGAAGAAATGCATTGTTCTGTCTGACACATGTGGTCCAGCTTTCATTTTCCTTTTTCCATGTCTAGGTAACTGTCCAGAAGGATTTTCTGGGAAACAGTAGATCATTTTAGGCATATAATCTTGAGAGGAGCTGCACTGGGCAGAATTCTGTATTTTATTGTATAGCTTTTAGGGATGTCAACCAAATTTCTACAGTGACAGAGAAAAGTATGGCAGGAAGACACATGGGAAATGAGGCAAACCATTACAAAATACTCTAGAAACGCTTTTCTTGTTAGCCTGTGACCTGCTGTGCACACACACACACACACGGACACACACACACAAATTTTAGGTAGAGAAATGAATTTGAAAAGATAGATGCAAAGGAGCTTTGTTCTGCTGTTTAATTATATCCTGGTTGTACACCTATTCTGGTAGCCTGAGGAAAAAATTATTATATCCATTTTCAATTTAAAAACAAAAAAGCCCAAGGAATTACCATGCTGATATTTAGAAAGCTTGTCCTTATCATTGCTAATTTTCCCCTGAAGTAATACAGTTAATATGAGCTACATCATTTAGAACTTGGCCTAAAGCCCATTGTGTGAAAATTCCACTCAGATTTCAGCTGCAGCATATCGTTTTGTCAAAAATGCAGCTCTTTACACAGTGTCTTCAGTTACTGTCTGCCTTCATTTAGGTGAGAGCTCTTATCCAGTGCCTGATTTGGTCTAGCGCACCCTCTATACTGCTGACAAACTCAGTGGGGTGATTCTCTCAGGGCTTCCGTCTGTCAAAGAATCATCTGGAAACACAGTAAGATTTCCTTACATTCACGGAGTTGGAGATTTTGCAGAATGAAGCTACCCTATTTCCTCTCTAACAAGAAAGAACAAATAGTGATGATTTTAGCTCAAAAATATAGTGTTATAATATTTCAGTAACTTTTACTTTCCAATGAAGATGATTAATTTTAGTAGTAAATCGACTATTTCACCAGTATGAATTCTCAGGTGAGTAAACTGAACCTAATGGGGGTTAAGTGTGTGCCCAAATTCACCTAATAATTTAGTGTTGGAGTTGGGGTGCCAACATGATATGCTCTAAAGTTAATAATTTAGAGATTAGTATATTATGATTTGCTATGTTAGACTGGATAGTTTACTTCACCCTAAGTACAGTTTTTGTGTCACTTCAACCTTTCTTAGTAATTTTTTTGCTGTGTCATTCACACTGACTTGCCCATTTTTAGGTTCCTTAAGTGTGGAAGTAAGACATCTTATTCCCTAATATTACACTTGTCTAGTCCACCATAATCTTTAAGGACTGTCATGAAGATATTTTTACTCATTACCTTACATACTTTACCTCTCTGCCATCTGTTGCCAATAAAATGCCTTCCATTTTTTTGATATCTTAAAATAATATTTCAGGTTTCCTGAGTTATATGAATTTAGTTGTGTGTGTGTGTGTGATTTATTTATCTCTTCTACTAGGAGGGGAGACAGAGGGACCAGCAGGCGGCATGGTGGCTAAAACTCTAGATCCCACATGACCAACGGCACCGTTTATGTCCCAGACCGGGCAACTTGAACATCACACTGGGCTCATGTGCACGCATGCCCACAATCCAGAGAGGAGAGTGAAGAGACTGCTGCATGACCATCCCCCTTGGGGGTAACTACTCACTTTCCCCCTCGATCTCTTTGCCTCTCTCTGGCAAGCACATTAATAAAAAAGAAAAAGAGAAGAGAAAAAGGGAGGCAGAAAGGGGGAAAGAGAAAGAGAAAGAGAGAAAAACCAACAGAGTCTTCATGCTATGATAGGTCCCCAGACTTAGGCAGTCCTAATCATGGACTTGTGTGCACACCCAGAGTGCACAGGGAGACCTCAGGACTTGAACCTTGAACCTTCCTGCATGGCCCCAGCATTGCAGAACATTATATCACCTGTGCCACTGTGGCTGGACATTATCCTGAGTGTTTCATGTTTGGTATAACTCTCTTATTCAACATTATTTATCCCAATTAATAAGTTTTTTTTTTTTTTTTTGGAGAGGTTTTTGCTATAGGGCGCGTGCGCTCGCCAGACAGACAGAGAGAGACAGAGAGACAGAAAGAGAGAAATCACCCCCCAGGGGGGATGGCCACGCCACAATCCCTTCTCCTCCATTCTCCTCTCGGGATCCTGGGCACGCACGCACACGCGCCCGGCGTGAGTTTAAGCCACCGGGTCCGAGACGCGAACCGCGGTCGACTACATGGGAGTCCAGCGACATAGCCATTACGCTAACTGCTGGTCCCCCAATTAATAAGTTTTTATAATAGTTTTTAACTATTTGATTAATTTCTCTCCTCCCATAAGTGAACTGCAAATTCCATGGAGGTATATTTATATCTGTGTATAAAAGTACAGTGTTTCCAAAGCTTAGTACAGTCCATGGTAAAGATAAGGTATGCAATAACCTTCTTTTGCATAAAAGAATGATCCATTTTTATTTTCTGTCATATATGCTTTGGTAATGTCACATATACTTTTAGAATTTAGGCCCTAAGTTTTTATTTTTGTATTTACTATTTCTTTAGCACCTATGACTGTAATTATTTATAATCATAGCTTTTCCTTTTTAACTAGATACCTATTCTGCCAATATATACAAACAAGACATTTTCCTTCTCTGAGTTTTACTTCATTTCTCCTCTCTCCTATTTCTTTTGGCTCTCTGAGGGCTGTGGAAAATAAAGCCCAATTTAGGAAAACAAGGTTTAGTATATGAGTTTACTTGAAACTTTCTCATGTCTTGACTTTATAAACCACTTACTATAAAAGCTTCTCCTCAAGAGAGCCTGAGGCTTTATGGATGTATTTTTCACTGTTTCTACTAAAAATGTTTATCATGTAACTAAATAAGAGAGTGAACTTATACTTGAGCAGTAGCTATATTGACACTCAAGAGAAATATTTTTAGAGAGCAAGCACATTGCATTTGTATGGACCATGAGTATTTACAGTCTTTGTCTAAAGCATAAATGTCTGTTCAGGAAAGAGATGAAAAATGACATAGACTATCGAAGTACAATTATGAGAATATACTCTTCCATTGAGGTTTCTTACTTGGTGTTTGTATATACAAATATTTGTGATTGAAATTACTCATCCTTCCTTCATTCATTCATTCAACACCACTCATTGATTGTCCACCATGTGGCATGTAATGTCCAAAGTGCTGGATAGGTGATAGTGAGTATGACTTACACACAGTCCCTGGACCATGTGGCATGTAACGTCCAAAGTGCTGGATAGGTGATAGTGAGTATGACTTACACACAGTCCCTGGACCATGTGGCATGTAATGTCCAAAGTGCTGGATAGGTGATAGTGAGTATGACTTACACACAGTCCCTGCCTTCATGGAGCTTGTGTTCAATTAGGAGAAGATCTAGAGAAAAGGGCATCTGAGCTTATTTAAAAAGCAAGTACAAAGGACTTACAGTGGAGAGTGTCACATTCTGGGAAGAGAAAGTGTACTAGTACCTGGTGAGAAAGAGGAACAGTGGCAAATGTTGAGGTTGCAGAAGTTGGCATACATAATTCAAAGAATGTAAGGTCTTATAAACTAAGATGGAAGATGGAGTTTAGATTTTATCAAGGTCATCATGAAGCTACTGAAGCATTTCAAGCAGAGTAATGGCATAATCTACTTCATACTTTATAAAATTACACAGAAAATGAAATAGAAGAGAAAGGATAGGCAATCAAATGGGTAAGGGCAGAACTTTCTAGATGAAAGAGGATGAGTGGCAGCAGTGCAAGAGAGAAATGGATGTTCTTAAGGTGGAAGGCCTGGGACCAGCAGTTAGCGTAATGGCTATGTTGCTGGACTCCCACGTAGTCGACCGCGGTTCGAGTCCCGGACTTGGTGGCTTAAACTCATGCCGGGCACGTGTGTGTGCATGCCCAAGATCCTGAGAGGAGAATGGAGGAGAAGGGATTGTGGTGTGGCCATCCCCCCTGGGGGGTGATTTCTCGCTTTCTATCTCTCTGTCTCTCTCTGTCTGTCTGGCGAGTGCACGCGCCCTATAGCAAAAACCTCTCCAAACAAACAAACAAACAAACAAAAAAACGTGGAAGGCCTGACTGAATGACCAGTAGGTTATTCTAATGCTAATTACGCTGCTAGCATTTTCTAAGTTCTCTCCTTCTCCCTCATCCTTTCTCTTCTTTCTGTACTTTTGATTCTGTATCCCATGGCGATAGAAATCTGAGGCTAAAAAGAAACAACAATTATTTTTTTAAATTATATTCATGGCAGAGAGTGAATGTAAGGCAGAGAGAAAAGTACCGTCAATGGAGTCTTGTCATTTTACAGTCCCTTTCCCCCACCTTCTAAGTCCCTAGGATCTCAAGCACATGTGCGTTTAAGCTAACTCAGGACCTGAACCTGTGATTCCATCCGGCTTCCAGGACTGCAGTTTAGTTTGCTATTAACAGTGCCAGAAGGCTGAACCAAATCGATAATTCCCATCATTCATTTTTGTTACTGTGCTTTCTAAATAGGTACAGAACTGAAAGCAATATGTACATAGATAAAGCTTTAGTGGATATCAAGTATTCATTCTATTTCTGATTTCCATATTTAAAGAATAAAGAAAGAGACAAAATCAAAGAAAAGCAAGCATTAGCACTGCATTTTAGCTGTAGTGAAACTAACGCCATGATAAGGCAGTTTGTATTGGTATCATGGAAATGCAATACATATAACTCTAAAGTTTCTTCTTTTTTTAAACTTTAGAATTTAAAAAATTGTTTTATATAGATGAGTTTAATTTTTATTTGGCTTTCATTTTGAACTAGGTGAAAATATTTTAAAATGCAATATAAGTAATCAATGTATTTTTCCTTAAAAATTTTACTGATTTTCATAAACTCTATTTCTGCTAAGAATTCTGAGACCCTTCTGACATCAGATAGGTTTAGTCTACAATTTCTGCGATGCGTTAGCATGACTATGTGAGCCTGGCAGCAAGACTGTAGATATAAACACATTTAGCGTTTGTATCAAAGGGTAGCATTTTCCTTTTGAAAATAAGTTTTGTGCTTTTTAGCTGGACCTGATTTAATGGCTATGTGATAAATATTATGAGATTATTTCTCACACTAAAAAACATTAACTCAATAGAATATGATGCACTTTTTCCAATCAATTGCTTTATAATGTATTTCAAAAACATGAAAGATGAGAAAAAATACAATTTATAGTTCATTTCATTGTATGTTGGGAAACGGTAACATATCCCAGATCTGGTTACAATTACAACAGCAGAAGTTTGTTAGACCTGACTTCTTCAAGCCATGGCTATTATTTTTGACCTTTGCAAATGACTTTGCAGAAGAATTCATCATTGTTATATGTGATTTTTGAGTCATACTGAGTTCATAAAACAGTGTTCTGTAAACACTTCTGAATGGCCATCTTGCTATAGAAGACTAAACGGGTAGGATATGAAACATAATTACAGCCTTTTTGGTCCCCAGCTAAAGTTCAAAAATAACTTTGTCTAGAAACTGAGTGAATAAACATTTTGTACCATTGGGCTTAGCTCATCATCTATGCTGAGTGGGTAAAACTAAATAAATTTCTGTATAAACCACCATTCTATCATGTATTAGATAGTATTTTTTTATCTGAAAAAAATATAAAGTTCTATTTGAACTACTGATTTGCATCAGTTAGTCTACCAATCATATTTTCTGAAAAGCGTTGTTTTTTAAAACTAATGAAATTTGTCATACAAATAACAGCACACATATAACATCTGCTCACTTTAAATAATAAAACTAACAGTAGACTTCCCACTTAGAATAAGAATTTCACCAGAGTTTTAAACAGTATTTCACTAGTTTAATTAAAAAATAAAAAGGGAGGGTGGTGGGAACCAGCAGTTAGCGTAATGGCTATGTCGCTGGACTCCCATGTAGTCGACCACGGTTCGCGTCCCGGACCCAGTGGCTTAAAACTCACTCCGGGCACGTGTGCGTGCATGCCCAAGATCCCGAGAAGAGAATGGAGGAGAAGGGATTGTGGCATGACCATCTCCCCTGGGGGGTGATTTCTCGCTTTCTGTCTCTATCTCTCTCTCTCTCTCTGTCTGGCGAGCGCACGCGCCCTATAGCGAAAACCTCTCAAGAAAAAAAGGGAGGGTTGTCAGCAGGTGGCATGATGGTTAAGGTGCTGGACTCCCACATAGCTGACCACAGGATTCTTTAACATCACTTGGGATCCTGTTGGTTCAGCGGTACCTCTCACCTGCCTGCCACACGTAGCCATAGCAAGCATACATGTTGGAAAAGCAGATAGGAATGCAGGGAAAGAGCCTCTCTGCCAACACTAAGAATGTAGACAACAGTGTAGACCATGAAATGCCAGAAGATGAAGACGTTGGTGGAAAAGTGCCGCCCCTCAGAAGGCAGGAAGGCTGCACAGTTACAGGAGAGAAAGTCATGATTTTTGAAGAATAAAAAACTATAGCTGCCACTCCTGTAGAGAATGCAAGACCAGGTATTAGCAGAAGGATCGCTGAGAGACAAGAAGGAGTGAGGGTACTGTGCTAGTTTCCTAATGCGGTCATAGCAAAAGAAGTTTTTCTCCAATTCGCTTGCAAAGTTTGCGGACTTCCCTGTCATCTTGTTTCATTAAATTTACATTCTTTGTCAAAGACAATGAATATGGTAATATCCTTGATTTATCACACACTGCATGCATACTTTGAAAGACCATATTGTACCCTGCAAAGATGTACAACAATTAAATGTAAACATAAATAATAAAATTTAAAAAATTATATGTAGTTGGATATTTATTACATTTCCATAGTTTTCTATACAGATTTTCTCTTTCTTTTAGTTTTTACTTTGAGAAATCACCTTTTTCCTTAATAACTTTTTCCTAGTATCTTTTTTTTTTTTTGAGAGGTTTTTTTGCTATAGGGCGTGTGCTCTTGCCAGACAGACAGAGAGAGACAGAGAGACAGAAAGCGAGAAATCACCCCCCAGAGGGGATGGCCACGCTGCAACCCCTTCTCCTCCATTCTCCTCTTGGGATCTTGGGCATGCCCGCACATGCGCCCGGCGTGAGTTTTAAGCCACCGGGTCCAGGACTCGAACCGCAGTCGACTACGTGGGAGTCCAGCGACATAGCCATTACGCTAACTGCTGGTCCCGACTTTTTTCTAGTATCTTTTCTTTTGGTTTATATTTCAGTAGGTTTTAGTGAACTGTATTTTTATCAAATGCGTCTAGATGTTTATCTGTCTATCTACCATGAAATGTTTGGATTCATTGAATTTTATATCTAAGAATTCATGTCTTTTGTTTGTTCCCAAAATTTCTTAGTCATTTTTCCATCAGATAGCAAAGAAATTGAAAGAAAAAGCCTAGAATAATCACAAAGTAAAACTCATACAGATTTTATTTCCTTTTATTTTGCTTGCATTAAGTATTAGACCTTCTCATTGATGCATCTGTGTTTCTTAACCATCAAATCCTGTTTTCAAAAAAGTAATTTCAAGTTGTGATGCTTTCTGAGTTTATTATTTCAGATCAGTCTTTCACTTCACCAATTTCTTCCTTGCCTCCATTGTATCTGCTCCAAAACACCTTTATTCCATATCACATCTCAACTATTTTACATCTTTTTTGAGAGATTTTTGCTATTGGCACATGCACTAGCCAGAGACAGAGAGAGAGTCAGAAAGATAGAAAGCAAGAAATCACCCCCCAGAAAGGATGTCCATGCCACAATCCCTTCTTCATCATTCTCCTCTCAGGATTTGGGCACACCTACACACTCTTGGTGTGAATTTTAAGCCACCAGATCTGAAAATTGAACCTCGGTTGACTACATGGGAGTCCAGTGATGTAACCATAATGCCATATGCTGGTCCCAACTGTTTTATATCTATTTTACAAAATTATATACCCTTTTTCAAATGTTTTTGGTTAAATTTTAGTAGCCTCCTATTCATTGATTTTTTTCATTTAATGTTTTAACACATTAAGTTTCATTTCAGGCTATTTGTCTGATAAGTATGAAATCTACTATATTTTGTGAGTTATACTGTTTGTTAATTTTTATTTCCTCAAGATGTCTAGTGTCCTGCGGATTTTCATTATGGGCTCATGCATCTTTTAAATATAATACAGAAGAAATCTTTGAAAACTATGTTTAAATTGTGTTTTTTAAAGAGTTTTTTAAAATTTTATTTATTCCATGAGCAATAAATACACAGAGGCAGAGAGATAGTACCCTCAATAGGGTGCTAGCCATGCAACCTACCCCAAACCTCAGCCAGGCCTGGACAATGGGCACACATGTGCTGGTGTACTTCGGAAGGTCTCTCGGCACAGATTTGGGACTTTCTCACGTGTCAGCCTCACAGAGCATCATGTTTTAAAGCTGTCTCAAGCCCAAATGGGTATTATTTTTAAAAGTTTATTCATTCATTTCCTCTGTGAGAGAAGGGGAGTGGGGAGAGAGAGAGAGAGAGGCACTCCATTGCCTTCTATCCCAGTTAGGATCACAAGTGTGCGCGCGTGCGCGCACACACACGGAGACCTGGGGACACCAACCTGGGCTGTTCCCAGATGATCCATTAAGATTTTCATTACTGCTGTGAATGAGGCATAGCTGTCCTCAAAGAGCATTTTCATTTGCTTTTTACATATGCTTAGGTGCAGGTTTTTGGCTAGTTTTTGGTTGTTTTGCATTCCCAGAATTGATGCTGATGGTAGACACTATCTGCACACTCTTCCACTAGAAAGTAGATTTTTCCTAGTTTTCTCAATATGTTTGTCATCTTGAACGGTCTTGTTTTATGTGGCAGTTCACAGATAAAGTTGCCAATTTATGCTTACCCTAGACTTTTCCTTGGGCTTCCTTGAAGTAACTCATTAAAGCTTGTCAAAATCACATGTTGAAGCGTGATTATACTGGAAATGGGCCTTTAAAGAGGTTGTTAAGGTTGAATAAGTCCTAGGACAATCCCCAATCAGATAGAACTGCTGTTCTTATAAAAGAGGAAGAAGTACAAAAAGTCTCAGTATCTTTCTCTCTCACTCTCTCTCCTGGCACGCACAGAGGAAAAACCGTGTGAAGACATAGAAAAAAGGCAACCGCCTACAAACCAGAAAGAGAAATCTGACCAGAAACCAATCTTGCCATCATATTGATGGACTTCTAGCCTCCAGAACTGTGAGAAATAAAGTTATGTTGTTTAAGCCCCCCAGACCGCAATATGTCATTATGGCAGCCCAAGGAGATTAATGTGAAACCCAAATTATAGGCAAGTTTGAATGCTCGGATGTGTCAAGGAAAAATTGAAAATCTATAAAGGTACTGAATCTTCCCTAGAATCTTTCTTTCTCTTCATTTGTGTGTGTGTGTGTGTGTGTGTGTGTGTGTGTGCGTCCTAGCTTGCAAAAGATTTCTTTTACTATTGCACTAACTGTACCTTACATTTTGGAAGATAGAAATTTTTTTGTTTGTTTCACTTTAACAGTTCAGCTGTTGTATACTGGAAGGGTTTTTTGGACAGTAGTTCCACCGTACTGTTAGAAACTAAACTCCATTCGTTACCTTTTTATTTGTATATTGCCATTTTCATTTTGGTTTTTCAATGAGCTTATTATTATTATTAGTGAAATGATTGCAATGTAAAATGTAGAAAACATAACCAATGCCATCTTTATACATAAAAGGAAAAAAGCAAGGCAATAGTCAAATCCACATTGTAAGTAAAAGTAGTAGGGCACTTTTTTGGTGGCTGAGTAGTGTTCCGTACTACATATATGCCACAACTTTCTCAATCCAGTCATCTATTCTTGGGCATTTGAGTTGATTCCATGTCTTAGCAATTGTAAATAGTTCTCCAATGAACGTGCATGTGGATTTTTTTTTTCTGAATGTTTTCCTATCCTTTAGATAAATACACAGGGAAGGGATTACTGCATCATATGGTAGTTCTATTTGTGGGTTTGAGGAATCTCCATACTGTTTCACAGTGTCTGTACTAATTTACATTACCACCAACAGTGTAGAAGGGGTTCCCTTCTCATTGCAGTCTTACCAGCACTTGTCATTCTTTATTTTTATTTTTATTAATAGATTAAGGGTTTAATTCATATTATAGTTTGAAGGTCCAAGGTCCAGAGACCACCTCTAGTGAGAGGTTTTTTTTTTTAATTTTTTCTCATTTTTTAACGACTGTACAACTTCACAGCATACAAAATGGATTTTCCTATCATAAATACATGGTGTGTTAGCCAGTCAAAGAAATTACCATATGGGGTTAGGTGGTATCTCATTGTGGTTTTGGTTTGCATTTATTTATGTTTAAGAGATGTTGAGCAGTTTTCATATGCTTTTTGGCCATTCATGTATCTTTCTTGGAGAGTTGTCTGTTCAGCTCATTTGCTCATTTTTAAATCGGACAGCCTATTTTTTGCAGGTAAGCTTATAGTTCCATAAATATTCTGGTTATCATTCTTTTATCTGAGGCACAGTTTGCAGACATATTCTCCCATACTGAGACTTGTCTCTTCACTCTATTGTTTCTTTTGCTGTGCAAAAGATTTATAGCCTGATGTAGCCTTATTTGTCTATTTTGATGATTATTGCCTGTTCTCTTATTTAAGAAATTTGTGCCTACTCTGACCCATTTGAGTTGATTTTGTTAATGGTAAGAAATAGAGACCCAGTTTCATATTTTTTCTGCTGAATAGTATGTAGTTTTTCCAGCACTGTTTGCTGAAGAGACTTTTTTTTCTTTACTAGATTGTGGTGTGCCCTTCGTCAAAACAACAACGAGACACTGACATTTGATACAATGTGGACAGCTATGGAAAAATTGAATACTAAGCAAAACAAGTCAGACTATAAAAAAGAGATATTGGGCATCCCTGCTCAATATATACCAGATGCCTACACTTTATGACAGAAACTGAAAGATGGGGAGGTACAGTAGCAGGGGGAACAACTGTAGACACCAGAGACAGTGAGGAGGGACTGGGCAACAGGAGGTGGGAGGGAGGAGGTTGGGGAAAGAAACCTTTTACAGACACGTGAATGTAAAGTTAGATGATAAATGCATATGGTAATATCATCGACTTGATATACACTGCATTCATGCTGTAAAAGAACGTTTTGTACACTGTAAAGAAATACAGGGATTAAATGTAAATGTAAAAAGAGCAAAAGAACCTGAAAAAAATAGAGTATGCTGATAGATAGAATTTCTACTTTTCTTCTATTTTGGAGAGATTTAAGAGGGCTTTTTAAAATTTATTTTAAAATTTTTTTATTGTATAATAATTATAGATTTACAGGAAGTTGCTGATATAGTACAAAGAGACTCCATGTCGCTTCTCCCGATATCCCCCGTAACACCTTATACAATTATATGGCAATATAAAAGCTATAAAAGAATCCCACAGTGCTTCCATTCACATGCGTGATTTGACAATTCATCCTTTGTTTATGGTCCTATATAATACTCCTTCCACCGCAATCAGAACACAAAACTATTCCATTGCCACCAATCTGTTTTCTCTTAGTAGTCACAACCACTCTCTCCACATCATCCTTAAATCATGACAACCACAAATCTGTTTTTTACCTCTGCAATGCTATGATTGAAAGAATGTTATATAAAAGGGAGGAGGGGTCTTCAAAAAGTTCGTGGAGAATGAGTATCATGAAAAAACTATGCATGGATTTATGAGAGGTGTTTTGCACCCAGACCAACATCCTTAATTCCATTTTTCACAAACTTTTTGAAGTCTACTCATAATAGAATGATACAATGTGTGACATTCCAACCTGGCTTTTCTTACTCAATATTATGCCTTACAGATCTTTGCAAAATGTTGCATATTTCAATTGGGCACTCCTTTTTATTACTGAGTAGTATTGCATGGTATGAATTTATCACTATTTAAGCATTGGCTTACTGAAGAACACTTAGGTAATTTCTAGATTGGGGATATTACAAATAAAACTGTTATTAACAACAACAACAAAAAGAATACCAGGACACTAAGACATAAAGCAAGTGGATCAAAGATTAATGGCAAGTCACTTGCTGGAAGACACATAATACTTTCTGCTCCTCCTACACCTCATTTGGTATTCTCTCATCATCCTACCACAGACAATTTTAATGTCTATACATTTGATGTGGATCTTTTATCTGATTTTTCTCCATATCAGACATTGCAGAACAAACTTCAGGCTATCCAAAACAGGCAATACAGGCCATTTTATATTTGTAAGACTTGAGAGATCTAGGTTTGGGGGTAGTCTTATAAGGTCTAGGGTAAAGTAAGAAATTTTGAAAATTACTGTCAGCTTTCTTATTTCTTATTTTAGAACTAAAGATTACACAATTTATAATCCAATTGACAAAGACACACAAAAAGAAATAAACACACTTTGAGGAAATTGTAGAAAGTGACAAATCTGTAGTTTTATTTTCTGGTCCACATTGAAGGGTCACAGAACACTGAAAATCACTGTGATCAGACAGCTACAAATCATCACTTTTTTAAGCAATGGCACATCAAAGTCAGCCCCTCATGCTTTGTAAAAAAAAGCATTGATCTATGAACTATTGTTAAGATTAAATGGCTAGTTAGTGCAGGTCCCAGTAAGTCACAGAACTGCAACCTCAAACAATCATGCTCTGTTTCATAGTATTTGACAGTTACTTTATGGATTGGTACTTCAGGCAGCTTTTATGCTTGCACCGATTTAAGGAGGGTGTGCAAAGAGCATTTATGACTATGACTTTCAAGGTAAACATACATCAGAGACACAGTGACTCTTAAATTTCATAGGGCACAGAGTAAACCTGCAAAAAAGAGCTTTATGTACCCCTGTGCAAAAGGCCAAGCTAATTCTTAAGTACATACCTAAAAGCAAATTCCAAAGCTAATGACATATTAGCTGAAGAGATATAAAAAGGTCTATAGTGAAGGCAGCTGTACACAGTCAGAGCAACTAATATCAATTACAGATTCATTCACCCTAATTTTTCGTGGTTAAATAATGGTAATTCTCACTAATCAATCCGAAAGCTTTTTATGTTAGCAGAACTAACAGAAATGTTTCTGTTTTAATTCCCATCTATATTTGGCCTTTTCAGTTTAGCCATTTAGAATATGCCAGATCTGGGACCAGCAGTTAGCGTAATGGCTATGTCTCTGGACTCCCACGTAGTTGACCGCGGTTCAAGTCCTGGACCCGGCGGCTTAAACTCACGCCGGGCGCATGCGTGCCCAAGATCCCAAGAGGAGAATGGAGGAGAAGGGATTGCGGTGTGGCCATCCCCCCGGGGGGTGATTTCTTGCTTTCTATCTCTCTGTCTCTCTCTGTCTGTCTAGTGAGCACATGCGCCCTCTAGCGAAAACCTCTCAAAAAAAAAAAAAAAAAAAAAAAAAAAAAGCCAGGATCTCTGTTTAAATATTGGACATCCTCAAAGACTGGAGACGGTTGGGAATTATGGAGTCCTTCCTTTCCCTAGAACTGTGCTAACAGGTGAAGCATATTAAGAGCAAGCCCTAAACCAAATTCTGCCATACTTAAAAAAGGAGGGTGCTCCAAAGACTTCACAGGAAAATTAAAGTAAAATTTATTTTGGTGAAACATGTTCTAAACCCAGGCATAGGTTTTTCCTAATATGCATTTTCTATGAACTTGAAGCCCTCTTCTATGTGTTAAGTGGGTGCAAACACAGACACTCACAGAATGAAGTACAAGGAAGTTCCTCTCTGTGCTCCGGTCACTACAGTGGCCATCCTGCATAAACAACTCACAAACGTAGGCACAATATTTAAGTGGCAGGACTGCCTAGGTTATAAATTAATCTGAAAGAACTAGGATGAATTGGAAAGATGCAGGAAGTCTAAAAATAGAAGATGACTCTGATGGCCCTAAAACTTCCTGGCTTGCTGGATTCTTTACTCCCTTCCATGAGTGAAACGCGATCATGCCTGGTGGTTTGGATTTCTGCTCAAGTCAAATTGTGTGCTATTTAACACTCTTGTCCTCTGAAGTTGCAAATTGGCATCTTTTACTGTCAACTAACATTTGCAGACAAACATCAAGCAATTTATCCAGCAATATTACTAAAATAAACTATTGCGTGTACAATATCTATATATCTCTCTCTATATATATATAAAGGTTTTTTATCATCACCGTTTCAACCCTGTGTCATTCCCTTATTGATTTCTGCATCAAACTTTAATTAATAAACAAACGAAGTCTTTGTATTGGGGCTAATACTTAAGTTAGAGGGCCTGCCCTGGCCCAGTGATTACAGGAAGCCAGATCCCACATGGCTAACCACAGATCAAATCCCAGCCAAGCAGGCTTGAAAACACACCGTGCATGCACTCCCCAAATTTTAAAAGGATGGGAAAATGGAGGAGAAGGGACTTCGGCATCACCAGGCCCTATTGTTGGTACTTTCTCTCTCTTTTTCTGTCTTTCTGGAAAGCACATGCACCATCTGGCAAATAGATAAAATAAAATTAGAAGGATAGTCCCTTTGTCTTTACCTTCATGTTGTTTGCAGCATGCTCAAAGTTTGAATGCTATTTGGGCCATCTGTCCTTTTCAGAGTACATGTAATCTGATTTATTGAGAACCGAGAGCACAGGCATCTTTTATATATAATCCCTGCCATATCTGCAGAACGACTTCTCAACTGTCCTAAATCTTCCTTTTTCTGCTGCTGCAGTAATAAAAGGTTTTTTCTCTTTGGCAATTGACACTTCTCTGTAGAGAGCATTTTAATTTACCTAAAAAAATTTCTCCCACCATTACAAAGAAACCATTTACACTTTATAAAATAATCTGTTACATAAATGATTAAAGTAAACGTGCTCAGACAATATATGTATATCCTTTGCTGCATTGTCAAGTTCCCAACTTGGAATTAGTGCTGAAGTCTTCCAAGTTGGTTACTTCCTTTCTTCCTGACACTTCTATTTCTATTATTTGTATTTAATGGTCATTTCTATGAATATTATCAAAATGAATGTGTTTATTTGTAAAGCAAAGTATTTGTTCTTCATCCAGTTGGTGAACACTTAAAAACATTAATATGTGAAAAGAAAAACGTGACTGTTTAGTGCTCTGTGAAAGAGAATCTATTGACATTAACAAGAAACAGAAAAAAAGTGTTCTCTGAGGTTTGCTAGAGCAGAAAAAAAGTAAGTTTTGAGCATATTGGGTTTGAGAAGTGACTATATAGATCCTTCTTTGAAAAAATGAAGTCAGATATGTCAGCATTTAAGTAGAAGAACAGATTTAATTAAAAAGAAAATTTGAAACAAACCTGACAAACATGAAATATCTGTTTATTCAAACACTAACTTGTACAGTTTTTTTTTAACAAAACACAGATTGAATGCCCATGTTGTTAAACAGAGTATATCTGTTAAATAAAGTATTGAAGTAATATGCTAAGTGTTAAGTTAAATTCTGATAGATTAAATAGTAAATTGTTTATAGTAGACATACAATGTTTAAAAAACCCCTTAAGCATTCTCTTGCTGTTCATTGCTTTCTATCATGGAGGTTTAACCATTACAGCTGTACTATTTGTAAAAAATATATATATATTTTCTTTGAGAAAAATATGTATTGATTTATCATGTGATTTTCACCTGGTTTGCATAATAGCTGAAGCAAGTAAAACTAAAAGTTTTCAAGTCCAAATATTACCATATATTTTGTGTATACTTTGACAGCTGCCTGCAGGATGCAAACTCTCATTATGTAATAGGCAGCTGGTACATTGTATCTGATGTCTCAAAGGAAAACCATGGTAGACAGAGAGATTTGGGAGTTACCTGCATAGATTAACTTGATAAATAAGTGAATGAATCTCATGGCAAAACATGTAGGCAGAGAAAAGTCTGACCAAGGAGAACAGTTCATTTTTATTTCCTCCCTTTCAGATACTGTACAATTGCATTTTCTCGCATACTTATACATACTCAATTAAACAAAGTTATTATTCTGTTTCTTCGAATGGAGTATAGAGCTAGCAAAAATAAACTAAGATTATATATATCATGTTGTTCTACAAAAGGGCTATAAATTCCCTGAACTAGAAGTCAATTTTCAACTAGATAATGATGTGAGCTAATATACATTTACTTGGGTCTATGTTTTTGTTTTGTGTAAGTAAGTAAAGATAAATATCATGTATATGGCCATTTCTGTTAGAAAAAAAATGTATAACTGAAGTACAATTTCCACTGAGTTTTAAAGAAAGGATTGCATTTAACATATGCACTTAAAATAGTAGTCCTGATCAAAAGTAATTGCAAGCCTGTGGGGAGTCAGAGGAGAATTTTAAGTTGTGAAAATGTGTGAATGATGTGTGTATTTAAGTTGATGGCAAAAGGGTGGGCTTTGCTTGTGAAAGCCTTGGAAAACCACCTCCATTACCATCAGCTCAGTTTCGTGCTTTGTGAAGTTAGTTAATTAGTTAGCTGTTGCTGTATAACACCAGCTGTAATTAAGAGGCTTAACCAGGTAGAGCACATATTGCCTGTGGGTCTACTGGTCAAATGGACAGTTCCATTTTCACTTGCCTCCTCAGGTGACTGATGAGTGTCTGGTCTTAGGTGGCCTTAGTTGGAAGTGTTGGGCAATGAGGTGTCTCCGTGTGGTCTTCTGTTCTCCAGCAGGCTGGCCCAAGTTTGTTCTCATGGTGGTAGTGCAAACGTGTATGACTCTGGGAGGGGCTCCTGGCAGTCACAGCTGGCACAGCAGCCCCAGCTCCATCAGGAAAGTTGCGAAGAGGAAAATGGAGCCCTAATACCTCTACCGCTTGCATTCTGAGGGCTGGTCCAGTGTGACAAAGCACTCACAAACGTCAGACAAAGCTACTTTATGACTTACAGATAGTCAGTGAGAATCAACAGAAGGCTAGGATTCATGGTGAGCCAGTTCCCTAACTCAGAAACACTGTCCAGCTGGATGAGTCACATCTGCATGTGCCCATGTGGCACAGCCTGAGGAACCCTGAACACACTCAACCTGGGCTTTTGTACTGCAGGAGCTGCTGAGTGCAAGTGAGGCAGAATATCCTGTTCTGGGAGAGATGAAGAGTTGGCCGAATTGTCCCAGACAATACCTTTTTATTCCAGGAAAATGCATTCTTGGCACATTTTGCAGTTACTTCAAGAACTTGCGAGTGGTAAGGAGAGAACTAGGTTGGCCTAGGTCATCCAAGGACCCATTCTTCTGCAGGAGTGATAGGGTTCCAGAGTGTGAGTGGAAGTAACTGAAATCCTTTTAAGGCCTTGGCTTAAAAACTTGCCTATTGCCCTTCCATGGCACTTGATCAATGAAAGCAGGACTCATTCAAGTGGTAAGGAAAAAGGTTCTGTTGATGGGAGGAGCTGCCAGGTCACACGTCAAAGAGCAAGCATGTAGGCAAGGAGAAAATGCTTAGTTGCTTTTAATCAACCTACCACATGAAGATACAATTTAATGGGAAAAGTATTTTAAAAAACACGTTGACTGGTGTTTATTAAGATGTAAATCTTTGGGTGATAAACCCTGATAATATGATAGTAGATCAAATTTTCTGGAATCTGTGATTAAATAACATCATTGGCATTATTCTATTAGAATTGTTCTATTAACTATGCTCAGGCAATGAAACATCAAGTGAAAGGAGTAAGAACTTTGACACTGGAGAAATGAAGAGTAAGTTAATGCAGGAGAACACAGTTAAACAGGTGAAGCTGCTAAATTATTTCCCCTTCAAAAGTCTTCCACATATATCATCTAAGACCCCCAAAACTCATAAAATTAGGTATGAGTGGCGGGACCAGCAGATGACGTAACAGTTACGTCATTGGACTCCCACATAGTTGACCGTGATTCAGGTTCTAGACCAGGTAGCTTCCAACTCACGCAGGGCATGTGTGCGTGCATGCCCAAAATCCTGAGAGGAGAATGGAGGAGAAGGGACAGTGGCATGGCCATCCTCCCTGGGGGGTGATTTCTCACTTTCTGCCTCTCTGTCTCTCTGGCAAGTGCATGTGCCCTATAGTAAAAATCTCATGTCATATAACATGAATTTGGTTATGTAGTTGAGCAAACAAAGATGGTAAAATTTAAATAAAACCCATTACATTTAGTTGGAGCTGGCTCAATATATAAGCATTTGGGATGGGGAACATTGTGCTCATTGAACATTACTTTGAAAGAAAGAATTTTTTTCCAATTTAAAAATGATGAAAATAATTTAAATTGCCATCAATGTATCAGGTTTAGACCTAGAGATAAATGACAAGACAGTGACACTGGCAAGCTATAATATTTAAGAACTCTTGTGATTATTATATTACAGTTCCCTTATCAAACTTTGCCCAGTTTTCATGGCAATTAACTGTGTTTTAGCTGTCATTTTTGCACAAATAAAATAACTGAACTGAGTGTTTTTATCATGCAGATTTAAACTCAAGAGCTGCATTATGAGATAATCTGTCAAATTTCAAATGTGCATAAAAAGGTCACGAAAGCAGTGAAAAGAATCTCTTAAGGAAACAATGTAAGCATAAGTACATTGTAGGAAATGCCAAATATGATTTAAAATTTAAATACAGCCAACTTTTCTTTTCCATATCTAATGGTCAAAGGATAAGCTCACATGGCAAAAGTCTAAGGGCACAAAAATTTGATTTAAGTCTTTTTTTAAAAGAACTATTTTATTTAACTTTATTTACTTATTTATTTTAATTTGATCAGAGAGGAACAGAGCAAGAGAGAGAGGGAGAGTGAGAAAGGGGAAAGCAAGCTGCCAGATCCGGGACTTGAACCATGGTCAGCCATATTGGAGTCCAGTGCCCTTAACCATCACACCACCTGCTGGCTCCAAGTCTTGTTTCTACGAGGAAATGAAGAGTTGCCAATGCTAAAGAGAAGTGTCTATTTTTCACTCTGTTAGTAAACTTTTTGTCTCAATGAATCATAAAACCAAAAACACCAACAGACAAACATTAAAGAAGATTGCATATAAAACAGAAACCAAAGGTTATTTGAACCGCTGAACTTTTTTTTAATATTGTAATAAAATTTTTCTTCCTACTGCCAAGGAAACAAACATTTTTAAAGATGGTTCATACTCCTAATGATGGAATAAGAAAGAACAACTGAAAATTAAGTTGAATAATATGAAAAATGAGCAAGCAATGAAATTTCATTGGTTAAAAGAAATGTCAGAGAAAGATCACTTTTTTTTCTTTTCCTTAAGGGAACAACTGATTATGTAAAGAACTTGCTGATGATTTTTAACTGAAACTGTTTGTTGATACAGAAAAATTTTTGCTCAAGTACCAATGTCTTGATAAGTTCTCTGAAACTTCTGCTTTCCAACAACTATCTATACAAAGGACCCAGGAACATAAATCTAAGATTCTGTTTTGATTGAAATTGGTAACCTACCTCCTGCCGGGGACCAGCCTCGGCGGGGGTGGGTTATCTCAACGGAGGCGGCGCAGGTGAACAGAAGACACAGGCCTCGATGCCTTTTCACGCACGTCCTATGCTGGACACTCCTCAAAGATCGCTCTCTGAGGAGTGACAACTGCTAGGAATCATCATGCCTTTTTATTGAAAATGTGTTACATGCAAGTAAATGGGAGAGGGGCTGCGTGCTTTCAATTATTAGCTCATAAAGTTTTTAACAATAGGGAACATAGATTCTATTCAGGGTTGGATTAAGGGTGAGTCTCATGCAGTTCCGCATTTGTAGGTGGGTCTCCATGGAATTGTAGGTGGGTCTTCATAGAATGCAGTTTTAGGAAGGCGGTTCCGGTAAACAGAGATGATTATTAGCTGATGCTGCGCAGCAACCATTTTGTGATTACCAGGAATGGCTCTGAGAAAAGAAAATCTCAAGAATAGATATTAGTTCCTCTGGATCTTAATAAAGAATGATACTTACATAGTTTTATAGGGATCTAAAACTTGATTTGAGGAGTCCTAAAATATTTATCTATTTTGCTTGGTGAGGATGGAGGTGTCCTGGGCCAGTTTTGGCCTAATCCTATTTTAAGTAAAGAAAGGATTAAGTTTACCTTAAATGTATTTTGAAGGGCCTTCCAAAGGTCAAGATTATTTCTGCCTAGATAGAACTTCAGCCCACCCTCTACTGTGACCATGGAGATAAAGCATTGTAATTAATAGTAGGTGATTATAGCAAAGGGGAGCGGTCGGGGGAGTTCCTGGAAAATTTTATCATATACTTAGGATGTATAAGAGAGCTATGCATTTCTTTTATAGTAGTAAATTGGGGAGTCAGAGGGGGGTCGCTTCCCAGCAAGGCTACCAGTTTTCTGGAGCAAATAGCAAGCAGCCTTGCTGACATGCTAATTGACCCAAGCTTTGTTCCAAGGTCAGGGGGTGCACAACAGTGGCTTTGCCAGCATATTGACCTGACTGGAAGCGGAGCTCAAAGGTCGGGGGGGCTCAGACAGATCCTGGGGCCTCGCCGGGTTGGACTCCTCCAACCTCCTTCAGAAAAAAGATAATGAACTTAAAATAATAAATAATCCATGCGAAACATGACACATGTTTCTCTGAGATAGGTTAATTGGCCATTTTTAAATACTTTCAGAAGTTTTTTTTCAGTCTATTTCATCTGTGTATTCAGATCAAATCCTGTGTTGGGATGCTATGTAGTACATATCTGTCTTTATTACGGAGGGGTAATAAACTTTACCGAGGAAGACAGATTTAAGCACACACACTCACACACAAATATAGTTTTTCTAAAATTGCAGAGTGTATGTGTGCCTGCCAGAGACAGAGAGATGGAGAGAGAGCGCCCCTCAGTGGGGCATGGTCATGCCATAATCTCTTTTCTATTTCTCCAGAACTTAAAGTTCTCTTCTCATTGCAGAATGGTTTCTTACAGATACTGATTTTGTCATTCTTTTCCTCTGCGTTTAACTGAGTTAAAAATAGAACTCAGTGGGACCAGCAGTTAGCGTAAAGGCTATGTCACTGACTCCAACGTAGTCTACTGCGGTTCGAGTCCCGGACCTGGTGGCTTAAACTCATGCCGGGTGCATGTGCATGCATGCCCAAGATCCCGAGAGGAGACTGGAGAAGGGACTGAGGCATGGCCATCCCCCCTGGGGGGTGATTTCTCACTTTCTGTCTCTCTGTCTCTCTCTGTCTGTCTGGCGAGCACACGCGCCCTATAGCAAAAACCTCTCCAAATTAAAAAAAAAAAAATAGAACTCAGTATCTTAAATTTCCTGTACAGAAATATTTTTTCATTCTATTTGTGACATCCAGATAATGCAAAATTATATTATAAAATATTTCACTATTTTTCTTAAGTTATTTAACTTCTCTTTTGAAAAGACTTTGTCAATGAGTAATTTATTATAATTGATTTATATATCTGAGCTAACAGAAGTGGTTAATTGGAAGAGTTGGCCTATTGCATGAAAAATGTTTTAATTTATCTAGCTACTAAACAATGATGCTTAAACTCTCAGGCTGCAAGTTTGAAAAATGCAAATGCAATGTGTAATAGAAGGGTGAGGAGGGTGAAATGAGGATTTTATAAAGAACTGATATGCCTTATTTTTAATAAATTATCATTTTCTTGGGAAAGTATTTTCATATGCCTTATTAAGCATATGAAAAGCACTTGGATCTGGAAAAAACAATTACTGAACACCAGTAATTCATAGAACTAGGTGGGTGTTCATGTTCTTGAACCAGCATATCTGGGGTAGGACAAATGTATTGAAGAATTCTCAGAAAAAGGCATGAGGAGGAAATGAAAAGCAAGAGCAGGCACTGCTGGCTGCTGGCTGCTGGCTGCTGGCTGGGAGGTCAGAAATGGGCAGTTCTGCCCTGTGTAGCCACAGAGGAGCCTGCCTGAGCCTGGACAGCAGGCTCATGAACATTCACGCAAACTGGCCACATTGTTAATGGTACTCGGCTTTGCTGAGAAGTCTTGCGATATTTTCCAGTATGTAGGGAGTCTTCAAAAACTTTATGGAAAATGTACATTATGAAAATACTAGGTATGGCTTTCTAATTTTTTTGCACCAGAATAAATTCATACTTTAATCTCATGCATTCATGAACTTTTTGAAGTCTCCTGCACTTTCTCTCCAATGACTTTATAACTTTTTTTCAATTTCCCAAACATTCCCCCAGCTTTTCTATGTGTTATCTGATGACCTTGCCTCATATTTCTTTGGACGAAATAGGCCAAATCAAATGAGGACTCTATTTTCTTGTCTCCCTAATCTCTGCATAACATCGTTCTCTCTAACCATTCTTTCCTTGTTTTCTTTATTTTTTGTCAACCTATTTGCATAGACAGGCATGTCCCTTTTTTCTGGAAAAGGTCAATTTTTTATTGTGTTTACTTCTCTTTCACTTTACGAAAGTCCTCATCTCTTCCACTATGTCCATTTGTTCCTGTGTGCTCACCCTGTACTGTAAGAATAATTTTAAATTATGTCTTTCTGCTCTGTAGAGATAAAATTTAACCTTTGCTTTTGCCGGACGCCCTTGTGATAAACTGCCCCTGTGATAAACTGCCCCAACAGACTTAATTATGCAAACCTCCAGGAATGGAGCAAAAGGAATGTGGACATGGAACTAGAAAGACAACCCATGCACGTGTGTCACAAGACTGCCACTCTTCCCCCTAGAAATGAACTACCCGTTAAACTTCCGCATACCTTCTCCTGCTTATAAAAAGACCTATAACCCTAAAAACGGGGTCCTCGCTCAGGCCTGCTGCGTCAGGTGTTTGCTTGGACCCCAGCCGGCTGGAAAAATAAAACCTCTTGCGTTTTGCATCAAGAACCGACTCTTGTGGTTGATTGGGGGTCACATATCCTCTGGACAGAAAGCGCGCCAAGCCAGGCGGCCGGCGCCCTAACATTTTGGGGGCTCGTCCGGGATGTCGTGGCTACCCATCATCTACAACGTCGGCCTTGGAGGTAAGTCTAAAAAACCCCTGTTTGTTTGTCGACTTTCTTGTTTGTTTCGGTGTGGTACCCAATAGTCTGTTTCAGGTTTCGCAGCCGTTCGGCCTATTGTAAAATAGCCGAACTGTGGTTGGTAGACGTGCCCGGAGAACCACAGGCTGCAGCCCTGGGGGACGCCCTAAGGGCGGAGGAGGATTAGGGACGCCTGATCGTCTCCTATGGTAAGGGCGCAGATCGGGTACATATTTTGGCCTGCGCCCGTCTGAATCTGTCCTAAGATTGTGGAAAACAAAAATCGGTAGTTACTTTCTGTTTGTCTTGTCCTGTTCTTTGTTCTGTTGTTTGTACTCTTAACCTAACCATTGACGATGGGACAGACTGTGGTGACTCCTTTAAATTTGACTCTCAGACACTGGACTGAAGTGAAGGGAAGAGGTCGCGACCTGTCTGTAGAAATTAAAAAGGGACTCTGGCAGACGTTTTGTGCCTCTGAGTGGCCCACCTTTGGTGTCGGGTGGCCACCCGAAGGCACGTTTGACCTTAACGCTATCCTTTCGGTCAAAGACATTGTCTTTCAGAAGGGACCAGGAAGTCATCCGGACCAGCAACCGTACATCATCGTTTGGCAAGATCTGATCCAAAACCCACCTTCGTGGGTTCAACCATGGTTGCCCAGGCCCCGTCCAAACCCCCCTCAGGTCCTGGTGGCCCAGTCCCCCAACCCTCCAGAGGGTACAGACCTTACCAAACGTCCTAAGTGAATCTATCCAGAGACCCAAGACCTCCTTCTCCTAGACACCCCTCCCCCATACCCCCCGTACCTTCCGCTAGATGAAAAAAGGCGCAGAGACCCCAGAGTGTCACCTAACGTTAGACTTGGTCCTTCCGCCCCCTCTGAGGGTGCCCTTCTAGGGCCTGCTAAGGGCACTAGGAGTCAACGTCGCGCACTCCCGTCTCCCGATACCACTGTGGCACTGCCCTTACGGGCCTATGGGCCCCCACCTCCGCATACCGACGAGGGGCTACCTCCCCTACAGCCTCTCCAATATTGGCCCTTTTCTTCCTCTGACCTTTACAACTGGAAAACTAACCACCCCCCTTTCTCCGAGGACCCCCAGCGCCTAACCAGCCTGGTAGAGTCCGTAATGCTCTCTCATCAGTCAACATGGGACGATTGCCAGCAGCTCCTGCAGACTCTCTTCACCACCGAAGAGAGAGAGAGGATCTTACTCGAAGCAAGAAAAAATATCCCGGGGGCTGACGGACGTCCCACTCAGCTTCCTAACCTTATCAAGGCTGCTTTTCCTCTCTCTCAACCCAACTGGGACTACAATTCGGCAGAAGGTAGGGAGCGACTGACAGTCTATCGCCAGGCTCTAGTGGCTGGCCTCCGTGGGGCTGCCAGGCACCCCACTAATTTGGCTAAGGTAAGAGAGGTTACGCAGGGGGCTACAGAACCCCCGTCAGTGTTTCTTGAGCGTCTCATGGAGGCATTCAGGCGGTTTACCCCTTTTGACCCTGCTTCTGAGGGACAGAGAGCCTCCGTAGCTATGGCCTTCATTGGATAATCAGCATTACATATTAAGAAAAAACTCCAGAGACTCGATGGGTTGCAGGATCTCTCTCTTTACAGGACTTAGTTAAAGAAGCAGAAGAAGAAAGACAACAGAGGAGGGAAAAAGAAAGGGAGGAAAGAGAGAGTAAAAAGGAAAAAAGACAAGAAAAAAACCTAGCTCGGATCCTGGCCACTGTAGTGCAGGAAAGGGGACAAGAACGGGGCCCCAACAAGGGACCAAAGCCTAGTCGTATCCCACTAGACAAAGACCAGTGTGCTTATTGTAAAGAAAAAGGACATTGGGCAAAAGACTGTCCTAAAAGGGCCAAGAAAAACAAAGTGCAGCTGCCCCCTCCGGCCGAAGTACTTGCACTGCACAAGGACTCAGACTAGGGGGGACGGGGCTCGGAGCCCCTCCCCGAGCCTAGGGTAACTCTAAAAGTGGAGGGGAAGCCAATTAATTTTTTAGTCGACACTGGGGCCCAACACTCAGTGTTACTGGCACCATCGGGGCCACTTTCCAAGAAAAAATCTTGGGTCATAGGGGCAACCGGGCACCAGCAATACAAGATGAACACCGGCTTTTTGAAAGTCAAGATAGTAACACTGGCCCCCTTCATGCTTGGCTGCAAAAATATCCTAAAGCCTGGGCTGAGACAGCTGGAATGGGATTAGCCACCAACAGGCCCCCAATACTAATAGAACTAAAAGCTACAGCTACCCCTGTGGCACTACGCCAATACCCTATGACTAAAGAAGCCCGAGACGCCTCCTCACCTTGGAATACCCCCTTGCTGCCTGTAAAAAAACCCTGCTCAAGTGACTATCGCCCTGTGCAAGACTTGCGGGAGGTCAATAAGCGGGTACAGGACATCCATCCCACAGTACCTAATCCATATAACCTGCTAAGTTCTCTACCTCCAGAACGGGACTGGTATACTGTCTTAGACTTAAAGGATACTTTCTTCTGCCTGCGACTGCACCCCTCCAGCCAGAATACATTTGCCTTTGAATGGAGGGACCCAGACACTGGGATCACGGGACAATTAAGTCAAACCCGGCTTTCTCAGGGTTTCCGACACTCGCCTACTATTTTTGATGAAGCCCTCCATCAGGACCTCGCACACTTCTGTGCCAGCCACCCTGAGGTGACCCTACTACAGTATGTAGACGACTTGTTGCTCGCAGGACCACCAAAGAAACATGTCGGCAGGGCACTGGACTGCTGCTAGAAGAACTGGCCCGCCTGGGGTATCGCGCCTCTGCTAAAAAGGCCCAAATCTGTCAACAAGAGGTAACATACTTGGGCTATACTTTAAGGGGTGGAAAGAGGTGGCTCACCTAAGCCAGAAAACGGACTGTAACCCAGATCCCCGTTCCTTGCACGCCCCGGCAAGTGCGAGAATTCTTGGGGACAGCGGGATTCTGCCGCCTATGGATACCGGGGTTCGCCGCTATGGCTGCTCCTCTTTACCCACTGACTAAAGAGGGAGCCCCCTTTGAGTGGGGCATTGACCAACAACAGGCTTTTGATGACTTACTATCAGCCCCGGCTTTGACCCAGCCTGATGTGACAAAACCTTTCACTCTATATGTAGATGAAAAAAAAAAAAGGGGGTGGCCCGAGGGGTACTCATGCAACCCTTAGGGCCTTGGAAAAGATCGGTGGCCTATCTCTCAAAAAAAAACTGGACCCAGTGGCTGGGTGATGGCCGGCTTGCCTGAGATCGATAGCGGCTGTGGTGACACTGGTAAAAGGTTCTGACAAATTGACCATGGGACAAAAATTACTAGTCATTGCCCCCCATGCTTTAGAGAGCATCATCCGGCAGCCCCCCGACCGATGGCTGTCCAATGCTCGTATGACTCATTACCAGAGTCTCTTATTAGACAAGGACAGGGTCCAGTTTGGACCCCCGGTCAATCTCAACCCTGCCACGCTGCTGCCCGAGACCTCCGCTGAGGGGGCTGTCTTCCATACCTGCCAAGAAGTCCTGGCAGAAGAAACCGGAACCCGACGGGATCTCCAAGATCAGCCGCTACCAAATGCCCAGCTGACCTGGTTCACTGACAGAAGCAGCTACATCATAGAAGGTAAAAGGGTGGCAGGGACGGCTGTAGTAGAAGGGACCAGACAGTCTGGGTGAGTAGCTTGCCCGAGGCAACCTCAGCCCAAATAACTGAGCTCATAGCCTTGACTCACGCCCTGCGTCTGGCAGAGGGAAAGGTCATAAATATTTACACTGATAGCCCATATGCCTTCGCTACCCGCCCACGTCCATGGGGCTATCTATAGACAACGAGGCTTACTGACCTCAGCTGGTAAAGATATCAAACATAAAGAACAGATCTTGGAATTGCTGGAGGCTATACACCTCCCTAAGAAGGTCGCTATTATCCACTGCCCCGGGCATCAAAAGGCAAAAATCCCGGATAGCAGAGGGAAACCGGCGAGCAGATCAGGCGGCTAAGCGGGCGGCCCAGGGGCTTGATATACTACCACCACATGAGGCGATCGACTCAGGTCCCTCGGATGAGACTCTTTCATATTCCGAACAAGACCTACTGGAAATAAATAGAATGGGACCTCACTCCGTGACCCCAGAGGGGGTATGTAAGACTGTCGAGGGAAAGACTATCCTCCCTCAAGAACAAGCAATTGTTCTATCTATCAGCTTCATAAGTTGACACACCTAGGCTCAAAACATCTAGTTACCTCAGTCCGGCAGTCCTCGTTCCATGCGCAGACTCGCCGAAACAATAGTAAACTGATGCAGACCCTGCCAATTAGTTAACGCCTACCCAGACAAGACACCACAAGGAAAGCGGCTTCGTGGACATCGTCCGGGAAGTTACTGGGAAGTAGACTTCACTGAAATAAAACCAGGCAAATATGGCTACAAGTATCTGCTAGTGCTGGTTAATACATTCTCAGGGTGGGTCGAAGCTTTCCTCACTAAAAAAGAGACTTCTCAGACAGTTGCCAAGATAATCCTAGAAGAAATCTTCCCGAGATTCGGGGTGCCACTGGTTATTGGGTCTGACAATGGCCCCGCTTTTGTTGCCCAGATTAGTCAGGGACTGGCCAGGGTCCTGGGGTCTGACTGGAAATTGCATTGTGCTTATAGGCCCCAAAGCTCAGGACAGGTTGAGAGAATAAATAGAACCCTAAAAGAGGCCATGACAAAATTGGCTTTAGAGACTGGCATAAAAGATTGGACAGTCCTCCTTCCCTTCGCCCTGTTTCGCGCGCGAAATACACCCGGCCCCTTCGCCTTAACCCCTTTCGAGATTCTATATGGGGCACCCCGGCCTTTGACTAACGTATGCCTCTCTTGTTCCCGCTCCCAAGCTTCTCAATCTCTTTATGCTAGACTAAAAGCCCTTGAATTTGTCCAAAAAGAAACTTGGGCTCAACTTGCAGAGGCCTACAAGCCAGGAGACTCCCAGGTGCCTCACCAGTTCCAGGTTGGAGATTCAGTGTTCATCCAACAACACAGAGTGGCCACCCTCAAACCTCGGTAAAATGGACCGTACCTGGTACTGCTGACCACTCCAACGGCGATAAAGGTTAATGGCATCGCTTCTTGGATCCACACCTCCCATGCTAAACCAGCGCCTCTGCCAGACCCCACTTAGAAGGTGGAAAAACTGGATCACCCACTCAAGTTCCGCGTTCACCGCAGCAGTCTTGCTCCTCCTGATGCCTCTGCCTGCGATAAGTAGTGCCAACCCCCATAAGCCCCTGTCCCTTTCTTGGGTAATCTCCTGTGTGGGCGATAACCATGTTGTTAACATCACCATCCGCACGGCCCCATTGGGGACTTGGTTTCCCACCTTAGAATTTGATCTCTGTGACCTCGTGGGTGACTTGTGGACTAAGTCCATCCACGATCCCTTCAGGTTGCTGTATGGATGCGCGGGTCCGGGTACTAAATCAGGCACCTACGATCATTACTTTTATGTCTGCCCTGGTAGCAACTCTTACAAATGTGGGGGCCCTGCACATTTCTTCTGTTATGATTGGGACTGTGTGTCCACGGGCTACATTTCTTGGACTCCGCCACACCCAGACCCTCTGATAACTGTTACTAGAGGGCCCTGGTGAGGACCTAACACCTGGGACGCTTGCAAAGGTCTCTAGTTTGCTCGGTCCCCTAATTATACTCCTCATCTTAACCTTCGGACCCTGCATTTTAAACCGCCTAGTCACTTTCGTCCGTGAGCGGGTAAGCGTAGTTCAAGTACTCATGCTCCGACAACAATATCAGACTCTCCAACAGTCAGAAAATTATTCTGATGCTCTTGTGGGTCCGTAAGTTTTATGATTAAAACTTCTCCCAAAAAACGCAAAATGGGGGAATGTAAGAATAATTTTAAATTATGTCTTTCTGCTCTGTAGAGATAAAATTTAACCTTTGCTTTTGCCGGACGCCCTTGTGATAAACTGCCCCTGTGATAAACTGCCCCAACAGACTTAATTATGCAAACCTCCAGGAATGGAGCAAAAGGAATGTGGACATGGAACTAGAAAGACAACCCATGCACGTGTGTCACAAGACTGCCACTCTTCCCCCTAGAAATGAACTACCCGTTAAACTTCCGCATACCTTCTCCTGCTTATAAAAAGACCTATAACCCTAAAAACGGGGTCCTCGCTCAGGCCTGCTGCGTCAGGTGTTTGCTTGGACCCCAGCCGGCTGGAAAAATAAAACCTCTTGCGTTTTGCATCAAGAACCGACTCTTGTGGTTGATTGGGGGTCACATATCCTCTGGACAGAAAGCGCGCCAAGCCAGGCGGCCGGCGCCCTAACAGTACCTCTCTGAGAAGTCATTCCAGTCAGTATTTGATACTCAAAAATACTTGGCCTCTGGGGGTGTATCTCAGTGGTAGAGCATTTGACTGCAAAAATGCTTGGCCTGTACTTCTGACCTGCTACCTCTCATTTCTTGGCAGAATCTCCAATCAGCTTCTGTGCTGATTTGCTTCTGTGTGCCATATTAATTTCCTAGCTCTCTCTTCAGTCTTATTTTTCTGGGAAAATATTTCAGACATGAAAAGGTAGAGAAATATTAAATGCATGTTAACTCAACATAGACTGCTGGATAATTAGCACCTCGTGGTTAATTGTTTTCCATTATACTCCCATTCATGCATTATCCTTCTCTATTACTTTGAATTTCTTTCCAGAAATAAAATTATTTCATTTGTATATTTTTATTTATCTTTAAAAGATTAAGCCTTTTTTAAAAAACATAAAACTTTAAGTTGTAGCTTTGTTATATGAAACCGAGGCAATAACCAGGAGGAAGAATTGGAATGGTGCTGTTGAAAGGATTAAAATAACTTGCAGAATTCTTGCTTTCCCAAAGTTTTCTGTTTTACTACGTTGACTATCCTTTATTCTAGGATGAGATTTCTTTTTATACTGTTCCTCTAGGTCTATTAAACTCTTAATTTGCTACCTGACAGAGCTTCTTTGTAGACTAATAATTCTACCTTGCTGAATTTATAAGCCAGATCTAAGCTATCACCGGGAATTAAATACAAAATTAGAACAGAGAAGAAAAAACTGATATATCCAGAAAATAGCAGTGATTTGCTAATTAATATTGGATCACATCTCAGAATATTTATGGAAATGAGCTTTGAAGTGGCTCAACCAAGGAAATGTGCACATATTTTAGATGAGTAAATGTTTTGGTAAGTGTTCAACGAGGGAGACTACATTCAATGTGTTAGTTCTAATGGGCATGGATTCTAACAAGTTTTTGGCTTGTTATGCAAAATTGAATCTATTGTTGGACCTTGTAAATGGAGATTGTCAACCAAAAATGAACTGGCATAATATGGAAGCAGGAACTCAGAGACATCAAGAGATGGAAATACTGAACTGATCACATGTTGAGCATGGCAGGCAGCTCTTAATTATGACCATTGAGAGGGCCCCAAAGAAGTTCCTTTTACCAAAACTTAAGGAATACTTTGTTTTTTGGTACAGGAAACATGTTCTTTTGTCAATGCAAATCCAGATGTAAGACAATGTTATTTTAGAAGCGATCTCTGGTCTCATAAAGTGGGACCCTTCTGAAAATTCTACTAAATACCCATGAATTGTGAGGTTTTCCCTCTGGCCGGTAGAAACAGGAACCGATCTGGATACTGTTGCCTCAAATCCTTTCGGCTCTTTCCGTCCCCAGCCTGAGGTAGCATCCTCATGAGCGTGTTCAACAGTACTGGACTGAACACTCATAGGGCCTTTCAGCCGGGACCGGTGTGTATGGCAGCTCTTTTGTCTCCTGCCTGCTGCCCTGTGAATTCTAGCCGACTAATCTCCCTGGACTCTTCACAGTGTGTCTGCATCTTCCACTTGGAGCCCGTCAGGTTCTGACTGGATTTTTCTATACTGTGACCTGGAACTCACAAAGCAATAAGCTAGGGCACTCAATGAGCTCACCTCATTTACTTCCTAATTTTCAGAGATCACATTCTTTCATCACCTTATGTTCAGTATCTTGAATCCTACTCTTTCATATATTTTGCCAAGTGTTTTTTTTGTTTGTTTGTTTGTTTGTCTGTTTTCTTTTGTTTTGTTTTATGTTGTTAAGAGAAAATTGGTTCTTGTTACTTCATTTCAGAAACTGAAGTCTTGGGGCCAGGTGATGGTGCAACCTAACACAATTGGATCAACATGGAAGGGTCCCAAATTCACATCCCAAGGACTCCCTGTACACACCAGGCACACACATATGTGCCTACAATCCAGTCTGGCTAAGACTAGGGGTAGATCATACTGTAAACACCCTGTTTGAGTTACCTGGTTCTCTCTCTCTTTTGTTTCTATCTTTGCCATTGTCTCTCTCTTTCTCTTTCTCTCTGTCTTAAGAAATAAACATCTACCTCCCCCCTATAAAAAGCCAAAATATCCATGGTTACTCAAGAATATTCTGTTTAATGAGACCAGCAAATGGTATAGTGGTTATGTCATTGGACTCCCACATCTCCCACATGGCCAACTGCGATTTGAGTTTTGGACCTGGTGGCTTTCAAACTCATGTCGGGTGTGGGTGCGTGTGTGCTCAAGATCCCAGGAAGAGAACAGAGGAGAAGGAATTGTGGTATGGCCATCCCCCCTGGGTGTGGAGGGTGAGTGATT
Organism: Tupaia tana; assembly: GCA_026018925.1. Lineage (NCBI taxonomy): Eukaryota > Metazoa > Chordata > Mammalia > Scandentia > Tupaiidae > Tupaia > Tupaia tana. The sequence continues at coordinate 3,443,707 of JAKSZU010000002.1, forward strand.
TCTCGCTTTCTGTCTGGCTGTCTCTCTTTCTCTGGCAAGCACACACCCAGTGTAGCAAAAGTATCTACAAAAATAAAAATGTTAAAAGTATATTGTTTAAATTCCATATAGATGTAATTTTCTCAATGCCCTTCTGTTATTAATTTATTGTTTAATTGTTATAACTTTTGGTCTCTGAACATCTATTATTTCATTTATTTTAGTCGTTGAAATTTCAAGGCTTGTTTTATTGGCCAGATTGTAGAATATGATTTATTTTGACGAATTTTCCATGTACTTCAAGAGAATGTACATACTGCTGTTGTTGGTTAAAGCATTCTATAAAGCTCAGTATATTAGCCACCAAAAAAAAAAAAAAAAAAAAAATAGAACCTATAGAATGTCGAAAAAAAAAAAAAAAGAGGCAAGTCAAACCATCTTGAGCCAGGTATCACCTGTACTTGCTTATTTTGTTGTTAGTTTCTGAAAGAGAAGAGAGTCCAAGTATAATTGTGCTTTCTAATATTTCTTCTTCAGTTCTATACATTTTCCTCATATACCATGAATTTCTGTTTTTAAAGATATACATTGAAGATATTTATATCCTGTTGGTGATTTTTGCCCTTATTTCTTTTTATAATGCCTCTCTTTGCCCCTGGTAATTCTCCTTATTTAGAAATTTACTTTGCTACTAGAATGACAGAAACAGCTTTCATATATTTACATAGTGTATCTTTTTATATCCATTTATTTTAAGCTATCCAAATCATTGCATTTAAAATGATTATTTTGAAGGCAGCATATAATTAATTTTTTCTCCAGTCTCACAATTTATGTAATTTAATTGGCATTTTTGTTGATTTGGTTAGAATTTTATCTATTTTTTTTCTGTTTGTGTCCTCTGTTTTTTGTTTTGTTTATACTTTCTATTGGATTATTTGATATATTCTTGTATGCCATCATAATTTACATATTGTTTATGATGTGTGGTTCACAATATATTATTACTGTTCTATAGATTATCTCTGCATTCTGCTGATTGTTTCCATTGCTGGGCAGAAGTTTTGTACATTGATATAATCCAATTTGTTTAATTTTGCTTTGTTACCTGTGGTCTTAGAGTAAACTACAAAATCATGATCAAACCAGTGTCAAAAAGCTTTTTTCTTGTGTTTTCTTCAAGGGATTTTTATAGTTTCAGGGCTTACATTGAAAGACTTTAATTCCTCTTAAGTTGATTTTTGCATATAGTGTAAGATAAAGGATCAAGGGGTGGTAGGTGGCATGGTGGATTAGGCTCTGGACTGCACATGACGGACCTTGGTTTGAGTCCTGAACCCCATGGCCTGAAACTCAAAACAGGCAAATGTGTGTGCATTTCCAAAATCCTAAGAGAATGGAGGAGAAGGGACTGTGGCATGGCCATCCCCCGGGAGATGATTTCTTACGTTCCCACTCGCTGTCTCTCTCTGCCTCTATGGTGAGTGCACACACCCTATGGCAAAAACTTAAAAAATAATTTAAAAATAAAATTAAAAAGATAAAGGATCAGTGTACTTATTTTGCATGGGTTATATAGTTTTCCCAGCACTATTATGGAAGAACTATACTTTTCTCATTTTGTGTTCTTGGCATCTTATTTAAAAAAGTCAATCCATCCTAAATGTGTGGGTTTATTTTTGTGCTTTATCTTCTGTTCCATTGGTCTATATTCTGTTTTCATGGTATTTTGGTTACTGTAGTTTTGTAGAATATTTTAAAATCAAGTTGTGTGACTTTTTTAGCTTGGTATTGCATTGCTAACAGAAATACCTAAGGCTGGGTAGACTATAAAGAAATAGAATTATAAAGAAATGTAAGGGATTAGCAGATAGTATAATGGTTAGATTGCTGGACTCCCGTTTAGTCAACTGTGATTTGAGTCCTGGACCCCGTGGCTTAAAATTCACACTGAGCACATGCGTGTGCATGCCCAAAATCCCACAAGGAGAATAGAAGAGAAGAGATTGCAGTATGGCCATTCCCTTGGGGGAGATGACTTCTTTCTCTCTCTCTCTCTCTCTCTCTTTCTCTCTCTTTCTGTCTCTCTGGTGAGCACACACAGCCTATAGTAAAATAATCTCTCTTAAAAAAAGAAATACATTTTAAACAGTCAATCACTATTTTTCATTTTGCTTGTAGAAAGACTTTACCTATCATGAAATATTTCTCAGACCAATCGAGTTCAGAATACTATACATGTCATCATCAACAGGTAATAAGCCATATCTGTTTTCCACTGACGTCCTGCCTCTCTATTTGTTCTCTTGCTATCTTTCTCTATCCTCTTCTCTTCACCCCCCATTCCCCACTGTCTTATTCTCGTTAAGTACTTTTCACTGCTTTTATGTCCTTCAATATTTCGCTCTCAGTTAGCGTAATGGCTATGTCGCTGGACTACCACGTAGTCGACCGCGGTTCGCGTCTCGGACCCGGTGGCTTACAACTCACGCCGGGCGCGTGTGCGTGCGTGCCCAAGATCCCGAGAGGAGAATGGAGGAGAAGGGATTGCGGCGTGACCATCCCCCCTGGGGGGTGATTTCTCGCTTTCTGTCTCTATGTCTCTCTCTGTCTGTCTGGCGAGCGCACGCGCCCTATAGCGAAAAACCTCTCCAAAAAAAAAAAAAAAAGGTAAAAAAAAAAAATTTCTCTCTCTACCATAGAGTGCAGATAGTCGGTATATATTAAGTGGATACATACAATATCTTTCTTTCATAGCTGGCTTACTTCACTCAGCAATAGATCCTCCATATCTGACCACTTTCTATTAAATTCCAGGGTCTTGTTAGTTTTTATGGCTGAGTAGTATTCCATAACGATTGGGAAAAGCATTGAAAAGATATTGAATGATGAAGTGGGGAGATTAATGTCTCTGTATTGACTGACATGCATGGCATTCCCTTTTGAAAAAGCAATGTAATACACTGTAAAGGTATATGTAATCCAATGTAACATAAAGATTATGATGATAATAAAAATTAAAAAAAGAAATACATTTATTAATAACTCACAATTCTGGTGGATGGATAGTCCAAAGGCATCACAGGTGGTGGAAAGCAGAACTTTTATTAGGGCAGGGCAGAGTATGTCTGTGTTCACATGGCTTTCTTTCTCTTTCTGGTCTCTCTGCTTATATATACCCACTCACAACTCAATTGTAGAGAACTTGCCCCAATGACATTATCATACCCAAAGGCCTCACCCTGGTACACTGTGAAGTATTTAAGTTTTCACTTAATGTCTTTATAATACTAACAAGTCCTAATATGTGAATTTCTGGGGAACATCTTCATTAAAAAACATGAACTTTTGGGGGACAAACCACCATTCAGACCATAACAGTGATACCTCTAGATTGGTTTCTTTTGCTAAAAATTGCTTTGGCTATTCCAGACTGTTTTTTCTGTTTATGTGAAACATTTCATTGAAATTTTGATAAATATTACATTGAATCTTTATATCGATTTGGATACCACGGAAATTACAGTGTATTAATTTTTCCTATTTTTGAATATGTGATCTCTTTCCATTTATTTATACTTTATTTATGCTTTTCTATTTCTTTCATGAATTTTTTATAGTTTTTTATGTAAAGATCTTTCACTTCATTGATTAGATTTATTCCTAAATTTTTTCTTTTTGGAGAGGTTTTTGCTTTAGGGCATGTGTGTTTGCCAGAAAGAGAGAGAGACAGAGAGACAGAAAGCCAGAAATCACCCACCCGAGGGAGGGATGGCCACGCCTCAATCCCTTCTCCTCCTTTCTCCTCTCAGGATCTGGGGCATGAACACACACATGCCCAGCATGACTTTAAGCCACCGGGTCCGGGACTCAAACCACAGTCAACGATATGGGAGTCCAGACCAACAGCCATTATGCCAACTACTGGTCCCCCTAAAATATTTTTGAAGCTATTATATTTTAAATGGGATTTCTTTTTGCTTTCTTATTTTCATAAAGTTAATATTTAGTGTATAGAAATTCTAATTTTGGGACCAGCAGTTAGCATAATAGCTATGTCGCTGGACTCCCATGTAGTAGACCGCGGTTCGAGTCCCGGACCTGGTGGCTTAAAACTCACGCTGGACGCGTGTGCGTGCATACCCAAGATCCCGAGAGGAGAATGGAGAAGGAATTGTGGCATGGCCATCCCCCCTGGCGGGTGGTTTCTCGCTTTCTCTCTCTCTGTCTGGCGAGCGCACACACCCTATAGCAAAACCCTCTCCAAAAAACAAGAAAAAAAATTCTAATTTTTTTGTATATTAACTCTTGTCCTATAACTTTATTGACTCATCTTTTTCCTTTTCTTTCTTTCTTTCTTTCTTTCTTTCTTTCTTTCTTTCTTTCTTTCTTTCTTTCTTTCTTTCTTTTTTTTCCCCTGGTGGAGCTTTTAGAAATTCTATAGTTAAGATCATGTCATTTGCAAATAGAAACAATTTTAGGTTTTACTTTCTGATTTGGAAAAAATATTTTATTTTTTCCTTCTCAACTAATTGTTTTAGCTAGAATTTTCAGTATCACACTAAATAAGTGGAGAGAATGGGTATCTCCGTCTTGTTCCTGATCTTTAAAGTTTTCATCTCTTTGCCACTGAGGATGATGTTAGCTGTGACCTTGTCATACATGGCCTTTATTATGTTGAGAAACATTCCAACTAATTTGTTGGGAAATTTTATCATAAAGAATGTTTAATTTTGAGCCAGCACATGGATCTGGATCTCACATAGCTCACTAATTGGTTTCAGTCTGGACTCAGTGACTTGAAAAACCTTCAAGGTGTGTGTGGATATGTGCATAAAATCCTGAAAGAAGGGGGAGATGGAGGAGAGATTATCATGGCATGACCGTCTCCCATGGGGGTCACTTTCTCACTACCTCTCACCTCCTTTATTTGTTTCTCTTTTAGACTAGTGTACTCATTCTCTTCTAAGTCAAAAAAGAAAAAAAAAATGTTAAATTTTGCTAACAGCTTTTGCTGCATCTGTTGAGATGATCAGTTTTTATCCTTTATTTTGTTAATGTGTGTTTCAAATTTATGGATGTGCATATGTTGAAACATCTTTGCTCCTCAGGGAAAAATCCTGTTTAATCATGGTATTAGATACTTTTAATGTGCTATTGAATTCAACTTGCTACTGTTTTGTTCTGAATTTTTTTGCATCTATATTCACCAGGAATATTGACCTATAACTTTCTTTTCTTATAGTTATTTTGGCTTTGTTAACAGAGTGATGCAGGCCTCATCAGTGGGTTTGGATGTATGCCTTCGTATCCAATTTTTTCAGAAGAGTTTGAGAATGATTGTATGAATTCATCTTTAAATATTTGCGGAATTCAATTGCAAAGTCCTGGGTTTTTCTTTGTTACGGGGTTTTTGATTACTCATTCAATTTCCTCAATCACAATGGTTAATATTTTCTATTTCTTCATTATACAGTCTTGATAGCTTGTTTATTTTTAGAAATTATTTATTTCATCTAGGTTATCTAATTTTTCAGTGTATAATTGCTAATCATACTCTCTTATTATTCTTTATATTTCTGTGGTATCAGTTGTAATGTCTCCTATATCTGATATTGAAATTCTCCATGGAATTTTTCAGTTTAGTCATTGTTTTCTTTCTTTTAGTTCTTTTTTTTTTTGAGAGACTTTCACTATAGGGTGTGTGCACTCGCCAGACAGACAGAGAGAGACGTAGAAACAGAAAGCGAGAAATCACCCTCCAGGGGGAATGGTCACACCGCAATCCCTTCTCCTCCATTCTCCTCTCGGGATCTTGGGCGTGCATGCACATGCGCCTGGCATGAGTTTTAAGCCACCGGGTCCGGGACACAAACCGCGGTCACCTACGTGGGAGTCCAGCAACACAGCCATTACGCTAACTGCTGGTTCCCTAGTCATTGTTTTCTTTAGGTCTAGAATTTCTATTTGGCTCTTCATTATGATTCTACCTCTTTGTTGAACTTCTCTTATTATTCATGTGTTGTCTTCCTGATGTTATTTTGTTATCTCTGGCATTTCTTGTATCTCATTGAGGTTCTTTAAGATAATTAGGTTGCATTTTTTGCCAGACTGCTCATTGATCTTCATTTTTGAGGGTTGATTACTGATGCTTTATTTTATCAATTTGGTTGTTTCATACTTCCCCATTTATTTAGCATCTTTATGGTCATGTGTTGATATCTAGGTTTGAAGATGTAGTCATCCCTTTCAGTCTTTACAGACTGGCAAAATCCTTCACCATTTTTGCTCTGTCTGGAGATTCTTTGTAGGACATCTGTTGGCTTCTATGGGTAGTTTTCTACTAAAAACTGTGGTGCAAGCCTGTAGAGAGAGTGCCTACAGAAGCAGTAGACATGACTTTGTCCATGGGCGTAGACCTGGAGCTTGAGTCCAAAATGGCCAGCCTGACCCTAAAGTAAGGCCTAGTGCTTGGGTCTATAGTGGTGGTCCTGAGGTCTAGAACCATAAGAGTATGTCTATAGCCTGGGTCTTTAAGGGCTAGCCTGGTGCCTGAGAACACATTTACATCATTGTTCAGTTCTTGAAGACTTTGCTGTCTTTCCTAGGCTTTCTATAGCACATTCATGGCTAAATAATAAGCTTATTACTTTACAGTAATTATTACTTATGTTGGTGCAGACATAAAATTCAGAAATCCTTTTTCTAGATCTGTCCTCTCTGAATTAGCCCTACATTCTTCAGATCTTAAAGTTTTCCTTCATTTTCTGAGCCAGAATGACAACTTTTTGTTTTTGTTTTGTTTTATTTTTTTTTCAGAATTTTGGTATTTCATACTTTTCTATAATTCCTTTGAACTGTAGCCATCCTTACAAATTTTAGTTTCAGTCCACAAAACTCATCCCATTGTTCCCTTTTCAGTTTTCAGGCATTTTCTTTTTCAGAATCAAACAAATGTTTATATCTGTTGAATTATTTGAAAACTTTTTACTTTTTATTCATCCTTTAATTTTTGTAATTTTTTTGCTCAGCCTATTAAAATATGTAACATCAAATCAAATTTTTCTTAGTGTATGTGTATATATATGTGTGTGTGTGTGTATATATGTATATATTTGTGTATATATATATATATATATATAAAATGATAAACTTTATTCTGCTTCAAAGACCTGAAAAATAAAGCTGTATTATTTGAGGCGCATTATACATGAGGAATTATCAATATATTGTGAGTACAAAACTCAATTATAGAATTATTTCTTAACTAGTATCAAGTACTCCAAATTGCCAATGTTTAAGAGAAAGTAACATAATTTACGATGCTGAAAGGCTATATGTGAAATATGATAGTTTTTAAACCAACAGATATAAATGCAGCACCTATTTCTATTAAAAAATCAAATACTGGAAAAATCAAGTATTGAGGAAAATCTTTGGTCTTAAACGTATCTCACCTGAAATCCAACCAGAAAGTCAGTCCATAGTTTTTTAGAAATTTTAATTATGAATGCTAGGTGAATTCTGTAACACAAAGGGCACTTGGGCTAAACCACAAAATAATCTGGTTTTTTGAAAACACTTAGGAAAACACTTGAAGTCATTTTCAAAATGTTTAATTGATATGCTGATAACAATGTAATTTTGTATATTTTTAATTAAATGCCACTATCAACTTGAAAATATTTCACAGAATTGTTCTACTCTTTCACTTTATTACCTAGCTAATTATCTACATTTTAAAAATTTTACACACACAATCAAGAAAATTAATTATCTGAGATTTAAGTAACACTTTAAACAGGCCATATTGAATAATCCTTCATCACTAGTTTTTGATACCTCTGTAAATTACATATTAGCAGAAAGGGGCTGCATGTGGATTACCCTGGAAGCAGAGGATATCTTAGGTAGGTACCCAGAGACTATCATCTACTTTAGGAAACCGTGGGTGACTAGATGATGGAAATATCTCCAGGTGTGCAAAAGTACCCAGAAAAAAGAAAAAAAAAAAGCTAACACTGGGCCACTTTATAACAAATGACAGAGAACCAAACACCAGATTACACGTCAGTCTTTCATCTCTTCATTTCCTTCCTCTGCTGGCCCACATACGCTAATATGACTTGTAGAAGGAATGTAGTAAAAACTCTTTTGAGATACATAACAGTAAAGAATAACCCTATTCCAGGATTGTTTCTGATAAGCTTTGCACTGAATGGGCGATTTGATGTGGATCGGACTGGACTTACTAATATCTGAAAGTGAAATTGTTCATTAGTAGCTAATTATGACCTAGAAGCTATGAAATTTACTTGTGGTATCATCTGGATTCAAGGAAAGTGAATCTGACAGACTGGTTTAATAATACATTAAGACAATAAATTGCTTAGATCCTACTCAATTAGAAAATAAACCCGATAATTGTCTATATATTTCTACTATATTAGGTAAATTTACTATGCCTTTATAATAGACTATTTTACTAGGTTGTCAGGAAAGTCATGACATATATTTCTATGTTTTTCTATGCAAAAGTGCATCATGACTTTCCCTATGACCCAATAATATTTGATAGCATTAATATGCTCTTATTTTTGTCAGAAGTTTAAAATCTCTTTAGCTTATTGTTAGAAAAAATGTGTACAAATGAAACTGAACCATCACACTTTTGCCAGAATCTGTGAGAAAATAGCCAGTGGTGATAGACTGAGAAACACAATTAATGGATCACAAGCACTCACTTTTTCCTTGGCAGTGGAGCGGACTTCACAGCTTGAAAAAGTTCAGAAACAGCTGGGTATTTTCCCTGCTGTTTGTCTAATGGCGCAGAGAAGCACAGGGCATGGATGTCCACCTACAAATTGTTTGATGAAGTGGCCAGAATTTAGTTCTTACTTCTTGACCAATCCTCTAATCAAGCCTTCGATTTCAGCATGCCACGAGTAATTGCAACACCAGTGTGAAGTTGAGGAATCAGTGCTCTTTAACTTTAGAATTAATCTTCACAGTAATGCTGTTTGGATCAAAATGATTTGTAAAGAGCCCAAGAGAAGTATTTCTTAACATACATATATGACATTGGGAAGGGCTGTTCCTAGAACTGCTGAACAGACCCACTAAAATCGGATCTTCCTTTTTTGTATCATTTTATATTTACTATTCATTACCAGTTTCCGAAAATGATTCAAACATCATGAAGAAGTAGGAAGCTATTTTTATTACCATGCTTGAAAACTAACAACTTTATAAGTCTCAAGGTTTAAAATACTTGCTGTAATCATGGATGTAAATTTTAAAATACTACACAACTTGGAACCAGCTGATGCCATAATAGTTACGTCACTGGACTCCCACCTAATCACCAGCAGTTCGAGTCCTGGACCTGGCAGTTTAAAACTCACACTGGGTGCATGGGTGTTTGTACTCAATATTCTGAAAGGAGAGTGTAGGAGAAGGGACTGTGATGTCACCATCCCCCCTGAGGAGTGATTTTTGCTTTCTGTCTCTCTGACAAGTGCATGCACTCTATAGCAAAAATCTCTCTCTCAAAAAAAAAAAAAGAATACTATATAACTTACAAATTTTATCATGTAAAAGTGAAAAAAGATTAAAATCAAAGAGGCACATTTATACCCCAATAGTGTTTCCTCTTGTTTCTTTAGGGTCTTATATTAAAAATCTCATGTATTGGTAGCACAGATGGCACAGTGGTCATGCTGCTGGACTCCCACATAATCAACTATGGTTCGAGTCCCAGACCAGGCAGCTTAAAGTTTATGCTGGGTGTGTGTGCATGCATGCCCAAATACCAAGAGAAGAAAGGAGGGGAAGGAATTGCAGCGTGACCAACTCCCTGAGGAGTGATTTCTTGCTTTCTGTTTCTCTCTGTCTCTCTGGTGAGTGCAAGTGCCCTATAGCAAAAATCTTTCTTAAAAAAAAAAAACAAAAACAAAAAAAAGAACTCACGTACTGATTACAAGTAATATCTAAATTCTCATGCAGATTATCTAACTGAAGGAATTTAGGGCATATATCGATTTTATACATTTATTTTTTTATAAGATGTAAACATTTCCTTTATTTGAAATTCAATAGCTGAACTAAACACTAAAATAGATATACAATATAATAATTTTATTTTAAATAAATAAGACATTTTTCAGTATATTCCCTTCACTTTCTTACCATCTGCATGACATTTCAGAATTTCATTTCCTAATATTAATGCTCTTTGAAATGAAATGAAGCATCCTCTGTCTGTTAATAGCAGTTTGTATTTGATAAGATCAACTGAGATAAGATGAGAAAGTAAAGTGAAAGGTGGATTTAAAATCACTACTGAAATAGTAAGGATAAATTTAGGTAATTAAATAGAAAAAGAGTGACTACTATTGGCTTGTTTAATCTATTTGAAAAAATTGTTATATTTCCAGGGAAAGGAAGAGCTTATTCCATGAAGTCTAGGCCCCGTATCAAGTATAAGATTGTTTTATGTCTTTCTCCACTTCCCCCCCCAAAGAAAACAAACAAACAAACAGAATGATAATTGCCTTTGGAAAGAATTATCCGTAAACATCTGTTGCAGGAAGACAGTAGTGGTGAGTAGAGCAATCAGACTACTTTAATAGTGGGGATGAGAATTATTGACAGAGAGTAGTTGCAGCATCCATAACCACAGGAAGGAAAAATTTATCTGATTCGAAAACTGTACTTTCTTTGCAGGGGAGAGGTTTTTGCTATAGGGCACCGGTACTCCCCAGAAAGACAGAGACAGAGACAGAAAGCAAGAAATCACCTTCCGGGAGGATGGCCATGTTGCAATCCCTTCTCCTCCATTCTCCTCTCGGATCTTGGGCAGGAACGCACACCGGGTCCGGGACTCGAACCACAGTCGACTACATGGGAGTCCAGTGACAGCCATTACACAAACTTCTGCTCCCCAATAACTGTACTTTAAGCTAATCAAAGACAACTGAAACATGAGGAATCTAGATGATTTATGAAGAGATGAAGGTATTAATTGGATTGAAAGGTGAAGAGTATGTGGGAAATTGACAATATATTCAGGGTCAGTAGGCTATGCCACTCAACAGGGCCAGTAGATGTTGGGGAAAGCACAATCACTCTGGAGGTGGAACTTAACTGGAGAAGTATGTGGAGCCCATCCATGCAGTAGAACTACTTAGAATGCAGGAATAGCTAAAATATCAAAAGTGTATTTTATCAAAAGCAATTAAAAGGTAGTTCCCGGGATTAGGATTTAGGAATGTCCTAAGGATTTAGGAGTCAAAACAATGATTAATGCATGTGTAATAATCTGACAAAGATATATGATTTTAAACATAAAGACTCATACAGACATATACACAAATCAGTGATGCAAGTACTAAGTTACACTGGATTCTAGAAAACTACCCACTCATTTGAGACTCAAAGTCTAATCTGTTACATTAATTTATGTGGCTTTCTTTTTTTTTTTTTTTTGGAGAGGTTTTTGCTATAGGGCGCGTGCGCTCGCCAGACAGACAGAGTGACATAGAGACAGAAAGCGAGAAATCACCCCCCGGGGGGGGTATGGTCACGCCGCAATCCCTTCTCCTCCATTCTCCTCTCGGGATCTTGGGAATGCACGCACACGCACCTGGCGTGAGTTTAAGCCACCGGGTCCGGGACGTGAACCGCGGTTGACTACATGGGAGTCCAGCGACATAGACATTACGCTAACTGCTGGTTCCCAATTTATGTGGCTTTCTAAAGCTCTCTTGATTTCTCTTCCTTTTAATAGACTCTTTTCTACCTGGCCTATATACTCAGTTCTCTGCTTGAACCTGGGGAATATATGTTTAAGAAGACAGTGACTTGCTATCTTTGGCTTATTCAGGAAGGGTCTTACCTTCTCAGAAATTGTATTATTATCAATTCTCTTTTTAGAGAGATTTTTGTTATAGGGCATGTGCGCTTGCTGGAGAGATAGAGGAAAAAAAATGAGAAATCAGCGACCGGGGTCGGGGGATGGCCATGCCACAATCCCTTCTCCTCTCAGGACTTTGGGCATGCATGCACATGCACCCAGTGTGTTTTGAGCTGTTGGGTTTGGAACTTGAATCATGATTGGCCATGTGGGAGTCTAGCAACATAACCATCATACCATCTGTTGGTCCCCCCAAATTATATTTTATCTGGCTCTTATTGATTCCAAAATTCTCTGATTTCTTTAAAATATGGCAGTTAAGGGTGCAAACTTGTTTTCTATCTTCACAGGTATAATTTGGTAATTTAAACGTTTCTTATCTTGAAAGTGACTCAGAAGTTGCTTGTAATTTCAAAAACGATATTCCATGAATTAAAAACTGTATTCCATAAATGAATTGTATTCCCTGAATTAGGTGTTGAGCTTCAATTCATGACATATTCAAGAATAAATCAAAGGAAAAACTATGAAATAGCTGTTTGGAGACATACTGTGACCTTTCTGAAAAGGGAGAAATAAAGCCAGCTACGTAATCACTTCAGTGCTCGGCCAGGAGCCCTGTTTAGACCACAACAGAAGAAGGAAATGATCGAGCAGAACAGAGACATCTCACTTTGCCAAAGTGGAAAGACCAGAATTTCTGACTACTTCATTGCCTGAACTTGCCAGACACAAGGCACTATACAGAGGGGGCATTCGAAAGGCTGCATCCAAGTCTCCGATTCGTTTGTCATAGGCTCTGCTGCACATTTGACAGCTGCTCTGTGCTCTTGACAGCCGTGGAGAGGCAGTAGAGGTCTTCAGGGCCAGGAAATTACGAGGTTCTGGCTGCCCCAAGTAGAGACTTCACTGATTCCTTCGGTCATACAATTAAGATGGCAAAATATTCCCACCATAGGAGTTAAGGACATGACAGTTTAAAGGACAGATCTGAGGGCTGTAGACCAAGCTTAAATCTACCAAAACTAAAAAGGATAAATTCAAGCCTGGCAGAATCAAATGGATCCAACTGTAATTTATTAAAATGACCCCCAAATTATCAACAATCTTTACAAAGAAGTAAATATCATCCAAAAGTTGTACAAAATATCACTCACAGTATGTAACAGTCATCATCAACTCTTTAGACCTTTAAAGAAGGGTGAAAATATGACATACAACCAAGAAATACAATATTCAATAGAGGCCACAAGATAACACATACATTAAAATTAACAGTGACCTCACTTAGGAACACATACATTTATTAAATAATACATATAAATGCAAATTATTGAATAATATATCTGAAAAAGTTCAAGATGAGCTTAAGCAGGCTTTAAATAAAAAATCAATGATCTTTATTATATATAAATGAAAATTATTCAAGCTGGAAAGAAAAAGTATTTTAAAAAGAGAATAGTTTTACATTGTGATTTTGAATAATATCAAACATTCCAAAAACAAATAACTAGAATCTTTACAGGAAAGTTTAGATAGCATAGTGCAGAAATAATATGTGGGGATTTCAAGAAATTTGTGGAAAATTCATATTATGGAAAACATCTAGGGGCCTGCAGGTGGCATGGTAGTTAGGGCGCTCGACTCCCACATGTTTGACTGTAGTTCAAGTCCTGGACCTGGTGGCTTGCTTTCTCACTTTCTCTCTCTTGCTCTCTCTGTCTCTATTTGGTGAGCATACATACCTATAGCAGAAATTGAGAAACAATAATGATAAATAAATTTAAATAAGTAATTCTTTAAAAAATTAAAAAGTCTATGCATGAATTTCCAACTTTTTTTGCAACAAAATAAATTCATTTTTTAATTTTATTTTTCTATGAACTTTTAGAAGTTCTCTCATATTCTAAATCTGATGAAAAAAATCAACATAGAATTCAAAGAGCTCTGTAAAACTAAAGTAGGTTAAATAAAAAGCTGGTCCTTTTTATCTACATCAGAATCAAATTGTTGAAAATCATAGAACAGAGCAAATTTTAAAATCAGCCAGAGAGAAAAAGACATTCTTAATACAGGAAAACAATGATAAGAATTTCCTTTTATGTGGTTTTGGAAACAAAAAAGGACAGAGAAAATGGAGTAATATTGATATATTTAAAGTGTTGAAAGGGAATAAAAAAATGTAAACCCAATCATCTGTATCCAGTAAAAGAACCTTTCAAAAATCATGAAAGTGACAAAGACATAATAATTTCATTTCCAATTTATCTACACTTTAAGAACTGTTAATGAGAATTTTTGTTGTGCTAAAATGATACCAGATGGAAACTCAAGTATACAGGATCAAAGAAACAAACAAAAAAGGCAGAAAGAAAAGGGAGAAATAGATAAAATGAAACCCTTCTGGAAGATTTTAATATTTTATATGTTTGTAACTTACAGAGTATATATATAAAATTAACCAGCAAGAATATAAAAGATTTGCACAATGTCATTAACCAATCTATTTTAACTTACAAATATAGATTACTCACAAAAGAAGTATATATATTCTCTTTGTATAAATATGAAAAAGCACTAAAATATTATAAATATATAGTATAGTGATCCATAGAAGATACCAATACATTTTGAACTAACATATTATGCAAAATATTCTTTAATCATAATTTACTTAAAATAGGTGTTAATAGCAATAATATCATTAGAAACCTTGCTAATATTTGAAGGTTTTTTTTTTTTTGAGAGAGATTTTTGCTATAGGGCGCATGTGCTTGCCAGTAAGACAGAGAGAGACAGAGAGACAGAATGTGAGAAATCACTCCCCAGGGGGGATGGCCATGCTGCAGTCCCTTCTCCATTCTCCTCTCGGGATCTTGGGCATGCACACACACGCGCCCAGCGTGAGTTTAAGCCGCTGGGTCTGGGACTTGAACTGTGGTCTACTACATGGGAGTCCAGCAACATAGCCATTTATGTTGTTGGGAAAGTCATATCATATTTTTATGTATTTTTCTATGCAAAAATGCATCATGACTTTCTCAACTACCCCATAAGTGTCTCTTAAAGAAAAGGAAAAACATGGGAACCAGCAGTTAGCGTAATGGCTATGTCGCTGGACTCCCACGTAGTCGACCGCGGTTCGCATTCCAGACCCGGTGGCTTAAAACTCACGCCGGGCGTGTGTGCGTGTGAGCCCAAGATCCCGAGAGGAGAGTGGAGGAGAAGGGATTGCGGTGTGACCATCCCCCCAGGGGGTGATTTCTCGCTTTCTGTCTCTATGTCTCTCTCTGTCTGTCTGGCGAGTGCACGTGCCCTATAGCAAAAACCTCTCCACAAAAAAAAAAAAAAAAAAAAAAGAAAAGAAAAAACAGAGGAAATATAATTTTCAGTGTTTGAAGATGGGATTACTGACCTAAAATATTTAAGAGAATTAACTGGCAAAAATGATTAGAAGGTTTAGGAAGGTCACCAAATAATATATTGGGTCATTGGAAAAGTTATGATGTTCTGTGATTATTTTTAAATAATTATTTCATTTAATTGTATTATTTTAATTTGACCAACAAGAGAGAGGGAAAGTGAGAAAGCAAGCTGCCAGGTCTAGGACATGAATTGTGGTCGACTATGTGAGAGGACAACACCCTTAACCACCATGGCACCTGCCGGCCCCGATAATCACAATTAAAAATTAAAATTTTAATTTTGCCTGAGGACATATGTGCTTGCCACAGAGAGACAGAGAAACAGAAAGAGGGAGAAAGCAGACCCCAGTGAGGTATAGTCCCAAAAGCAGACCCCAGTGAGGTGTAGTCCCAAAAGCAGACCCCAGTGAGGTGTAGTCCCACTATGATCCTTTTTTCATTTCTCTGTTCTGTTGGGATTTGGGGAAGGCATATACACTCTTATTTCTCAAGCTGTTGGGTCTAGTCTCAAACTGCATGGTCAACTATATGTGATCTAGTCTCCTTAACCACCTAATCATGAACTGGCCCCAAATTTACATGCTTTATTATAGCTACTTTTTAAATTTAAATTATTTCAATTCAAATAAAAAATATACGTTAGAATTATTATGATGCTGTTACTTGTCTGACTTTCTAAGTTGCTTATTTTATATTCAATATTTTAGTCAGGTATAAGTATTAAATATTAATAAATGGCATTGTGATAAGTGTTGAGTTGGTCAGATGTGGTAATGTATTTGCTCTCCTTTTTTAAAGTTTATTTATTTATTCCATAAGTAAGAGAGACAGAGATAGATATAGCGCACTCCTGACACGATTGTGATACTGCAATTACTTCCAGCTTTTGCCAGCCTAGATCAAGGGCACACGGGGAGACTCAGGGAGATCTGTGGGCTTGAAACTCCAGCCTTGCTGTGTGGGTTTGCCTTGCTGGAAGTTGCAGTTTTACTACTGTGTGAAGAAGAATTGTCCAGCCCCTATCGCCTTTGAATTCGTAGTGACGAATCCCATATGTTGATCCCCTTGTGAATTACTAGAACTAAATTTAACATCAATTTAATTATTTAATGCACTGTTAGCACCCAGATAGAATTTTCATATCCACTACATTTTTCAGATTTTAGTACCACTATTATAATGGCCATGGAAAACAATTTTGTTTGTTTGTTTGTTTGTTCTCAAGCTGTAAGCTCAGAACTCTAACTGACCCTGTGGGATCTAGCTGCCACCTAGCTGGTCCAGAATTGGCTATTTTTAATTTGTTCTTATAGCCAAATTTTAATGTGCATCAAATTCACCTAGGTTGATTGTCAAAAATATGGATTTGACACCAGGGAATTTATATTGTAGGTCTTACCTGAGCCATGGAAATCTGAACCTTAAATCAGCAGCCTGGGACATTTAATGCAATAGAAAGAATGTAATATGATCTGCTTTTTAAAGTTAGAGAGAGTTGGGACCAGAAGTGACATAGTTCTGTAAGTGCTGAACTCTCACATGGCTGTCTATAGTTCAGTTTGAATTCTGGAACTGGTGGCATAAATACCATGCCAGGCACCTGTGCCACTGTGCTCAAAATCCCGAGGAGACGAGGAGAAAGGATTGCAGCATGGCCATCCTGCTCAAGGGGTGATTTCTCAGTTTCCCTCTCTCTGTCTCTGTCTCTTTTTTCTCTAGTGAGCTTACATACCCTATTGAAAAAAAACTTAAAAAATAAAATGGTAGAAAGCGTTTACGTTGAGATTGATTACCATAGAAGTTATTGACAGAGTGGCTGAAGATAACCTCATGTCTCTCTTTTTCATACGTGTGTCTTCACAAGTCAATTTTGATAATTTTTTATTAATAATTTTAATTCATTAAGACATTCAATTATATTAACAGGGATGTACAGAGACTACTCTCATTCTTTTACCCATTATGTCTAAGATTAGTTTTCCCCTGGTGGGCCTGAAATTGTATATATGCACTTCTCTTTTTTTCCCTACGCTTAATAGTTCTTTAAAAAACTAGCTTCTGGGACCAGCAGTTGGCATAATGGCTATGTCGCTGGACTCCCATGTAGTCGACTGTGGTTTGCGTCCCAGACCCGGTGGCTTAAAACTCACGCCGGGCGCGTGTGCATGTGTGCCCAAGATCTCAAGAGGAGAATGGAGGAGAAGGGATTGTGGCATGGCCATCCCTCCTGGGGGGTGATTTCTCGCTTTCTGTCTCTCTGTCTCTCTCTGTCTGTCTGGCGAGCACACGCGCCCTATAGCAAAAACCTCTCCCCCCCAAAAAAAACTAGCTTCTAAAACCATTCATCCTTTCTTTAGGCACTTCAGATAATGTTAGGGATCCAGTTAAAGATCATGCTATATCCCCCTTTAAACAAACAAACAAACAAGCAAACAAACAAACCAAAGTCTGTATAATAAGAAAACCTAAAGAAATAATATTTTGAATTAAATTTAAACAGTAGCCCAACAAATTCTTGACATATGTGGCTTATAACAATAAAGCATTTAAAAATACTGACGAAACTGGGACCAGCAGTTAACATAATGGCTATGTCACTGGACTCCCACATAGTTGACTGGGTTTGAGTCCCGGACCCGGTGGCTTAAACGCACGCCGGGCGTGTGCACGTGCATGCCCAAGATCCCGGGAGGAGAATGGAGGAGAAGGGATTGCGGTGTGGCCATCTCCCCTGGGGGTGATTTCTCACTTTCCATCTCTCTGTTTCTTTATGTCTGTCTGGTGAGCACACACGCCCTATAGCAAAAACCTCACCAAAAAAAAAAATACTGACGAAACATTAAATGGTAAAGTCTGAATAGAGTAGCTGATGAAAAAATCCAAAAATAATGATTTCTTTGATACTAGACTCCAGTTTAAACCACTGTCATTTTTCCTCTGTGACAATAAAAGCATAATCTCTAGGGTGCTAAATTCTATTACTTTTCTTTATATATTCACACTGTTATTGAATAGCTCATTTTGAAATTAAAAAATAAATTGATTTTTAGCAAATTATATTTTCCATTTTACTCTGCTTTGTCAGTTAATCATAGTTCAAGTTTTTCTTAATTTGCCATGATTTTATCTAAGTTGTTAGAATTTGCATTTATTACATTTGGTCTACTCTTATTTAGGCATTTGACAAAGAAAACTTTGACAGAACATTTAGATTGAAAAGTGCTACTGGGAGATGTTTGCCTGAATACACCTGCTTACCAACTGCACTGAAATCACAGTCTTCCATTAAACAATCAGGAATGAGTAAATAGTTATCTACATTCAGAGAGTCCCCAAGTGCATTCTGACTTGGAAGGAAGAGAGGTGAATAAGGACTCTGGAAACACAAGCTCCAGTTTTCTACTGCTCAGTGAACTAAGCTGAGATAAAGTGGTTGTGTGACATTATGAGTGAATGTTTAGAGAGTAGTTCTTGCTTCACTTAATTACTGTAAATAATTTTTAAAGGATGCATTCAGGAAAAAAAAAATAGAGGCTAGATGGTGGAGTAGTGGTGATACAAAGCTCTGTGAGGCTAGACCCACATGGAAGGGTCCAGGGTCACGATCCTAGGCCCATACACATGCCTATCATCTAGGCTAGTTGGGGCTGGGGCTGGATAGCAGAGTGAGGACTCTATGAGGGGTGGTTTTCTGTTTCTTTCTTTCTCTCTGCATTTTTCTCTCACTTTGTCTTGTCATGGAAGAAATAAAGAAAGAGACTTTAAAAAATAAATATTAAAAAATCCCAATTGGTATGTGGGTTAAATAAAAACCCATCATATTCCACTTTTTGGGTCCTTTATGAACAAGACACTCTTTTGATGTGTAATAGAGATCTACCAGTGAACAAAATAGGGGGGAAAACCCAAACTACCCTTGTGAAAGCTGTGTGTTTTGGAACTGAACATTTATTGTGTACACTAATATGTTTGGATTTTACTTTTACATAATATATTATGCTTCCTACTTACTATAGTTTTCTTTGTTTCTTTTTCATCTTCTTTTGTTCTTTTTGTTGGATTTTCAAATTTTCTTTCCTTCCATTATTATTTTTTTCTACTGAGTTAGAATATGGCTCATTATTTACTGCTTCTCGGAATCTGATTGTGGGTCTCTGTGTTCTGAGTTATTTCTCTTCCTCCTTACTACAGTGATTTTTTTTTCTTGCTGTGGGTAATTAATTTTCCTTGTTTATGAGCAAAAATATATAATATGTGTGTGTGTGTGTGTGTGTGTATGTGTTCCAGAAGTAAACATGTATTTCAACATGTATTCAATCATACATTTTGACCCAGAAGTCCAATAATGAGCCCACATAGAATGACCTTATTCTTAGTTAATATTACTTTACTACCTAGAATAGAACTGTAGTGATTCCTTTCCATACAGAATTATTTCTGTACTCTTTACTCTTATCCTGAAGGCTCTGGAAAGCATGACTTCCTCTTCAAATAGTGCATCTCATTATCCCAGCGTATGACTCTGCTACCGAAACTACACAGCATGTTCTTTATCAGCCAGTAACCCTTGGGCTCTTTTTCTCTGTTATACTATTTTTTGCTGAGCATACTATATTGAAATTCTTCCTCTATCAGATACCATTTTCATTATTTCCCTGTGTATTTAAAAGGGAAGATTTTTCTGTTTCTGAAATACTTGTATGATAGCTTTTTGTCACTTTATGGAATTATTAAATCTCTGACTTGTAATTTTATACACACACATACTCATATTCTCCAGCTAATTCATGTGTACAGTGGCAGCTGGAAGGCTCGCTCTGGTTCATATTACCTGAATATGCGGCAAGCTCCTTCCCTATTTCTACAAAGCTTTCTCTTTATCCCAATTATTTGTGTAGAGATATTCAGTATAGAGTGTAGAGAATAAGTAGTAACACTCTAAGAGGCTAAACAGGTAAGCAATGAAATGGGTAGCAAGAAGTTTGTAATTTTTGTGAAGGAAACTGTAAACTCTTTGAAAAGTTGGGAGGTTGAGAGTCATTTGATTATATTCTGGTATTTAAAAGTTTCTGTTGTGGTTATGTCAAAAATTTATTTGAGGTACACAATGTTAGAGAAATACAACTAGTTAAGGTGTAATAATTTCTTTTTTGGAGAGGTTTTTGCTATAGGGCACATGCACTCACCAGAAAGACAGACAGAAAGACAAAGAGACAGAAAGTGAGAAATCACCCCCCCCCGGGGGGGGGTATGGATGGCCATGCCTCAACCCCTTCTCCTCCATTTTCCTCTTGGGATCTTAGGCACACACACACACACACGTGTGTGGTGTGAGTTTAAGCCACCGGGTCTGGAACTTGAACTGTGGTCAACTACCTGGGAGTACAGTGACATAGCCATTATGCCAACTGCTAGTTCCAAGTTGTAATAATTTCTTACCTGCTGGAGCAATGTAAGCCAAAGGTGAAAATAGGTCTACTATAATCCTTCTTGTGAAGAACAATGCATGACCTAGAGCAATACACAAAACATTAATATTTTTGAGTGAATAACAATGACTTTAGATCGAAGATAATTTTGGCTCTTGCTACAAAAAGGATAGTAT
This sequence comes from Tupaia tana, assembly GCA_026018925.1. NCBI lineage: Eukaryota > Metazoa > Chordata > Mammalia > Scandentia > Tupaiidae > Tupaia > Tupaia tana. The sequence goes on from JAKSZU010000002.1 coordinate 3,464,630, forward strand.
TGATAGGCAATTAAGTATAAAATGTGATAGGTATGTGTGCTTGATTTGGTGTGTAAATATTACAAGAGAAAATATTTAAAGGTGATTCCTTCAATTTGGCTTGAACAACTTACTTGATATACCATTAAGTGATAGAGAAAATACCAGCAGATGGGGACGAGAAGAAAGCAGTTTTATATACAGTTTGTTGTAGTTGTTGCTAAGATACCTGAAAGGTATTCACTCAAGTGGAGAGAGACAGCTGGTGCAAACCCTGAATACAAATAACCAGAGAGGGAGACAAGTCTCAGGAGCATGTGGTGACAGGGACCCCACGGGATGATTGTGGCTTGGGAGAGAAGGAGTAATCAACTATTTCAAATGCTGTTAAGAGAACAAATAATAAATAAAACATTTTTAAATGTCCTTGAGATTGTCTAATTAATATAAACTTTCTAACTTGGCAAGAGCATTTTAATCCTGAGAGCGTTTTAGAGACTAACAGCCAGACTTATGGTAGGATAATTAGTAAGTAGAAGGTGAGTGGAGCTGAAGTTAATGGGAAGTGAGAAGAGTGGAGATGGTGTGTGTGTGTGTGTGTGTGTGTGTGTATAAGAGAGAACATTTAGATGCCAAAAAGGGGTGAGATGGAACCTAAAGTTAATTGACTGTTTGTTAGAAAGGAGCAAGTGGGCCTGCAGGTGCCATGGTAGTTAAAGTGGCTCGATCCCCTATGGTTAACTGTGCGGTTTGAGTCCCAGATTGGATGCTTGAAAATCACATCTGGTGCATGTGTGTGTGTGTTTGCCTAAAATTCCAAGAGGAGAAGGGATTATGGAGCAGCCATTCCCCTCTAAAGAGAAAGAACTAAAAAGTAATAGAATATAGATTGGACAGAACAATGAAAAGAGTGAGTTGGATAAGAAAATGAGAGAAGATGCGTTACATGATGTAAGAAGAATGAACCTGGGAACCAGCAGTTAGCATAATGGCTATGTCGCTGGACTCTCACGTAGTCGACCGCGGTTCGCATCCAGGACCCGGTGGCTTAAAACTCACGCTGGGCGCGTGTGCGTGCATGCCCAAGTTCCCGAGAGGAGAATGGAGGAAAAGGGATTGCGGCGTGACCTTCCCCCCGGGGGGTGATTTTTCGCTTTCTGTCTCTATGTCTCTCTCTGTCTGTCTGGCGAGCGCATGCACCCTATAGCCAAAACCTCTCCAAAAAAAAAAAAAAAAAAAGAAGAATGAACCTTAAATAATAAGGTCACCAGATAGTTTAGAACGGTGTTATAAATTACACTTGTGTTCCCCCAAGTTAGTATGTTGAAGCCATAACTCCCGGCATCTGACAATGTGAATGGATTTGGAGACAGTGCCTTTGCAGAGGAGATTACAGTGATAAGGAAATCCTCAGGTGGGCCCTGATCCAGTTGACTGGTGTTTTCATTACAAGACATACAGAGACTGGGAGTGTGCCTGCCCAGAGGGACAAGAATGCGAGGAGGCAAGGGGACAGCCATCTGCAAGCCTAGGGGAAAGGCCTTGGAAGATACCAGCCCAGCTGGTGCCTTGAATAGGGACTTCAGCCTCTAGTGGTTTGACAAATTTCTGTTGCTTAAGCCACCCAAAACACCAGTTCGTGGTGTTTTGTCATGACAGTCCCAGAAAATAGGAACGAGAGAAATGAGTGGATATAAACAGAAGTAGGTGTTGCTTTCTGGGGCCTTTGTTTACAGTGAAGCAAAGTAAAACTGTGATCCTTTAATCATTGTTTCTTTTATTTTGGAGAGGTTTTTGCTATAGGGATCGTGCACTCGCCAGAAAGACAGAGAGAGACAGAGAGACAGAAAGTGAGAAATCACTCCCCGGGGGGTATGGCCAAGCTGCAATCCCTTCTCCTCCATTCTCCTCTCGGGATCTTGGGCACGTACGCACACGCACCGGACATGAGTTTAAGACACCAGGTCCAGGACTCAAACCACGGTCGGCTACATGGGAGTCCAGCGACATAGCCATTATGCCAACTGCTGGTCCTGAGTGGTTAAATTTCTTACACTGTACTCTCCTAGGCTTCATGTGGGTAGCATCCCATCTTTCTTTTTTGTTTTTGTTTTTCCGTATAGCATTTCTAGGGCCAGAAAGTATGTCTGGCATATTGTAACAAAACAAATGTTTTTGTTTCTGAATGACTAATGGTGAGTAAATCGTAATGTGGATGTCAGAAATGTAAGAGCAGAGTAGTTTCTGAACAATAGAAGAATAAAGCTACTCAAGACCATACAAAGCTTTTTAGAATGCAATTGGGAGTTGGAAAATCCTAAATTTAGAGTAAGTCTAAATCATGAAGTTCTCTGACTTTCCCATAGAACGTAATTTGTTTAAAGTGTAAATAATAATGCCATAATAAAAATACTTATTCCTCTTCAAGATTTCTGCTCCTATTATATTTCTATAATTAAGTAATAAAATCATAATAAAAATTTTGGTTATAAAATGATGCATTATATTTTTTAATTTGTTCATTTACTTAAATTTTGCCAGAGGGCATGACACTCACCAAAAAGAGATTGAGAGAGAGAGGAAAGAAAAGTGAGAAAGCACATCCCCCCCTCCATGAAATGTGGTCCTCCTGCATCTCTTTCTCCCTTCAGGATTTGGGGCCTGCAAGTACATGCACCTGTCATATCTTTCAAGCCACCAGGTCAGAGACTTAACCATGCAGTCAGGCATGTGAGATCTGACCATGTGGGATGCAGTTGCCTTAACCACCATGCTACTATCTTGTCTTGAGGCATTAGGTTTCAGTGTAAATAGATAAAGTAAACTATTTTCTACTCTTTCATTTTTTTGAACAATTATTTATTTAATTTAAATTATCATTATTTTTTCTTAACTTGACTAGAGAGAGACACGGTGGTAAGGGGGAGTGAGAAACCAAGGGGCTAAGTCTGGGACTTGAACTGTGGTTGGCCATGTCAGAGTCCAGTGCCTTAACCACCAGGAAGTAAGAAAACACTCCCAATGAGAGATGATAGCACTGCAATCTCCTCTCCATTTCTCTCTGTTTGAATTAATGTAATGTCTCTGGCACCAAAAGCTATTCAGCCTTGGCATTATTTATTATACTCTCTGATTCTTTGCATTTTTACTTGTGAAATACAGTAAATTGCAAAGCTGTGTGTTTTTCTCATAATGTTGGTATAAAGAGGGCAGAAATGATATACATATGGGATTTTACATAAGAGCTACACTTAAAAAAACATTTATTTTATAGAAAACTTTGTTGAACTAATATAATTACCTCTGTTTTACAGATGAGAAAGGTAAGACATAAAGATCAGGGAGTTAGCAAAAGGTCACACAGCTAATAATCTGACTTAACCCAGCGTGAAGGCAGTAATGTATCTGGAGCTGTGATAGCTTCAAATTACTGTGCTCTTCCCAGGCTCTGGTTTTGGGCTCTGTACATGGGTGTAGTCTTCAAAATTAAATGCAATGTTCTTTGGCTACTTAAATTAGCTTCTGCACAGAAAACAATAATAATAATAAAAATAAAAACAAAATGAAACAAAACAAAAACAAGAGAAAGTACCTTACCTTTTGAGAAAGATAAGGTGGTAAGAAGATTATATCTGAAGAAATAATTATATGTATTTTTCTCATTAGTTTAATAAATAGAATTGGTGTTGAAATATATAGATACTTCTCACATTAAAATATACTGGCTCAACTGGCAACAACATGATAAACAATAGTATGGGAAGTCACTCTAATATCCTTGCTTTAAAGCGAGCAATTAAAATAGCAAACGTACAAAAATACAAATTCAATATCTGTAACACAGCAAAGGGATAATGTGCCATAAGAAAAGGCAGAAAATCAAAACACCAAAAACAAAAAAAATGAAAACTTCAACACTGTAGACTTTAATCCAACTCTGTGAGCAATTTAAAATGGTACCTATACACAAGTTAAAAGATAAAAATGATCAGATATTATTTAAAAGCCAAATTCAGCTGTATTTTCTCTACAAGAGACTCATTTGAAAATAAAAACTTTGATACATTTGAAGGGATAGAGAAAGATATACCAAGTAAATATGAGTAAACAGAAAGATGGAGTGATTTCACACAAAGCAGACTTTACAACATTCCTTAGAAAAATAAGCTTCTAATCTATACCATAACATTCTGCCTAAAGAACTCCCTTAATTTGAGAGGCTGACCCAAGTGAGAGGGTTCCTGGGTTACATCTGGAGACCACTCTGTGAATGCCAGGCAAGTCCATGAGCTGAGGTTGGCTCAGGCTGGGGTTGATTATGGCATTACGACTCTGTTGGAAGTCCTATTTCTCTGTCTCTTTGTCTCTATTTCTCTTGCTCATAGAAGAAATAAGGGGAATAAAACTTTCCTGGGCCACCAAGTGGCATGATCATTAAGCAGTTGAATCCCACATGGCAGACTGCACGGTCTGAGTTCTTGGACCAAGTGGCTTGAAAATTACGCTGAGTGTGCAGAACTAGCAGATGGTGAAATAGTTACATCGCTGGACTCGAGTTCCAGACCTGCTACTTAAAACTCATGCGAGGGGTGTGTGTGTGTGTGTGTGTGTGTGTGTGTGTGCCCAAGATCCCGAGAGGAGAATGGAGGAGAAGGGATTGTAGCATAGTCATCACCCAGGGGGTGATTTCTTGCTTTCTGTCTCTCTGTCTCTCCATCTCTGGTGAGTATATGCACCCTATAGAAAAAAATCTAAAAAGAAAAAAAAGTTATGTTGTGTGTATGTACGTGCATAATCAAAATCCTATGAGGAGAACGGAGGAGAAGGTATTGCAGGAAGGCCATCCCACCTAGGGGGTGATTTCTTACTCCCACTCCCCATCTGTTTCTTTCTGGTGAACACACGTGCCCTATAGGAAAAAAAAAGAAGAAAGAAAAAAGCCAAAAAAGCAAGCAAAACAACTTTCTTAACCTAGTAAAGGGTACCTATGAAGATTCTACAGCTAGTGATTATACTTCATTTTAATAGACTAAAGGTTTCCTTCTAAGATCTGGCAGAAGGCAAAGATGTCATCTTATTCAGAGTGGCATCAGAAATGCTAGCTATTTCAGTAAGTCAAAAAGAGTAAATAAAAGGTATTAAAATTGTAAAGAAAGAAATAAAACTATTTTTATTCACAGACAACATAGTTGTGTGTGTAGAAAACTCAAGAAAAATTCAACCAGTGGTGTGGTGGTTAAAATTAACAAACTGAGCGTGGTTTCTCAATAAGAAACCCATTTTGAAATGAAAATGGAATTTTCATTTACATCTAAAATTAAAAAATTAAAACCATTTCAATTTTTTTTTTTCTTGAGAAAACACAGCTGAATCTTGTTCTTAAATACGATCTGAAAAGATCTGGATCTCAACATGGCCAACTTCATGGTTTGAGTCCCGAAATGGCAGCTTGAAAAACGTACTGGTGACCAAAATCACAAAATGAGGGAGAAATGGAGAGAGAGAACTGCTGCATTTCCTTGCTTCCCAGGAGGCATTTTTTCACTTTCTCAGTTTTTCTCTGTTGAGCACATGTGTCCTCTAGTAATTAAAATGAAACAGAGGAAAAAAAAAAACTTGAGAAAAATAATAAAGAAAATTCAAAAGAAAATCTCCTCAAAACAAAACAAAAACCCCCTGCAATCAATAAGTGAGTTTCAGAATACAAAGTCAATATAAAAAAGTGAATTATTTGCATTCTTTTTATTTTAAGGTTTTTACCATAGGTTGTGTACACTCCCCAGAGAGAGAGACAGTGAGAGGAAAAGTGAAAAATCACCTCCCAGGGAGAATAGCCTGCCAGAGTCCCATCTCCATTCTCCTCTTGGGATCCCGGGTATACACCCACACTGCCTGGTGTGATTTTCAAATTGCCAGGTCCAGGACTCAAACTATGGTCAGCCACGTGGGAGTCCAGCACCTTAACCACCATGTCAGCTGCTGACTCCAATTATTTACATTCTTATGTATTAGGAATGAACAATCCAAATCTAAAATTTAAAAATAAATACCTTTATAATAACATAAAAGTAAAGTAGTTAACTTGAAATTTAACAAATATGTGTAGGATATATGTGCATGAAACTACAAAATAATGATGAAAAAAATAAAAGAAAATATAAGTAAATGAAGCAATGTATCAAGTTATTTATTGGAATACTCTTCATTATTAAGATATACTCTTCTTTGGGCCCAGTAGATGGCATAATGGTTATGTTTCTGGACTCCCACATGGCTGACTGCAGTTTGAATCCTGGACCTGGTGGCTTGAGACTCACATTGTCCCCAAAATCCCGAGAGGAGAATGGAGGAGAAGGGACTGTGGCTTGGCTATCCCACCTAGGGGGTGATTTCTTGCTTTCTGTCTCTGTTTTTATCTCTCCAGCTAGTGCATGTGCCCTATAGCAAAAATCCCTCAAAAAAACTATGTATTTTTTTCCCAAATTAATCATCGAACTCAAAGGAGTTCCAGTCGAAATCCAAGCAATTTTTGTTGCAAGTATTGACAAAGTGATTGTAAATTACATTGGAAATGCTAAAGAGATATAGCTAAAAGAATTCTGAGCTGACATTAACTGAGGAGTTGGAAAGTTCAGGGTATGAGAGAGGCGCTCAGAAAAAAATTAAAAACCGTTGAACGCACCCAAGAATGGAGTTACTGTGTGTGGCAGTCTCTTCGACCTGTTTGACAGGCAGTGCACTTATACTTTCAGAACCCATACCAAATGCGTAAAAATGTACAATGATTAAATGTAAATAAATATAATAAAAAAGTCACATGTCTTTTTCATAAGCAAAAGACAGCATGTGGAACTCACATTACCTGATTTAAACTTATTATAAAACTGCTCTATCTAAATAGAATGGAATTGAAGAAATTGGAGCTATACAATACGTCTCTCAGTACATCAGAGTTGAGACAACAGAAATAGACTCAAACAGGTGCATAGTATTTTTTTTTTTTTTTGAGATTTTCAAGCCACCAGATGTGAGACTTGAACCACGGTGAATCATGTGAGAGTTCAGCATTGTAACCATTAGGACATCTGCTGGTCCCACAGTCAAGTCGTTTTTGACAGAGATGCAAAGGTAGATCAGTGGAGACAAGATAGTTTTTCACCAAGTGCTGCTTGATTAGGCCCTCTACAAGCAAAGCAAACAAAACGACCTTGACATGTTCTTCAGATCACACAGAAACAGAGTCAAACGAATTATAGACCTTAAAGTATGATGTAAAACTATAAAATGTCTAAAGAAAATATGGGACAAAATCTATGTGACTTTGGGGTTTGGCGTTTAGCTTTTCAATGCATAATTCATTTTTTTTTAAATGCCAGACGGCATTGCCCTCACCAGAGAGAGAGAAAGAGAGAAAAAGGGAGAAAGCCTTCCCCAGTGGGGTGTCATCGTGCTTCAACCCCTTCTCCTCCATTTCTCTATCCTGTTGTGATTTTAGGCACACACTTGTATGACTTTCAAGCCACTGGGGCCAGGTGGGATCCTGTTCCTTAACCACTAGGCTTCGGGGCTGAGCCTGATTGATTTTATTAGAAATAAATCATGTCATGAGAAACTGGGGAGGAGTAACTGTGAGGATTAGTTTTTAGAACAAGAAATTTGCCTTCAATCAAGAATAAGAATTTGCCCGAGGAAATAACCTTACCAGTGGCAAGGCCTGTCAATCCGGTGGTAGCGAGAAAGAAGGAAGACTATAACCACCAGTAGTAACAACCACCCTCCACTTCAACAGCCAGTGGAATATCAAAGGCTTTGTTATATAAACTTTGTTCAGAAAGATGAAATAGCTCAACTCAGTGAAATGTTCAATAAAATACTGGGTAAGATAGGAAAGCAGGGAAGAAAGGCCTTTAACCTGCCAAATATCCTCACTGGTAATTAATCTTCAACTCTACGGACAATTCATATAATAGGTGATTTTCTCATTCCTTGGTATTACACAGATCACAAAATTATACTGACAGTAAAAATTACAGTACTTTTAGAAAACTACTTAAGGGTTTATTTCCTGTTTAATCAGCTCCATCTAATGTCTCATAGAGTTTAACTCAATAGAAAAGCAGAAACCATCTGATTAATTTCATCTTGTTGCTCAGAGATTTTTACTGCCATCATTACAGCAAATTGAATGCGTCCTCAAAGAAACACCTGCTAGTATTTAAAATAATACTTTCATCTCCATTTAGATCTAAATTTAATATACTCAATCTTTAGAATTTTGAAAGTAAACTGGACATGTAACTTGCATAAATATCAGTAAGAGTAAAAGGTGTTTATTCTTGTGACAATGAATTAAAAATGAAGAGGGAAGATACCTTGTTTTATTCCTTTCTAATTATTACCATCGATATACTTTAAGATTGTTTTTATGTTGTTGTCACTATAGCAAGATGTTCCATTTTATGTTACCTTAGAGTTTAATTTAATAGATTCTAGAGTTTTGGTTGGGAACTGGCTTTAATTCAGGTCAGAATATTTCTGCCTTGATGGTGACTCCTACTCAGCACACTGGAAAGTAATTATTTGAATCTTCTTTTAAACTCAGAACTAATAAAATTCAATGATTAGTTTTGTCAAATAGCTTAAAAGATACAGAGACTATGGGTCAGCAGGTGGCATGATGATTAAAAGCACTGGACTCCAACATGACCGACTATGGTTAGAGTCCCAGACCCGTGGGCTTGAAATTCATGCCAGGCGAATGTGTGTGTATGCCCAAATATCCCAAGAAAAGCATGGAAAATAAGGGATTACAGCATAGCCATCTCCCCTGGAAGAGGACGATATGATTTTTCACTTATCCTCTTTGTCTCTCTCCTGAAATCACACATGCCCTATAGCAAAAAAGATTTTAAGGGACCAGCAGTTGGTATAATGGCTATGTCATTGGACTCCCATGTATTCGACTGCAGTTCAAGTCCCGGACCCAGTAGCTCGTTAGTGCCTAAGATCCCAAGAGCAGAATGGAGGAGAAGGGATTGCGGTGTGGCCATCCTTCCTGGGGGGTGATTTCTCGCTTTCTATCTGTCTGTCTTTCTGGCGAGTGCACGCACCCTATAGCAAAAAACCTCTTCAAACAAAAAGATTTTTAAAAAAGATGTGGACAATAGATCAGAATGACCTGTCTCTGCACCAGAGAATCCAAGTTTATAGAGAAAACCATGCTAGACCTTGAAATGACACGTTCAGGAAATTTTGTAAGTTAGGTAGAAAATTACTTGTTCATTATAACTCCATGAAAATCTAGAAATAGCATGACTTAGTGATGCTTAAAGTGGAACTTTAAATCAGATGATCTGTATTTCAATAGCGTCATGACCTCTTTCTAGAAATATGTTGTGGACAAGTTTTTAACTGCTGACATTGGGGGTTTACTACCTTTCAAATATTGATAATAAATCAAAAACAATATTTTTATCTTCATCTAATTCTAAATTACAATATACCTGATCTTTAGAACATTGAGCATAAAATACCAATAACAGTAAGTGAAGTTTTTAAGAAAGGAGGCAACCAAAGGAACTGATGATGAAAACAGCAAAGGTGAAGGGCTGCCCACAGTGCCATGGGAACACCTGCAGGCAAAATTAACCCCAGGGCTATTGGAGGCAGGATGGAAGGAAGGGGAAATGCTTGAGCAGTTTTGATAGACAAGTAAGAAATTAGTCCGATAGAGAAAGCCGGAAGATCACTCATGGGAAGACAGCTTGTTTTGCAAAAGCACAGCCACAGGAGCGAATGTGGAGTCCTTGGGGAATACAAAGTGGCTTGGTGGGCTGGGAGGTGGTCAGGAAATAAGATGAATGTGATAAGCTGGGATCACAAGTGGAAGGTATACATAGAAATTTGACTCTGTCTTAATCAATAGAAAGTCAAATATTGTAGACTCTATTTAAAATAAACCTATTTTCCCATTTCTGGGAGAAAAGAATCAGTGTTTACTTGCAGGTTTCTGATATAGACAGCTGGGATGCTGAGGAGGGAAGATGCTGTATTCAAGGTTGTTTATCATCATTTGCGGTGAAAAGTTGCCGTGCATTCAACAGCTTCCCTGAGATGTGACATTAAGTTTTCTGAAACACACACACACTCACACAAGCACATATATTCATAAATAAAAATCTATGTTCCTATGTAACCATGTGAGCTTGTATAAATATACGTTATATATAAGTATGTTTATGTATGTAAATACATATATTTATATAATTTTTTTGTTGGGGAGTTGTGGTCTCATTATTGTCCTCTCATAGCTTTCCCGATTTATTCAGGTATTTAAGGTTGCACTGTATCATTCTTTAATAGACCAAAGGTTATGTGAACAATTTAAAATTTTTTAAAAATGTTATTTAAATGTTCAGTGGGTAAAGATGAATGAAGACAAGTGGGAGATTTTCAAGATGGAAAGCATGTTTTTGTTAGTAATACCTAGGACTGCATTATTAATGCAAATATGCATTGCGTGTGTGTGTGTGTGTGTGTGTGTGTGTGTTTGAGAAAGAGAGAGATTTGAGTGCTGGGAACACAGTAGTAAAAAACGATCCTTGGGGCCAGCAGTTAGTGTAATGACTATGTTGCTGAACTCCCATGTAGTCGACCACAGTTCGAGTCCCGGACCCGGTGGCTTAAACTCATGGCGGGCGCGTGTGCGTGCATGCCCAAGATCCTGAGAGGAGAATGCAGGAGAAGGGATTGCGACGTGGCCATCGCCCTGAGGGGTGATTTCTCGCTTTCTATCTCTCTGTCTGTCTCTGTCTTTCTGGCAAGTTCATGTGCCCTACAGCAAAAAATGTGCCCTACAGCAAAAACCTTTCAAAAAGAAAAAAAAAAAAGATCCTTATTTTCATGTGGCATGCAGTAAAGTGTGAGAAACATATTGTTAACCATGTGCTTTTATAAGTGCAGTCATACTCGTTATTCACGAATTCTGTATTCGTCAGTTCCCCTATGTGCTAAATTTATTTCTCTTCTCCAAATCAATAGTCACTAAAGTTTTGCAGTCATTCATGGGCACATGCGTGTGTAGAGTGGCTAAAAGTTTTGGAGACTTGATGTGTGTATTCTGAGCTAATATTAAACAAGATGACTTCTGAGTAAAAATCTCAGTCCGATGGTCATACTATAAACAAATGTACTTTGCTTGGTCTATTTAGTGCTACATAGTTTATAATTTTGAGTTTTTTTGTTGGCATCCTTGTTTAAAATAGCCCTGAAGTTTAGTACTGGAGCTCTGGGTAGTATTTCTGAGCATAAGAAGACTGTGATGTGCCTTATGGAGAACACATGTGTTAGATAAGTTTCATTCGGGCACAACTTACAGTACTGTTTGCCATGATTTCAATGTTATTGACCCAACAATACATATTAAATGTCATTTGGGGTCAGCTGGTAGCATGGTGACTAAAGTGCTGGATCCCGCATGGCTGACTGTACAGTTCAAGTTGTGGACCAAGCGGCTTGAAAACCATGCTGGACACATGTGTGTGTGTGTGCCCAAAATCCTCAGAGAAGAATGGAGGAAAAACAATTGCAGTGTGATCAACCCCTCGGTGGCGATTTCTCACTTTCCCTTTCACTCTCTCTTTTTCCTTCTATCATTCTCTGGTGAAGTCATGCACTCTATAGCAAAAATAAATAAATAAATAAATAAATAAATAAATAAATAATTCACTAAGCAGAAACACACATGAAATGAATTTATTAATCTGTTGATGAAAATGTTGTGACCATACAGAGGCTCCCAGGATCCTACCCCTGTATTTCTACTAAGAGCAGTGATTCAGTATTCCCTAATTCCTATATTTATAAAATCACAATTAAGTTCTTTTCAAGAAAGGTGGAAGAAAGGTGGTTAGTATTAGGTACATGTGTGTGTCTGTGTGTCTGTGTCTGTGAGTATGCACGTGTGCTGAGATTGGTGATTAGAGAAAATATTCCTGAGAACATGTGGTGTTAAAGTTTAAAATAGAGTAGTTCTTACTTCAAAGTAAGCCAGCTATGATAGACAAATACCGTATATCCCAATTCAATATATACCAAAGCCTTCACTCTATGGCAGTAATTGAAAGATCTGAAGATATAATAGTGGAGAGGGCAAGTGTAAATACCAAAGACTGTATGGGAGGGAGGTGAATGAAAGAGGGTGGGTAGAAGGGGCTCAGAGAAGAAATATTTAATGGACATAAAAATGTATAGTTCCCTATTGAAAATTACATATATGGCAATATTCTTGATCTGATTGTCATATACTACGTGTGTACTTTGAAAAACTATATCATGTGAAAAAAAACATATCATGTGCTATAAAGCTATACAATTAAATGTCAATAAAAATTAATAACATTTAAATAGAGTGGCTATATTACCCCAGACCTATAAATGGGCCTCTTAGTGAGAGGCCTGGTTTCTTCAAGGACTCAAGCAAAGCCAGTGAGACTGGGGCCATAATCATTAAGAAGGCTGTAGTCTATGCAAAACCTTGTCGATCCTAAGTCTGCATGAAAGCTATTGGAAGGACAAGTATTAACAGTAGTATTACTGGTTTTTATTTTTGAAAAACATTTATCTAGCAAAGAATAACTCAGAGACCATAGTTTAGATGACAGTGGTGACAGAAGGAAAGGAAAGAAGAGAGATTAAACCTGTCTTTAAGAAGACACCTAAGGGGACCAGCAGTTGGCGTAATGGCTATATCGCTGGACTCCCATGTAGTCAACTGTGGTTTGAGTACCAGACCAGGTGGCTTAAACTCACACCAGGTGTGTGTTGCGTGCATGCTCAAGATCCCGAGAGAATGGAGGAGAAGGGATTGCGGCATGGCCTTCCCCCAGGAGGGTGATTTTTCACTTTCTGTCTCTTTGTCTCTTTAGCAAGTGCAAAGAAAAAAAAAAAAAAAGACACCTAAGATAATGAAAAGATATTTGAAATTGGGTGGGAAGGTGTACATGGCATATTATACTTGTCTAGATGATAATGGGAAAGGACAGAAAGAAGGCCAAAAACAAAACTGAACAGTTTGACCATAAGTGACAAAGTGGCAGACTATTATATTACATGAATGAGAGGAAAAAGCAAAAGATAAATCACTTTTCATTCTTTAATCTCACTTAGTAAAAAAAAAAAAAATCTACTTTAAATTCAGAAAATAAGAGCCTATTTTTTCATTCCCAGGATAGAAATGAAGGTAATCCACAGGAGAATAGCAATCATAATCTCCTGGCATACAAAATTACTTTCCTTTCATGGTCAAAATATAATTAAATGCAAGCAGTTTTTTAATTAAAAATGTCAAAAACTTTTGTTTTGTTTGCTTGATCTTTGGAGCTAATAGCAATTGCTGGTTAAATCCACTCTTTTAGAATAATCATACCCATATAATTTATTGCTTTTTTTTTTTTTTTTTTTGCAGGAAGACAAATACCTTCTCCAACACTTTATTCTTTCTTTGATTCTGAAATGGTTATTATAATTTTCTTTTCCTATAGGTACATGCACTCACCAGAAAGAGACAGAGAGAGAGGGAGGAAGAAAGCACCGCCCAGTGGGGAGTGGTCATGCCACAATCTTTTCTCCATTTCTTTATTCTATCAAGATTTGGGGTATGCATGTACATGCGCCCAGGGTGTTTTCAAGCCACCAGTACTGGGATTCAAACCCCCGTTGCCACGTGAGATCTGGCTCCCTCAACAACTAGGCTACAAGGCCGAGTCTATATTTTGGCTTTTGAATAAATATTTGCATGATTCAGAACAGATAAATTTTGACTCAGATGCTAATGATCTGAGAACGCTTTTCTTAAGCCATGGATTTATATAGTTAGATAGTTCTTTATAGATCACCAAGAGCAAAAATGTAATTGTGGAGAAGAGAAAAGTGAGGCCCAAAGGAATGAGGTGACTGCATTGCTTGGACCAGGCTAGGTGCCCACATGTTTTCCAACTCCAGGGATATCTCCTGTTGTCTTCTGTTGTGCAGTGCAGGCCTGCTAGCTCTACCCACCAGCCCCAAGAGAACAAAGCGCAGATCCTCCCTTCTGAATCCAGTGCCCTTCCCAGCATGTGGCTTCAGGAAACACAGCATTAGATTAAAGCAGCTGAGTCATTCTCATAAATCCCATAACGTGGCGTTTGCTCACATTCCTATGACGACCAGTATGTACACAGATGGGATTCTCTGAGAAGCACTAAATTTCCAAGTCACAAAATGAACAAGTGAAGCAAACAAAGGTGGCCATTCATTATCTAAGGCATTGGGAAACTTCAACGTGAGCTTAATTTTCTGTTTTCAGATATCTGTCTTTTAAATTCAATGCTTCAGGCATGCTGGTGACAAGAAAAGAAAGGTTTGCTGTTTTTCATGGTGTGATGGGTGGTGATTCCCCAGAGTGCAGAAGGTGATGTTTTTGAGTTGAGGCAGTTATTTGTATAACACTGCCAAGTACTGTGTCCTCCTTCGTGATGAAGAACATTTTAAATATTGCACAATTAACTGTTAGCAGCTATTGTGTGTGTGATTCATTCTCGCTGAAAGAAGATGTAACAAGGACAGTGAAGGAATGTCTGAAACAATTCACAGGTTTGAAATGCAATAAGGAATTCAAATATCAGTCCCCAAGTGGGAAGCAGGCATTTAGACCTAGTCAAGAGCTTAAATGATTCATAGGGGGCAGAAAGTTGTTTTGGAAAAAAATGAAAGTAGAAGAAAAATAATGCACTATTTTTTTCAAGGTTACAGATGACACTTTTGCATTTGATTTATACCAATATGTTTTTCAGAAATCCTAAATATTGATACCATTTTTTTAAAAATAAAAGCCTAAAATTCCATTTGAGAGGAGATGTTTAAGTATAATTGACAAGCTTTATAATAGGCTACTGCAACCAGAAGTACCCCGGATTTTATGTGAAATTTGTATTTATTTTTTGCTGGTTAGATCTTATAAATGACATGCCGTTTGCAAGAGCTCTTAAATTGCTGTATTGTAGGTACCTTCAGCTTGTTCTACGGTACTCTTCTGAAACTCTATCATCATATGTAGCTAATTTCCTTACCCTTGCGTGTGGTGTTATTTGAAAGAATTGGAAATCATTAAAAAAAATGCTAATAATTTCCAATTAGGTTTGAAGTTTGTATGCCACAGAGTTGACTATTTTTTTTTCAGGTTTTTGCTATAGGGTGTTATTTTTTTTTTTGCCAAAGAGATAGAGATACAAAGAGAGGGAAAGTGAAAAATCACTCCCCAGGAGAACGCCTGCACCACAATCCCTCTCCTCTCAGGAATTTGGGCATGCATGCACACATAGCCTGGCATGATTTCTAAGATGCCAAGTATGGGACTCAAACCACGGTCAGCCATGTGGGAGTCTAGGGCCTTAATCACCACACCACCTTCTGGCCCCTACAGGGTTGACTCATAAAGAGCATATTTAAATTCAAAGTATTTGCCACATATCCCATAGAAATACTCCCAAGAAGGAGCATTAGATTCAGAAGTTGGGCCTGGGGTTTGTTATGGATATTCAATAATGCCTCCATGTGCACTAATTTATCAACTATTGTTTAATGTGACATTATAGACAAAAGACACTATTTATCCAGAACTCTCTCCCTGTAAATCACCACTGAAACTCTAATTTATTGACCATTATGACAGTATTGCTGCTTTTTCTTTTCATCTCTTTCCCTCCCGAACTATAATATTATAGTTTTGTCTTTGAACTGATGTATTATTATGTGTTTTCAAATAATGACAGCCAAATGATGTAATTAAATAAAATTAATTGTCTTAAGTTGATGTCACTGCTCATAACAATGACAACTGGCTTCCATGTTATACTATCCACTCCTAGTTACTCTTTTTTTTTTTTTTTTTTTTTTGTAGAGGTTTTTGCTGTAGGGCACGTGCGCTCGCCAGGAAGACAGAGAGAGAGACAGGGAGACAGAAAGGGAGAAATCACCCCCCATGGGGGATGGCCACACCGCAATCCCTTCTCCTCTTGGGATCTTGGACACGCATCCACACGTGCCCAGCGTGAGTTTAAGCTGCCAGGTCCGGAACTCGAACCACGATCGACCACGTTGGAGTTCAGCGACATAGTGTTGTAGAGTGCCACTGAATGAACAACCACTGAAGCCAGATTCAGTTTAAAGGGAGTCTTTATTAGCTGGCCAGCGACTACAGTCTGAGGCTGGGTAGCCCCGACTGAAACGGGGTAGTCTTTTTATAGGCAGTCAGTTAACCCGGGGGTTTCTATGCAAGCAATTACAGAAGCTGAACCAAGCAGGTTAATTATTTCTGAGGGGAGTGGGGTTTCCATGTAAGCAGTTGCATTGTTAAACAAAAGGGTTTCGGGCTAGTTAGCAAAGACAGTAGCAGGTACAGGATTTCGTCCCGGATGTGGTTTTAGCACTAGCTATTTTCTCATGGGAAGAGCAAGCAGGTTTACAGAAGCAGACAGCCATGTTAGGGTAAGGGAACAAAATGGACAAACAGTTGTTCATGTGCAAGATCTAATATACAACCTTCCGCAGGACTTGCTCAGTCAACCACAACTGCATAAGTTAATTCCTTATAATACATAATCTATCTGTCTAGTTATCCATTTATCTATCTAATTATCTATCTGTCTATCTGTCTATTGTCAATATACCTATCTATGGTGCTTCCTTGGTTGAAACAATTTATTTTATAATGTCTTTAAGAAATTACTTAATTTTTATCTATTTGTGTGGGGTAGTCATTCCCATATTACAAAGCTTTTCTCCTATATTAGAGAAATTTTATAGCTTTAGGTTATACACTGAAGCTGTGATCCATCTTAGATAATTTTTTGTGTATATTTTTGTCTTAGACCATTATCATATTGCTTACAAAAATACCTTAGATTGGGTGAATTTCAGAAAACTTTTAAATTTCTTTCTCTCTTACAAACACATGAGAACTCAGTCAGAGAGAGCCTGCCATAATGACTTTATTACACCCAAAGGCCCTGGCTTCGGACTGCGAGAGGATTAAATTTTCACTTCACACCTTTACAAGGCAGTCAAGTTCCCAACACATGAATTTGGGGGCATATCCAAACTACAGTAGTTGTAAGGTAATGAGTGAGATTTAAGTTTTTTTCCTCATTTGGATATTTAATTTTTCTAAGAACATTTACTGAAAATTCTTTTCTTTCTTTTCTCAGTTTATGAATTGTCAAAGCGTACATATGCTTGCCAAAGAAAGAGAGAGAAAGAGAAAGTACACCCTACTAGGGAATGCTCAAACTATAATCCTTTTTTCCCATTTCTCCTTCCTGCTGGAATTTTGGACATGTACGCACACACCCTGGCATGCCTTTCAAGACACCAGGGTCAGGATTTGAACTGTGGTCAGCCATGTTGGATCTGACTACCACACAGAGATCAACCACAGTGCTGCCGGACCAGCCCAAAGTCTTGTCTATTTGTTTCTATATTACTTTGTCAGCTCTTTAAAAATTTAAAGACAGTGTTTTGTTTTCTCTAGTTTTTCAAAAATCTTACTCCAATTTATAAAATCAAATTACTGTGACCTTATAGTATATTTTGAAATTGTGTTCTTTATGTCCTCCAGTTTTGTTTTTCCAAGTTATTGAGCAAGTCTAAATACTTTGCATTTCTGTGTGAACTTTAGCAATATGTCACATTTTGTAAATGCACAATGGCAGTTATAGTATTTCTACACAAATTTATAAAACAAAATAATGCTCTTATGAATAATTTTGTATCTTTATCCTAAAATATTGGATGATAATGACTAGACTTTGCTTCTTAGAATAAATTGTGTCAATTTTTAATGACCTCATATACTGTTTACTAAGCCTCGAAAACTCATCCCTAGATCACTGGATCATAAACTTTATATGTACACATTTTTAGTGTGTTTTTTTCTTATAAAAAGCTCAAGTAAATTAATTAGGAGTGAACTGAATTTTTTTAAAAAAATTGTCACCCACCTTAGAAGCAGTTTTCTCCGGTGGATGTTCTAAACTAATTTTCCTAGTGCAGCATGTAATTCAAATTAAATTGATTCAGTATGAATTTTCCTGCCGTGCTTCTCTGGTAATTTCTTTGATATTAAAATGATGCCTGGCACTTGCATGTCTTCAGGGACCTGCTCTGAAAGGAACACATTAATGGGAATGTCCAATGTAACATCTGTGATTTTTGCTCAAACTAATTTTATTCTACTAGGAGACAATAGATCTTAAAACTGAATCCTATTTAGACACCAATCATTTTAAATATCTGTCACAGATTTTTTAATCTTAAACAATCAGTGAAATTGTTGCCATTAATGTAAGCTCTGTGTAAGATAGGATTGTTGTTTATCTGTTCCTATATACCAGTCACTTCATTTAATGCCTGGCACACTGGAGGATACATAATTATGGAACAAATGATGAAATATGCCTAAATTGTTCCTGCATTCTCCCACACCCCCATACACAAGAGGGTTTTGTTTTAGGGCACATGCACTCACCAGAGAGAGAGAGAGAGAGAGAAAGAAAGCGCAACAGAGGCAGTGAGAGGAAAAGTGAGAAGTCACTCCCCAGGACGGAGAGCCATGCCACAAGCCCTTCCTCTCCATTCTCATCCAGGATCTTGGGCGCACACACACTTGTGCCTGGTGTGATTCTTGAGCCACCAAGTCCAGGACTTGAACCGTGGTTAGCCAGGTAGGAGTCCACCAATGCAACCACTATGACATCTGCTGGCCCCCTACATTCATTTTATTGTTCAGTATTTTAGTAATTTTACATATAGTTATTTCATTAAAAGAAAAATCACTTAAAATTAGCTCCATTTCTCTTTCTTCTTGGGTTCATAGAGTACTGTTCTCATCCTCTTTTATAGTTAGATGTGGTCATGTGACTTATCTCTGTCCAACAAAGTGCAGGTGAAAATAATGAAATCACTTCCATTTCTTTTTTTTTCTTTTGAGAATTTATTTTTTGCTATAGGGTGCATGCGCTCACCAGACAGACAGAGAGAGACAGAGAGACAGAAAGCGAGAAATCACCACCCAGAGGGGGATGGCCACACTGCAATCCCTTCTCCTCTATTCTCCTCTCGGGATCTTGGGCATGCACGCACACACGCCCAGCGTGAGTTTTAAGCCACCAGGTCCAGGACTCGAACTGTGGTTGACTACATGGGAGTCCAGCGACATAGCCATTACGCTAACTGCTGGTCCCATCACTTCCATTTCTGACCACGTATTCTTTGGTCTCTCTCTTTCCTGCATGCTGGATAGATATAAAAGCCCAGTGTAGCCATGAAAATTGCATGCTGAACATGACAAATACTACATTCGCAGGGAACCTTGAGTGGCTTCATGAAGTAGACCTTGAATAGTTTCCCCTCTACACCTACCACCTCTACTCAGGTTTCATGTGAGCAAAAAATAAATACCTATTGTGCTATGCTAGCAAGATTTGAGAGTCTATTCTAACGGCAACTAGAACCATCTCAGTTAATACAGATTTTCAAATGGAGTGCTACTGTGACAAAAATCTACAAATGAGCCATTGGTTTAGCATGTTGGTGCAGGAAAAAAGAAAGGGATGAATACAGAATGGCAGACACTTTGGAAAACAGTTTGGCACTCCTTGGTATTTACCCAAAGTTGAAGACATATCCACACAGAAACCTGCCCATGGATGTTTATGGAAGCTTTATTTATAATTTCCAAAACTTGGAAGCAATTAAGATTTCCTTCAGTATGTAAGTGAATAATTAAACTCTGATATGTCAAACCATTAAAATGGCTAATAAGTAATAAAAACATGTATACAAACTAAATGCATATTACTATGTTTAAGAGGCCAGTCTATATCTTGTATTACCATAATAATATATACTCTGGAAAAGACAAAACCATGAAGACAGTAAAGCAATCAGTGGTTGCCAGGGGTAGGGATAAGGAAAGGATGAATATGAAGAGCACAGGGAAATTTTTTTTTAATTATTTACTTAATTTTATTTATCCATTAACTTATTTTTTAATTTGACCAAAGAAAGAGAGAGAGGGAAAGTGAGAAAGCAAGCCACCAGGTCTGGGACTCGAACCGTGGCCAGCCATGTGGGAGTATCCAGCACTTTAACCATCATGCCACCTGCAGGTCCCAAGCACAGGGAATTTTTAAAGCAGTGAAATTACTCTGTCTCATGCTGCAGTAGTGGATATGTGTCATATTTTTATCCAAACCCATACAATATACAGCCCCAAGAGTGAACCTTAATGTAAAGTATGGACTCTTAATGAGAACGGTGTCTCAGGGAAGGTTGTTTGATCTTGCCTAACAAATAAAGAACTCTGATATAGGATATTGATCATGGAGAAGACTGTGGGTTTGTAGGGGCAGGGAATATACAGTAAGTCTTTGTTTTTCTGCTTATATTTGCTGTGAACCTAAAACTGCTCTAAAAACTGCAGTTTATTTTTATAAACGTAATATTGTGGAAAGTCATGTTACACAGGGATAAAATATTTAGAAAATGGTTGGCTGCGGTAACTTTGAAAGCCAACCAAAACTGTGTTAGCTTCTTAGAGCTGTCATAACAAAGCCCCACGAATTGCATCACTCATTCGCAGAAATGCACTGCCTCACTGTTCTGGAAGATAGAAGTCTGGGATTATCACGTAAGGAAACTTGAGTCTTTCTTTTTTTTTCTGTTTAGGTTTTTGTCATAGGGCATGTATGTTCACCAGAGAAAAAGAGGGACTGAGAGAGGAAAAGTAAGAAATCACCCTGCCCCCAGGGGTATGGCCACACCATGATACCTTCTCCTCCGTTCTCCTCTCAGGATTTTGGGCACACCTGCATGTGTGCCTGGTATGATTTTCAAGCTGCTTGGTCTGGGAATTCAACATGGGGAGCCATGTGAGACTCCAGCACCTTAACCAGCATGCCACCTGCTAGTTCTAATGGCTGACAAGCATCTGTCCTATGCTTTTCTGATAGCCTCTGGTAATTTTCTGGAAATTTTTGGCATTCCTTGGCTTGTTGAAGCAACACCCCAATCACTGTCTTCATCTTCATGCATTTTCCCTATGTGTCTATGTATCTAAATTTCCTTTTGTTTTTAATAAGAATATCAGTCATAATGGTCTAGGGGCCCATTCTACTCCAGGAAGCCCTCAAATAACTACACCTGCAATGACTCTTAATCCAGTTAAGGTCACATCCTGAAGCACTGGGTGATAAGCCTTTGACATATGAATTTGGGGGGGGGCAATATAATACACCCATAATACCTAACAGACCTAGAGTCATTGGGGAACAGGTTAAAATAGAATATTAATAAGGTATTTTAGTTGATTTAGCTGAGTGTAACAAGAGAAAGAAAGAAAAGTAAGAGAAAAAGACAAGCTCAGGTAATAATTGGTTGGCATACAGAAAGAATGTGAGTGGAGTGATTCCAGAAATACAGGCATGAAAAACTGGAAAAACCACAAACAATGAACACATGATTAAAATTTCTTTGAGTGGCAAAGGTCTTCTTACCCTACCTAGAAGTTCTCAAGGTTTGCTGCTCTACAGTTAAAGAGAATGAAATAGGGCAAAGTAGCAAGAACACAATTTGGACTCAGTAACTATTTCTAGAAGGAAAAAGACCTTTGAGCATGACTATTGGCAAATAGAACTGATTTAAAATATACACATCAAAGGTCTATTAAGAAACTGAAGAAATGAGACAAATTTTTGAGATGGCTTTAACCACCCAAGTTTTAATACAACTTTTAGATTGTCAAGCACGTACAGTAGGAAGTTGGCCAGGAATGCTACAAAGCTCACAAGCAGAGAAAAGTTGCCAAAATCAACTTCAGATGTGTCCATGGAGGATATTGGACATAACCAATCTCACAGAAGATGGATCCAAGGGCCACAAAGGACATGAATCCTATTTCTTTAAGAGCAGAGATAGAACCCTTTAATGAACCAGGGTAGGGGGCCTTATTAACACTTGCCTCAGAAGTCCAGAGAGCACTGTGTCTCCAAAGCTTCCCTTTGATTGTGAGTTTCTATTGCTATATTTGTTGTTTTTTTTTTTTTCTTTTAAGAATTATTTGTTTAATTTTATTTATTATTATTATTCTTCTGTTTAGTGAGAGAGAAAGAGAGTGAAAGCTGCCAGATCTGGGACTTGACCATGGTCAGCCATGTAGGAGTCCAGCACCTTAACCATGCCCCCTGCTGGGCTCCATTTTGTTCTTGTACCAACATGTATATATATATTTTTTGGAGAGGTTTTCGCTATAGGGCGCGTGCGCTTGCCAGACAGACAGAGACAGAGAGACAGAAAGCGAGAAATACCCCCCCAGGGGGGATGGTCACGCCGCAATCCCTTCTCCTCCATTCTCCTCTCGGGATCTTGGGCAAGCATGCACACGCGCCCAGCGTGAGTTTTAAGCCACCGGGTCCGGGATGCGAACCACGGTCGACTACGTGGGAGTCCAGCGACATAGCCATTATGCTAACTGCTGGTTCCCCCAACATATATATTATACTGAGTATATGGGAGGCCAGTGATGGGGCAGTTCCTTTTTCTTTCTTTCTTTTTTTTAATTTCTAGATTGCCATACACAGGGAACATATTTGGAAATGAAAGGACAATGAATTGTCAGTCCTAGTCCTGAATACCTCATGAGATGGAGCCTAAGACTTTTCCTTGGAAAATAGATAGGGAATAAGTGGTTGTGTTTTATCAGAACAGGAACAAGACAAGTGTGAGAGATCTTTACAACATTCATGGAAGATGCACAGATTTCAAATATTTTTGCACCAAAATAAACTTGTACTTTAATTCCACTTATCCACAAGCTTTTCGAAGTCTCTTCATATGTAGTGACCAGAAGGAACGTCCCTGGAAGTGCTTGGCTAGTTCACCACATTGTCTCCTCTTACATATAGATCTAGAATGCCTTGCTTTAACTAGGCCCACATGATTGAATTCTGACCAATTCCATGTCAGAACATGATTTTTATGTCTCTACAATAAAAATCACTTGCATGATTTTCTCTTCTCCCTTTTGCACCTGTGTGTTGGATGACAGTGCTAAGAACCCCTTCGAAGTCACATCTTGAACATTGTTCAAGCCTCCATCAATTCAAGGTTCCTTATTTGGATTAACTGCCATCCCCTTGTGCTAGTTAACCTTATACGAGTAAGAAATCAGCTTTTATTTATTAAGTCACCGAGATGTGATGGGCTATTTATTATAGTAATCAGTGCCACTTTAATTCACACAAGTGTCTTTGTTATGTTTTGCCTTAGGTTTTGTTATCTGAAAAGCAGACATCAAGAAGAGAATTTGAGTGCAAATAGCTTATGTGGGAGGTTATTGCATGATGCAAGGATAGTGGGGACATGATACTAAGAAGGAAAAAAGACAGTTCAGTGTGCATTAATCAGATTATTGTTACTGTCAGTTGGGGCTTATTCCCTGGGGTGACTTCTGAGATAGCTGTGGAACGCATCTCAGAGATATGTCACTCAACATACCATGCTTGTCATGCCCTTGTCATGCTCTGCCTAGTTCCATTGCTCATCCTGTCACCAGGAAGAACTTAACAAGAGGCATCCCTAGAGTTCTGACAGACTCCCTGTTCTTTTCAGCACCTAGTTGTGCCCTCTAACTCATGATAATAAGGACAAGTTATCTCTGCTCTCATACTAGCTCCTTTCTTTGCCTGCTGCTCTACTAGAGTAGGGAGCCCGTAGTCATCAGGTAGCACAGTTACCTGTAATTCCAGGACCAAGAACCTAATTCAGTCCACCCAAGGAGCTGGGGCAGGCAACCACTTTCTGAATGGCTAGTAGAAGTTATAATGCAAAGGCCATTCCTGCTTTCATCCTTTGGTTCCTGGCCCTTGTGGAAATAAACAAAGTCCACGTACATGGGACCAAGCAGAGACTACTTACAGCTGGCCCTACTGATGGAGGCAGTAACTGTCGACAGCATGACAGAGTCTGGCAGAGACTCAAAGACAGGGAGAGGAGTGAAAAAGCTTTGTCAGAACAAAAGGGAAGACTTGAGGTATTTCTGATTAAGAGGTTATTAGCATAGTGGACTGGAGGTGGGATAACTACAATCCTATGTGATTAGTTTGGGGAGCATATTTAACTTTCTCTGGTTGGTCGTAAGTTGGAAGGGGAGCAGAATTAGGGAAGCTGGCAGTTATTGATACATCTTTGATAGTTTCGAACTCATTATTACAGAGATTGGTACTTGTCTTATGGGTCAGAGTTCCATTTTTAAATGTAGTCTGGCCATTGTTTGTAGACAGACTGTTGTCTATGTATTGGTGTTAGCAGGGACAAAGCACCACATAATGACAAGTCATTTCAAGTATTTTAATGCATCTTTGAGCATGGAGCAAACCTAGAATGGCCATCTCTAAGCCGACACTACAACTTTGCTTTTAAGAGACAAATCCAATATGAACAAAGGCAAGTATGTCCTGGTCGACATGGTAAGTGAATGGATCGTTGTCATTTGTCCATTGTTCTTCCCTTACCCTAAAATGGGCCTTTAGGTTCAGGCATTACCCTCGGGGATTTCATGTTCATAAATCAGATAATCTGATCTTGGATCACGGCAATTCCTCAAACCCACAGGTTTGGAAACTCTTCTGTGTGGAAAATATGTGCCCATTTTGGTAAGGACAGTTATTGATTGCTGTACATAGCAAAATTATATCTACCATCAAGAAAACAAATGAACAAAATATCAGTGAGATAAAATATGTATTTTAAATGTTTCCTTCTGTGCCCATGAACATGTTCTGTAATTAAAATCAGCTGACAGAACATTAGCATAAACACTAAGGTACATGCTCAGAGTAATGAAAGCAATAATTTCTCTCACTGGATAATTAAATGATGTATGCAATCATAATTATATCACAATGGAATTTAAGCTTCTTAATATATAAGAAGCAGAAAATATTAAAAAATAAAAATAAGAATCTGGGGACTTGCCGGTGGCATGATGGTTAAGGCGCTGGATACTCCCACATGGGCGACTACAGCTTGAGTCCCGGACCTTATGGCTTCCTTTATCACTTTCTGTTTCTCTTTTTCTCTCTAGTTAAATTTAAAAAACATAACAAATGAATGAATAAATAAAATTAAATAATTCTTTTTTTTTTTTTTTTGGAGAGGTTTTTGCTATAGGGCGCATGCGCTCACCAGAAAGACAGAGAGACAGAGAGACAGAAAGCGAGAAATCACCCCTCAGAGGGGATGGCCACGCCACAATCCCTCCTCCTCTATTCTTCTCTCGGGATCTTGGGCACGCATGCACACGCGCCCAGCATGAGTTTAAGCTGCTGGGTCCAGAACTTGAACTGCGGTCGACTACGTGGGAGTCCAGTGACATAGCCATTAGGCTCACTGCTAGTCCCAAAATTAAATAATTCTTAAAAAAAAGAATCCAAAGTACAGAAAGAAACTCAGGCATATCAGGCATATGCAATTATTAAACACAATGCATATGTCCACCGGAGGATTTCATAAGAAAAATGCCACTAATCTAAATGTCAATGCTTTTATACACCAGGTGACCAGGTGATATTGTAAGCAACTCCCCACCTGAGGTGGAGTGGACAGCTTCTCAAAGGACCACATAAACGTTTTCATGTTCATTAGCTCAAAGTGTTTTTTGTAAGTATATTAGACACATTCTCTTGAAACATATATTACAGGAATTATTGCTTTATGAAATATAGCTTGGGAAATAGTCATTGTAAAGCCTGTTGGCTGGTAATAAACAATGTAAATTCTATTGGTTCTTTGTACAGCTTTTCATATATAAGAATGCTATTTAACTTAGTTTCCTTAACAGGCGATAAATATAATCACATCAAATCTCTTTATTTCCCTCAGTTTTTTAAAAGATAAAATCATATGCAGGAGAGATAATTCAATAAGATATAAGTGCTCCCAACAAATTATTGTTTTGAATGAAGAGAACACTATTGTATTTTTATTTTTTAAAAAATCTATCATTAGTGTTTTTTTTAATTTTATTTTTTTGGAGAGGTTTTTGCTATAGGGTACATGCGCTCGCCAGACAGACAGAGATAGACAGAGAGACAGAAAGCGAGAAATCACCCCCCAGGGGGGATGGCCACACTGCAATCCCTTCTCCTCCATTCTCCTCTCGGGATCTTGGGCATGCATGCACACGCGCCCGGCCTGAGTTTTAAGCCACCAGGTCCAGGATGCGAACCGCGGTCGACCACGTGGGAGTCCAGCGACATAGCTATTACGCTAACTGCTGATCCCTCATTAGTGTTTTTTTTTTTTTTTTAAATCATTTAACTAAGCAGAAAAATATATTTAAGTGCATTTTGCATAAGAACAGACTTGCTAGAGTTTCTACTCTTATTTATTTATTTATTTATTTTTTTTGCTATAGGGTATGTGCAGTTGCCAGAGAGACGGAAAGCTAGAAATCACCCCCTAGTGGAGAGGGCCACACCACAATCCCTTCTCCTCCATTCTCTTCCTAGGATTTTGAGCATGCACACATGTACCTGATGCGAATTTTAAAGCTGCTAGGTCTGGGACTTGAACTGTGATCGGTTACATGTGAATACAACTCCTTAACTACTATGCCACCTGCCAGCCCCTCTACTCATTTTCTTTTTATGAACTTAGAAGTGTTAATAAAAAAAGCAATGGATACTCTTGTTTCTCTTCAGATCGTATAAATCTTTCGCCTTTTACTAAAAAAAGCAATGGAGTTTCTGACCACCTTCCCTTAGTTATAATTTATATGGAATAAAACACACTAATGACCTTGACGTCTGTGTAAACAGCGCCTCATTCAGTGTACATTCATATCTTTCTATATTCATTACCCTCTTTCTCCCTGGCACACACCTCACCTAGGAAGTCACTGTTCTGGTTTTTATCATGTTGAAACATACACTGTGTGTGCTTTGCTATCTGGCTTCTTTCACATAATAAAATGTCTGGAAGATTCATTTATGTCTTTATGTATGTTGGCAATACATTTTTCTTGCTGATTAGTATTTCATTGTATAAATATAATTTTTTCTTTTTCTTTTTTGGCACAGGGCATATGCACTCCTCAAACAGAGAAATTAAGAGAAAGGAAAGTGAGATATCACACCCTGTGGGGGATGATCACACAACAATTCTATCTCCTGCTTTTTTCTCTCCTTTTAGGATTTTGAGCATGCACACGAGCATGGCATGTTTCTCAAGCCACTGGGTCCAGGCCTTGAACTGCACAGTTGGCCATCTGGGATCCAGCCACCTTCACCACCACACCTGGGCTGGCCCCATATTTTGTTAATCTACTCACTTATTGATGGTTGTTTGTATTCTAGTTTAGGGTCATTATTTCCAGTTTATGATTATTATCAGTAATGCTATTTTAATATTCTTTACTGAAGTCTTTTATAAGGTGAGTAGATGATATGGAGGTAAAGGTGGCTGGGTCCCCCATGGCTGACTGTGCAGGCTCAGATCTGGAGCCTTGTAAAACATATAGACACACTTGTGTGCATGCCCAAAATTCCCAGAGGAGAATGGAGGAGAATGGACTTCAGCATTTCAGTATGGCCATCCTGATATATATGTATATATATATGTGTGTGTGTGTGTGTGTGTGTGTGTGTGTGTCTTTTTTTGGACATTTTGTATTTAAGGAGCAAACAATACAGTTTTCTGAAGTGAATGTATTGTATTGCAGTCTTGCTCTTAATATATGAGAGTCTCAATTGTTCTATATCCTTGGAATGTGATCTTCGGTCCCCTTCACCCTTTAGCACTGGGCTTCTGCAGTGAGGCAACTGGGGAGTAGCTCAAGATAGGTGCCAGTTTGTTATTAAACTTTTGTTTGAGACATTTTACTTCCTTTATCTTCCTTGCAGCTTAGGCAGCTCAAAAAGCCCTTATAGTCCTTCACAATGTCAACAGAAGCTTCTCTGTAATGAATTTTAATTGCTTTGCAGTGACTTAAAGCTTTTTGCATTTATGAACCCCTATCTTCTCTCACAGTTTCAGAATGCTCTCTTTTATATCCACTTCTGGACTTCTTGAGTTGCAATCCTAAAGACCTAAAATAAAATTTTTTGTTCTTTACAGATCTGGAATTGGAAATATATTGGTGTGATGTGAAATAATATGGCTTGTGGAAAGAAGGCTAAAATGTGTATTTATATGCTTTTGAAACTATAATGTAAGTAAGGCCAGATGACATTAGCTCATGTATAGAAAAATAGATGAATGGAACAGAATCAAGAGCCTAAAATGGAAAAACACATCCATGGAAATATGTTGTATGAGAGTTGCTATTGCACACCATGCAGAAATATCATTTCTGTATGAATTACACTTTAATATGTAAACAAAATTTAAAAATTTTGCAGAAAATTTAGAAGGACTATCTAAATTTTCACATGTAACCGATCACAGTTCAAGTCCCAGACCTGGCAGCTTTAAAATTCGCATCAGGTACATGTGTGCATGCTCAAAATCCTGAGAAGAGAATGGAGGAGAAGGGATTGTGGTGTGGCCCTCTCCACTAGGGGGTGATTTCTAGCTTTCCGTCTCTCTGGCAACTGCACATACCCTATAGCAAAAACAAACAAACAAACAAACAAACAAATAAATAAATAAGAGTAGAAACTCTTATTTATTTATGATTTCAACCTAGGGAGAATATTTCTTTTTTATTTTTAAAATGTATTTCATTATTATTATTTTTATACATTCAATCACCACATATCATTTACCTTGTAGAGAGAATTTAGCCAACATGAAATACACTTAAGACCAATCTGGTTGAAAATACTATACACATTATCATCAACAGGTAATAAATCATTTCTGTGTGCCACAAATGTCTTACTTCTCTATTTTTCTCCCTAAATTTCCTCCCCTACACTCTTCCCCTCTCCGACCCTCCTTCCACACTATCTCCAGTGTCTATAACTATTTTCAGTGCTTTTATGCTGTCCAATTTTTCAGTCTCTGCCGTAGAGTGTGAACAGTTGTTATAAGTGGAGACATCCAATGTCTCTCTTTCATAGCCTGACTTACTTCACTCAGCAATAAATCTTCCATATTCGTCCACATTTTAGCAAATGCCAGGGTCTTGTTTTTTACGCTGAATAGTATTCCATGGCATATATGTGCCACACTTTTTCAATCCATTCATCTGTTCATGGACATTTGGGTTGGTTCCATGTCTTAGCAATCGTGAATAATGCCACAATAAACAGATGCACAAGTGCTTTTCTGGTTGAGCATTCTCCTGACCTTTGCATAAGTAACCAGAAGAGGAATTGCTGGATCATATGGTATTTCCATTTGTAGGTCTTTGAGGAACTTCCATATTGTTTTCCACAGTGGCTGGATAATTTACATTCCCACCAACAGTGTAGGCTATATTTTAAGCATGGATTTAGTTTTGTGGAATAGGAGCTTTACTGAGAAAATACAACTAAGATACTCCCAGTGCTTAACTTTGTAATAATCAAAAGCAGCATTCTCCACAGCTATCTGAATGGTACTGTGAAGATTTAAAGCGAAGAAAAAATATTTAATATATATATATATTTTTAAAAAGAATTATTTAATTAACTAATTTATTTTTAATTTTGCTACAGGGCATATGCTCTTACCAGAGAGAAAAAGAGAATGGGAAAGTGAAAAAGCAAGCTGCCAGGTCCAGGACTCAATCCCAGATTAGCCATACAGGAGTCCAGCATCTTAACCACCATGCCACCTGTCAGCCCCAATATCTTTTTCTAATTCTGTATTTGATTAATTCTTCTAAATATTATTTCATAAAGTATTGTTTAGCAACAAACTAAAAGAATAGATATTAATTTACTCTGTAGTATTTAGTGATTCCATAATACAAAGAATTGGAAATGGAAAAACGTCTAAAGGAACTCAGTCATTAAACTAAGGAATAAACTTTCATATTATTTTCATTCTCATCCTACCATTAATAATAATAATAATAATAAAAAGGTCCAAGTACCACTGTGGTAGTACAGGTATTGCCACTGTGTGGTAGGCTAGAACCCTCTAAGGTAAGCCATCTATTTTCATGGACAAACCATAAATAATCAGATTAATGCATTTTTACTCAAGGAAAATGTTAATAGGTATTCCATTCATCAAAGGAAAGCATGCAAATTTAAAAAGAAGTGTGGGAGAAAGAATTTACAGGGCAGTTTTCTGAATATTAAAAAGAAAGAAACACCTTACTCTTGAATCAAAAAATTCATTGTTGTGAATAGGTAAATTTCAGAAAGGGGAAATGTAGGTTAAAAGCACATGACAAAAGTCTGACAAATCTAAAAATGGTTAGGGAATTGGGCGAGGGACACTTCCTGCACTGGGTTGGACGTGCAAACTGTCACACCAGTTCTGGAGAGACATCTGTTTTTCTTATTCGTGAGTACCCCACATCGTGCAGCAATGACGAAAATGCCGCTGCCGAGCAACAGCTGCGTCTTTGAGACGGGGCTCGTGTTCTCACTGTGGCATTCAGCGGGGTTTTGCTCAGTTGTTATCAGCTTGGCCATGTACAAATTTGTGGTTTTGAGTCTATTTTGAGGTGTCTTAGTAGAAGAGTGAGGCAAAATACATGAGTATGAAATTTTGTCTTGACTAGCACGTATCATGTTTAAAGTATTCTTGTACATTCGGGTTTAGTAAAGTAGCTATTTGCCTACAATTTATTATCTACCTTAATGTTGTCTCCAGTTCAAAGTTAGTAAGAGACACTTTTTCTTAGTCTCAAATCTTGTTTATTTCATCAACATTATTTTTTTCCTCCTGTAGTGCTGTAAACATAGAATGGTTACTATAATTAGAGCTATTGGGAA
This sequence comes from Tupaia tana, assembly GCA_026018925.1. NCBI lineage: Eukaryota > Metazoa > Chordata > Mammalia > Scandentia > Tupaiidae > Tupaia > Tupaia tana. The sequence continues at coordinate 3,495,577 of JAKSZU010000002.1, forward strand.
TGAGATCTTTATTTTAGAATACAATAATCATGCTCAATTAATATAAGGCATTTTAATTCTGGTCAGTAAAACCCAGCATGTATTTTTAAATTTTGTAACTCTATATTCAAATAAACGCAATTCATATTTAATTTCACTAAACATTGTCATAATTCTCCCCAGAATGTTTTACTAGTTGTTGAAATTTCCACGAACAGCATACGAAATTGTCTGTTTTCCTTTATATCCCTTCTTATCTGTACTTCCATTAAATCATTATTTTTTAAAAAATGTAACTTTATCTACCAAATAATTATCATAAACATAAGCAGCACACTCACAAGCACATACACCTCACAGTTAAAATTCTTAACATACTATTTTCAGTAAGACTTTTCATTTTGTAATACCATTGAATTTGGTTCATTGGAAACACTTATGAGAGACCCAGAGATTGTTACATAAATAATATGTCATTAGCAGGTCAGCTCTCTTTAGATTTTGAGAAAGCCAGTGATACATTTAGGCTTATTACTTTGGGAGTGATTTAACCAAAATTGCCTATCTTCTGCCAGAGATGAGTGGTGCATCATAGTAGTGATAAAATTCTGAATCTCACTAAAGTAAAAATGCACACTTTTATATTTAAAAATAAATTAACAACTAGGGAAAGAAGAAATGTATTAGAAGAAAAAGATAACAGAGCTAAAAGATTTCCCTTGTTCACTGAGGACAAAATTCAAAAAATATTCTTTGCAAATGGCTTAATTTATAGATTGATTTGATGTAGAAATGGTATTATAAAGAGGTACATAAAGGACTCAGCAGTTAGCATAATGGCTACGTTGCTGAACTCTCATGTAGTCAACCATGGTTCAAGTCCTGGATCCAGTGGCTTAAACTCATGCCAGGTGCGTGTGCGTGCGTGCCCAAGATCCTGAGAGGAGAATGGAGGAGAAGGGATTGCGGCATGGCTATCCCCCCTGTGGGGTGATTTCTCACTTTCTATCTCTCTGTCTCTCTGTCTTTCTGGCGAGCTGGTGAGCACATGCGCCCTATAGCAAAAACCTCTCAAAAAAAAAAAAAAAAGTAGCTACATAAGGATTAACTTGATAGTTATTAAACGAATGTTTGATTAAATGAATGTGTGTCTTTTGTCACAGCAAAGAGCATAGACACTCCCTTTTGGTTATAATTGAGACTTGACATTTTTATTTCAAGTAGAGATTCTATGAGAAATGACAGCTCTTGACTTTGTTAGATACAACTGGTTAATGTCAATGTAAAGAAAAATAGAAAAAAAAATGAGACATAAAAAGTGAATAAAAGTGGTTTATTTGAGCAAGGGTTAAGAGCAAATTGCTCAGATGAACAGACTGCTTCTCCAGACATGTGCTCACTGCGTGGTGACTAGGACAGCTGTTTTACATTACAAAGAGGGGGAAAAAGAGGAGGGAAAGAAGGAAGGTTACGAGTTGTTTGATAGCGTTTACATTAGCTTACTTAAAATGAACTGATTGGCTGTAGCTTACTTTTCATATCACAAACTTGAGAACACTGGATGAAGAAGGGATGGGGTGGGACCAGCAGTTAGCGTAATGGCTGTTTCGCTGGACTCCCACGTAGTCGACCGCGGTTCGAGTCCCGGACCCGGCGGCTTAAACTCACGCCGGGCGCGTGTGCGTGCGTGCCCGAGATCCCGAGAGGAGAATGGAGAAGAAGGGATTGCGGCGTGGCCATCCCCCCTGGGGGGTGATTTCCTGCTTTCTATCTCTCTGTCTCTCTCTGTCTGTCTGGCGAGCGCACGCACCCTATAGCAAAAACCTCTCCAAAAAAAAAAAGAAAAAAAAAAAAAAAAAAGAAGGGATGGGATTACATCACGCTCCTTTTGCACCATGTTTCTTTATCATAAACTAAAACGTGCCTTTGAGCAGTAACCCTGTTCGGTGTGAGATGTAGCGAAAGTCCCCGACTCATGTTTGATTCAGGCCTTTGAAGTTTAAATAGACCCTGCCTTCCACTGACTGCTCTGAACTGCTTTACTTTCTCCTTAGTGGACACCATTTCCTTGAACTAGTTTTGCCATGTGGGAGGGTGCAATGTCAATAGATGGGAAGTAAGCAGGGCCCTGGTATATGCTGGCATATTTGAACTTGTTCTTGTGTCTTTGCTCTTGCTATGAGAAGGACTATCCAAGTAGACTGTTGCCCTTTGGCCTGGGTCTCAGAACAAACCTGAACAGACCTGAGAAGGCCAGGCCTGCAGGGGTAAGTGGCGATATCCTACCAAACCCAGCCTGCATCAACTAGCTCCTGGCGGACTTCTAAACATGAGGAAGAACCCAGCTGAGATAAAAGAGCAGGACTAGATGTATGAGAAAATGTTCTTAATGTCATACACCTCTGGGGGTTGGGGACTGTGTATTTTGAAGAGGTTTTGGATATTTCACTTTTCTAATTATATAGCAGTATCTTTCATTCTAAGTTTCTGATTTTTCTCCATCTCAGTGAAACACTCCTTTATTATTTCTTTGATTGTGTTCCTAGACCATTGTTTCTGCTCTCTTGATAAGAAAACTCAAATGTGTTTCTGTGAAGTTTTCATTCTCTTTCTTTCTCGCTATCTGTCGTTTCATCATTGGTCACATTGCACCTGTCAGTGATCTAACGATCGCTGTTGGATTCCTCCTTCTCAGATCATAAGCTGAGGGTGTGTTCATAGTCAGCTCTCCTAGTCAGTTGTGGTAGGTTTAGTTCTCTGTGATCTGCCACCTAAGAATTCTCCTCGTTTCTATTTCATCCTTTTTTTAGCCCACCATGTCTCTTTGTGTCTGAAATACAAAGCACAAAGTTAAAGGAATTGGGAAGAGGGAGACTCTAACATTTGGGATGGATATTCTCAACGTGTCACTAGCCTATTATTAAAACATTTTATTAGTTTTTCTCTAAAATTTGCATCTGTCAGTTACAGATGTTCTGTTTACATTAACCATATTATTCAACAAATATTGTTTTAAAATAAATAAGTAAAAAGTCAGTGATTTCCCTATTTTATTTGTACAATGAAAAGTCATTTTTAAAAATCTCTTAAAGTTTCTTTTACTCTTCACCAGTTGTTTCATCCAGGAAAAGTGTTATTTCCTCTGTTCTCATTACTACAAATTCATTGAGAACATATTTTACTTTTTCTGATTTATCAGTTTGTATCACATACAAGATGAAAAAATGTATATTTAATAGAATGAAGCATTTTTGCTTAAATCTATGAGTGCTCTATTTCTGGTGAAGCCCTTGAACCTCAAATGAAGATTGTGATTTAGTTGTTTTATATACTCCAATTTAAAATGAGTTACAATAAAAATAAAAACTGAAAGTCTCAGGCAGGAAGGAGACGTAGCGTCTTCACTTCTCTCCTCTCTGTCTGTTTTTAACTCTCCTCCATTCTGTGCCTGCTCCAGGAGACCAGAAACAAACAAGGGTGGAAGAATGGGGCCCAATGATTCTGAGGGGATCTATGTGAACGGATTTTAAAAACAGCCAGAGAACGAGGACATCTGTATTTCCGTAAGTTAAACAGCTGGAGAGGAGGCAATCAAGGGAAAAGTTTAACTTACAGCCATGAAATGAAAGGCCTTATAAATTCATGCATGTGGAAAAAATACCTTTAATTTTGACTCAACAATGAAATGACTATAAACCCTTCCAAAATTAAGCAAATTACAGTTCATAAATACATGTTTTGAGTGTATAGAGGAAAGATTATGTCCAGAGATCTAGATGTAGGGGCCTTCCAAGGTGAACCTTAAAATCACCCTGTGACATCAGCCAGAAGGACATGGGGTATTTGTGTCTACAGCAAAGAAGTGGCACAGCCACAGATCCCAAACGCTGCTCAATGTGGGAACTCACATACCAGGGCAATAGTCATGAGCAAGAGCCATAGTATGAACAAGCAGGGGACACAAGTGCCACAGCACACGGAGGGCAAGACCTCACAGATCTGAGCATCTAGGTTTATTTTAGAGAATTGAGTCCTACTCTTAGATCTTTTTAAAGACAAGAAGGAAATTTTAATAGACTCTTTTTTTTTTTTTTAGAGGTTTTTGCTACAGGGCGCGTGCGCTCGCCAGACAGACAGAGACAGAGACAGAAAGCGAGAAATCACCCCCCAGGGGGGATGGCCACACCGCAATCCCTTCTCCTCCATTCTCCTCTTGGGATCTTGGGCACGCACGCACACGTGCCCAGCATGAGTTTAAAGCCACTGGGTCTGGGACTCGAACTGCGGTCGACTACGTGGGAGTCCAGCGACACAGCCATTACGCTAACTGCTGGCCCCCCAAAAAGGAAATTTTAAATCCATGCTGCTTATCTTAAATGCTGGACCTTATTGTCAGTGCTTGTTAAGTGCTATAGAAGACCCTCAAGGAGAAAGATTAAGAAGATACCACTGGATATTATAAGCTCTAAAATATTTGAGATCATGATATGAGCTTATCCGTTGTGGAGTGAGAGTCAGCCATCAGAGGGATGAGTGATGATAATTACCCTTCCAGGGGGCCAGGGGTGCTGCAGGGGTGCAGCAGTAACCCAGCCTTGGTGCCTGACCCATGCGAGTCGGTCTCAGGCACGAATCTCAGGTTCTCCCTAAACAGGGCATGCGTGATCCTGATTGCCTGAGGAGGTGGACTGCAGCATGAAGACCCTGTTAATGTTCGTCTCTCCTCTCTCTCTCTCTCTCTCTCTCTCTCTCTCTCTCTCATTACTCTCCTCTCTTAAAAGAAAGAAATAATTAAACCTTAAAAATGACCACTTTAATAGCCTTTATAGCAAGGTATGACTATCGTTTGCTTACACACATTGCGCAGGGTAAGTAGCATGTTTGATGCCGCCCTATATTCCTATACAGTAGTCATTCAAGCAGTTTTGCTTTTCTGGATGCTGAATAGGAGTGGAGATAAACAGCGTAGCCTCCATTTTTTATATGTTTCCAGGAAAGGGAGGAGTGGATTCAGGGCCAGCCTTGAGGAAGAGATAAGCTCTTTCGACTTAAATTCTTAAAAAATGCTGTAGTCCCACATGGCCAACTGTGGTTCAAGTCCTGGACCTGAAGGCTTTCTTCTCACTTTCTCTCTCTCTATGTGTCTCTCTGATGAGTGCACGTGCCCTATAGCAAATTTAAAAAGTAGTAATAATAAGTAAAATTAAATAATTTTTTAAATATCTTTTTTAAAAATTTAAAAAGAAAGTTTCTAGTGAAAAAGATACGTCAAATTTTTTCTGCCAATCAGAATATAGAGAAGTCCTTAATAAACCTCCAAAAACTTTGGAAATATAGAGAAACAATAGTAATTTAAGTAAAACTTCTTCTTTGAGTTACCTTTAAAATGTTCATGTTAGAAAAAAGGTAATTCTGTTACATAATCTCTTACTTTTAAGGAACAATAACTTTTCTAAGTTTAATATAAGAATTCAAAACAGAAAATCCTAATAGTTACAAATTTATGTCATGAGTTATATGTGATCACTTTATTTAATATACCCACTAATGACTTACTGCTTTGAACACAGGAGGCTTAACTATCATTGTGTTGTTTTGCTATTTAATACAAGTGCTTCAATTCCATGAAGTCTGAATTTTAGAGTATTTAATCATGGAAAGTACTTAATCATCTCAAAGCAATATCTTGCAGTTTCTTGGACTGTGAATACTATGAATATTTATAAGATGTATAAATCACATTTCCTTTAAAACCTTCACGTTAACATTTTTTTGCATCAAAAACAAGGATAGGATAGAAAAATAACACACTGAAAGAATAAGCTCTAGAAAACATAGAAGGGATTGCAAGTAGAGGTACAGAAAAGTGTGTGTATGCATAAAATAAAATATGACTTCGTATTTTAGAAAATGTAGTCCATAAATAAAAACACTTGCTAAACTTCTGCACAGCAAGGAAGAGCGAAAACACAGGTGGAATGTGCCGTTTTTCATGAACTTTGATGGTTCAGAAAAAGAGAGTGCATTAGAGGCAGAAACTGATTTCTTTTATTCCCGTAGAATCTTAATAGACACAGTTACTAGATACCAGAAAATAAGTCATCTTTGAAGTTCAGAAAATACAGATACAGACAATACATGGACTTTGTCTCCTGAAATAATCCATATTCAGGTAGAGTTTTCTTCATCTAATGAATGTCAGTCCAACAAATGAAACCAAAATAAAGTGATTGTATTTATACCAGTTAATTGCAAAAATATAGAAGGATCATACCAAAAGCAAGCTTTAGTTGCAAATGACAACACGGTTAAAACCATATTAAAGTGTAAGGATGTCAGTTCATATATTCAAATTGCAAACATTTTGTTTTTTTTATTCAATGATAATTCATGTATAGCTTTACTATTCGAGGGTTTTTCAGAAAATAAAATAGTCAAGTTCCCTGAATTTGCAGATGTTGCAACTTAGAATGAAAGTTAAATAACTTTTCATAAAGACACTGATAAGACGTTAGAGAGAGATTTTAAAAGTTTGTGGAAAAATGGAAATGAAATAAAATAAAGATTATTTTAGCACAAAAAATTTGAAATCATTGTACAGTTGTTTTAAAATACACATTTTTGGGACCAGCAGTTAGCATAATGGCTATGTTGCTGGACTCCTATGTAGTCAACCACGGTTCGAGTCCTGGACCCAGTGGCTTAAACTCACGCCAGGCATGTGTGCGTGTGTGCCCAAGATCCCAGGAGAAGAGGGAATTGTGGCGTGGCCATCCTCCCTAGGGAGTGATTTCTCGCTTTCTGTCTCTGTCACTGTCTTTCTGGCGAGCACACACGCCCTATAGCAAAAACTTCTAAAAAAAAAAAAGAAATCACATTTTCCATGGCCTTTTTGAAAACTCTCTCATATACATGGGTAATTACAAACTCAAACTATAACTCAGGATTACGATAATGAGAACTGTCTTCCATCTATACACTGTCATCTTTCTCTAATGGATTTTTACCATGTAGTCAAAAAATCTATTGCTACCACTAGGATCACCCTATAACTTGGGACACAAAGTGGAAAAGAGATCACTTTAGAATTCAGTGATGAGGGCCCAGTAGGTGGCATTGTGGTTAAGGGCGCTGGACTCCCACATGGCCGACCATGGTTTGAGTCCCAGACTTGGTTGCTTTTCTCTCTTTCTCTCTCTCTCTCTCTCCCCCTCTCTCTTTTGCTCTCTCACTCACTCTGAACCTTTATGATCAAATTAAAAGAAGTAAATAAATAAAGTTTTAAAAAAAGAGAATTCATTGAGGAGAAATCTCAGAAAAGAACGTTAATGGATGAGACTGAGGCAATATGCAACAAAACTTAAAAAGAGAGAATGAGACATGATAAAGTAGAAGAGTAAAAAAAAAATATTAGAAATACTCATCTACAAAAGTGTAGATGTGCAATGAACAAGTTAGTGGTTGGAAAGAACTATCTAAGCCCACAGAAATGGGGAAAATCACAAAAAAATAGATATAATAGTTCTTAGCCTTCAAAATTAACAATACAAGACCAAAACCAAAATTAAATGCAATTACAACCATGGGAAATATGGAAGAAAGGATAAAAAATGTTCATAAACATGAAGAAAAAAAATTAACATTCTAAAAAAATAGATAAAATGTTTTGAAAAGCATAAAGGACATACAAAAGGTCAATGAGATATAAAAAATGTGGACAAATATTCAGGTTCATGAAACTAAAGATTGCTGTTGTAATCAAGACAATCTAATTTTGGCATATGTTTATTCCATTCTGTTGCTAATGACAGAAAATACCTGAATCTGGGTAATTTAATGGAAAATGGGTTTATTCATCTCACAGTTGGAAAGTCTAAGTCTAGGGGTCATAGCTGATGAGGGTGTTGCCGGGTCTTGAGGCATCACATCACAAGGGTTAAAGTGCCTGTAACCACCTATCTCTGTCTTACTCTCTCCTTACAAATACTCCAGGAGTCCATCACGAGGGCTCCACTCTGATACCTAACCACTTCCCAGAGACCCTGCCTTCAATGCCATAGTCAGATGAACTCTCCTCTTAATATCTTTACAATGCAACCAAATTTTAATATATGGATTTTTGGGGGATAGTAGCATAAGCCATAGTAGCATAATAATCGACATATAGAACTATAAAAGAGAACAAAGTCCAGTAAAAAACCTGCACAAATATGGCTAATTAATTTTTTACCTATATGCCAAGTTAATGCAATGAAAAAGGACAGGCTTTTGTAACAAATACTGCTGGAACCATTAGACATTAACAAACCAAAAAAAAAAAAAAAAACATAATTCTTAAGCTCACATCATATATAACAACTAAAATGAATCAAAGAACCAAATATAAGAGCTAAAATCATAGCACTTCTACAAAAACCATGGAAGAAAATCTTTGTGATTTTGGATTACTCCACAATTTTTTAGACATAACACAGAAAGCACAGGCCATTTTTTTAAAAAGTAAGTTTCCGGGCCAGCAGGTGGTGTGGTAGTTGGGGTGTTGGACAGAGAGAAAGTGGGAAATAATCCCCCAGGGGAGGATGACCACACCAGAATCCCTTCTCCTCCATTATCCTCTCAGGACTCTGGGCATGCAAGCACATGCACTTACCATGAGTTTTAAGCCATCAGGTCCAGGACTTGGACCACGGTCGACTACATGGGAATCCAGCAACATAATCATTACACCATCGGTTGGTCCTAAAATACTCTACTACTGCCTGCGTTATTTTGTGTCTTGTTTCTTCTGTTTTCTCCTCAAATACATGTTAAAACTTCGTATACATCTTCTTTTGTCTCTCAGTTTCCCTACCCTTTTCTCCTTCTATTTGTCTGGTGTGATTTAAAGGTTTTAATGAATTATTTCTTCTGAGAAAGATAGAGACAGAGAGAACCAGGCACCCACAATAAGGTCTTTATGCTGTGATCCACCCCTAGATTCAGCCAGCCAGGATCACAGGCACATGCTTACTCCTGGCATGGGGCAGGAGAACCTCGGAGTCAACCCAAGACCTTCCTATGTAGTTTTGGTATCACAGAGCATTGTGTACTCCTGTGCCACTGCAACTGGCCAATCTACTTTAATACTGATTAAAACAATTTCTAAAACAAGACAGATTCTTTTTAAAAAAATATTTAGTTGATTTATTACTATTATTATTATTGTTATTATTTTAATGAGCTGTAAGACATGTGTGTTCACCAGAGGGAGGGCGGGAGGGAAAAAGAGAGAAGGAAGGAAAACAAGTCACCAGGTCTGGGACTTGAACTGTTGTCAGAGTGCAGTGCCTTAACCACCTTGCCACCTGCTGACCCCCATGTGATTTTCAAATATTTAATAGAAACATAATTATTAAAAATTTTATCTTATGTTACCATGATGCTGATTCTCAATTGTCAGTTTTCATGAGATTAACCATTATCTATCTAGATGGTGCATTCTTTGAATTAAAATAATTACCTAGTTATTTGCAATGACTTGTATAAATTGGACAACATTATATTTTGTGTGTTCTTGTTAAATTACAGGCAACTAATTTCCTGGTGTTCAAATTGATGTTGTTGGGTCCAGCAGATGATGTCGTGGTGAAGGCACTGGACTCCATATGGTCATTTATGGCTCGAGTCCCAGACCAGAAGCCTGAAATATCAGCCAAGCACTTGTGCATCCATGCCCAAAATCCTGAAAGGAGAACGGAGGAAAAGGGATTCAGTATGGTCATCCCCTATGTGTGAGGGAATGGTTTCTCACTTTTCCTCTCTTTGCTTCTCTGTCTCTCAGCTCTCTGGCGTGAACACACCCCATATGACAAAAACCTAAAAATCAAAACAAAACCAAGAAAACCTGTTGTTAAAACTTCTAATCCAGACTTTCTCTCCTATAAACAATTATTGTTCTTAATATTATTATCAAGCAAAAAATAAAATAGTTGAATTTAATGAACCAAAGGAAGAGAAAGGTATGTTTACTACCTGAAAGAATTCAGAAATCTAAGTTCAAAACAAAGTTTGTAGAGTCTTCAACTTTAATGACATAGGTAGTATCCTAGAAGAGAAATAAGCCAAGTGAACACCTTGATATTTTCCATTACGATAAAAATTTCTTTGATAAAGTGTAAGATTTAGTGAAAATGTGGATGAAAGGAAGAGCAGGCAGCCAAATTTATTATTTATAGCTGCTTCTCATTGTCCAACTGTCCTTGATGAAAATTCTATTTCATCAGTATTTCCTCATACCACCTGGGAGTTGATGGGTTTTGAGAGTTGACAAATTGGGAACAAAAATAGCTGGACTTTTATTTATTATTTTCAGTTTGTTTTCTATAAGCATTTGTATGGGAGCCAGCAAGGAGTGTAGCTGTTAAGGTGCTGGACTATCACTGTTTGAGTCTCGGGCCTGGCGGCTTGGGAGTCATACTGGGTGCCAGTGTGTGTGCTCAAAATTCTGAGAGGAGAATGGAGAAGGGATTGCACTGTGGCCATCTCCCTGGGGCGTGATTTCTTACTTTCCCTTTCTCTATGTCTCTCCAGCAAGCACATGTTTCCTATGGCAAAAAAACAAAACAAAACAAAACAAAAAAAAAGAAAAAACAAGAACCCCAAACAAACAAAAAAAACCCTAAAAATTAAAAAAAATCTATGAATAAAGTATTTCATTACCAAATTTTTAAAATAATAAAACTGAAAACTTTTTTGCTACTTCCATTTTTTATATCTTTTCCTTTTATATGAGTACACTAATTATATGTCGCATTCCTGCTCATCAGGGAAGCTACAACTTTGTTCTTTAAGTTTATTTTCATTTATTTCCTTCATGTAATTGAGAGAGAGCAGGACAGAGACAGAGTATCACTCTAGCAGGGCCTCATCACACCGCAGGCTCTCCCAGCCTTCCAGCAGCCAGAATTCCAGGTGTACCAGAGTGGTGCTGAGCATGCTCAGGTTGATCCAGAATGCAAACCAGGCCTTACCACATGAATCCAGCGTTGTACAGCAACCTCCCACACCAGCACCACCATGGCGAGGCCAATTCTATTCTTACCACCCAAATAAGGTAGAATTGCTCATTAAAGATAACCTCCCTAATGTAAAGTCAATTGATCATGAATTTTATTCCTATCATCAAAATATCTTTACCTCATTACTGAATGTTGAGTGACTAGGGACTGTAATTTAACCAATTGCACATATCAAAGGACCATCACAACTTTAATTAGTTTTCTTTTCCGTTACTGTTACTAATCCTTCCCTGACTCCAGTGAAATAGCATGACAGGAACATAATAGCATAAAATGTTATAAAATTAGTTAAATAGTGATTATTATTGGTAAAATTTTTTTATAGCTTTTGTATTAGAAACAGAAATTAGTCATTTTACAGTGCACCTTAAATAAATAGAAATTTAATGGTAATTATCATAGTGAAAGTTAAAATTCTCTTGTTACTAAATTAACGTTAAAATTGTAGGTGTATGTGCCAAATTGTAGGACAAAGATTTTGAATAAAACTGACTATGCATTAACATTCTTCTGGAAAGCTAATGTATCAATCTCTTGAGTATAAAGCAATGTGCCAAGAAAAATACTATATACCTCAAGAATACCAGTGAATTAGATATTACAAATGTCTCTCAAGTAGCAGTATTTTTTTATTAGTAAAATATGTATATTATCATTAACCTTTCAAAGGGTAAAAACAGAACTGCTAAAAATCCAAATTTAAATTAATATACAATTATTTTAATGTATGTCTTAAATCTCAATAATAAGATTTTAAGTTATAAGATTAATTTTTATGTAGACTTATTGTGTTTAATTAATGCAATTAAAATGCTAGGATCTGTGAGAGCTGCATTTGTCAGATTGGTTTATTTGCTGTCCTAGAATAATGTTTATGGTCTACACCAAGAGTAATTAAGTGTTGTCTACTGGCTGGCAATAATGATTCTCACACATGTGCTGTTTTGCTGTGTTGTTAGGCCCAGCCAAGGGTTTTAGAAAGCAATGTAATTAAGGCCACATTAACAGCATCTTAACTTTTACTCTCATAGACTCACTATACTTTTCATGTTTTATGATCAGTGTATTTTGGGATTTAAATTTCTGAACTCTTTTCTAAAGGCAAAAGATAATGTTCATTAATAATAATAATAATGAAAAGTAACTACTACATATGCTTTTACCAAAACAATGCTTATACCAAACAATGTTCTAAATGATTTCATGTGTTAACTAGCTTAATTCTTAAAAAACTGAGTGAATTAAGTACTATTTTTATCGCTGTTTACACATGAGGAAAGTGATATACATCACGTTAAATAGCTTGCAGAAAGATACACAACTTGTAAGTGGAGAAGCTGAAATTCAAAAATAAGGGCTCATCACAAAGTTCATGGAGGGCTCGTCCCTTAGTTTAATGGATAAGGGAGCTGAATCCCACATGGCCAACCATGGTTTGAACCCTAGTGTTAGTGGCTCGAAAAACATGCTGGGTGCTTGTGTATGTGTGTGTGCGTGTGTGTGTGTGTGTATGTGTGCATGTGTGCATTCCCAAACCTCCACAGGATGGAGAGATGGAGGAGAAGGAACTGTGGTATGGTCATGCCCCATTAGGGTTGCTTTCTCCTTCTCTTGCTCTATCTCCCTCTGTCAAGTGCCTGCTCCTTCTGACAATTCAAAGAAATAAATAAAATTAAACAGCAAAAATTGGAAAATGTGTATTATAAAAAAAGCTATAAGTGGAATTCATTTTTTTGCACCAAAATGACTTGTACTTTAATTTTTTTCATGAACTTTTGAAATCTCCTAAAACTAGCAATCTGCCTTCAAAGTTGACTATTTTTTTTAAAGAATTATCTGTTCAATTTTATTTATTATCATTGTTTTTCAAATATGACTAAAGAGAGGCAGAGTGAGAGGAGAGAGAGAGAGACAGAGAAAGCAAACCACCAGGTCCAAGACTTGAACCATGGTCACCCGTGTGGGAGTCCAGTACCTTACTATCACACCACCAGCTAGTCCCAAGCTGACCCTTTTAAACAACTTACTGACCTGGCTGTTCACAAAGACCAAACGGTATTTTTACAGAGGTAGGTGGGTCAACAATTAGTTTCTAATGTTTTATAATACAATAAAATGAACTAGATGAAGATAAGATAAATTAGAGCAAAATTGAGGTACAAGAGTATATACTATTTTCTTAGAGACATGTGGTTTTACTTATATAAGGATACTGCAACAAAGTCTGGAAGAATGGAATTAATGTGTACTTTCATTTTGGTGCAAAAACAATTGAAATCCATGCATAGTTTTTTTTTCATAATACACATTTTTGTGAATGTTTTTAAGATTGAGAAGGTTCTAGAGTAGTCCAACTCATAGAAAGAAGAGTGGTGGATGACAGATACTGGGGGTGGTGGGAGAAAGTTGTATAATGAGGATAAACATTTAGCTTTGTAGAACCACTAGGTGTCATGGTTGTTAAGGCACTGGACTTCCACATGGGAAGTCCCAGAGCTGGTGGCTTGAAAATCATGCCAGGCACATGAGTGTGAATGCTCAACATCCCAAGAGAAAATGGAGAAGGGATGGTGGTGTGGCCATTCTCCTGGGGCAAGGGTGATTTTTCACTTTCCCCGTTCTTTGTCTTTGTCTCTCTCTGGTGAGAGCACATGTGCTATAGTTAAAACCTTTAAAAAAATAAAAAGAAAGAAAAGAAGAAATTTAGCTTTGCAAGATGAAAAGTTCTGGAGATTGTTGGCCAACATGTGAATATACTTAATACTAGTGAACTGCACACTTAGAAATGATTAAGGGGGTAATTTTATGATAGGTCCATTTAACCATAATTAAAGTTTTTTTTTTTTAAATATTAGAGTCAGGTTACTAGAAATTCCATTATAGTTTTCAAATAAACCAAATTCTTTATAAAAAACAAAAACAAAGAAAACCAAATACTTCAGAAGAGCTAATTCCTTTGCCTAAAACCCTCCAGTAACTTTCCATCGCAGGTAAAACAGTGCTTAGCAGTGTCCGAAGGGCCTGTGTTAGTGCTCTGCTCTCAGCCTGTGTCTCTCTCTCCCAGCTCATTCGGCTTCCATCACACTGACTTCTGTGCTATTTCTAGAGCATTTCAGTTACTTTTCTGTTTTGGGCCTTAATGCTTGTTCTCCTTTTCTGTACCCGAATATGACCTCAAATGTATTCAAGAACCCAGCAGACTGAAGGGAAAAAAAACAACAGCAATAATATCAAGTTGGGAATCTTAAATTATACAATAGTTTCTAGCAGAAAGCCAACAGATTAGTCTTTTAGAAACACAGGGGCTTTGGGATATTGTCTGTTTACACTGTCCTGGTTGATACTCACTGCAAAGGAGATAGGGATATTATGTCTTATTCTAGGCAATCATGTACAAAACAAGAAGTTGAAAGAAGAAACAATAGATATTGAGTGATAGCTAGCACTCAATGCTGTTGACTTATATTGATGCTAATGGCTTGCTTTTTGTCCTGGTATACCATTCTTACAAATATTTTATTTTACATGTTTAGTTATCCTCCACTACAACCAAAATGGTATGTCCTGCATAAAGACACAAAATTTACTGAATGATTGGTGTCCGATAAATCTGTTCATTAGATTTTTAACACTATAATATCTACAATTTGAGGGAAATATTTCTATGCTTATTCAGTAGTTTGTACATTACCTCAAAAAATGAATATGTGACTATAACCTTCCACAAATGGCTCTAATCTTTGAATAGAATATATGCTTAGTTTGGGATATTGTATGTTCTTATGTAATCTTTGTAAAATATCCTTTAATAGTCACTTTCATGTTTCTAACCTCAGTTATTACACTACTTTCACCTCTCATATTTATTTTCCCCTTAACACTATAAAACAAAATGACTAATGTTTGCATCATTTCTAGGTCCAAAGATTCTTTCAAATCTACTAAAATTGCCTAGAAATTAGCAGACCTGCAACAAAGATTTCTTTGAAGTGTATTGCACAAGAATCATATTTTTCATTGTGTACTACCTCAGGAATAGTAGCTAAGTTGCAGTCATATAATTAATAGCCTATATTTAAAACCATAAAAATATGAAACAATGGATTAGCTTCAAATGCATACTGAGAAAAATAGTCTTTTCAAACTGTATTTAGTAAAAGGTATCATTATTTTTCACAGTAAAAGAGGGAATGCTTTTGTATATATTTTAAATAAATATACAATTTAATTTTGTGCATTTACATGTTGTTTTTTTATGTTCTACTGCTTAGAGAACATATATATGAAGGCTTACCTATTATGATGAGCTTCTTGTATCTTAAGCTAGCAATGATAATTAACTCCTAGATTTAATGCTCCTTGGTACAGCTTCACTGAGTGGAATGAGTGTTTCTTTTCTATTTTAATTTACCAGAGGACATAGTTGCTTGCTGTAGAGAGATAGAGAGAAAGAGAGTAACTGAAAAACTGCCCTCTGGGAGATGGTCATGCCACAGTCCCTTCTCTTCCGTTCTCCTTTCAGGATTTTGGGCGCACACGCGCACACACACACACACACACGCGCGAGTGCCCTATGCATTTTCCAAGCCTCTGGATCTGGGATTTGAACCTACATGGTCAGCTGTGTGGGATCCAGCTACCTTAACCACCATGCTGCTGGCTGGCCCCCAAAATTTATTTCTAAATCCATGAGACAGTTAAACAGTATTCAGAATATTGTTCTAGTGAAAACAACCTCAGAACATGCTATGTTCAATAGTGGAAAAGTGAATGGCCCAGGAATATACAGTAGGTTCATAGGGGCAGATTTGAAGAATCACTTGAAGTTAAAAATTATGAATTTAATGTGAGACCAGGCAGCATTATCAAGTGCTTTAGTCAGTCATATTCCACCATGTGGAGTGGGCCACAGAAGTTTAACTGTGTGGAGTACATAAAGAACGAGTTTAATGAGAGCTGCCTTTTAATCAGTTAAGTGCAAAAAATTGGTAACTGGCTGAGAAATCATTAAAGGGAATGCTTATAATTGCAATGATTATTGGGTGTAAGCTAAGAAAGAAAACAAGTACAGATACTAGAGGTGTGAGAGGTAGTGAAAATATGATAAAAATCAATGGATTGAAGGCAATTGTGAGGTCATTACAGTTCTGGGGGCAGGTTGAAGGTAATCGTGAGGTCATTGCAGTTCTGGGGGCAGGTTGAGGACTGTGGATGGTGTTGGTCTGTTTTGCTGATAACAGAAATACCTGAGTCTGAGGAGGATAACAGAACAAAGCTTTATTTAGCACAGGGTTTTGCAGCCTGACAAGTCCAAGGGCACAGTGCCAGGTCCTGGGCAGGGTCTTCTGGCTTCCTCACAACATGGCATAGGGCAAAAGCTTGAGCAGAACACCGCGTGTCTCTGCCCGTCTCATTCTCTTCTCCTTATAAACCAGAACTTAATCATGGGAGTCCCACCCTGGTGCCTAACCACTTCCCAGAGATGCCACTTTCATCACCATAATCAGGTTAAGTCTCTTATCCTCTCAACAATTACAGTGGCCCACTGAATTTTAACAAATACATTTTTGGGGGGATCATATTCAAGCCATAGCAGGTGAATTGCATGTATTTGTAATGATAAAGCCAAGGGTAACACCACAGGAGTGATCCACTATAGGAAACTTGATACTAAGTTTTCAGAGTATTGGAAGAATCAGCAAAATAGATGTTGAAATCATTTAAGAACTATGACAATAGCTGTGCTGTAAAGAGTGATATGACCCAAGATTTAAACATCCTTAAGGAATAAGGAAAAGTGATAAGTGATATAGTTTGATGACATAAGATACAAAAGGAGTGTTTTATAGAGGTTAAAGGAAAATTGAATATTGAGAGGTAATGAGGGGACAGCAGGTGGCATGGAGGTTGGGGCACTGGACCCCACATGGCTGCTGCATGGTTTGATTTCCAGTCCCAGCGGCTCGAAAATCATGTAGCGTGCATGTGCGTGCATGTCCAGAATCCAAAGAGGAGACTGAAGGAGAAAAGGTTGCAGCATAGCCATCTCCTCTGGGGATTGAGTTCTCACTTTTCCTCTCTCTCTGGAGAATGCAAGTGCCCTATATCAAAAAATAAAAAAAAAGAATAAAGAAAAAGTAATGAGAATAGACCCTCTCCTCCATGAGTGGTAAAGTGGGAAATTTGAGAGAGAAAACATTCACTTCTTGAGATTAATACAAACACTAAATACTCAAAATATACATATGTACACAAATAAAAACAACTGTGTTGTCACAAAAAAAGTCTCAACACAGTCAAATTATATACACATCAGTCATGCTTTCTACAATTGATCAAATTGTAAAAAAAAAAAATCCTCAAATTTCTCATATACTTAGAAACTAGCTTTGAGGATGAGAAAAAAATGATTACATTTATGTAATATTGGAATTGAAATACGTGAAATTCATCACACAGATAAGCAAATTGATATGAAACACAAATTATACTTAGAAGAACATGCATACCTATAAATGCACATGCTGTATTTAAAAAGAAGAATGAGTAACATTACTTTTTAAAAACATAAGTGCCCTGCTAAAGACTTGATAATTTTTACAGAAATGTCACATTTTAGATATCTAGCCCAGTTTATATAAAACAGCTGAGACTCAGAGAGACTTAGGAAAGCTACCTAGAAACAAAGCCTGGATTTGAGCTTATATCTGTCTCATATTTATATTGTGCTACTCATACTGAAGAGGGAAACTTGCCCTCATGTGCTTAACTGAATTCTCTCCCTCCCGCTCTCTTATTTCACAAATGCATTTTTATTCAATATTTTAAAAATTCAGTTTTGTGAACATTTATAAATAATTTCTATTATAATAATGAATTGATACTTGGATGCAAGGAAAGATAGCCCTTTCCAAATGCAGGCAGTACCCCTTGTTTAGGGGTAGACCACATTAATGCATAATTGTTTAAAATGATTGTTACAATCAAGCATATAACCACTTTTATATCTAAGCTCTGTTTAAAATATCTTCTTTTAGAGAGTCTAATTTTTTTTTTTTTGAGAGGTTTTTGCTATAGGTTATAGGGCGCGTGTGCTCGCCAGACAGAGAGACATAGAGACAGAAAGGGAGAAATCACCCCCCAGGGGGGATGGTCACGCCGCAATCCCTTCTCCTCCATTCTCCTCCTGGGATCTTGGGCACTCATGCACACGTGCCTGCCGTGAGTTTTAAGCCACCAGGTCCGGGACGCGAACCGCAGTCGACTACATGGGAGTCCAGCGACATAGCCATTACGCTAACTGCTGGTTCCCTAGAGAGTCTAATTTAATCATCTTATTCTTTTCTTCAGTGATTTTCTCCAAACAGTGGTTAAAGTATCCCGCATGGACAGAATGCAGAGCTATTTCTGACCTGCCTAGGTTCTATGGCTATCTTTGATGCAAGGTAGTCTCTATGGGAGCCCAGCTCTGAGTTGTCACATCGGCCTGATTGATAAATTAACAATGAGGTCGTAACCAACAGCAGCACTGCTATCAAAAATTAACAATTTTAGATATCCTTGTTTTAGGTTTCTGTGGTTTGGGTACTTTCAGAATTTCTTCATAGTTTATACTCATTCCCTTTGCCCAGTGACTGTCTGTGACCATTGATCTAAATTCTGACTTTTAGGACAGTCTTCTTTCCAACGTTTCACAGAGCCACAAAGTTTGCAGCTACCACCATTAGTATAGAGTCCTTTGGGATTCTCAGGACAGGATCTAGATAGGTGTCACATTTCCCCACAAGCAAAACATTTTGCGAAAGGAAATTCTCCAATAGCTGGTTCTACTTTAGTCTTGCACCTGGTTAATTTGCACTCTATATAGAACCACACTGGTAACATATTCAAATTCCCATTATCTTGATTTCAAGGGCAACTGGGAAATCTGTGGTTCCATGGCCAGGTTTTCTACAATGGAAACATACCTGGCATTTCTCTATGCTGCATGTCTTTTTAATCATCTTCTTTCCTGTTGACTTTCTTAAAAGTGACTACAATTTGTTCCTTTTACTTCCTGACTGTTGATAGACTCTCCCCATTGTGAACCATCTGCGAGTTCTGACTTAGGTATTCCATGAAGCCATTCACGTCTTCATTTGAGTACTTTTTTTTTTTTTTCCTTTCTGTTCTTTTTATGTTTTGGTTGGGGTGTATTGTTTTTAAGGGACAGCCTGTTGGTTTCATGTGGTTTATGCTTTGATAGGCGTTGGCTTGTCCCCTCAAATGACCCTTCTTCATGTCTTCCCATGATGCTGCAGGCAAAGGCCTCCTGTTATGTGGGCTAGTAACTAATACCCACTGGTCGTAGTTTCGTCAGATATACTTTATCAGTCGCACATGAAACCTCCAGAGTAGCAGAGTGAACTGACTTATTTCTTTCCTGCAAACTATAGATTTTCTTTTCCTTTGTGAATGCTTTGTTCTTGAGCTAGATTAGTCCCTTCTCCAGAGTTCAGATGTGGATTCTGATGGTTTATGTACATAAGTTTATGTATATTTAGATATGAGGTTGTCTTCTTATCCCTTTCCCCAAAAAACTATGTTGTCTGACGGAAAATGAATGATCCAATCAAATTTGTTATCTTTGACTTACATAGAGTTAAAAGACTGCAGATGACTGACATTTCTGCAAAGAGACTCAGTCACAGAACTTTCTCTGCTTCTGACCTTTCTAAGATATCATTTTCTGAAAATTCACATCTCTACTTTGTTTTATAGAATGTTGCAAAGTCTAGAATAATTTACCACTTCCTTATCTAAAGTGTTTTGTTTCATCTTCCCTAGTGCCTTTGTTTCCTGCAGAGCACTCTGATTTCATGATGAGTTTTGTTATTTTTAGAGAAACAATATTTTCATTACTTGGTAAGAAAGAACTTAATGCTTATTTCATTTAATAATAAATAGATTTGACTCAGAAAACTTAATTTTCTCTTTTCTTAATTTTTCCTCTTACAAAACTCTAATTGTAATTAAGCAATATACTTCTTAACCACCTTATTTTTATCTCTTGATGCAGTTGAATCCAATGAATAAGAAGTAAATGAAAAGCAAAAACAGTAATGACTAAAACAAAATAATCTAAATAAATAAGGACAAGTTTAAAATTTGCTTGTATCAAAAATTTGGAGGCTTCAAGATGAAGCTGTTCTCTTTCTTTTTGTATTTTATTTGATGCTATCATTTAAATAGTATCAAGCAAAACAATGTATTTGCATTAATACACTTCTAAATATGTAGGAAATAAAGTCATTTGTCGAAAATACGTATATTTTAGAATTACAGATATTACAGTGTAAGAGCCAAAATGAATAAAGATTGAGAATTACTTTGCATCATTACTTAATATAAAACTTAGAAACAAACTATAGTACTTTAAAATTTTCAGCTTCCAAAATATTTGGGATGTTAAACCAAGTAAAGTCCCTTGTTGTATCTATCTTGGGAATTTTTTTTTTTAACTTCATTCTTCTTTCCTTTATTTTGAATATTTTTATGCCATTGATCATTTCCAAAAAGTTTCCACAAATGATAAGAAGCTATATCTGACCATAAATATGTAAAGTTAAATGTAAAGTTAAAGTGATCACTTTAACTTTACATATTTTATAGTCGTTTGAAATGTATTGTTTTCCCTTAGTTATTTTCAGTACAAACCTCAAAAATGAAAAAAAAATCAGTTTACTTATATATTCTGATTAAATAACAAAGAAAAAATACAACTTCTTGTAGCTAAATTCCTTCATTTCAAAATATATGTGCTTTTAGTGGGTATGTTGGTTAATTGTGGGTATCAATGTAAATGCATTGAGAGACGCCTTGGTGACTGATGAAGCATTGTTCCTGGTGTGTTTGTGAGAGTGTTGCCAGACAAGGTTGCATGTGAGGCAGTGAACCTAGAAAGGAAGATTCACTTTCAATGTGGATAGGCACTATTTAATCAGTTGGGTGTATGAGTTGGACAGAGGAAGTGGAGGATTTAATTTCTTGCATTGTGTGAAGAATTTTTCTGTCATTTATTCTTTTTTAAATGTATTGTACTTTTCAATAGAATTTCAATATGTCACTATTCACTCTAAATATTATTTCAAATAAGTCATTACTGCTTCATTGTTATTTTTAGCCAGATCTAAGCAGTTACAAATTGTGCATTTGTCCATTGTCTTTTTTCCAGTTTCATTCTGGACTGTAGCTTTCCCCATGTATCAGTAGATTTGCCTATAGCATCCTCCTTCCACTTTGTTATTTCTAATCAATTGCTGATTTAGATATCATAACAATAAAGATGATGTGTTTGGGGGCCAACAAATGGTGTGGTGGTTAAGGTGCTGGACTGCCACACGGCTGACCACTGTTTGAGTCCTGGATCTCATGGCTTGCTTTCTCACTTTCTCCATTCTCTCTCTGTTTCTCTCTCTCTCATGGGTGTATATGCTCTGTAGCAAATTAAATAAAAATAATAATTAATTAAATAAATAATCCTCTTTAAAATTATGTGTTTATGCCCAAGATTAAGACTACATAATTCTGAATAGTGACTTAATGAAATCTCCTATACATACATTGTGTTGAATGTATGATAAAGCAATACTGTACTTCCTCAAGTGTCTTAAAATTGATATTTTTGAATCCTAGAAACTACTCTATAAAAAGGTATTTAAAAGTCAAACATGTGCTATCAATTATGAAGTATAAAAATAGCTAAAGAAGCTCAGTTATAGAACAATGAACCAGGATCTGTAACATGCCGAGCTCATAGCGAATATGGAAAAGGTGAAGATTTTATTTGCAATTCCACATATATTTGATCATGCATTTTTGTGTTGTTGTTCTTCAGAACATCTTTTAGGACCAATATAAGGATGGTAATTTTGGAGGAATGGTAATTTTGGAGGAATGGTGATTTTGGAGGAATGGTAATTTTGGAGGAATGGTGATTTTGGAGGAATGGTAATTTTGGAGGGATGATAATTTTGGAAATACTGACTTCTAAACATTATGATATTTATTTTAGTCACATAGAAGCATTTTGTGCTTATTACTTAGGTCATTTTTAAAGCTGTTTTGAAATAAGTAATACATGAATACGTGAAAATTTAAAAGGTTTCAGAGTAATAAATTAACAATGTCTCTTTCTCCTTATGAACTCCAGAAAGCCAGTTTTCATTCCTAGAATCAACTACTAATGCACCATTTATCACTCTAGAAAAATAGAGAATATGTTATATCTTTTAGCATACTTATTTATGTTGATTTTTATGTTATAAAATAAGTGAATGAACATAATTCTACAAGATTCTATGTGAGTTCACAGAATGACTGTTCATATTTTTAGATATGCGTGGGATCTAGAGTCAGTATGGTCCATGTTATATTTAATTAGTCCTTATATATGGCTTATTTCAAGTTCTTTTAATTAAAAAACATACTGCCAATGATGAACATGTCATTAAATACAATTGTTTATTTGTGTAGATATACAAATATCTCAAAAGTCTTATTATTGGTTGTGTTCCAGGAAGGTAAGTGAGTAAGAATGAAACAAATCTGAAATTTGAGGTGTTTCAAATATCTGATTTGGTGTATATATGTGTATGGGATAGTATGCTTGGCATGTGTGTATATGTCTATATATGTTATAGATATATATATATGGAGAGAGAGGGAATAGATGGAGAGAGAAATAGTGAGACAGACATACTTTCAGATTATAGATATTGTCATTTATAAAATATTTTGTAACAGTAAAACATAACAAGCAAAAAAATCAGAAATAGATATGAAACTTGCCTAAACACTTATTTTGGTATGTTTGGACTGTACTATAATTGGGTAAAATATTAGCACTAGGTTCTAGACATTATCTCACTACCTATATTATATAAATTATGGTAAACTTCCTGAAAGTCAATTTTTTATATATAATATAGGAATTATTTGGCCTTTCCCAAGGATTACTAATAAAATCAAAAGTAATGTGATTAGTAAAAACATGTCTAGAACACTATTTTCAAATTCGTTGTCTCAGTTTGTATTATAATTATCTTAAACTAGTTATTAAACATATTTCAATCAGGATAGACAGAGGTAGATTTCCTTAGGTGAATTTTGTCTTGCACTGCTTTTATGAAAATTTTGCATTGTCATAGACTATTTTCTTTTTATCCTAAATATATGAAGTAGCAAATCCAGGTGGCTTATTTTATTACAGTTACCCCCAATCTTCTGGGAATATTTGAAAGACATTCAATATTGAGGTGGGATTGAGGGAGTTTCTAATGACTGTGCATTGTTGTTTTGTTCAATCTACTGTTCCTACACGTGTCATAAAAGTTCTCTCCAAGTCTTACTGCTGCGCTGGGAAATGAAGTAGACACTTGATACCACAGTTCTAGGAGTGATGTGGAGAAACTCGGAACTTGTGGCAAACCTTGAAGTAGCCCAAAGCTGGCAACTGCCAGGCTTTCTATTTCCCCTGAGAGTTAGCTGCCCCTCCCCAGAGCCGTGGAGCTGCTGGAGGCCTTGAGGAGGTTAAATTCCCTGCTTCTCTGCCAGCTCTGTATTTGGGTGGACACTGAGTGCCTGCCCCGATAGGACACTCCAAGTGGGCTGAAACGTCCCTTCTCCAATTCATCTG
Source organism: Tupaia tana (assembly GCA_026018925.1). Taxonomy (NCBI): domain Eukaryota; kingdom Metazoa; phylum Chordata; class Mammalia; order Scandentia; family Tupaiidae; genus Tupaia; species Tupaia tana. The sequence continues at coordinate 3,519,289 of JAKSZU010000002.1, forward strand.
TAAAAGACTGTGCCTACACCCCTGCAGGGGCCAGAGACTCAGAGTGTTAACTGCTCAGTGCCCACTAGTGTAATAATAATAAGAGTTCTCCTTTTTCTTCTCTGGAGTGCTGCACTTTTGTTCCTGACCATCTGTTTTTCTGCAACAGGATCACTCTTATAGCCTTCTTTGCAATATCATGCAACATTTCTTAAGAAAAAGGCAAGCTACATTAAGTACATACATACCGTGGTTATTTATTCAGAGTAGAGATATAAGGCTATACTTATCATCACAAGAAAAATATCTCTGCTGGCCCTGAAAACATTTCATCTATATCCCTACATGATTTTACTTAATAGCAAAGACTATATCTTGGATAAGGACCTTCATCTAGCAACTGGAAAACCTCTGGTTATCAACCAGTAGAATACTTGGCTTCTTTTCTGACCAGCATGAAAATGACCATTAAAGACACGGGTCCTAGAAGTGAATAAGCTTGGTCTGAATTCAGAGCTATTCACTCTTGGATAATCTATTCAGTATTGTAAAAGAGATAAAAGTACATCTTTCTCTACCATTCATAGTTTCTTGACTGGGACTCCTTGTGACAAGATAGATGAACAAAAGAAAAACAAATGGAAGTTTAATAACATGTACACCTCCTGTAAACATGGGAGATAATCCAGAGAAATAAGGAAATTTCTAAAATAGATCTTAAAGAAGCAACTTTACCTCTAGGATAAAATACTATAATTTTCTCAGAGAAAAGAGAGGGCATGGAAAAGGGCATAGGGAAATCCCGGTTGGGATCAGATGGCTAGAAAAAGCAGAATTAGTTATAGAAATTTAAGTCCGTTTCTTCTGTATTGATAGAGTCTATCTCTATGTGAAAGATGTGAAAACTTATCTTTCTCTTCCAGGTGCAGAGAGGGAGACATCTTTACAAATGGAAATTTCTTTCATAGAAAAAACTTTCTTTCACAGAAGGGAAACTTTTCAGAGAGCTTCAGTGATGGTAGTTGTTCATAATAACCAGTTCAAAATAATCCTTATGCCAGAGAGGCATACTTGGGGCGGCATAGTTTGATCTTCTTCAGTCATATTTTGATGTGTCCTAAATGTCTATCACTTTCTTTAGGTTTTAGCTTTTGCATTTGTAAATGGATGCTATTTGTACAGCAATTGTGAAGGTCAAATGAATTAGTACAAAAGGGTCCTGAAAGATTACATGGCCCATAGTTCTCATGTATGTACATGCACCTGCAATGCCAATACACACACACAACATATCAGTTGTTAGAAAGATTAAGCAGAAATGAAATGTGTTTAAATCTAATAGAAATTATTCCAACCCAGAAACATGGAATGTCCTTTGGAGGTAGGAGAAAGCTAGAAAATGGAAGCAGATAAGGAGGTTGGAGCCTTTTCCCCTTTGGCCAGATAGAAAATCTGATCAGGGCAGAAAATTCCCCACCCAGGGTAACGTAGGCAAGTGATTAATGGGGGATATCAAGCTTATTAAGTCATATGTTACATAGCTAATAAGAAATCAGCGGGCCCAGGGACGTTTGATAGAGCCAATGAAATGAGAACAATCAGTGAGCAATGGTTAACCAACATAACCTAGATTTAAAAATTAATAATTTTGGAGAATGCAGCTCTCAGGGCTTTTTGAGCAACTCTTTCTCTATGCACTCAGTCCTGCTCCTACCTCTTGGGGGTGTCCTTTCACTTTTACTAATAAACTACCTGTTTCTATCCCTATTGGCTTGTTTCTTTCAATTCTTTTTTCAAAACACCAAGATCCCGGATATCGTCACAGAAGCCATCCCACAACACTTCCACTTTTTTGTATCATTTTCAGTTTCTTTATAGCTCTCCTTGTAGAAGTCTGACCTCTTTGGTTAGGTTTATTCTTAGGTATCTTATTTCTTTTTTCTATTTATTGTAAATAAAATTGCTTTCTTCAATTCTACTTTAGTCTGTTCACTATTTGGTGTATAGAAATGCTATAGATTGGAACCAGCAGGTGGCACAGTGGTTAAGGCACTGAATTCCCATGTGGCGCATGTGCATGCATGCCCAAAATCTGAGAGGAGAATGAAGAACGGATTGCATCATGGCCATCCCACCTGGGGTGGGTGATTACTTGCTTTATGTCTCTCTTTCTCTCTCTGTCTTTCTCATGAGTACATGTGTCTTACAGCAAAAATTTCTAAAAGTAAAAGAAATGCTGTAGATTTTTGTATGTTGATTTTGTCCTGTTACTTTACTGTATTCATTTGTCACTTCCACGAGCTTTTTTTCTGTATTTTTTGGGAATTTCTATATACATAATTAATCATCTGCAAATAGAGATAATTCTCTTTTTCTTAATATTATGAAAATGTCAATTCTATATAAATTAATTTATAAATTTAATGCAACCCAATCAAATTACCAAAGATATTGTTCACACAATTAGAAAAAACAATCATGAAATTTGTCTGTCAAGAATCGTAAAAGGCCCTGTATTGCTAAAGCAGTATTGTGCAATAAGAGGAGAGTAGGCAGCATCTCACTCTTTGACCCCTAAAATATATTACAAAGCCGTGATGTAAAACAACATAGTACTGGCACAAAAACAGGCACATAGACCAATAGAACAGGAAAAGATAACCCAGAATTAAACCGCAAAACGTACTTCCAACTGATTTTTGACTAAAGGCATGAATTAATCCAGTGAGAAAAAGAAAATCTCTTCAGTACATGGTGCTGGCAAAACTGGATATCCACCTCTAGAAAAGTGAAACTGGACCCCTAGTTCTCATCATTAACAAAAATCAACTCAAAATGGATCAAAGCTCTAAACATAAAACCTCAAACTATAAAACTACCAGTGGAAAGCTATTGGAGACATTGGGGTTGACAAAGAATTTTAAGATCCCCAAAGCAGAGTCAATAACCTCAAAAATAGACGAGTGGGATTACTTCAAGTTAAATGTGACATAAAAATATTTGCACAGCAAAAGAATAATTAGAGTGAAAAAACAACCCTCAGAATGGGAGAACATATTTGCAAACTATGCCTCAGATAAGGAACTGATAACCAGAATATGCAGAAAACTCAAGCAGCTTACCTGGAAAAAAATTCATTAAAAGATGGGAAAATGAGGCGAATAGACAACACTCCAAGATATACATGTGAACAACCAAAAAGCATATGAAAAAATACTCAACATCCTTTGTCATATGGAAGATACAAATCAGAACAATGAGATACCATCTAATCCCAGTCAGAATGATTCAAATTAAAACAAAACAAAACAAAACAAAGAATGTTAAGTGCTGGTGAGACTGTGGTAAAAAGGGATCTCTCCTACACTTTTGGTGGGAATGTAAATTAGTATAACCACTGTGTAAAACAATATGGAAATTTCTCAATATGCTACAGATAGAACTACCATACAACGCAGTAACTCCACTCTGGGGTTTCTACCAAAAGTATAAGAATATACTTAGTCAGAAAAGTACTTGCACATCCATGTTTATTGCCACATTATTCACGATTGCTAAAATATGGAATCAACTCTAAAGTCCCAGAACAGATGAATGGATTGAAATATGTGGCACAAATACACTACAGAATACTACTCAGCTATGAAAAACAATGAGACCCTATGATATGATCAAAAGTGGACAAATAGAAAACATTTCATGCTGAGTGAAGGAAGCCAGACTATGAAAGAGAAACATTGTATGCCCCCACTTAACATTGGGGTGTCAGAAAAATCATGACACATTTTTGCATAGAAAAGCAGAAAAAAATGTCATGACTTTTTTGCTAACCCAATATATACTGCCTGTCTGCACTCTATAACAGAAACGGAAAGATTGGAAGGTACAAAGGCATGGAAAGCAATTGTAAATAGCAGAGGCTGTGTGGGAGGAGGATGGACAATGAGGGTGGGTAGGAGGAACGGAATCAAGGGGTAAATAAAAAGAAGCAAAAGTATTTAACAAACAGAAAAATGGAAAATTATTTGGTGATGGTAACTCATATGGTGATATGCTTGACCGACTAATATACAATGTATTCATGCTGAAATGAATCCATTTTGTTTGCTTTAAAGATATACAGTGATCAAATGCAAAAACATAAGAAGATAAAAGAAAAATAAATCTAATAGAAATGAAAGGCAAGGCAGAGCTTTATTTAGCCAGCAGAGTCGGTGACTACTTGCATTTGAAACAATCTAATGAAGAATAAATAATAAGGAAACACAAAAAAATATCTACACAGATATTTTAACAAGAACTGAAAAAAATTAGGCTGAAGGGGACAAGCAGGTGGTTTAATGGTTAAGGAACTGGATTTCCATATGGCTTATCATAATTTGAGTTCTAGACCTGACAGCTTGAAAATTATGCTAGGCAACTGTGCGTGCATGTCCAAAATCCACAAAGGAAAATGGAGAATGGGTTGCAGCATGGCCATCACTGCTTGGGGGTAGTTCTCACTTCCCTCTCTGTCTCTTTCTCGCTAACCCTGCCTCTGGTGAGTGCACACATTTATTTTTAGATCAAAGAAGTCATTACTGATATATTAAAAGTGATATTTAAGACAACTGTTTTCAGAGTCTGACAATTTCTCACTTTGAAATGTGAAAATGGACTGGAATTCTATGATTTGACCTATTTTTTATGACCCTCTTTCATATCATTATCAGTTTGTTTGCACTGCCATTCAATGGAGATAAATTCATCAACTGTCTCTCTGGGATAGTCCGTATTTTGTCTACATTTGTTTATGTCTTGAATGGTTCACTACCCAGGCCTGAACTGGTTCTGTAAACATATCAGTAAGGATAAGATAAAAAGGATCTATTGTACCTTTTTTGATATTTTGGAAGCTTTTTTCCTTTTGACAGAGAAAAAAAATTATAACTACACAAAAACAATTTCACTTTGTTTTTGCTATAAAAGAGACAGCATTTTGAAAATTATTGAATACATTCTGGCATTAATTTGCCTTTAATTTGCCTTTGATTAGCTTTAGAAATTGCTTTAGGTTAGCTGTAGAAAGCTTTAAAAATAAGAAAAATAAAGCAAAAACACAAACTATCTCCTAAAATTAAATCCTTTTCTATCTTCTAATTCAAATTTAAAGGACCAAGGTGAATTGCATATTTTTGTTTTTTGTTTTTGTTATTTTTTTTCTTAGAAAAACAGGTACCTAAAACAGATTTTTAGCAACTTGAAATCCTATAAATTTTATGGTTTTTTTTTGAAAGTCAATTACTCTTTCCTTCCTATTCTATCTTGAAAAAAATTAAAGATATAGCATTTTTATGTCTTTTGACATTACAAAACACCTAATGATCTTTTCAATAAAACATCAAGGTAAGTATTTATCAAAAGTCCAATAGATAACCATATTTTCAAAACCTAAATACTAAATGTCATTTCATAATATTAATAAGTTGTATCTGGAATTAAAAATAAGTTTTGTAATTACTATAGATTTACATAATTGGTATTTTGCAAGTAATTAACTGTTTATTTACATAACTGAAGTATACCAATACAGCATAATCCCCTAATTATTTTATAATTTTAAAGTAGTTTCTATAAATATTAGTATTATGATCACGTATTCATACTCTTACATTCTCATTTAAATATGTTTCTGAAAAAAATTTAAATTAAGATAAAATCTAAATGCAAATATAAAAAATTTTTCAAATATACATGATTTGGAATAAACTTTAATTTCATTTTTTATTTCTTAATGAAATTATTACACTTACGGTTCATGTGCAAGAAAGGTTTTCAGGGGTCAGCAGGTACAAGAAAGGTTTTCAGGGGTCAGCAGGTACAAGAAAGGTTTTCAGGGGTCAGCAGGTACAAGAAAGGTTTTCAGCGGTCAGCAGGTGGTGTGATGGTTAAGGATGCTGGACTCCCATATGGCCAACTGTGGTTCAAGTCCTGGACCTGGTAGCTTTACTCTCTCATGTTCTCTCTCTCTCTCTCACTCTGTTCCTCTCTGGTCAGATTAAAATAAATAAATAAAAATAAAGTTACATAAAATAATTCTAAAAAAAAAAGACTTTCAGCAGTGATAAAGTTTCTGGAATTAAGAGAAAAACCTCCATCCCTCTCATCCAGGGCTGTCTCTTGGGTGTGCAGAGCAAATATTTTGTGGGGAAAGGGCTTTTATATATAAACAATTTAATTAATAAATACATTACAAAATCCATGTAAGTTTCAATAATTTATGTCTGAATATTTAGGAATGAAATGGTTAGAGACAGGTTCTTACATAATTGTCATTTCCATATAAGTACATGTGGAGATCATTTATAGTGCCTATTTACCACCTCTTCCTATTTACTCAGGAGAAAATATTTCCTTTTTTATTTCAAATGCATAATTCCTGGTTAATTTTATATCTTTTGCCATGAATAAGATGTATTAATGTTGTTATTACTGACAATGACATGGATTTTTGAAACATATCTGTATTAAAAAAAAAAAAAACTATAAACATAAATCTTGTTGTCTTCACAGTTCCCTAATACCATCTGTTAAGTGCTGGGTCCATCATCACTCAGGACAGTAAGTACATCATGCACACAAAGGACATTAATATTGACTTTCAGCGATGTCCTCAAAAGTTGATGGTGTGTTTCTGTTGCAGGTCTTGACCAGGGTGTGGAGAAAAATGTGAATGAAAATTTATTTTCTGAATATACAAGGAAGAAATTAAGGCAGATAGGAAAGGAGGGAGGAAAGGTAGAAAAAAGGAGAGAAGGGACCAGCAGTTAACGTAATGGCTATGTCGCTGGACTCCCATGTAGTCTACCGCGTTTCACCTCCCGGACTCATTGGCTTAAAACTCACACTGGGCGCGTGTACATGCATGCCCAAGATCCAGAGAGGAGAATGGAGGAAAAGGGATTAAGGCGTGGCCATCAACAATCTCTGTCTCACTCTGTCTTTTTGGTGAGTGCATGCACCCTATAGCAAAAAATAAAAAAAAGGGTCAGTGAACACATTCCTTAGTATATTCAACTAATTAGAGATGTTTTAATGTCAGTTTTTATCTTTCAGCCAGATTATAATACATATGTAATATTTAGAATATATGAGAGGTTATATTTTCTTTTCTACAATGAAGAAAAAATCATTTTGGACATGAAAGGATTGAAGTTCATCCAAAGAGATATACAGAAAAAAAGTTAGAGAGAGGGACCTGGTAGAATATAATTTTTATAAACACAACTATTTCTGATCCTCAAAATAATCTCAAACGCTCCTTTACCTGGCCACTTACACTAACCCTGAATTTCATGAACTTACATAACTTTGGGTATGTTAAGCTAGAATTCTCTTCCTTACAAAGCTTAAGTACCAATCGTAAACACACATTTTTAAATTATATGCTATATAGGTCTATTGTAATTACAGTAAAAATAACCAATTACAGAAAATCAAAGAGGTCAGCAAGCGATATGTGGAGGTGCTGGACTCATGTATGGCCAACTGTGGTTCCAGTCCTGGACATGGTGGCTTGTAAATTACATGAGGTATAGGCGTGTGCATGTGTGCCCAAAACCCCAAGAGGAAATGGAGGAGAAGGGATTGTGTCATGGCCACCCCTCCTGTACCTCTCATTGTCTCTGTCTCTGTCGGGTGGGCACATATGCCCTGTGGCAAAAGCCTTTAAAAATTTGAGTAAATAAACGCTATCAGAATTAGAATATATAGAAGATCTTCCTTCAATTAAGCAATGAATCAATAGATATGTAAAGTAGTTGACTATAACTATTGGGTCATCAGGAAAGTCATGATGCATTTTTGCACAGGAAAACGTAAGAAAAAATCATGACTTTCCCAATGAGCTAATAATTACAACAATCGTACAGTACATATCCACTCAGATGATACAGTGCTAACGCAAAAGGAAGAGGTTTTAGGTCCAAATGTATTACTGGGTCTTATTTCAGGTTTTCAAGTAATAGATTATTACAATGCTTTGGAATAGATTCCAAAACCAGTTTTGAAATTCAGTTGAGTAAATCCCTTTGAATTCCAAAGCCTGGAATCCAAGAGACATAATCCCCTATGTCTCTTGACTTTGCCCTCTGGTCTCATACTGTACCCTCTGGTTAGCCTTTCTCTACTCATAAACAACATAACGTGTTATCGGAAGAAGAGTTCTAGCCATCTGTTTTCCACTAGTCAGATTTCATTGACCAACAACCTTCTTTAATTTCTTTCTCACTGACCTTTCAGTCTGAGGTGGTAATGTTTCTGCCGGCATGAAATTCCCAAGAACTTTATGGACCTCTCATGTATGTCATAAGAATTATCTCTATTATAGGAGAGGCTTGCCTGTAGAGCTTTTCTAGATAATTTGGTCTCCATTTTTATCTCTGACTAAGATGGCTGAGGGCCAATGAGCTCTCAATTCCTAGAAGCCCCTAGTTTGAATGTGAGAAATAGCAAGTCACAATCTTAATCATGTTACATTCACACAGAATGTGGATGTGACTAAATACTCTATCATTTAATCCTTCTACTGCTTTAGCAAAACACTGTGGATAGCTGTTTCTCTATGGCACATTTTGGAGGAAATTGTAATTTTACAATATTTTTGCCATCTGGATAGACCAAGAATACCCAGATCAGGTAGTCCTTGTTCCTGTTTCTGTGCCTGTGTCTCCCTCAGTTAACCTCTCTCCTCTCACATTGTACTGTAAGCAATTAGGAGAGCTCAGGCTGTGCTTTCAACACTTTGCTTGGCAATCTCAAGGAGACATCATGGCTCACTGGGGAAAGTACAGCTTTCCACGTAACTGCAGGATAGAAATCTGCTAGGCTTTCTGCCACCGTGTGACAGGGATCCCCTTTATAACACCTGCTTTACTTCCTTCTGTACTCTCAGCCCCAACATCTTTGGCATTTCTATTTCTACCAACCATCTGTTTCCAATGATTTAAACACTTTCTAAGGTGATTAAGGATTTCCTATCATGCTCCCTCACTTCCTTCTGAGCCCTCACTAGCAAAGACACTGATCATCCATATTTCTCCGAGTCTGTTCAAAATAATGTAGATTTTTCCTCTCATGCTCTTAAAGTCTTTCAGCCTCTTCTTACTGTCCAATTCCGAAGTCACTTCTACTTTTTTAGGTATTTGTTACAATAGCACACTGCTCAAAATATTTGTACTTGCTTTCTCAATGCTGTGTAAATAGTACTATAAACATCATTGCTTAAATCAACAGCTATTTATTATCACTCCATTTTGTAGGTTAGTAATCTATCTGGGTTTGTTCTTATCAGGAGGCTAAAGAGAGACTTCTTCCAACTTAATTGAAGTTATTGGCTGAATCCAGCTTCTTAAAGCTGCAGGTCTGAAGCCTCTATTCTGTGTCCTCTGTTAGTTAAGAACAAATCTGAACTCCAACAGGTCTCTCTGAAATCCTCCCCAATATCTTAGAACTAGCTAAAAATGACATAACAAATTCTTGAAATTTCTCTGACTTCTGTTTTTGCTATATATCTCTTGTCTCCCGTGACTCTGGCCAGATTCTCTGTTTTGTTTTGTTTTGTTTTTGTTTTTGTTTTTTGCTTCTTTTAGAGGTTTTTGCTATAGGGCACATGCACTCGCCAGAAAGACAGAGATAGAGAGACAGAAAGCGAGAAATCATCCCCTAGGGGGGATGGCTACGCCACAATCCCTTGTCCTCCATTCTCCTCTCGGGATCTTGGGCACACACACACACGCGCCTGGAGTGAGTTTAAGCCGCCAAATCCGAGACTTCACCATGATCAACTACATGGGAGTCCAGCGACATAGCCATTACGCCATTTGCTGGCCCCTAGACCCTCTGTTTTTAAGAGTTCATCTAATTAGATTGAGCCTATCTAGATAACATAGGTCTATAACCTTAATTCGATGTGCAAAATCCCTTAACCATGTAATTTAATATATTGACAAATTCCAGGGATTATAGAATGAAGATCTTTGTGGAGCCAAACTGTTCACTGCACAGATTTTCATTTTATTTTATTTTATTTTATTTTTTATTTTGTAGAGGTTTTGCCTTAGGCTGCATGTGCTTACTGGAGAGCGAGAGAGACAGGGACAGTGAGAAGGAAAGTGGGAAATCATAGCGGGGATGGTCAAGTTGAAAAACCTTCTCCTCCATTCTTCTCCTGGGATCTTGGGCGTGCACACACATGCGCCTGCATGAGTTTCAAGCCACGAGGTCTAGGACTTGAACCACAGTCAGCTATGTGGGAGTCTAGTGATGTACCCCTATGTCATCTGCTGGTCCTCTGCAGATATTATTTTATTAAATTAGTATAATCTTGATTCCAGAAGCAGAAAAACAATACAGTAGTCCCCATTTATGTATCATAGTTAACTTCCAAAACCCCCCAGTATATGCCTGAAACCATGGAAACGACTGAACCCTATACAGGCACTATGATTTTTTTTTCTAGATATAAATGCCTATAACAAAGTTTTATATATAAGTTACATCCACTAAGAGATTAAAAATAACTAATAATATAACAGAACAACCATAACAACATGGTGTAATAAAAGATATAGGAATATGGTCTTTTTCTCTCTCTCTCAAAATATCTGATTATACTATACCGTCAGCCACTGAAATCTCAGAAAGCAAACTGCAGTTAAGTGGCACTACTGTACAAGAAAAGGAGATCATTCATTTATTTTATTTATAAAGAATAATACAAAAAATAAATTAATTAGTAGCTAATAAAACCCAATAAGTATACAAATAATATACAGAATTAGGAGAAATTTATTTCAGGAATTCATTAATAATTCACTATCAACATATTTTTATACTATACCTAATAACTAAGCTAGAGAAAGAACATGAAGTTACTATGCATATAAATGCAGAAAAGTATTGGATAAAGTTCAATTCTATTTATGATTTTAAAAAGAAGGACTCTAAGATGCTAAGGATAAAATAGAACTTCTAAAAGTCTGTAAGTTTTCCATAATAATTTCCTTAAGAAAACATTATGCTTAATCAAAAACCTTTAGTTTACCTTCTTCTAAGATAAATATAGAGATATCTTAATTATCACCATCACTTCTTAACATAATTTAGAGATTTCTGGCTACTGCTACAAAGAAAAAATCATAAGGGTTTGAAATAAAATTTAAAATGTCATTATTTGTATTTGTACAATTGGCCATTTACCTGCAAAATCAGTGGTTAGATCAACATTCTATTTAAATGAATAGGATGCTTGTTGTCTTATAATTTATCTAATAAACCTACAAAATATAAAAAGAATATTTTGTCAATAAAATCCAACCATAAGGGAAAAAAGTAATATACTATTCACAACAAGAAAATACAGCCTAAGTTCATTGATAATTAATAAAGAAAATTTATTATTATTTGAATAAAACTTTAAACCTTCTAAAGAGAAACTAAGAAGATATAATGGGGTGGAGTTCCATTTCTTGGACAACATTTAATGTTATAAAGATAATAATTATCTTCAAATTAATCTTTAATTTGTAACTACATAATTTATAGATCCAACTTCCAGTTGTTGCTCTTCTGAGGAACTCAGTAAACCTACAATAAAATGCACAGCAAATTAGTACAGATCTACAAATTGCAAGGTAAATAATAGGAATAACTTACCTTAGAAACCATTACAACGTTATGGACAGTCAAAGTTATAGAAACAGAAAGATAATGGGACGAGCAGATGACATAATGATTATGTCAGTGGACTCCCATGTAGTTTACCGTGGTTTGAGTCCTCAACCTGGCAGCTTAAAAACTCATGCCAGGCTCATGTGCGTGCATGCCCAAAATCTCGAGAGGAGAATGGAGGAGAGGGGATTGCGGTGAGGCCACCCCTCCAGGGTGTGATTTTTGCTTTCTGTCTCTGTCTCTCCAGCAAGTGCACACACCCTATAGCAAAAACCTCTCTAAGATAAATAAATAAATAAATAAATAAATAAATAAAAGCAGAAAGATAGTATCAGAATACACACAAAAAAGCAGATTACTGTATGCTGTGATCACATACCAACACCCAAACCAATAACATGTAAAGAGATGGCATCAATTGGGAATATTCATATTATATACTGGGAAACTGGTTCACTTCTGTAGAAAAGCAAAGTGGACCTCAATAAAAAGATGAAATCTAGATAGGTGAAGGAATTAAATATAAAAAACATCATCTGAGTATAAGAAAAATTTAACAAACTATCTTTATACTCTAGGAATGGAAGAGTACTTAAAAACCAAGATTAGGAATCATAAAATATAAGGTAAAACACTGATGAATTTGAATATGAAACAAAGATTTTTCTCTTTGTTGTTACTCAGTGAACACTATGTACAAAGTAAATTGAGGGATAATCAACTCGGAAAAGATAATGATGATGTTTAAAATCAAAAATAGAATTATTACTGGTTTGTATAAAGTGCTTGACAGTTTGAATCCAGAAAAATTAGCAACAGCAACAGAAAATAGAAAAATTTACTAAGAAAAAAATAAGAAACTAACAACCCTGTAAGGACATGCTCAAACTCATTTAAAAATAAAGACATAGATTAATGCAACACAAAGCTCTCATTTCACATCGATTTACAGACAATGGAACCATAATCACTTTTTTCATTACATAATATTCAGAATTTAGTTTTCACATTATTCTTTTGTATTGTCACTTCTCTTACCCTTTATCACAATAAACATAATTACATTTATCAGAATTATCATTTTAACGCCTTTTTTGAATTACTACTTACATCTTTCTTTTTTCTCCTGTAACTTAGAGATATAATTTACAGTGTAATTGGTAAAAATAAACAGCAACCAAACACGGGACTGAGGAGCCCTTCAGCTGATAACTGGCCCGCTTGCCCTTGGAGTTCTGTACTTTTCCATTGCATTTCTTTTCCCTTGTGCTCCAGGCACATTGACACTTCTACATTTTCTCTTGAATAATTAACGTGCCAACCCATTTCTAGTTTGATCACAGCAGAATCACAAAACTATAGTATTTGAAAAGTCAATGGATTAAATTGCCATCCAGAATTATTATTAAACACTTTATGTCTAATCTGGTAGGTTTGAATGACTTACTGGTGACACTATCACTGATTTGGAGAATCTTCCATTTGATAAAATAAATTTCAATTAAAACATTTCCAGAGGGGAGAAACAATGAAATCTTTATTAACTATATTTTCTCAAAACAAATGAGAAATTTTTTCTTAATAAACTTCTTAATAGAAGGCCATTTTCATAATAGGAAACTATTAATGTTAACTATAATGAAAATTGATGCATTCAGTTAAACCTGACTTTAAAACAATTGTGAAACATTTTCCTTGCCATGGTTAAGAAAGGAAAAAATTATATAATAGAATGAATTTGAATTAAATCCCCCTGAAGAAAACAATAAACAGTAAACAACTAAAAATTATGAGGCTCATTTATTTCCCAGATGAACCAAAGCAATTAGTATTTTCCTTCATCCACCAAATCTTCCAAATTATTACTGACTCAGGAAAGCAATCACTTTTTTTTACTCACACTCTGAGAAACTCACTCTTTCTGATATTCTAGTAAATGTTTTGGTCACATTAAGCAAAGATATTCCTGTGAATACAGAATGCTATTTTTAATGTACTCAAATGCTATTTCTTTTTTTTTAAGTTTATTTATCCTATAGCTGAGAGAGACAAAAAGAGATAATGAGAGAGAGACAGAACTACAGAACCTCTGAGAATGTCTTTATACCACACTCCACCCTGAGCCTCAGGGAGGTGGGTAACTTAATTCTGATAGACTTCAGTTAAGAATCATAATGAAACTAAATAATCGATGAGATTGCTGCCAAAAAGAACAGCAAATACCCAGGAATGCTGAGAACCCTGAGCAATATCCTTTTCAATTCAGTGGACAAAATCATCTTTCTAGTCCTTGGAAAAAGTCATTATGATCTTCACAGTGAGAATCTGGAAGGGATCCTAGAAGTAAAATTCAGGAGACAGGGAAAGCTCCATCAAGAATTCTTTTTTTTTAGTTCTTTTTTTTATATATATATACATACATTCAATTACCTTTTTTAGCTTACAAAGTGAATATTTCAATATGTGAATATTTCTTCCTAGTCCAGTTAATTAAACTATACAATATCTTCAAAAGATAATACCACATTTATTTCTCCCATTAATGCTTTGTCCCTGTATTTTTCTTCTAAATGTCCTTCCTCAGGCCCTACTCTTCCACACACACTATATCTGGTGTTTATGTCCACTTACTGTGTTTGTATATCCTTTAGTCAATCAGTTTCGGTTATAGAGTGCAGACACTCGGTATATATTAAGTAGGGACATACAGTGTCTCTCCTTCATAGCCTGGCTTGCTTCACTCAGCAGTAAGTCTTCATTATTCTTCCACTTTCTCTCAAAAGCCAGGGTTTTGTTGGTTTTTATGGCTGAACAGTATTCCACAGAGTATATGTGCCACAGTTTTTCAATCCATTCATCTGTTCGGGGGCATTTGGGTTGATTCCATGTCTTAGCAGTTGTGAATAGTGCCACAATAAATATCGATGTGCAAGCACTATTTTGATTAAAATTCTTCTGTCCTTTGGGTAGATACCAAGGAGTGGGATTGCTGGATCATATGGTACTTCTATTTGTAGATTTTTGATGAATCTCCAAATTATTCTCCACAGTGGCTGGACTAATTTATATTCCCACCAGCAGTGTAAGAGTGTTCTCCTTTCACCACATCCCTGCCAACACTTACCTTTTTTTTTTTTTTTTTTTTAATCTTAGACATTCTGACTGGGGTTAGGTGGTACCTCATTGTTGTTTTGATTTGCATTTCCCTTACAATGAGGGATGTTGAGCATTTTTTCATATGTCTTTTGGCCATTCATATGTCATCTTTAGAGAGTGTTTTTTTTTTCTTTCAATTCATTCTCCCATCTTTTAATAGGATTGATCATTTTTTTTTCCAAACAGCTGTTTGAGTTCCTTGTGTATTCTCATTATCAGTCCCTTATCTGTTGCATAATTTACAAAAATATTTTCCCATTCTGAGGGCTGTTGATTTACACTAAGTACTGTGTCTTTTGCCATGCAGAAACTTCTTAGTCTGATGTAATCCCACTTGTCTATTTTGGGGATTGTCAACTGTGCTTTGGGAGTCTTATTTAATAAATCTTTCCCTACTCCAATATCTCCCAGAGTTTCCCCATTGTTTTCCGTGAGCAGTTTTATAGTTTGAGGTCTTAGAGTTAGATCTTCGATCCACCTTGACTTAATTTTTGTCAAATGTGAGAGGTAAGGGTTCAGATTCATCTTTCTACAAGTGGAAATCCAGTTTTTCCAGCACCATTTGCTAAAGAGGTTTTCCTTTTCCCGCTGGATTGACTGGTACCTCTTTTTAAAAATAAGTTGACTGTATGTTTGGGAATTTATTTCTGGGGACTTTATTCTGTTCCATTGGTTTGCATGTCTGTTTCTGTGCCAGTACCATCCTGTTTTGATTACCACAGCTTTGTAGTATATTTTTGGGTCAGGGAGTGAGATGCCACCCACTCCACTCTTCTTGTGCAGAATTGCTTTGGCAATATGGGGTCTTTTATGATTCCAGACAAATTATATGATTGTCTTTTCTAAATCTGTGAAAGACTTGTCTGGTACTTTGATTGGGATTGCATTAAATATGTAGATTAATTTGGGTAGAATTGCCATTTTGATTATATTAATTCTTCCAATCTAGGAACATGGGATATCCTTCCACTTTTTTGTGTCATTTTCAATTTCTTTTTTTAGCTAATTTTCCTTGTGGAGGTCTTTCACTTCTTTGGTTAGATGTATTCCTAAGTATCATATAATTTTTGTGGCTATGATAAATGGAATAACTTTTTTTCAATTCTACCTCAGTCTGCCTGTTGTTCGTACATAGAAATGCCATAGATTTCTGTTTGTTGATTTTATATCCTGCAACTTTACTGTACTTGTGTATTGCTTCCAGAAAACTTTTCATGGAAACCATTGAGTCATATATATATATATACAATGATGTCATCTGTGAATAGAGAGAGTTTCACCTCTTCTTTTCCTATTTGAATGCCTTGTATTTTATTCTCTTTTCTGATTGCATTGGTGAGGATTTCTAGTACTATACTGAAAAGGAATGGAGAAAGTGGGCATCCTTGTCTTATACTTGTTTTTAGTGGGAAAGCTTTCAGCTTTTCTCCATTCAGGATGATGTTCACTATGGGTTTTTCATAGATAGCTTTTATTGTGTTGAGAAATGACCCTTCTATGCCAATTTTTCTGGGAGTCTTGATCATGAAGAGATGTTGTATCTTATCAAATGCTTTTTCAGCATCAATTGATATGACCATATGGTTTTTATCTTTCTTCCTGTTAATATGGTGTATTACATTTATGGTTTGGTGTAAGTTGAACAAATTTTGCATTCCTGAAATAAATTCTACCTGATGATGATGTATAATATTTTTTTATAAGTTGTTGGATACGATTTTGTAGTATCTTGTTGAGAATCTTTGCGACTATATTCATCAGAGTTATTGGTCTATAGTTTTTCTTCCTATTTGGTCCTGTCCTTATCTGTTTTAAGGATAAGAGTAATAGAGGCTTTATAGACTGAATTAGGGAGAGATTCACCATTTTGGATCTTTAGAAATAACTTGAACAGAATGGAGGTTAGCTTTTCTTTGAAAGTTTTATAGAATTCAGAGATGAAACCATCAGGGCCAGGTCTTTTCTTTGTTGGAAGGTTATTTATTACTGATTCAATCTCCTGGCTTGTTATGGGCCTATTCAGGCTTTCTATATCCTCCTGGCTCAATCTTGGTAGATTATACGTGTCCAGGAATTTGTCCATCTCATCCAGATTGTCTTGTTTCTTGGCATATAGTTGTTCATAGTATCCTCTACTGATGTTTTGTATTTCTACTTTGTCTGTTGCTATCTTGCCTACTTCATTGCAGATTTGAGTCACCTGATTCCTTTCTCTCTTCTTCTTAATAAGTCTCACTAGTGGTGTATTGATTTTGTTTATCTTTTCAAAGAACCAGCTTTTACTTTCATTTATTTTCTTTGTAGTTAGCTTATTTTCTATTTCATTTATTTCTGTTCATATCTTTATTATTTCCTTTCTCCTGGAGTTTTTGGATTTTTTGCTGTTGCTTTTCTAATTCTCTAAGGCATGATGTTAGGTGATCCATTTGCCTTCTTTCTATCTTACTCTTATGGAAAATCTATTCCATGAAATCCTGGAAGAAAATTTCTCAAGTCTAGAGAGGCACTCAAGCATCTAGACCCAAGAAACACAAGGGACACCAAATAGACTCAACCCCAGAAGATCTTCCACAAGGCACATCTTATCCAGACTGTCCAAGATCACAGATAAAGATATGATACTAAAACTGGCAAGAGAGAAATGAGAAGTGACTTACAAAGGTCATCCCATCAGGCTAACACCAGACCTCTCAACAGAAACAATGCAAGGAAGGAAAGAATGGAAAGATATATTGAAAGTGTTAAGAGAGAAAGAATTTCAACCAAGATTATTATATCCTGCAAGATAATCCTTTATGTGGGAAAAAAGATTAAAATCTTCTCAGACAAACAAAACCTGAAAGAATTTGCCAACTCCAGATCAGTTCTTCAAGAAACCCTGAAGAAAGTACTGTTCCAGGGAAACTAAAGAATTAACAGACAGAAACAAAGGAATAAAAGGCAGCTAAGAAACATCGGGACAGATCTGGTGACTTCAATAATAACATTGAATGTGAATGGATTAAATTCTCCAATCAAGAGACACAGACTAGCTGAATGGATAAAAAAAGACCAGAAACCCTCTATATGTTGCCTACAGGAAACCCACCTCATGGATAAAGACATACATAGACTGAAAGTGAAGGGTGGGGAAAAGGTTTTCCACACAAATGGAAACTAAAAAAGAGCTCAAGTTGTGATACTAATTTCTGGCAAAATAAGCTTTAAAACAAAAACTGTTTGAAGAGACAAAGGGCACTATATTGTAGTAAAAGGGTCAATAGATCAAGAAGATATAACGCTTATATATATCTATGCGTCTAACACAGGAGCACCCAAATATGTGGAGGAAAGACTGTTAGATCTAAAAGGGGATATAGACTGCAATACACTAATCGTTGGAGACCGGCACTATATTGTAGTAAAAGGGTCAATAGATCAAGAAGATATAACGCTTATATATATCTATGCGTCTAACACAGGAGCACCCAAATATGTGGAGGAAAGACTGTTAGATCTAAAAGGGGATATAGACTGCAATACACTAATCGTTGGAGACCTCTACACTGCACTCTCCCCTCTGGACAGATCATTTAGACAAAAAATAGATAAAGAGATAAAGGATCTAAAAGATACCATAAATCATGTGGACTTAACAGACATCTATAGAACTTTCCTTCCAAAAACCAGGAAATACACTTTTTTCTCACCCCCACATGTAACCTTTTCAAAGATTGACTACATCATAGGGTAAGAAGCAAGCCTCTACAGATTCAAAGACATAGAAACTATATCCAGCCTCTTCTCTGACCATGAAGGAATTAAACTTGAGTTTAATTTCAAGAGAAATCCTCAAAAATACTCACGAATTCTAAATTCTCAAACTACTACATGAGTCTCCAGCAATTCACCAATTACAGTCTAAAGTGTTACTAAACATATAGGCCTCTGCTCCTGGTAAGCTGCTATGCTCTGTAGCTACCTGTCATCTCTCCAGTTTTTCAGGGCAGCAGTTTGCCTTAGGAGCTCTAAGAAGAGTTGTAGATTTTTAGTTCATTCAGCTTTTCCTTGCAAGGATAGGGCTGATGACTTCCAAACTCTTTATTCTTCAGTCTGGAAAGCAAAGGTCTTTCTATTAAAAACAGTAGGTAGAAATCAGTATCTGGGCACTATATATGCTCACTGGTATCTAGGATCTAAGCTTTCTCAGTTTACCCAGTTTGAAAATAACTCTCTATCTTTATATGTTCTATCTATGTATTACAATTGAGTTTATATTAGCACTTCTAATTCTAGCCCAACACCAACAACTGATTATAATCTCCTATTTTACATTTTTAATCATTTCACAATGAAAAGCATAGTTACCTTCATTTACCACAAAATTCTTTATTTACCTGAAAAAATATATATCAACTGGTTTCAGAATTGTTAGCCCACACCATTGTAAAATTGATCTTTTAAGTCAAATTTATAGAGAATTATTACACTCACAGAACTTTGATTTTCACATATTCCCACTCTGCATTCTTTTCCCCCCTTCATACATAATCCCTGTAGCTAATCAATCTTGTTTTGTTCTTTTTCTTCTTCACTTCTCCATCTTCCCTTTCTCTTTTTTCCTCTTCCTCCATCTCCTTCTTTTCATCCTCCTTCTAACAACTGCTACTTGCCAGAGAGAGAGAAAGAGAAAAATAAACTGAGAAAACAGCCCTCTACCCAGGAGATAACCATGCTGCAATCCCTTCTCCTGCATTCTCTTCTTGGAATTTTGTGCATGTACACACATGCACCCAGTGTGTTTTCCAAGCCACTCGATCTGGGACTCGAGACACACAGTCTTCCATGTGGGACCCAGATGCTTCAAACACTATGCCATAGGCTGGCCCTGTTTTCTGCTTTATTCTTATATTTCTTTTTATATAAATGACAAATTTTCAGATATATTTTACTTTCTTTTTTTTTTACACAAAAAGTCACATTATAGATCATCTTTTATACTTTGTTTTTCTACCTAATGATATATTCTAGTAATTACTGTATATTTATTCATAAAAATGTTTCTAGGTCTTTTATAATTTACATTTTATGTCTGTTTTTTTAGCCACTCTTCTACACATAATCATTTAGATTGCTTCCTAAATTATGTAATAACAAATTTACAATAATTAACAATATTTGCATACATTTTGTATTAGTAAATATGTGGCTCCAGAATAAATTCCTAGAGATAATATTGGGCAGAGTAAATGCAAAAGTAGTTATTTTAGATATCTCTAAATTCCACTCCAAAGTGATTATTCCACCAGTACATTTGAGAGTTCCTGTTTTCCCACAGCTTCACTAATTGTGTTGTCATACTTTAGAATTTCTGACATTTTGATAGATGAGAAATGGCATCTTAACATATTCTAATAAGCACTTTTTTGTTTGTTTATGACTGAAGCATAGTATCTTTTTATAGTCTTTAGAGTCATTTAATATTTAGAAGCTCTATACTTTTCTGTAATACTAGTCATTGTCTTAGTCTGCTATTGTATTGCTAACAGAAATACTCTAAAGTGGTATTTTATTTATTAGGCTATGGTTCTAGTGGCCAAACAGTCTGAAGGTGTTGGGATGGTATCAAACCAACTTTTTCATAATGTGGCTGAAAGAAGTAAAGAGGATGGTGGAAGGATGCAGAAAGAGAGAGACTTTGGGTCAGCCATCTTTCTTTTATAACATCCCACCCATTGGAACTAACCTCTTCTAAAGAGAGTTAGAACTCCATACTGTGGGACAGTATTAATCTATTCATGTGGATGGTGCCTCCATGATCCAAACACTGCCCACCAGATTTCACCTTATAAAGGTCTTACAACCTCTCAATGCCATTACATTGGGGACCAAATTCCCAAACAGGAACCTATGGGAGAAAACAAACTGTCTAGACCATAGTACTCAAATACATATAATGTAGAATGTAAGCATTTCACCTGATTTTTTTATTAATTATTATTTTCTTGATGGTCTTCATTGCAGTACAACAATTTTTATTTTAGATCATTAAATTTATCTCTTAAATTTAACTGAATTTTGAGTCATAGTTAGAAAACATACCCATTAATCCAGTTTATAAAGGAATTCACCCATTTTTCTCCAAAGACTTTATAATGTATTTATTTAGTTAGTTTTTGCATTTATATCACTGACCAATTTTAAAATTATTATTTTATATGGTTTAAAGTATGGATCTAATTTTTAGGCTTTTATAGGTGGGTATTTTACTGCCAAAACAATGCATATTTAGCAACCCATCTTTATTAAATTGGTTTTTACTGCTCACTGAATCAAGATAACTAACTTTCCACACTTGAGTCTATTTCTAGAATTTCCATTGCTATTTGATGATAAGCTTTTCAATTTACAAGCTAATTTTAAGCTACTGTAATTATAAGACTTTGTATTGTTTTAATGTCTGTTATGGTGGACCTAGTCCTGCCATTAAAACTTTCTATTTCATATTTCTTAAGTATTCATGCATGTTTGGTTTTCTATAAATGTTAGCATTGATTTGTCTCAATGTAAAACACTTTTAATCTATATACATCTTTAACAAAAAAGGTCTGTATCATATAAGCAGCATATAGGAAGCCCCCTTCTCTTTTTTAATCCATCAGCCAGCTGTGGATTTTAATTGGGAAATTTAATTCATTAACATTCAATATTATTATTAACATCTATGAGTTCATCCCTGCCATTTCATTATTAATTTTCTTAGCTGTTTTACGTGCTCTTATTATTTGTCTCCCTTTCATTTTCCTGATGTAGAATTTCCTTAAGTACTTCTTTGATATCTTCTCTAGTATAAGTGAAATTCCTTTATTTTTTGCTTATATGGGAATGGTTTTATTTCTCTTTTCTATTTGAAAGACAACCATATTGGGTACAGTATTCTTAACTCTTTTTTTAACAAAAGTTTAAAAATGTCTTCCCATTCCTGAATTGTTTCTATTGAGAGAGGTATGAAGTCAGTTGTTACGTTTCTGCCCCGCGAGTCATTGGAACTAAAGTCTGGGAGACACCGAACAGGCTTAATAAGTACAGCCCCACCAAAATCCAGAGCCTAGGAACTGAAATATTTACCAGAGATAGAGCTGCTTCCTCCCCACTTTGAGTGCTTCTTGAACCACAGCCTGACAGAGACTGATCAGGCTGTGGTACAAGCCCGTTGTTGGGAACCAGGGTCCATGGACAGTGATATTTACTGTGTAGGTACTGTTGTCTGTTTGCCCTGGGCACCACTAGAAATGAAAGGCAAACAGGCACTGAGCAGCTTGCAGCACAATTAGGACCTGGGAAAGACCAACAGGGTTTGTAAAGAGAGGTGGCCGGGGCAACTAGTCTCAGAGGTTGGTGGGATTGCAGTGCCAGAGCCTAAAGTTGAGACTCACCAGAAGGAGTGGCTTGAGGATCCTACTTTTATCCCATTTCAAGGGAAGAATTAAGTAGAAATACTCATTTTTGTGTCTCTCTGGTATGAAAGGTTAAAAAAATGCCTCAGAATGACAAAGTACAAGAAGAAAATAATTGGAACATATGGAACAAATAATTTCTACTTAGAAATATAGAAAGAAGTCAACTCCCTAAAACTGGTGAGGTTCTAGAGCAACTACCCATTCCCCCATTCTCTTTGGAGGAAAAATGAAACTCTCCTCTGAAATTCTGAACCCCAGGCAAGAAATGTAGCTGACCTCTGGCCTCCTCTAAATCACTTAGCCAGGGACACCCTCGGAACCTAGGGCTGTCCTTTGTGTTCAGCATCACAGAACCTACTCCAAAAGTTAGAAAGAAGTAGGTGCTCTACGAGACACCTTAAAATCGGTTCAGAAATACCAGCAATATGAAAACAAAACAAAAACAAGGAAATGTCTCTCCCTGAAAGGAGCCCAGTACTTCCTCACCAACAACGGATAGAACGTAGGAAACCGCTGAGATGTTGTGAAAGAAATTCAGAATGTTCATTGTAACAAAACTCAGTGAGATACATGAGAAAATAGATAATCAAGTCTAGAAGATGAGATGATCATTTTACCACATGAAGGAGGAACTCTATAAAGACAGAGACACCCTAAAAAGTAAAACAGAACTTCTAGATACGAAGTATATAATACAGGAAATTAAATCTCTCAAACGCATTAACAGATTAGCTTATGCAGAAGAAAGAATCTCTGACCTTACAGACAAAAATTTTTGATTTAGTGCAAGTCACCAAAAAGAGCAAAAACATAACTATTGAAAATAAAGACACTGTATGGGAAGTTTTAGACACAATTGAACTGCAGTATGTCTGCATAATGGGTCTTCTAGAAGGCATAAAGATGGGTAAAGTCATAGAAAATATTTCATAAAATGCTTTCTGAAAACTTCCCAAATCTAAAGAGGTACACCCACATCCAGATCTAGAAAAAACAAAGAATATCAAATAGACTGAACCTGAGAAGATCCTCTCCAGAGCACATCATAACCAAACTGGCAAAAGTCAAAGACAAAGATAATACTCTAACAATGCCAAGACAAAAACATCAAGTGACTTGTAACAGTGTGACTTGGACTCTCAGCCAAGATAGTGGCAATGGAATTTATGATGTACTGGTTAAAGCCCAGTTACCTAGTGATTCCAGAATTAGATTTTACTTAAGATTTACATCTGATCCAACCACTTTGATAAGCCTAATTTGAACAAAAATATTATAATAATCCCCCCACTGGCATATTTGAGCTCTTGTCCCCTCCTTTTTAAAATTATGTTTCTATTACATCTAATCACATACATATTTACAGTGTGTAACATTTCTTTTTCCAGCACAATTACCATGCATATCAGTCAAAACAAAGACGTTATTATCCACATCATCTTCATTAAATAGCTTTTCATTTTTTTCAGATTATTATTATTACTTATATTACTTATTCTCATTATTAATTTTTAAACATGCAATCACTTTGTATCATTTGGATTGTAAAGAAAATTTACCCAGGGAACCAGCAGTTAATGTAATGGCTATGTCGCTGGACTCCCACATAGTCGACCACGGTTCGTGTCCTGGACCCGGTGGCTTAAAACTCACGCTGGGCGCATGTGCGTGCGTGCCCAAGATCCCGAGAGGAGAACGGAAGAGAAGGGACTGCGGTGTGACCATCCCCCCTGGGGGGTGATTTCTCGCTCTCTGTCTCTATGTCTCTCTCTGTCTGTCTGGCGAGCGCATGCGCCCTGTAGCAAAAACCTCTCCAAAAAGAAAAAAAAAGAGAGAGAGAGAGAGAGAGAGAACTTACCCAAACATGAAATATTTCTCAGACCAATCCAGTTGAGAATACTATACATGTCATCGACAGGTGATCATTCCTGTGTCCCACCAGTGTCACACCTCTCTATTAGTTCTTGTGCTATCCTTCTCTATGCTCTTCCCTATTTCTCCCACCCCGTTCCACACTGTCTTCAGCATACATAACTATTTTCACTGCTTTTATGCCCTTCACTATTTCAACATCTATCACAGAGTGTGGATAGTCAGTATATATTAGAAGGATACATACAATATCTTTCTTTCATAGCCTGGCTTGCTTCACTCAGCAATAGATCTTCCATATTCTACAACTTTCTATCAAATACCAGGATCTTGTTGTGTTTTTATGGCTGAGTATTCCATTGACTATATGTGCCACACTTTTTCAATCCATTCATCTGTTTGTGGACACTTGGGTTGGTCCCATGTCTTAGTGAATGAGAATAGTGCCGCAATAAACATTGACGTGCAAGCACTTTCCCAATCGAGCGTTCTCCCGTCCTTTGGGTAGATACCCAGAAGTGGGATTGCTGCATCAAATGGTAGTTTTATTTGTAAATCTTTGAGGAACCTCCATATTATTTTCCACAGTGGCTGGACCAACTTACATACCTACCAACACTGTAGGAGAGTTTGCCTTTCACCACAACCCCTCAACATTTATCACTTTTTGTATTTTTAATCTTTGCCATTCTGACAGGAGTTCAGTGGTATCTCATTGTGGTTTCAATCTGCATCTCCCTCATGACGAGGGATGTTGAGCATTTCCTCATATGCTTTTTGGCTGTTCCTATGTCTTCCTTACACAGTTTTTTGTTCAGCTCATTTTCCCACCTTTTAATTGAGCTAATCATTTTTTTTTCAGGGGTGTAAGCCACTTCAGTTCCACGTGTACTTTGGTTATCAGTCCCTTATCTGAGGCATAGTTTACAAAAATATTCTCCCATTCTGAGGATTGTAAATTCACAATTATTACTGTGTCCTTTGCTGTGCATAAGTTCTTAATCTTATATAGTCCCACTTGTCTATTTTAGAGATTATCGTCCATTCTTCAGGAGTCTTATTTAAGAAGTCTTTGCCTCGACCAATGTCTCCCAGAGTTTCCCCAGTGTTTTCTACCAGTAGTTTTATAGTTTGAGGGCTTAGGTTCAGATCTTTGATCCATTTTGAGTTGATTTTTGTTAATGGTGAATGATGGGAATTCAGTTTCATCTTTCTGCAGATGGATACCCAGTTTTTCCAGCACATTTGCTACAGAGGTTTTCCTTTTCCCAATGGATTGACTGGTATCTTTTGTGAAAAATCAGTTGGCTGTAAACTTTGGGGTTTATTTTTGTGACCTCTATTCTATTCAATCAGTCCACCTGTCTGTTTTTGTGCCAATACCATGCTATTTTGATTATCACAGTTTTATAATATATTTGGGGTCAGGGAGAAATATGCCACCCATTACACTCTTCTTGTGTAGGGTTGCTTTGCCAATACAAGGTCTTTCATGATTCCAGACAAATTCTGATTTTTTTTTCCAGATCTGTGAAGAATGTCTCTGGTATTTTGATTGCAATTGCATTAAATATGTAGATTAATTTGGGCAGAATTGCCATTTTGATTATAGCAATTCTTCCAATCCAGGAACATGGGATGTCCTTCCACTTTTTTGTCATTTTCAATATTTTTTTAAAAGATTTTTATAGTTTTCTTTGTAAAGGTCTTTGACTTCTTTAGTTGGGTTTATTCCTAGGTATCTTATACATTTTGTGGCTATGGTAAAAGAGATTCCTTTCTTCAACTCTACTTTGTTCAACTTGAAGTTCATACCTAGAAATGCTATAGATTTTTGGATGTTGATTTTTTATCTTGTCACTTTCCTGTGTTCATTTATTACTTGGAGAAGTTTTTTTCACAGAAATCTTTGGGTCTTCTTAGTATAGCATCATGTCATCTGCAAATAAAGATATTTTCAACTCTCTTTTGCCTATTTGAATGCCTTTTATATTATTCGCTTTTCTGATTGCATTAGCTAAGACTTCCAGCACTATATGAAAGAGCAGTAGAGAAATGGAAAGCCTTGTCTAGTACCAATTTTTAGTGGAAAAGCTTTTAGCTTTCTCCCATTCGGTATAATGTTAGCTATAGGTTTTTTCTTAGATGGCTTTTATTGTGTTGAGAAATGACTCTCTTATCCCAATCTTACTGAGAGTGTTAATCATGAAGCAATGTTGTATTTTATCAAACGCTTTCTCTGCATCAATTGACATGATCATATGGTTTTTATCTTTCTTTCTGTTAATAAGGTGTATTATATTTATGGTCTTGCATATGTTGATCCACCCTTGCATCCTTGGAATAAAATCTACCTCGTCATGATAAATAATCTTCTTTTATATGTTGTTGGATATGATTTGCAAGTATCTTTTTGAGAATTTTTACATCTATATTGATCAGAGATGTTGTCATATCTTTATCTGTTTGGGGAATGATGATGATGGAGCTTCAAAAAAGTGAATTTTGGAGGTTTCCTTCCTTGGGGATTTTAGAAATAATTTGAGTAGAGGGGCCAGCAGATGGTGTGATGGCTGCATCACTGGACTTTCATGTAGTCGACCGCGGTTCGCGTCCTAGACCTGGTGTCTTGAATTCACGTCAGGCACGTGTGCACACGTGCCGGAGATCCCAAGAGGAGAATGGAGGAGAGGGGTTTGTGGCATGGCTATCTCCCCTGTGGAATGATTTCTCAGTTTATGTCTCTCTCTCTCTCTCTCTCTCTCTCTCTGTCTTTCTGGTGCATGCACGCGACCTATAGCAAAAACCTCTTAAAAAAATAAATAAATAAGAAGAAGAAGAAGAAAAGAAACAATCAAGTAGAACGGGCATTAACTCTTCCTTCAAAGTTTTATAGAATTCAGAATGAAGCCATCAGGACCTGGGCTTTTCTTTGATGGGAGGTTGTTTATTACTAATTCGACCTTTTGACTTGTTATGGGTCTATTCAGGTTTTCTATGTCCTTCTCATTCAATCTTAGTAAATTAAATGCATCCAGGAATTTGTCCATCTCCTCCATGTTCTCTTCTTTGTTGGCATACAGTCACTCCTAGTATCTTCTAATGATGTTTTGTACTTCTATTGTCTAATGTTGCCTGCTTCATTACGTATTTGATTTATCTGGTTTCTTTCTTCTTGATCAGACTAACTAATGATGTGTCGATCATGTTAATCTTTTCAAAGAACCAGGTTTTGCTTTCATTTATTTTCTGTATAGATAATTTATTTTTTATTTCATTTATTTCTGCTCTAATCATCATGATTTCTTTTCACCTGGCATTTTTTGGGGGGGATTTTTTTTGTTGCTGTTTTTCCAATTTCCTGAGGCATGATATTAGGTTGTCTATTTACCACCTTTCTATCTTCTGTTTTATGTGCACTGATTGGTATGGATTTCCCTCTTATGGCTGCTTTTACTGTGAACCATAAATTATGAAAACTCATGTACTCATTATCATTTGTTTCTATATATATATATTTTTATTTCAGACTTAATTTCTTTGGCACTTAAGAAGTCATTCAGAAGTAGGTTGTTTAGTTTCCATGTGTTTGTGTATTTTCAAGTGTGTTTCTTTTTCTTTTCTTTTTTTTTTTGGGGGGGGGGAGGTTTTTGCTATAGGGCACATGCGCTCGCCAGAAAGACAGAGACAGAGAGACAGAAAGCAAGAAATCACCACCCAGGGGGATGGCCACACCTCAATCCCTTCTCCTCCATTCTACTCTTGGGATCTTGGGCACACACACATGCCCAGTATGAGTTTAAGCCACCTGGTCCAGAACTCGAACCGCGGTCGACTACATGGGAGTCCAGCAACATAGCCATTATGCCAACTGCTGGTCCCTCAAGTGTGTTTCTTGAAATTAATATTGAGTTTAATTCCATCACAGTCAGAGAAGATGCTGGATATAGTTTCTATGCCTTTGAATCTGTAAAGGCTTGATTTGTATCCTATCATATGATCAGTCTTTGAAAAGGTTCCATGCTGAGTGAGAAAATTTTATATTGTGGTCTGAGGATGGAAAATTTTCGATGTCTGTTAAGCCCATTTGATTTGTAGTATCATTTAGGTCCTATATCTCTGTGCTAATTTTTTGTCCAGAAGATCTGTCTAAAGGAGATAATGGGATGTTGAGTTCTCCGACAATTATATTGTTGCACACTATCTCTCCTTTCAGCTCCAGAAGTATTTTCTTCATGATTTTAGGTGCTCCTGAGTTGGGTGCAAAGATATTTATAAGCATTATGTCTTCCTGATGAATTACCAATTTACTACTATATAATACCCTTCTTAGTCTCTTCTTACAGTCTTTGTCTTGAAACTTATTTAGTCTGAAATCAGTATCGCAACTCCAGCCCGTTTTTTTAATTTTTGTTTACATGGAATATCTTTTTCCAGCCCTTCACTTTTAATCTATGTATGTCTTTATTCATAAGGTGCACTTCTTGTAGGCAACGGATAGAGGGTTTCTATTTTTTTTATCCATTCAGCCAGTCCATGTCTATTGATTGGAGAATTTAATCTATTAATACTCAATGTTATTATCAATAATTTCAGACATATTCCTATCATTAAGTGAGCCATTTTCTTAGCTGATTTTTTTTTTTTTTTTATAACTGTCTGTCTGACTTTTTAGTTTTCCTGGTATAGCACTTCCTTCAGAACCTCTTGAAGAAGTGGTCTGGAGTTGGTAAATTCTTTCAGGTTTTGTTTATCTGAGAATGTTCTTGTCTTTTCTTCCCATATGAAGGATAATATTTCCAGGTTATAGTATTCTTGGATGAAATTTTTTTCAATTAACATTTTTACTATATTTCCCCATTCTTTCCTTACCTGCATTGTTTCAGATGAGAGGTCTGATGTTAGCCTGATGGGATAACCATTTTAAGTAACTTGATGTTTCCTTCTTGCCAATTTTAGTATCTTGTCTTTGTCTGTGGTTTTGGTCAATTTATGATGTGCATGTGCCTTGAAGAGGATCTTCTTAGGTTGATTCTATTTGGGGTCCTATATATTTCTTGGGTCTGGATATTTGAGTGCCTCTCTGGGTTTGGAAAGTTTTCTTCCAGGATTTCATGTAATAAATTATCAATGCCCTTATTATTTTCTTCCTCTTCTTGGATACCAAATATCTGGATGTTTGGGCACTAAATGATATCTAGTATTTCTTGTATATTATCCTAATTTTTCTTGGTTGTTTCCTCAGTCTTTTCAATACTTTCTTCTAGGTCAGAGGTTTTGTCTTCTATATTTGAGAGTCAATCTTCTGTGTGATCTAATCTACTTTTAATACTTTTGGGAGAATTTAATTTCCTGTATCATATTCTTCATCTTTAACAATTCCATTTGAGTTTTTTTTTTAATGGTGTTTATTTCTTCTTTCAAATCATGAAGGATTTCCTCATCTCCTGGAGATCGTTGTCTCTTTTCTCTTGCATCTCATTTAGTTTGGTAACTACAAATATTCTGAATTGTTTATCTGACATTGCCATGACTTCCATTAGTTGTCTGTTGGTGTGCAGAGTAGATGTTTTCCCTTGGAGGAGAGACATTTTGTTAGTTGCACATAATTCTTGTGTCTCTGCAATTGTTCCTAGTCATCTGGTGATCTATATGTTCCTTTTTAAATTATTCAAGGTATTTCTAAGCATTCCAAGGTGTGCAGGGTAGGAAATTGTCAATCTCTCCTCTGCTCTGCCTCCTCATTGCTCACCAGCACCCTGCACTGTTGTCACTGGTCCTGAGTGACCCAAAGTCTTCCCTGTTTCTAAAGAACATGTGTGCCTGAAACTGAATTGCTGAGCTTCAACTCAGTAACAAAGAAGAGATCACTCAGTGCACATCGCACCACCTGCTGTCCAAAATATCAAAGTCCTGAGAGTTCAAAGGCTAGTCGTGGAGGGGATGAGCCATGGGTCCTGTCCCTTAAGCCCTGCAGCCACTGGCAGCCTAACATCCAGCAAGGCCCTTCACTTGAACTGGTGTCTAAAAGGGGCAGGGAGGGGCACAAATTTGTCTCAAAGTCTAAGAAACAAACTTGAGAGTACAAAGGTGAGTGGGGGAGCATTTGAACTTTTTGAAGCAAAGATTTCTCTCATAGACCTTGGTGGTTAAAGTCAGTGCTTCGGCACTATCTATATGCATCATTCATCCCTAGGGGAACTTGTGCTGTACCATGTCTCTTGTACTACCACTACTGATGCTGGCTTCAATTTCTCTTTACTTGCTTCACTGAATTCTATGCCTTTAAATTAATATATGAGACTAACTTCTTTTTTTTTCTTTCTATTTTTTTTGAGAGTTTTTTTTTTTTTTTTTTTTTTTTTGCTATAGGGTGCATGCGATTGCCAGACAGACAGAGAGAGACAGAGAGATAGAAAGCAAGAAATCACCCCCCAGGGGGGATGGCCACGCCGCAATCCCTTCTCCTCCATTCTCCTCTCGGGATCTTGGGCACGCACGCACATGCGCCCGGCGTGAGTTTAAGCCACCGGGTCCAGGACTCGAACCGCGGTCGACTACGTGGGAGTCCAGCGACATAGTCATTATGCTAACTGCTGGTCCCAATGAGACTAACTTCTGGGGAGTCTGGTGAGTCATTTCAAATATACATACTGGGAAAAGCTATATGAATCCATGCAGTAAGCATAAATAATGTTTTCATATTGTCAGAGAGCATACATATAATGACTTTTTATATTTCAAATTCTTAAAGTTAAATAACTAGACCCTTCCACTGTGTAATGGAAAAATATTTCCCTGAAAGGATATTCCTTTTCCATATTGATTAAATTATCAGGCTAAGCAAAAGAATCAATTGTCGTTTCTTTTTCATTTTTTGTTATAGAGAGTTTTGCTATAGGTTGAATGCATTTGCCAGAGAGGCAGAGATAGTCAGAGAGACAGGAAGTGCAAAATCACCCCCTCGGGTAGCATAGCCTTGCTGTAATACCTTCTCTTCCGCTCTCCTCTCAGGATTTTGGACATGCATGCACACACACCTGGCATGAGTTTCACACCCCTGGGTCCTGGACTCAGCTGTGGTCTGCCAATGTGGGAGTCCAGCAACATAACCATTACACCATCTGCTGGTCCATGAATTGTCAAGTCAAAATAGTATACCTTTAAAAAGAGCAAAAGGACAATGATAGCATCCATGAGTCTAATTATATTTCATCTGCTCATAATTGAAAAAATTCATGTTAACAAGTGACATTATATCGACTTCAAAGAGGTAAATTAGTTATTCGCGATAATGTCAATTTTAATATTATCTTTTAAAAATATCTGGTTTTATACAATTCATAAATACGTTTTGAATTTGGAGTTGTATAAGTGATTAAGATGAAAGAAATTTATACACAACTTTACAGAAGTACAGACTTAAAAACATTCTGATAATAAAGTTTACTTATTATTGAAGCCAAACAATTCTGTTTAGAATTTTTACATTGTTCAAGCTTCAGAAACTACTTCAGAATGTTTTCTCATTTACCCTTAGGATTTTTTAAATTATATTTATGAACAGCTTGAGATCTCCGCTCTCTCCACTCCAGATGTACACATTTGAACACTTGGGGGTCATCCAAAGTAAGTAGCTGATCTTACGCCCTGAAATTCTAAGACTTTTTAGAAAATCACAACATAAAACTGTTTCCAATAAATAGAATAAAAATAAGATGATGCAGGAAAGGAAGACTATAAACTATCTTGCCTGCTGGGTGCATTGTGAAAACATCTTGTAATCTACATAAAATTAGGACAAAATATATTTCTTTAAAGTGAAGTTGAAAAAATTTATTCCTTTCCTCTCTGAGGTCTCTTAACAGTACAAAATTTCAAGTAACTACAAAGAGCTTTTTAGCCTTTGCAATTTACTTTAAAACTCAAATGTGGAAGGAGCAATAAAAACATGATATTGGATTATAAAATAGCTTCCATTAATTTATGGGAATTACTTATTTAATGTACCTTACTAAATCACCATTTCTTTTTCAACTAGGTGACTTCTTGTATTTGCATAAACTTCTTAGAATTATAGCAAAAGTGAATGCAACATTGTAAGGAATTTATATTGTTTTCTTCAAAGCAGAACAATCTCCACTTAATCAGACTAGAGAATCATATTTTTTAATTACATAAAAATTTAGATTCCCTTCCTGTATGAGGGAACAAAGTATTACATTCAAGAATGAAAAATATAGATGTCTGGGAAATTCACTTATAAGAAAATAAAGAAAATATAATTTCTTCTACTCCTCTTGCTAAGCACAACTACAACTCTCAATAATATACATAAAATAAAGATAAAATAGCTTTGGATGATGGAGACAAGACAGACCAGTCAGAAATCTTTTTTTTTCTTTTATTCTCATACTTTTTTATGTTCAATCATTGTATATCTTGACAGCATCCAAAATGAATTTTCCCAGCATGAATACACAGTAAATTAGTTAATCGAAGATACTACTATACACATTATTATCAACAGATCATTTTCCGTGTTTGTGTCCCTGAAATGTTTTGCTTCTTTTTTCCCCTTTGATCCCCTCCCTCCCTCCCCTCCTCCAGTTCCCACTCTTCACCCCACTGTCTCTGGTATTCACAGTTGCTCTCCATGGTTTTAGACTTTACAGTCTTTCAGTTACTGCCGTAGAGTGCAGGCATCCGGTATATACTAAGCAAGGATATACTGTGCCTCTCTTTCGTAGTCTGACTTGCTTCACTAAGCATGAAATCTTCTGTATTTATCTATGTTCTATCAAATGCCAGGGTCTCACGTTGTATGACTGAGTAGTATTCCATACACTACATGTGCCATGCTTTCTCAATCTATTAATCTGTTCTTGCACATTTGTGTTGATTGCATGTCTTAGCAATTGTGAGTAATGCTGTGGTGAAAAGGGAACAGTCCTGCACTGTTGGTGGGAATGTAAATTAGTATTCCCACTGTGGAGAACAATATGGAGGTTCCTCAAAGACCTACAAATAGAACTACCATACGATGAAGTCAAAAATTTGAGGCCTAAAAAGTAAGTGATGAGATTACAGGTTTTCTTTGCCTCCTGTACCATGTCCCACACTCGAGATGAAGATGCCTCCAACCAAGTAACATCAATGGGTTCAGATAAAAATAACCCTTGGGGCCAGCAGATGGCGTAACAATGACCTGACTAGACTCCCACACGGCTACCTACTGTTTGACTCCCAGACCTGGTGGCTTGAGACTCACGCCAGGTGTGTGTGCATGCATTCTCAAGATCCTGGGAGGAGAATGGAAGAAAATGGTTTGTGGCATGGCCATCTCCCCATGTGGTGATTTCTCACTTTTCCTCTCACTGCTGCTGTCTCTCTCTCTCTTTCGAGTGAGTACATGTACCCTAAGGCAAAAACCTCTAAAATTTTTAAAAAGTAATTAATCTAAACAAAATATTTTATCTTTTTCTAATAAAAAAATAAGGAAAAGGTAACTTAAAACAATGCAAAATATTTTTCCAAATAGTTGCTTTACTCCAGCAAATATCAGAGGAAATGCAAGAGCTAAAACTATCACTCTTATAGGAGAAAATATTTATGACCTAGTGTTTAGCAATATGTCTTCAATATGAATAAAAAACCACTATAATTGAAAAAAAAATCAATGAATAGGAGTTCACCAATATTACAAACTTGCTTTTTTAAAGACTCTGTTAAGAAAATGAAAGATAGCCCAGCTACAGTGGCTCAGAAAGGGCTGCTATGGTATTATTCTGGAGACAATGTGAGAAGGCTCTGATTTTATATCCCTAGGTTCCCTGAATACCCATTGGGTTTTCCCATGGGCATATCCATGATCGAGGTTGGCTCCAGGGCTTGAAGGAGAATCATAGCACAAAGATGATATCAAAAGTGCCTCTCTCTTTTCCTTTCTCATATGAAGGAAATAAACTTAAAAAAAGAAAGAAGAAAGAAAGAAAGAAAAGAAAGAAAAAGAAAGAAAGAAAGAAAGAAAGAAAGAAAGAAAGAAAGAAAGAAAGGAAGGAAGGAAGGAAGGAAGGAAGGAAGGAAGGAAGGAAGGAAAAGAAAAGGAAGGAAGAAAGGAAGGAATGAAGGAATAAAGAGGACGTGCTCTATAGAGGAGTGCTGATGTACTACTCAACAGAAGCAAGATCCCACATGTTGACTGTGGTTCAAATCCTTGACCCAAGTAGGCCTGAAACACTCCAGAAATGCTCAGGAATGCTGAGGATCTAATGAGCTGGAGAATGGGGATTGTGGTGTGACCAGATCCTATGGAGAGTGCTTCTCCTTTCCTCTCTCTCTCTTGCATTCTCAGAGGTCTGTGTGTATGCTCTATCATGAATAAAGAAAAAAAAAAGAGAAAGAAAGTTAATGGATGAGTCTCAGTCCAGGAGAAATTATTTGATATATATATATTTATATATTTATAAGACTTTTTGCCTAGTATTCGAAGGCATTTTGCAACTCAACTATGAAACAGATAGATTACCAAAGTAAAAAACAAAAATTGGAATACAGCCTTTACTAAGCAATATATGTAGATGTTAAAGAAGCACATACAAATATACTCAGCATCATTAGCTTTTTTTTTTTTTTTTTTTTTTTTTTTTGAGAGAGATTTTTGCGATAGGGCATGTGTGCTTGCTGGAGAGACAGAGAGACAGAAAGGGAGAGATCACACAGTGTGGGGGATGGAATCCCTTAACCTCCATTCTCCTCTTGGGATTTTGGGCACTCACACACATGCACCCAGAATGAGTTTCAAGCCATTGAATCCAGACTCGAATCGCGGTCAGCCTGTGGGAGTCCAGCAACATAACCATTACGCCATCTGCTAATCCCAGCATAATAAGGCTTTAGGAAGATACAAATTAAAATCACAATAAGACATCACCGAAATATCACTGAAATAATTTATCACAAAGACTACCTATACCAAGTGCTGGACATTCAAGGTAGAGTAACAGTAACTCTCACACATGACTGGTGGAATGTTAAAATGGAACAATTACTTTGGAAACATATTAGCCAGTTTCTTAGACAACTGTCATACAACTACCACATCATCCAGCCATTCTATTCCTAGACATGCATCCAAGAGAAAACAAAACAAAAAATTGGTGTTCCAACAAAAAACACATATAAATTTATTTAGTGGATTTTTCCATAATTGCTAGAGGAAAATGATTCATAAGCCTCAGTAGGGGAATTGATTTTAAAAACTGTCATTTATTTAGCTATCATAAACTATAAACTATCACAAAGTAGAATACTAACAGGCAATTACAAAAGAATGACAAATGATACACACAGTGTAGCTGAATGTCAAGTATATTATGCTAAATGAAAAAGACAAGTTTCAAGACTCCATACTATGGGGCCAGCAGATGGCATAATGGTTATGACACTGGACTCCCACATGGCTGACCATGATTTGAATCCTGGACCCAGTTACTTGAAACTCATGCTGGATGCATGTGCCTGTGTGCCCAAGATCCTGGGAGGAGACTAGAGAAGAAGGGATTGTAGCATAGCCATCCCCACTGGGAATGATTTCTCACTTTCTCTCTCTCACTGTCTCTGTTTCTCTCTCTTTCTCCAGAGAGTGCCCTTGGGCAACAACCTCTAAAAAAAGACTTCATACTGTTTAGTTTTACTATATGTCATTCTGAAAAATGCAAAATTATTTACAGAATAATCAGATTAGTGATTGCCAAGATCCAGGGGTAAAGGGAAAGATTGACTGTAAAATTGTACAGGTAAATTTTTTTTTGGGGGGGAAATATAATTGTTTCATATCTGTTTTTTAATTTCTGATTTTTAAATATTCTTTATTGTTTTTCTTTTTGTTAATATTTGTTGTAATTTACAGTCTACATCTGATTGTTACACATCTTTGTAGAGTACAGATTGGCCTTTAAATGTATACAGGATATAATAAACAAATTGAGGAAATTAACATATTTTGCCACCTTCAACATTTAAACTATAGTATGTTGTAAACATCTAGAACCCAAAATCAAATTGATTAAAAATCAGACAATAACTGTCATAAATTAATGAAGATGAATTTTTAAAACAAAGATAATCTTAACATAGCCAATGAAATAAATAATTTGTAATTTCTATGTAGAGGGCTGTAGGAAATAAGAGTTTATAATCTGAAAAGATCAGAGATAGAAGTTAGAGACAGATAAAATTGTACATAACAACAGCTCATTAGGAAGTGATAGAAAAAGAAAACATGTACTCACTGCCAGTTCTTGTAAGATCATAGTGCTGTATGGTGCTTAAAGAAATAGGTCTTCAAAAAAGCAAAACTAAAACAAAATTGGAAAGAGATGTTTAAAAGTGAAGACGGTAATGTCAGTGATTTGGGATTTATAGGCTTTACAATATTCTTGGTTTTGGCCTTCTTTAAATTTATTCCAAAGAAAGACTCAACTACTCATAATATTTTAGGCTTTTTCTCTGTTGTGTAGCATTATACAATAAATAATTGCTATAATAAATGTACAAATTGAAACCTGTGGAGACAACTGTCATTTTAATAATTGGTGAATTTATATTTAAACCTGTCTGTGTGTAGATTAGATGGATCTACATTTTAATCCTTTTAGTAGGAAAATTTAATTCAATGTTGTTATCAATGTGTAGACTTATCTTTTTTTTTCCTAGTTGTTTTGTGTTCTTTTACCTCTGTTTATTTTCCTTTAATTTTTTGGGTGTAGTATTCTCTCAAATATTTCCTGACAAGCTGATTTAGTTTTGGCAAAGTCTTTCAGTGTTTGTTAATCTGGGAATAATTTTATTTCTCCTTTCCATTTGAAGAAAATTTTGTTGTGTATAGTACTCTTGGCAGAAATTGTTTTTCTTTCAACATTTTAAATGTATCTTCTCATTCTTCTTTTGCCTGCATTGTTTCAGTTGAGAGGTCCAATATTAGTCTAATGGGATAATTTTATAATAAGTTAGTATTTCTCTCTTGCCATTTTTCAAATATTGTCTTTGTCTTTGATTTTTACCAATTTGACTATGATAAGCCTTGGAGAGGATCTTCTTATGTTATATCTCATTGGTGTCCTTTGAATTTTCTGGATCTGGATGTCCATATATCTAAATTTGAAAGGTTTTCAGCTAATATATCATAAAGGAGATTTTCTATGCCTTTGCCAGCCTCTTCACCTTCTGTAATACCTATCATGTGGTTATTTGGCCATTGAATAGTGGCTAGAATTTCCTGTATATTGTCCTGATTTTTAGTGGTTATTCTTCCATTCTTTCTCTTGCTTGGACCAAATCAGATTTTGTTTTCAAGGTCAGAGATTCTTTCTTCAGGGGGGTCTAATTTGCTACCAATACTTTTTTTTGAAGAATTATTTTATTCAGCTTTATTTATTTATTTATTTAAATTTGACCAGAGAGGAACAGAGTGAGAGAGTAAGCGAGAGTGAGGGCGAGAGAGAGAGAGAGACAGTGAGAAAGCAAGCCTCCAGGTCCAGAACTCGGTTTGCCATGGGGAATCAGCGCCCTTAACCACCATACCACTACCAGGCCCTGCTATTGATACTTTCAAGTGAGATTTTGATCCCACGCACCATATTCTTTATTTCCAGATCTGTTTGGTTCTTTTTTAGGGTGTCTATTTCTTTATGGAGTTCCTCCTTCAAGTCATGGAAAGATTTTTTTCTTCTTCTGGAATTGGTTGTCTGTTTTCTCCTTCAGCTCATTGAGCTTTGTTTTTGTCTGAAGTTTTCTTATGACATTGCTGTGAGTTCTTGTGTTTTATCCACTGTTGATGAGGAGTTATGTTACTGTGTGTGGGGGGGGGTTATTTCCTGGTTTTCTCTTAGTTCTTGAGTTTTTAGTCATTTGGTTTTTAGTCATTTGATAATATATTAAATTCTTCCCATTCTGTGGATCATGCTTCTGTAACTGTGTACTTGTGCTCTTCCTCATGGTATGCATTAACTCTGTGCTATTTTCCCTCATCCTCTGTGCCATTCTCTCTCCTATACTCTGAGTATCTACAGTAGGAGTTTTGGGTTCAGATTTTCGGAGTGAAGTTTCTCTCCTTTTACTGCTAGGGGTGTTATGGGGAAAGAATTCCTCCAGAGTGTCCTGTCTTCAGGTGTTTGATTTGTATATAACCAAACCCCTCTTCCCAGTGAAGATGGAAGTTACGCTGGACAGGTAGAATGTGAGGTGAAACACTACTGCATGGTGCTGCATGCCATGTGGGCTGGAGCAGCCCCTCAACCCCCACAGCAGGCAGGGGACGGGTCCCTGATGAGCTCAGGTTGAGTGGTTTGGGACTCCTTGTTGCTCCTGGGTGGGTGAGGGCAGCATAGCATCATTATATGTGGGATGGGAACTCCTAACTCTGTCTCTTCTCTCTGTGTCATATCTTGAATCTGATGATGGCTATACAACTGTGTACATTTTTCTAAATTCATAGGACTTTAACTAAAAAGGGTGGTTTTATAGTATGTAATATACACCTTATTAAAAAAATAAAATATAAATTTTAAAAACCAGGTCAGGGCCATTTTACACCTTGATTTATTATATAGTCAGGGCTCCTTTGTCAATATATCACAGTTATACATAAAAGATTAAGCTGTTTATTAGGACTAGTTACAGAGGAGGATTTTCTTTTTCTTATGAAGACAGGTCTTTTCTTTTTCTTAGACAGGGAGGTCTCTGAGATCTGCACACTAAAATGAAAGTACAGAGGTTAGCTTAAATTACAGCCTAAGCTAGGAGGCTATAGGACCTCCTCTTCTTACAAATGATGTAGTGTTTCACTCTTGAACACATAACCACCACCCAGAAGATTTGTCCTTCTTTATTGTGGCATTGCCATTTTATCCTGAGGCAAACTGTTCTACAGTCCATTCTCTGTATCCAAAGGGATAATGCTTTGCTGTCCTTTTCAGATTCTAGAAAAAACCTCCACCTGCTTTATAGCTATCTTCTCCTGGGCTGTAGTTTTCTCTTCTATGTTTTTTTAAAAAAATTATTTTATTTTATTTTTTTATGATCTTACCCACGTCAGTCTGTAGAAGATCATCAAGAACTCAGGCCAATCAATGTACATGTCCCCTTGTCATTACTTTTACATCTTCATTCCCATGTGGCCGTCTTCACTGGTATTTTAATTAAAATTTTGAGAAAAGCTTGCATACTTGGTGCAGTATTTAGGACATGTGTTTTTTATTTTACTTAAGTCTTATTTTTCCTAAATGTAAAATCAAAAATGCTATAGAAATTAATTTACAACATTATATATTTCCTCCATTGGCTTAATTTTACTTATAATATTCTCTTTTATGAATAGCAAGACAGTAGAAATGTTTGTCTCCTACAGTAAAGCTAAGCATATATCTTATTTTTAAATTTTATTTTCTTAGGTTTTGCTATAAGGTATGTGTGTTTGCCAGAGACAGAGAGACACAGGGAGAGGGCAAATGAGAAATCAACCCCCATAGGGGATGGCCATGTCCCAATCTCTTCTCTTCCATTATCCTCTTGGGATTTTTGTCACACACGCACACACACCCATTTGATTTTTGATCCTCTGGGTCTGGGATTTGACCCATGGTTAACCAAGTGGGAGTCCAGCTCCTTAACTACTATGCCACCTGCTGGCTCCTTCATGTAATGTATTTTTTAAGTTTTCTTTTCTCTTTTTGTTACTTAGTTTGTTCTCAGTTTCTCCTTTTTTCAGTTTTTGCTATTTATCCATCTTTATACATCCATAATTTCTCTATTTTTTTCAAATCTTATATTCTCTTCTATTTTCCTCTTCTTTTTAATTTCTTTCATCTCTCTAGTTTGTATTTTTAAAGTTTTAATTTTGGATTCTTGTATTTGACTGTGAGTCCTTAAATAGTGTTTTCATGTTTTTTCTATCCTTCTTACTTTTTTTTTTTTTCTTATGTTTACTTATTTGTCATTTGTGTCTGTTTAACTCAGAAAATATCAGGCATGGAAAATCTAATTGACTGGTGTCATGAAAGGAAGAATGTATGAAAAACACACGGTTCTGACTTTAAGGGAGAAATGACCCTTCTTGGAACGAAGCAACAACACAAACAAAAACTTTGCTTGTGAGAGATAGGAGCCTAGTTTCATTTTTTTGCAGGCGGATATCCAGTTTTCCTAGCACCATTTGTTGAAAAGACTTTTACTCCACTAGGTTCTTTCATCTTTTGTCAAAAATCATTTGGGGGGCCAGCAGGTGGCATGGTGGTTAAGATGCTGGATTCGCACCTGGCTGACTATGGTTCGAGTTTTGGACCTGATGGCTTACTTTCTTTCCCTCTTTCTGTCGCTCTCCCTCTCTTTCTTTCTCTCTCTCTGTCTGTCTGATGAGTATGCATGCCCTGTAGCAAATTAAAAAAAAAAAATGATAAATAAAATTAAATAAATAATTATGTTTTTAAAAAAGAATCACATAGAAAGTGTTTGCTGGAATTGTGCAGGGTGTATTAGGAAAGGTTTCAAAGGTATCTAAATCTTAATGGAGGTCATAAATTATACATAGGATTTGACTTATAGAAAAGATCGCTATCTTTTTCTTCTCTTAATAATAAAGGTAGAATATACTATCTCGCTACTAACAAGGTTGAGAAACAAATTATCTTTCTCTTCTGGGAGTTTTCAAAACATTAGACAGAACTCTATGCTATTACTTAAGAGAGAAATAAAATCAATATTGCTTTGGGTGAAGGTATAATTATCTTTCGTGCATTGCGTTTGCATTTTGAAGACTTTCTTGGTAAATCAAATTCCATGTCCACAAACTCTGCATAAACTAGACCATTGCATTTAAATTATTTAAAATGCAAACCAGAGAATTAATTGTGAGTAGGCATCATAACCACTAGAAATCTTGGAATGAATTTGCCCTGTTTTAGTTTGTATTTTTATTATTTATTTCTTTGAATTATTAAAGAGAAAGTGATATACTTAGAATAAAAAATGTAAAAGCAGTTAGCGTAACGGCTATGTCACTGGACTCCCACGTGGTCGACCGCAGTTCGCATCCCGGACCCGGTTGCTTAAAAACTCATGCCGGGTGCGTGTGCGTGCGTGCCCAAGATCCCGAGAGGAGAATGGAGGAGAAGGGATTGCGGCATGCCCGTCCCCCCTGGGGAGTGATTTCTCGCTTTCTGTCTCTCTGTCTCTCTCTGTCTGGCTGGCGAGCACACGAGCCCTATAGCAAAAACCTCTCCAAAAAAGAAAAAAAAATGTAAAATAAGTGTAAAGTAAGAACTTAATTTATTTGTAGAAATAAAGCACTTGCGATAAATGAGATTACCTAAGCTCCCCCAAATACTAAGTATTCAAGTTTTCAGTGTTTTAAGAGAAACTTTACAAAATGCATGTCTATTTCTCTAATTTATAAAAGATATAGAAACTATAAATATTGCTTAAGGCATAAGTATTATCTGCAAAATAAGCAGAGACTGTACATTGTATAGGAAAATTTATTGTTGTCTTTCTCTTTTACACTACCCAGACTTAGTAATTCAGTTTTTCGTGATGAATTTTGTATAAGGGTCAGCTCAATATTATGCTCAGGAAAGAGTAAGGTGTGTAGAATTTTTTACTTATGAACTAAATTTCTCTAGAAGTCAGGATTGATTTTTAGTAAGAGATACAGCTTTTGTCATAACAAACAAGTTGGGCCAGGTTATGTATAGTGAAATATAAGAAAAAAGTCTAAAATTAATGTTTATAAACAGCAAAATAAATAATCAATGTTTAAGTTGAAAGAGTGTCAAATGCAAGCTCTGCCTTCAAAATATTTATTAATATTAAAAATAAAATAACGAGGACTGTAGAGCCATGCAGTTTACCCAGACCTGTCATCTCCTGACCCTTTGAAACATCCTTGTGGCAACTGTCATCATGACAACTTCACAGACTAAGGAGCTGGAGATCAACATTTCAGTGAACGTGTCCTGAAACTGGCTGCTTGTGTGACTGGGTTTAAAATCCATGGGTTCCAATCCCAGAGTCTGTGCCATTTCTTTTACTCCTCCTAAACCATGTTGCCTGTATAAGACAGGCTGTTTTAGAGACAGACTCAACTCAGGATGAACAGAGATATTTTTAAAATGTAAGCCCCAGAGATAAGATGCTGGCAAGAAAAATGAAGAAAACGGAGAAAATCCAAGAGATAATAGAAAAGGTGAAACAACAGGAACAAATGAGAAAATAGAATATGAAATATATGAAGAAATTAAAAAATAATGCCTAGGTTTATGTCCTCTGAGAAGTTTAAAAAAAGGCAAGAGTCTGAACAATAAATTAATGATGACAAAGAGTCATTTTTGCAGTGAAACATTGAAGATGAGGGTCCAGATGTTAGGATGAAGATACAGGTTGTGAAGGTCACGAGCCCTGAGAGGATCAGTGACACTGGATGGAGACAGAGCCTCTGAAGAAGTGAGTATAGAATGAGTAGAACAAGAGAGATTGTATTTGGAAGTTAAGTGGGAGAAGAAAGAGGTACTAAGGAAGTTAAAAAGGGATAATTAGAGAGCAAAGCATGGAATTGGCGTGCACACACTGGGAGGCTACCTGGCCAGCATGCATTGTGTCTAACTTTAACCATGGCCACCACTTTGTGACTGAGCTGCAAGACCATTTCCAGCAAATCCTCCTCCTGTGTCCTCCCAGAGCCAGTATGGCTTCCAGTGATTTCTTTGACTCCTGGTTGTTATGCAGGCTTCATGATTTCCTGTTGCAAAGCTCAGAAAAAGGCAGATATATTTCCTTGTTGCAGTGGTCTGAATAGCTATGCCCTCCCCACTTCCAGTTTGTATGTGGAAATGCTAACTCCCAAAGTGATGGTATCAGGGGGTAGGGCTTTTAGAAGGTGATTAGGCTATGAGGGTAGAGCCTTCATGATGGAATTAATGTCTTTACAAAGGAGACCAGAGAGAGATCCTTCCCTCACCTTTCTACCATGTAAGGACAGAAAGAAGTTGCTGTTTGTGAACCACAATATGGACTCTCTCCAGACCCTGAGTCTGCCCTTGGTCTAGGACTTCCTAATCTCCAGAACTGTTGGAAAAGAAATTCTTTATAAGTCACCTAATCTTTAGTGTTTTGTAATAGACTAAGATGCTTTTGTTGTTGTTGTTGTTTTAATTTTTGAAGCTCATTTAATTGCAATGAGCAATAGTAAAATATACGTGTCATTATTCTGTGAGATTCTGAAACCTCTATATCCTAAATTTTAACCTCCTCCCCTTTTTTTTTCAATTTGCCAGAGGGCACATGCATTCACCAGAGAGAAATGGGGAGTGGGGAGAGAGAGAGAAGGAAATGAGAAATCATCCTTCATGGTGTATGGTCATGCTGCAGTCCCTTCTCTATTCCTTGCTCCTCTTGAGAGCACATGGTATGTGTTTCTAGCCACCAAATACATGACTCAGACCACCCAGTAGGCCATATGGAATCCAGCTACCTTCACCACCATGCCTGTGGCTGGCCCAGATTTTAATCCCTTTCACATTATAAAACTATGCTATGGCATACCTTTACATTCTAATTTACGGTGAAAATTGGAAATAGGTTGTTTATTTTTGTTTTTATTTTTCCTGTAGAGAGAGTAAAAACTGTCACCTTAGCAGTAACTCATTCTATTATTAACATTATTGATGCTCTTAGTCACACACAGTTTCCTTTTTATTTTTTCAATTTGTCAGATGATGTGTGTGTTCTCTGGGGAGGTACAAAGAGAGAGAGAGGGGGAAAGTGAGAGAGGGAAAGTGAGACCACACTCTATGGATGACGGAGGTCCATGACATAGTCCCTTTTCTTTCATCCCTTCTCCTTTCTAGAATCCTGGGCAAGGAAGCACACATGCCCAGTGTGTTTCTCAAGCCTCTGGATTTGGAGTCAAATTCCACAGTCAGCCATGTGGGATCCAGCCACCTTAAACATCATGCCACCATCTGGCCAAGCAGTTATCTTTTGTGTTATTCTTTTGGATATTGGTGGAACTGTTGCTATTTCAGTCCTTTTCATCCCCCTCTTCAATTTTTGCTGCTAGCTATGAATCTTTGAAATTAGGTTTTATTGATTTAGATGTTCTAGT
This sequence comes from Tupaia tana, assembly GCA_026018925.1. Classification (NCBI taxonomy): domain Eukaryota; kingdom Metazoa; phylum Chordata; class Mammalia; order Scandentia; family Tupaiidae; genus Tupaia; species Tupaia tana. The sequence continues at coordinate 3,563,602 of JAKSZU010000002.1, forward strand.
AGAGCTACAAACTAGTAAATTATGTTGTCCTAATCTTTTAGGCATGCCCAATTGGATAGGTTGAAATCTGTGAGCAAGGCTATATAGAGGCACTTGTGACAGAAGGAATTATTTGGTTGATACAGAGAGTTTCTAGAAGGATGCATCCTTTCATCTTCCTGGGATGTTCTGTTTGCTTGCTCATTTTGTTTCTTTGTAGTTCCCTCTCAAGTTTACGTAATTATAGTAGCCATTTTCTCGCTTCCCCAAGCCATCTATTTCTCTGTTGCTGGCATAATAATGGACAAATATTTTTCCTGGGGTAGCACTTGTGTTGGTGTCTCCCATGATGGAAGCCAGATGATGGCAGATATATTAACCTAGCCAGGATTGTGTTCTTGCCTTGAAACTCTCCAAACCCATAGTTGTGATCAAAGTGTTTCTTCACCTTTTGCTTCTTGTGAGAATTGAGAATCTGCCAAATGTCCTCGGGTTTGCCTATAAATGTTTTAGTCCATGAGAAACTGTACTACATTACGTGGATTTTCACCTTTCCTAATCCTTCACAGTTCATGGCATCTCCATCTTCCTGGAATTCTACCTCTTTTTTTTTTTTAACTTTCTCCACTTTCCTCTGTTCTCTTTCTATATTTCCTGATGCAAAGCATGTCTTGTATAAAGTGATAATTATGGGCACAATTTATAGAAGAATTCCATCCCCCTGTGTAGTTCATTATTTTTATTCTTTCTTCCTTTGTGAACCAGTAGAAGACAATTTCAGGTACCCTATTCTGGACCTGGGCATGCACTTAATCAGGCTTTATAGTTCCATTAAAAATTTTCATGGTTATAGAGCAGTACAGTATTTTCTGAAGTCATTCTGGAACAGGGTATGCGACCTTTTGCAGAGCAGAAAATTTTGAGTCTAGACACATAGCACCGAAGTGCCGGGAAGCTTTTCAGCAGCTGCATTACCTCAGTTTTCTTGCTGTATCAGGCCCTGCTGCAATCTCTACCTTTACATCTCACGGGTCAGGAGTAGTTAAGTGAGGTCAGAGTCAAATAATGAATCACAAAAGCCTGTTAATGTCAGACAACTCACAAACTTTGGTTAGATGTCATAGAAGGAAATAGGATGAGAAATCACCAAAGGAATCCCTAGACTCAAAGCTTGTGAACTTTACTCAAAAGCATCCTAATAAGTGCCACTTCTTATGAAACCAGACCAAGCTGATATGGACCCAACCTACTGCTGAGACCACTGGTACCAGAAGCCCAAAGGCTCTGTTGCCAGCCACCACTGTCAGCTCAGAAGGACCCTTGCTTTGTCCCCTGGAAGTTTTCCACCCAGGAGTTACCACAAATCACAAGAATGTAGCAAATCTGAAATTTGTAGGCATGGGAAACATTTATTCTGCAAATAAATATCAAAGTGCAATGGTGGGAACCAGCAGTTAGCGTAATGGCTATGTCGCTGGACTCCCACATAGTCGACCGCGGTTTGCGTCTCGGACCCGGTGGCTTACAACTCACGCCGGGCGTGTGTGCGTGCGTGCCCAAGATCCCGAGAGGAGAATGGAGGAGAAGGGATTGTGGCGTGACCATCCCCCCTGGGGGGTGATTTCTCGCTTTCTGTCTCTATGTCTCTCTCTGTCTGTCTGGCGAGCGCACGCGCCCTATAGCGAAAAACCTCTCCAAAAAAAAAAAAAAAAAAAAAAAAAAAAAGTGCAATGGTGAGGGGGCTACACATCATTCACATATTATGTCCACTAAGTTTTGGAGAGAGAGGACTCTATATTCATTGTTCATGCATATCTGACATCCTTGAAGACAACATTGCAAGTCTGCTATTGCCCAAGGTGAGGTTTTCACAAGCTGCTCACCATTCTCAGGGTGGCTGGTAGCTTATCATTCGGGGATATTGGAACACTGTAAGTACAGATGAGCAGGAATGCAGGAAAGGTCATCAGTGAGGTTGGTAGAATTAAGTTATATACTCTAGACTGTAAATGTTAGAGAGGGGACTACTGTCATTGTCACTTCTTCATTCACATGTGATGTATTCTAGGTATTAGAGACCCAGGACTATATATTGTTCATCAGTTCAACTTATATCTGAGTTGTCTGACCTAAGAGACAATAGTTGAGATGACAATGAGAGGGTAAATTGGTAATATATGTAAGTTTTGTTTTGTTTTTTTGTTTCTTTTTTTGGAGAGGTTTTTGCTATAGGGCGCGTGCGCTCGCCAGACAGACAGAGAGAGACAGAGAGATAGAAAGCAGGAAATCACCCCCTGGGGGGATGGCCATGCCGCAATCCCTTCTCCTCCATTCTCCTCTCGGGATCTTGGGCACGCACGCACATGCGCCCGGCGTGAGTTTAAGCCACCGGGTCAAGGACACGAACCGCGGTCGACTACGTGGGAGTCCAGCGACATAGCCATTACGCTAACTGCTGGTCCCAATATATGTAAGTTTTGAAGTCTACTTCAATCCCACATTCCGCTTTCCACCTTACTCTCTTAAGTAAATGCTGTTATTAATTTGTTCTGCACTACCACTTAGCATTGTATTTTAAAGAAGAGGTTTCATTCTTCTTTTGAAAAGGTATCTAAAAGCATAATAGGTGTATCATCTAGATTAGCCTAAAACTATATCTCCAAGTAATTATTTACCTTTCTGAATATTCTTGACAAATATATTTAATACAGTATAATACAAATGTAATATTTTCTAATTGACTATGCTAATATGAGATTCACTGAGCAAAGAAAATTATGAACAAACTTGTAAACTAAAATCATATATTCTTGATGCCTAGAAAATCTATTTTCCAAAAATTTTCAAAAGGTTGTTATGAAAAATTGTAATGTTAAAGTAGAATTTCTCCTTCTAGTGTTTGTATGAATACTGTAAGAGATAGGAATAACCGAAGTGTTTTTCCTCCTCTCACTTAATATGGAATATTTCATTTCTGATCACCAAAATGTGTGTGTATTTCTCCCCAACAACAGCCAATTATCGAGTATCAACAATATAACTCGATTCTGACACCGTCTACCTGGAGTTAGAGTCAGATCCCACCAGTTAAGGTTTTAGTCTCACAAGACTGCCCAAACTTCAGATATCAATGACAAGTAGTAGGTTGTCACCAAACAACTTTTTATAATTTGGATTGCCCAGAATCCCTTGCTTGGCTTTGATTAACCTGGGTCATAGAACTCAGAAAAACACTTACTTATGTAAACCAGTTTATTGATTATCGGTATGATAAATGATACAGATGAGGGACCAGCATATGACATAATGGTTACATCACTGGACTCCCACATTGTCAACCACTGTCTGAGTCCTTGATCCAGCAGCTTAAAACTCACCTGGTGCATGTGCATGTGTGCCCAAAATCTTGAGAGTAGAATGATGATGAAGGGATTGTGGTGTGGCCAGACCCCCTGCAGGGTGATTTTTTGCTTTCTGTCTGCCTCTCGGGAGAGCACATGAGCCCTATAGCAAAAATCTCTCTTTAAAAAAAAAAAAAAGATACAGCTAAAAACTATTTGAATAAGATGCATAGCCCAAGGCATGTAGGAAGAGGGTGGAGCTTCCATGCCCTCCCTGAGTCTGCTGTCCTTCAAGAACCTCCAGGTGTTTAGCAATCTGGAAGCTCATCATAACCCTGTCCTTTCAGCATGTTATAGAGGTTCATTATGTAGACATGAGTGATTATATAATTGATCATCAGTGATCAACTTACCCTTCAGTCCCTCTCCCCTCTCTGATGGCTGAAATCCTGTAATAACATGGTCAGTTTCCCAGCAACCAATCCTCATCTTGAGGCTATCCAGGAGTTGACTAAGAGTTGCCTAATTCAAACAAAAGATATTCCTATCACTCAGGACAATGCAAAGGATTCAAGGGCTCTGTGTCAGATAGCTCTACTACTCATAAAATTACAAATTTCTTAGGAACTAAGTGCAAAGGACTAAGGTCAAAGTCTGAAGATAGAACAAAATGTTTCCTTAATCTTCTTATTTATGAGAGTTTTAAGAAGGAGCTTTGGGGACCTGCAGATGGTATAATGGTAATGCCATTGGACTCCCACATAGTCTACTGCTGTTACCCCAGACTCAATGGCTTAAAACTCACGCCAGACATATGTGCCAGCATACCTAAGATCCTGAGAGGAAAATGGGGGAGAAGGTTTTGCAGTGTGGTTATCGCCCCTGGGGGCTGGTTTCTTGTTTTCTGTCTCCCTTTCTCTCTCTGTCTCTATGGCAAACACATGCACCCTATAACAAAAATCTCTCTCTCTCTCAAAAAAAAAAAGGGAGCTAACTGAGCTGTGTTTTAAAAACCTGGAGCAAAGACCAAATATATATTTATTATATGACAATATTTTAAATGTAAATTTAAAATATAACTGGATGGATGTGAAATGCTCAAATGTAGATAAAGAAATTTTATGTGAAGTAGTAGATACAGAATATAATATTAACTACTTTATTTTACACAATATGAAGTATAATAGATCTTAATAATTTGTCTTATGAGTTTATAGGAAATGTGTTTACATATATTTAGAGTGATGTTAATGGTAGTCTTGACACTATAAAGAATGCTTTATATGTTTGGTCAAGACATGCAAAGGCACTCAGGGAAAGTTATTATTTATATATTAATAAGTAAAACCCTTTCCTCATAAATCACAAAGACAAGTTTCATTTTATTATAGGAAATGGCAATAAGACTGTTATACTTCTGTTTTTTGAATATTAAGAGCGATTTGGGGGCCAACCATTTGTGTAGTACTAAACATGGCTGGGTCCCACATGGAAGACTCTGTGGTTCAAGTCACAGACCCAGCAGCTTGGGAAATGAGCCAGGCACATGTGCATGCGTTCCCCAAATCCCAAAAAGGATCAAGAACTAGATGACAAGGAATTGCATGCAGAGCAGCCATCCTCCATGAAGAGCGCTTTCTCACTTTTCCCCTCTTTCTCTGAGTCTCTCTCCAGTGAGCACATGCAATCTCTGGCAAATTAAAAAAAGAGAGAGAGATTTGAAAAGAATGATGTTTGTAGTTACTACTTATATAGTACTATTACGTTATAGGTTGTTTATTTATTTCTTCCATGAGAGAAAGGCAGAGGAAAAGACAGAAAGAAACACCATCCCCAGTAAGGTCTTCTAACTAACTGCAACTCACTGTCAGCTTCGGCAACCCTAGATCATGGGCACATGCGTGTGCCTGGCATGCTGAGGGAGGTCCCAGGACAGAACCAGGACCTGTCCCGTGCTGGTCCATTTGCTCTGCTTCCCCACCGCCTGGACCCGTACAGAGCACCTGATACACATATATGTATATGAATATACATGTTTATATACATAAATATACAAACATAAATACATATAATTATGCATACATGTTTAATTCACACAACGCTGAGATAGGTGAGTTATTGTCTCTGTTTTAAAGAGAAAGCTGGAACATAGGTTAAATGACTTGCCGGATATCTTACAGATGGTAAATAGTACAGCTGGGTTTTATCCAGAAAATTCACTTCAGAAATCTTACCCTGAACCACTAGACATAAGTACACTTTTTAAAAACTGAATCTTTATTTAATTTCAGGCATTAAACAAAAAGGTTCTGGGGACCAACAGATGGCATAATGTTTACATTTTGGACTCTTACATGGTTGACTGTAGTTTGAGTCCCAGACCCAGTAGCTTGTAGCTCATGCTGTGTGTGTATGTGGGTGTGTGCCCAAAATCCCAAGAGGAGAATGGAGAAGGGATTGCGGCATGGCCATCTCCCCTGGGGGTGATTTCTCACTTTTTTTTTTTTTTATGGAGAGGTTTTTGCTATAGGGCGCGTGCGCTCGCCAAACAGACAGAGAGAGACAGAAAGCGAAAAATCACTCCCCAGGGGGGCTGGCCATGCCTCAATCCCTTCTCTTCCATTCTCCTCTTGGGATCTTGGGCATGCATGCACATGTGCCTGGCGTGAGTTTAAGCCACCGGGTCCGGGACGCGAACCGCAGTCAACTATGTGGGAGTCCAGCGACATAGCCATTACGCTAACTGCTGGTCCCATGATTTCTCACTTTCAGTCTCTCATTTTCTTTCTGTTTCTCCAGCAAATACATGCACCCTATAGCTGAAATCATTTTCTAAAAGAAAAAAAAAGAGCTGGAAAACTCCCCCTATGTGTACTTTGAAAGACTCAATGATCACACCAATGCACTAGGAGAAAGGAGGTACGATGAAACAGATAAAGCCAGTGTTTATTTGTTCACCCATAAAACTTTACATATGAACTGGCAACTAGTCTTATCATAGTAGTGTATTTGAGGTCAAATGATGTAAACATTCTCTGTGTCCCTATCTCTAACCTATTCATTGCCCTGAAGAAAATGTTGTGATGATATTATAGTGGGTCAACTTACTTATGCTGGAACAGTTTTTCCTGAAATTCTACTTCCATTTGGTTCTGAGTCAGGTTGATCACAAGAGAAATTCTGTGTGAGATTTAAGGGAGAGAAATGAAGATGCAGAGTATCGCACTGCAGTCAGGGTGGGCTGCCGTCCCTGTTGCACTCATGTCTTGTTGCTAATTCGCTGGGGCACCTTTCGGTAGGGACAGCAGCCAGACCCACAGCGTCCCTGGTTCCCACAGAGCTTCTTCAGGGTTTCCAAGTCTGCAGCTCATGGCTCAGGGCTCCCGGCCATGGTGCAGGCCATGTGTGTCCTCTGGTTGGGGCCATGAGAGGCTGAACTGGGCTTTGCTCTGTCCTCGTTGGATCAGTTTGAACTGATGGATTCCAGTATCCCCATTTTCCCTTACCTCTCACTATAGCATTTCATTCAAGCTGCCTGCTCAGCTGCCTTGGAGATACCAGGTCCTTCTTCAGACATAGAGGCAAGGCCTTCCAAGGCTTCTTCACCTACTCCGTGACTTTGGAAGGTATGAGAGCTAATGCACTCATGATGTCACTCACAGCACTTCCTGATCGAACTCTGATACCAAAATGAACACCAGAAGCAGTTTCCAGAGAACATAACTTTAACAATAGATACTTTACTTTTGGTCTGATGTATCTGGTATTGGTTCTCTGATCTGATTTGATTTAAAGGTACCAATCTGCCCTCATTTCCCAGGCTGGGTAGAGCAGCGGAACTGACTTGTACCTCACATCAGGAAGCACATAGTGGCAGTTTCTCCCAATATTGTTGGTGTGAACTTTGCCTCACTTGATGAAGTTGTGCCCGCCAGGTTACTCCGCTCTCAGGTTATGAATCTTCCCTCTACAACTAATAATCTGTTGGAAGACGTTAGAGTCAGTGCAGACAGCCAGGTCTCCAGTAGTTCTAACATTCACTGATGATTCTTGCCTGGATCATTTATTAACATGGTGTCAAAAAAATAATAATTTTCTAATTCTGTTTTTATCTTTGCATTTTTACTTAGTATTTCTCGGTAAGGAAGACATTTACCTTCTCTTTTGTTATGCATACATGTGCTTATGTATTTGGAGAAAGTATAGATTTAGATTCTTCTTTTATTCAATGAGTTATAATCCATTACTGAATTTATTCATATTGTTGCTATATTTGTCCCAGGTTCAGCTCTGAAAGTCCCTTTAAGTTGATTTTTGTGATGTTTTGACTTGTTTTTAGTTTTTGAGCACTTTCTTACTCTTCAGTATGACAAAATGTTGAAGGTGGAATGCGTACTTTTATTCCCTCGAGCTCTGAATTGAGCCACTTCTTCAATGCCCCTTTTGGTGGTAGACAGTGTTTAGATGAAGATCTGAGCACAGAGAGCACTCCCTCTGATACATCACAAGTTTTTCCTCTCAGTTTGTCATTCGCCTTTTCAATACTTTCAAGGAACATTTTTGCTTATTCTATGCAGAGTTTGTCAATAATATGAGGGATGTATGAATCTTTTATTGAATCTAGATTTTAGCCATAGAAAATCTCTCCTGATCACCATCTTTGAGTCTTTTACCCACACTTTCTCTAGCATCTTGGTTCATATTTTTATATTTCAATACATAATTCATTTGAAGTTTACTCCTATGGATGGCATGCAAAATAAATATAAATTTATCCTTTTGCAAATGGCTTTCCAGTTGTTCCAACACAATTTATTAAAAATTTATGAAGATGTTACTTTTGTTCCTGATGATTGATATGTTGATTTCTCATGTACTAAATTTCCATATGTTCTATGTCTATTTCTATGTTTTCTGTTCCATTCCAAAGACTATTCATCTATTCATATGTCAGTCACCATATACTGCTTTAAGTATAGAGATATAATATTACATTTGAATATTGAGTCATCAGAAAAGTCATGACATTTTTCTATGCAAAAATGCATCATGACCTTTTTGATGACTCAATATTTCCTGAATACATATTAAAATATGTAATATACATTCAACCTATTAAAGATGTAATATTGTTTTTGGCAGCTTTTTATGTTCAACTATTCTCACATGCTTAATTTTCCTATTAGAGTTGTCTTCAAAAGCTCATGGAAAATGCGTATTATAAAAAACTATGCATGGATTTCCATTTTTTGCAACAAAATAAAGTTGTATTCAATTCCATTTTATTCATAAACTCTTTGAAATCTTCTCATATGATTTCTGAGTCAAAATTATAAACCTCTTCAAAAATAAAACAAAATACTTACATAAACTTTAAGCATAGTAGAGCTCTTTTGTTAAAATGTTTTGTTTAATTTTTTCCTTTTTAATCAGTATGATCCTCTAGAAAAAAATGCTTTCATTGGAAGAGTGATTTTTGCTATGGGTGCAGGCAATCATCAGAGAGACAGAGACAGAGAGATAGAAAGTGAGAAATAACCCCCTGGGAAAATGGCCACACCCAACCCCTTCTCCTCCATTTTCCTCTCTGGATTTTGGGCACACATGCACATGCACCCGGTGTGAGTTTTTTAAGCCACCAAGTCTAGGCCTAAAACTGTGGTTGACTGTGTGGGAATCCAGTGACATAACCATTAGACCATATGCAGGTCCTGAAATTTCCTTCTTCTATTGCAGTATTTACAATTCTTTTATTTTGAGATGTTTTGTTAAATTGAATCTGTCATAAAATGATATGCAAAGAAAATTTTAAATCAATATGACAAAGCATATAAATTATGTTATTAATAGTAAGGTATTAGACTGTATGTATCTTATCCATTTGTAAATTTTTATATTACACAACACAGTATAAACCTGATTCATATTTATTAACCACATAATAAGAATGCAATTAAATAAGTTTGTGCAGAAAATGGAATTAAAATACAAGTTTATTTTGGTGTAAAAGAGTTTTGAAATAAATGGATAGTTTTCTTATGACACACTTTTTTCAGGAACTTATTTTTAGTTACCAGAGGGTGTGTGTGCTTGTCAGAGGATGTGTGTATTTGGCAAAGAGCGAGAGAGAAAGAGAGAGAGTATCGCCCAGTGCAGCATGGTCACATCATAATCCTTTTTCTTCCATTTCCCCAGTCAGTCAGGATTTGGGCCATGTATGCATATGCATGCATCAGGCATATTTTTGAACCTGTTGAGGCTGGATTCAAACCACTTTCAGTCATGCAAGATCCAGTTCCTGATTCACTGTGCTTAACCACTGTGCTTCAGCGACAGTTCCTCCATGAAATTTTTGAAGACCTCTCATGTATGTTACTCTATATTTAGATGTATTTTTCTTTCCACTCAGCTACAGTTAATTAGATGAACAAAATATAAAGTGCAATTTCTCACCATTAGCCATCCACCCATACAAACAAAAAAAAAATAATGGCCAATATAATTATGAACATTATTAATCATATTCTGCTGACAAATATAAAATGTAAACAGTCAGCAAAGATCATGAAAGGCTGTAAAATGAAGTCAGTTGAGGAGAAAACTGTTTTAAAAAGAGAGATATTGGATTACAAGTTCAATTTACCTTAAAGCTAAACCCATTAAACTGGAAAGATGAAAATGCTCCAGAGTACAGGAAGTAGAGCTGGTAAATTAGAGGGGTGAATTGGGCACTATAACAAAATAATCTAATAAACTAGTAATTTGCCATATTATTATGAGCTAGAAAGGCAATTTAATAAAAACAACTCAGTTTATATTGCTTCTAACCTAGTTGTGTAGTTTCACAATCATCTTTTTTTAAAAATAAAATACAATACAGTTAGTCATGAGACTACAATTTTACAAATTAAAATTTATGCTGCTCAAGATGTTATTATGCCTCCCTTGGTAATGTCTACAGCTCAAATGTAAACTCAAATGTTAAAGTAAATCAAGATGCAGTTATAGTCTGGCCACTTTTTAAATATTTCTGTACATATCTTTTTTTGTTGTTGTTTAGTTTTCATTATAAGGCATGTTTACTCACTGAAGAGAGAGGGAGAGAGAAAGTGAAAAATAACCACCCCCACCCAGGGTATGGCCATGGCCCAATCCCTTCTTCATTCTCTTTGGGATTTTCGGCATGTACATACATCTGCCTGGTGGAATTTTCAGTTCACTTGATCCGGAACTCAAATCATAGAGTTGACCATGTAAGATCCAGCAGCCTTAATCTACAAGCCACCTGCTGGCTCCATACCCATCTATTTTGAGAGCTGATTTTTTTTTTCCTCAAACAATCAAGAAAGGCACTTGTTCTTTTCCCACTCTACTATTTTTTTAAGCAATCTTTGTTATAGAACTTTAAAAAATATATTCTTTAATGAGTATTAAATATAAATTAAAACCAATTCTCATATTCTAAAATTTCTATAATATTAGTACATTAAAGATATAATTAGGGCAGAAAATATCCTATAGCTATTTATTCTACCCTTTGTTTTGGAAAATGCAGCAATTTAACTTGCAAAAACTTTCCAATTTCATAAAATTTTAGTATTAATATTCAAATTCTCAATTTTCATCAAGCACAGAATGACTGATGTTTGGAGTGAAGCAAATGCGTGCATGGTGTACTCAGGGAGGTCTCCAGGGGCAAACTCAGAACCTTAACTTATGGGTCAGCCTTGCAGAAAACCTCATATCACTGTTGCACTACTCTCCAGCTTCTAGATTATATAATTTTCATGTATAATCCTCTTTAAATCTACCAAATCATAATTAGAAATGGGATAGTTTATCAAGTTTCCTAGACCAAAAACATATAAGATAAAAGTAGGAACGTTTATTTACAAGAGCAACCATCAGAAAACATATGCAACTTACATAAGTATTGCATTTTAATAGTACCAAATATTCATAGTATATAAATAATAAATCTAATTGTGAGTATGTGAAAACATTATAATTAAAAATTATAAAAACATTATTTAAAAATATCAAAGCATCCTACAAAAATGGAGAAGTGTACCATTTTCCTGGAAAGAAAGTCTAGTTTAAAATTGCCAATTCATTATAAACTGTCCTATAGAGTCAATAAAATTTCAATCAGAATTTGAACAGGACATCTTAGTGGACAATTACAGTGATGATTTTAAAACATACATAGAATATAGATAGTTAAAAACCAGTAAGCTGGGACCAGCAGTTAGCATAATGGCTATGTTGCTGGACTCCCATGTAGTCGACTGCTGTTTGAGTCCTGGACCCAGTGGCTTAAACTTACACTGGACACATGTGCATGCATGCCCAAGATCCTGAGAGGAGAATGGAGGAGAAGGGATTGCAGAGTGGCCATCCCCCCCAGGGGGTGATTTCTCACTTTCTGTCTGTCTGTCTCTCTCTGTCTTTCTGGCGAGTGCATGCGCCCTATAGGAAAAACCTCTCAAAAAAAAAAAAAATATCAGTAAGCTATTCATGAAATAGAGTAAGCAGATAGAACACTTGTAGTAATCAAAAGTTATTTTAAAGCAACATACTTTGGAAAGAACAAAACCATGAAGGTAAGAAATCTAAGAGCAAGCCCTACAGATCAGTGGGAAAGAGATAAGCTAAAACAAGTAGCTATTCACATAAGAAAAAGAAATTAAGACACATTTCTTTTTTTCTAAATTATGCTTTGAATTTTATTTATTATTATTTTTAATTTGTTATATGGCATATGTGCTCACTAGAGAGAGAGAAAAAAAAAGTAAAAGAGCAAGCTGCCTGGTCTGGGATTTGAACCATGTTCACCTATGTGGGAGTCCAGCACCTTAACCACACACCACCTGCTGGCCCCCAAGATGCATTTCTTTTTAAGTCACTACTCTAAAAACAAAAAAGGATATAAACATCACAGATATGAAAGACAGCTATGAAAGTTTTTAGAAGTCATGTGAGGAGACTACTTTCATATACTCATATACTCTGGAGATAGTTAAATAAGAAACAGACTTTTTAAAAAGTGACCAATAAAATTTTATACTTCTTTTCTAAACATAATGTTTTGAAATATAAATACATTGTAAAATGGCTAAATTGAGCTAATTAACATAAACATTATTTCACATATTTATAATTTTGGGCGTGAGGAAACTTAAAATATGCTTTTAGCAATTTTGAGGTATCCAATGTGTGGTAATTAGGTATAGTCACCATGCTGTACAATAGATCTCTTAAAATATTTTTCCCATATGACTCTAATGCGTACCCTTTGACCAGTATCTCCCCAACTGTCCCTTCTTCCCTAGCCCCTGGTAACTACCTATTTTCTACTTTTACAAGTTCAACTTTGGAGATTCCATATATAAGTTAGATCATATGGTATGTGTCTTTCTGTGCCTGGTTTACTTGACTTAATGTCTTCCAGGTTTATCCACGTTTGTGCACAGCACTTTTTTCTTTTCTCTTTTCTTTTCTTTTCTTTTCTTTTCTTTTCTTTTCTTTTCTTTTTTTTAAGGTTTTTGCCATAGGGTGCATGTGCTCACTAGACACAGACAGAAAGAGACAGTGGGAAGAAAAATGAGAAATAACCACCCAGGGGGCATGGCTACGGTGCAATCCCTTCTCCTCCTTTCTCCTCTTGGGATTTGGGACATGCACACACACACCGCACCCTACCATGCCCAGGACTTGAACCACAGTCGACCATGTGGGAGTCCAACACATCAGCTGCTGTACCACCTCCTGGTTCTAGGACTTTCTTGTTCTAAAGGTGGAAATACTATATATATATATATATATATATATATTACATATTTTTATTCTTCATTCATTGATGGACATCTAGTTGATTCCATATCTTTGGCTATCATGAATAATGCTGCAATAAACATGGAAGTGCAGACATATTTTTGATATACTGACTTCATTTCCTTGGGATAGACACACAGAAGTGGGGTTGTTGAATTACATGGTAATTCTATTGTTAATTATTTGAGGAACCTCCATGTTTTCTATAATGACTGCAGCAACTTATGAACCCAACAACAGTGTATAAAGGCTCTCTTTTCTCACATTCTCGACAATATTATCATTCCTGTTTCTGATAATAGGTGTGAGGTGGTGTCTCTCATTGTATTTCTAATTTGCATTTCTCTGATGATTAATGATATCAGGAATTTTTTCATACACCTGTTGGTTGATTGTATATCAAGATACAAACTTTCTCTTTTAATTAAACAATGTATCATTTCTATTTGTTTAAAAGTAAGAACTTTTTATCACAAATTCAGTACATATAAAGACCAGGCAGAGCTTAGCAGATGACACTATAGTTATATAACAGCAAGAATTAGAACCATCAATACATAAGACATCCTACTGATATTTATGAAAAAGATAAACAATCAAATGGGAAAATGGGCAAAAGATATTACCAGGCATATCCAAAAGAAGAAACACAGATGGCTCATGTAAAGTGAAATATATATGACGGAAGTCAAGCCACAGTGATGCAGGCTATAGGACTCAGCTCTACAAGCTGGCACCATGTGGAAGACGAGGGTCTGGGACCCAGATCAGCTGAAACACACCAGGTACATTCACACAACCGTGATCTTGCATGACTGGAAGGCTTGGAAGGGCTGGGGAGGAGGAGGCATGACAAAATTCTGTTGAGAGTGCTTGTTTTCCTCCCTCTCTCAAGAAACAAGATCAATAAGTTTAACATAAGTGTACAACTTTAACATTAACCTGGGGAATAAAATAATTATAAGAATAAAATATATTGTCCTAACCACCAGACTGCTCAAATTAAATGTTTATGACACTTTGATATGAAGCAATGGAAATTTTCATTTACTATTGATCATAATGTAAGTTGGTGTCACCACTTGGAAAAAAAAGTGATGGGAACCAGCAGTTAGCGTAATGGCTATGTCGCTGGACTCCCACGTAGTCGACCGCGGTTCACGTCCTGGGCCCGGTGGCTTAAAACTCACGCCGGGTGCGTGTGCGTGCGTGCCCAAGATCCCAAGAGGAGAATGGAGGAGAAGGGACTGTGGCGTGACCATCCCCCCTGGGGGGTGATTTCTCGCTTTCTGTCTCTATGTCTCTGTCTGTCTGGCGAGCGCACGCGCCCTATAGCAAAAACCTCTCAAAAAAAGAAAAAAAAAAAGTGATGAAATTGAGTAAATTTCCTTAGAGAAACTTCATGTTCCAGCAGTCTCAGTCCTGCATATGCGTTCTAGGACCATCAGGCCCATGCACCTGTAAACAGCTTTACATAGAAAATTACTTCACGGTTCATGTTTACAAATAGCCATTACAATATTGTTTGCAAAAACAGAAACTTAAAATAGTCTGAATGTCCATCAAAAGATGCGCAGATAAGTAAATTGTGATTGTTAAAGCAATGGAATACTATCAATTTAATTACATTCATATCATTAACATAATTAATTCTCAAAACATAATGCAAGGTATAACACTAAATATATGGAAAATATAATCAATAATAAATTATATATATATGTGTGTGTGTGTGTGTGTATGATAAAACTAAACAGCCAAGCAGAGAATCAATACTATAGAATATTCAGGATGGTACTTCCATGGTCAAGAAATATGTGTTTTATTGGGTTGGGTATGCTGACGGATTCTAAAGTATATTATTTCTTAATCTCTGTGTATGATAATGTTTATTTAATTTTTATCATATTAAGTACATTTTATGTTCTTTTTCATTTCAATTATAGAAAAATCTCAGTGCAGATGCCTTTACAGTATAGTAAGTTTAGAGCCAGGGTCAAAGAAAACAGTTCCAGAGAAACATATTAGGTAGCAATTTTTAAAAATGTTCATTTAGCTTTATATGGAATCTCGGAAGTGATCAACGAGAGCTATTATTTTTACCATACCAATGTAGATTTCATACAACTGATCTGCACAAAAATGTCCCCAGTTGTCTTTATTCAAATCCTCGCATTTGCATTCATGTCAAAAAGAACATGCTTCACCTGTTTATCAGACTACAGCTCTATGCTGAGAGACATAAAAATCTACCACATGTCTACATAATTAATATGTAGCGCTGAAGGCTTTAAAGCCAACAAAAATAAGAATATTTTTCCTTTATTACATGCAGAGGTGATAGCAATTAAATACTATGTAAGTAGTATATAAACTTATATTGAGTAAAAATCTTAGTGTCTCAGCATATATTAGGATAAAATCTTGTCCTGTATGTAGTCCTAAAAGATGTATTAAATTTTATAGAAGTTTTGAGTTGAAAACAGAAACATTGAGATTCACAAGTCTATTAAAATATTTTATTACTTCTATAAAACCATGACTTCTTATCTATTAAAAGGTTAGTGTGACAACAAGAATACAAATATGTTATTTCTTTCAAAAACCTGAAAATATTCCACATAACAAAAGGTTTAATTTTTTAAACTTTAACATTATTTAGGTTTAATAAATAATTTTTCTTACTTTTGCAGCCAAACATGTCTGATCAATATTAATATATGTGGAGTAATTTAGAAGAGTTGTTTGAAATCACATTTTAAAACCAATATTAAATAAATTTTATTGCCGTATGAAGTTGAGAATACGCCTAGCCCCTAAAGATTTGGGTAAACATCCTGTTTTTCTTTGATCTTTCCTTTAGCCTTAACAACAACAACAACAAAAAGAGACAAAGCCCATTGCACTGAAGTTAAAGTAAACTTATAATAATTTGTCTGAGTCTGATGAGAAGGATAACGTGGCTAAACAGAAAAATGAGAGATTGATGGAAGATAAAGACATCCGGTATGGTTCAAGGGTGTCTGGGACCTAATGGCACCAACAGAGAGAGGGGCTATCCAATGTGGCTTCTTGCTGCTGTAACTTTTGCCAAAAATACTAATAACCACCATCTTGCCAAAATGAATGAACACTTAGCATACCTCAATTTACTAATCTTTCAGCAACATTTGACACTACTGATCATTTTCCTCTTCCTGAAAGAGTCTTTCGTTATTTCATGCCTGCACTTTCAATGTTGCTTTTTTTTTTTTTTTTTTTTTTGAGAGATTTTCACTATAGGGCGTGTGTGCTTGCCAGACAGACAGAGAGACATAGAGATAGAAAGCGAGAAATCACCCCCCAGGGGGGATGGTCATGCCGCAATCCCTTCTCCTCCATTCTCCTCTCAGGATCTTGGGCACGCACGCACACGCGCCCTGCGTGAGTTTTAAGCCACCGGGTCCGGGACGCGAATCACGGTTGACTACGTGGGAGTCCAGCGACATAGCCATTACGCTAACTGCTGGTTCCCTATGTTGCCTTTTTTTTCAAGAGGCTTCTTTCTTAACCCTTCTAAAGTAGGGATCCTGCTAGTCTTCACCATAATTTAAATTATTAGTTTATTTATCTATTATGTGTCATTTTGTCACTCACCAGACTTTGATTTCCTACAGATCATGGGCATACAGACACACCTTCTGTGGCGAAGTTCAGGCTCCCAGAGGTTTATTCATGATTCACTTCACTACTTTGCTATGCCAGTTATGAATTTACTGCTTCTCTGCCCCAAGAGTCCCATTCGCTATATGCTATGATAATAGTCACCTTAGGCATTTCTACCTTAAGGTGAGTGTGCATTTAAGCTTTCTAGAGGGACATTGTAGGACGAAAGTCTCTCCGGTTTGGGTTGTTGTGAGGCAGGCTAGCAGAGTGGCTGGAAGGACATCTGTTGTACCACTGTCCCATCCATACACCTAGAATGTGTGGACGTTTTTAGCTTCAGCCTGATGACAACCTTCCTGCAGCCTTCTTGACACACAGAAACCAGTCTCAAAAAATGTGTCTGCTCCAGCATTCCAATTTCTCTTCCGGACATCTATGTAGCTCAGCTGTAGCTCAGAGGATTACCGTTCTGATCACCTTCTCTCTGCCTGACTCTGGAGGGTTGCTTTCTTGCTCAGTGACTGAGAACCAGTTGGAGCTTGAGTAAACCAGCAAACTTCTCAATTATCCAGTGGAATGAATTCCACTGCTCACAGTCTGAACCACTTCCCGAGGTTATTCTCTCTTGAATACTCTCCTTCATCCCCAGAGTACCACATAGGGTTTCCTTATATCCTATAGTTATTTTTAAGACAGTAGTTTAAAATATTTTTACACTAAATTTTCTTTGCTTAACCCACTCTGTGGTTTCCATCTCCTGATTAGATTGAGACTAATAGATTTTTTCAAAACCTTCTATAAATAAACAATGCATAATTAACAAGTATTTTTCTGTACATTGGTGAGATTTATCTCTAATTTAATAAGAAGTGATTTTGAGCATCTTCAGTTTGTTACCTAATAACAAATTGCTCTCCCAAGTACTTGTACATCTTTCAGTTGAATGTTGGAGAGTTCAAAGCAATGCTTGGTGTTATCAAGCATTTAATTTTGTCAATTTGATTGAAGTAATTATATATTGTTGATATTTTAACTTGCATTTTACTAATTACTAGGAAGGTTGAGTATATTTACATATTTAATTTACTTTTTATTTTTCTTTATCAAAGTTATACAAATTCTTTGATAATTTTTATTGGATTTTCTGCCTTTTAAAAATTACTTCACAAATTATTGACAATCTTGCTACCAATTTTCTATTATGTATATTTTCCGACATTGATTTTGCATTTATTTTTCCTTTATACATATGTTCTTTATTTTTAAAACAAAAATATTTGTCTAGTGACCCACTGTGAGAGTAAGTAGTTAACTAAGTGAAATATACTTGGTAGGGTAGAAGCTAAAATGACTTTAGTCTTCATCATCTTGCTCCTTTTAAAATCTTCTTGTGGAAACCATCTTTCCTATTCTTGGCTGATATCTCAGGTATATTATATTTTCTGATAATTCTGAAGTATAAAAAAATCCCAGTATAAAAAGATGTGGCATATGGTCTACCCCTGCCATGGGACCAGCAGATGGCATAATGGTTATGTTGCAAGACTCCCACATAGTTGGCTGTGGTTCAAGTCCTGGACCCAGAGACTTAACCCTCATGCCAGGTGTGTGTGTGTGCATGCCCAAAATCCCATGCACACACACACATCTGGAGGAGAAGGGATTGTGGCATGGCCATCCCCTCTGGGAGGCAACTTCTCATTTTCTGTCTCTCTGTCTCTCTGGCTAGCACACATGCCCCAAAGCAAAAATCTCTCTTAAAAAAAAAAAGAAAAAAAAAGTTTATCCCTACCCTACCATAGACCTCAATCAGAAAAGGACTCCCATTAATGGAGAGTGAGATGTGAGAGTTTCTTACTGTTTAGTTTAGTCTAGTTTCTTACTGTTTAATACCTTTTCTATAAGTTTTATTCTTAGGCAATTTCACAGTTGGGAAGTGGGTGGTGTGGGAAAATAAAAGAAAAGATAAAAGCTTAACTGACTTTTGAGGCTGAATACGGGCAACAGGACCCTCTGTGTTACAAGTATTCAAACCTAGATGGCTTCTTTTTATGAAGACAATTTTCACAACTTCTTCAGGGGACTACCACTCATAGTACCATATTATAACAGACAATTCTGCTTATAACATCCCTTTGTAAGATTTTGACTCCTGGCACTTCTAACTGTTCATCCCAGTCTTTGTCAGTTGGGTTCACCATTTTCTGTTACTGATTCCTCATGAATGAATTCACTTTCAAGCAGAACTGTGTTCATATACTTCCAATAGAACTACATGTAGCTCATGAAAAACACCTTTTCTATATCATTGGGTATAGTATCATAAGGGTCTTACATCTGGGCACTAATTAACCCTATATAAACTCATGCCTGGTCCCCTTTAACAAATCTGAAAATGAGACCAGAAGATTTAATATTTTAATGAAAAGTGCATTCTAAAATAAAGTTCCAGAATGTTTAAAGGAATACAAATATCTACAGCACATAAGGTAAAATCCACAATGCCTAGCACTCAATCAGAAGGGAGGGAGAGGGACCAGGGGCTGGCATAATTGCTATGTCGCTGGACTCCCATGTAGTGGACCATGGTTCGAGTACCAGACCCAATGACTTGAACTCACACTGTGTGTGTGTGTGTGTGTGTGTGTGCATGTCCAAGATCCCAAGAGGAGAATGGAGGAGAAGGGATTGTGGTGTGGCCATCCCCTCGGGGGTGGGGTGGGCGGTGATTTCTCATTTTCTGTCTATCTCTCTCTGTCTCTCTCTGGTGAGCGCACATGCCCTATGATTTCAAACTGATACGTAGGTAAGATTAGCAGACAAATATATAAATTCATCTATTAAATTGTTTTTCCTGTATTCAAATGTTAAGGTGAACCATGGAAGATGTAATAAGGTACCAAATTTACCTTCCAAAGATAAAAACAAAAATATATGAGAGAAAAAAATTACACTAGATGGGATTAATGGATTAGACATTGCAGAAGTGATTAGAGTACTGGAAGACAGCAAAAACAGTTAAAAACATCAGTGAGCTATAGAGAGACAAGTGGCCTACAACAAGTGTGAACAATTGGCATCAACAGAAAAAATGTTGAGGAATAATTAGCAGAAAAGAAGTTTGAAGAAAAAATGGGTTTATTCTTTTAAAGGGCAGGAAATGGGAGAAGAGGAAGTGGAATGCAAAGCCAATTGTTTTAGATGTGAATTGACTGAAAATGCAAGATAACTAGAGCCATGTATTTTCTTTGATCTTTTGGGGCCAATTCTGACAAACACATGTTTAAAGCTGATACTGCTCAGGAACCAGCAGGTGGTGTTGTGATTAAGATGCTAGGCACTCCCACATGGCTGACCATGGTTCGAGTCCTAGACCTGGTGGCTTGCTTTTTCACTGTCACTTTCTCTCTCTCTCTCTCTCTCTCTCTCTCTCTCTCTCTCTGTCTGTGTCTCTCTCTGGTCAAATTAAAATAAAATGAATGGATAAATAAAATTAAGTAAATAATTTAAAAAAAAATCCTGTGCAAATGACATCTGCATGTGTCTAAAGGTCACCTTTTTTTTTTTTTATTTTGCTATAGGGCGCGTGCGCTCGCCAGAAAGACAAAGAGAGACAGAGAGACAGAAAGCGAGAAATACCCGCCCCGCCCCGCAGAGGGGATGGCCGCATTGTAATCCCTTCTCCTCCTTTCTCCTCTCGGGATCTTGGGTATACACGCACACGCACCCGGCATGAGTTTAAGCAACCGGATCCGAGCCTCGAACTGCAGTCAATACATGGGAGTCCAGTGACATAGACATTACACTAACTGCTGGTCCCAAAGGTCACCATTTTATTGGCTGCTCTCCACACAGATTCAGTGAAAGCTATATCAAAATCTCAATGACATCCTTCATTAAAATAAAAATAGAAAAATAATTTATCCTAAAATTCTATGGAATTCCAAGGGACTCTAAACAGCTAAAACAATCCTGACAAAGAATATAGCTAAGGGACCCACACTTCCTGACTTCAAAACTTCCTTTGAAACTACAGTGATCAAAATGTATAGTATTAGCATAAAGATGGATATAGACCAATAGAATGGAATAAATAACCTAAAAATAAACCTTCACATTTATGTACAAATGATTTTTGTAAGGGTGCCAAGAAGGATCAACTCTGGTGTTTTCACATATGACAAACATTGCAAAATACACACTTTAAGTGTATGTGGTTTATAGTAATTATACCTTTAACAATTTTAAAACTAAAAAGAATACTCACTGAACTTTCCCCTTAAGATGGGCCTCGTTTTCTACACAAATTATAATCAAAAATTGTTATCTAGGCGGCCGGGCCTGCGCGGCCAGGTCTGCACGGCTGGGGCTCTGCCTCACGTGCCATGGCCCGGACCGCCCGGCCCCCACTGCCTCTCCGGCGCTGGGTGTGTCCCACGCTCGGCGCCAACTCGGGCCGGTGGCACGGACCGGCCGAGCTCGCCGTCCTTCCTTTCTCGGGCTGGGCGGGCGAGCGGGGGGTGGTGCTGGATCCTGCGCGTGTTTGCGCACTCGGGGCTGGCGTGTGGCCTCCGGGCCTGTGCGTGGCCCCCGGACCAGCGCGCGGCCACCGGGCCTGTGCTTGGCCCCCGGGCATGCACGTGGCCGCCGGGCCTGCGCGTGGCCGCCGGGCCTGCGCCTGCGAGTGGCTGCCAGGCCTGCGCATGGCCACTGGGCTTGCGCATGGCCCCCGGGCCTGTGCATGGCTATCGGGCCTGCGCCTGTGCGTGGCCGCTGGGCCTGTGCGTGGATGCCGGGCCTGCACCTGCGCGTGTCAGCCGGGCCTGTGCGTGGCCCCCAGGCCTGAGCGTGGCCGCCGGGCCTGCACGTGGCCCCCAGGCCTGAGCGTGGCCACCGGCCACAGGCGGCAAACTGAAGGCGAAAACTAGGACTGAGAACTTGCAGCTACAAGCAACAGAAAGAAACTTTAGCTGTCTTAAACCAACTGAGAAATATATTGTATGGGAGGATTTTCTCTGCCTATGGACAGTGAGAAGGTGATGGTTGCCAGCCCTGCATTACCTCAGGGAGAAGCAGGAACTACTCTACCGTTCTTAGGGAAGCCAGATACCCGAGGATGACTCACGCTGCAGATCCCCACAACACCATTCCTGGTAACCACAAGATGGATACTGTGCCGCATCGGCTGATAACCATCTCTGTTTTCCAGAGCCACTTTCCTGAGACTGTATTCCATGGAGATTCACCTGCAATTGCGGAACTGCACGAGACCCACCCTGAATCCAACCCTGAATGGAATCTATGCTCCCTATTGTTGAAAACTTTGTGAGCTGATGATTGAAAAAAAAAAAAAATGGAAAGAACCGGAGGGTATGATGGCAGGGAAGGCAACTGCAGATACTAGAGACAGTATGGGAGAGGTAATGGGAGTGAGTGGTTGAGGACGGAGGGGAGGGATTCAGGGAACAAACAACATGCTTGGTGGACACAGGAGTGAAAAGTTGTCTATTGATGATGATGTATATGGTGATGTCATTGTTTTGACTGATGTGCACTGTATTCATGCTGGGAAAAACCATGTTGTACACGGTAAAGAGGTGCAATGATTGGATGTGAATATAGAAAGAGAAAAAAAAGAAATGACAGAGGGTGAGAAGTAGGGAATCAAGGGGGGGAAAGAAGTAAAATACGTAAGAAACGAGAAATGAAAAATTATTTGTTAAAGATAACATATATGGTAATATCTTTGATTGAGTCAATTTACTGTGTATTCTGGATGGGAAAACTCATTTTGTATGATGCAATGATAGATAGTGAATTCATGTAAAAAAATAAATTAAAAAATAGTTGTCATTGCAAATAAAGCAATTTGGAAAAAGTTTTCTGAAAAAAAATTGTTATCTAAAATGGAAACAATATCCAGGTCTTTAGTTTTCATACAACAGACGGATTAATTATACACTAAAATTTCAAAAGTACAAGTTTAAATAGATCAAATGCTGGCCCTTATTAACTGCTATTCATTAGACATATGACTGTTATCTCATGTGGTAAACAGTGAGGGAATAAATGCTTCTAGTTCATGGTAAATTTTTATAAAAGCCATTGGAAACTAATAAAAGTAGATAATAAACATTAACAGGTTATACTTAACTTGCAACCTAAAAGTGTATATTAAAGTGGAGATAACAGGCTGGCCCTATAACACAGTGGTTAAGAGAGTCAGATACCACATATTTAACCATGGTTTGACAGCCCGAGAAGATTGAGAACCATACTTGGGGTGTGTGTGTACCCAAAAACCTGATGGGATGGGAAATGGAGGAAGACTGAGGTGTGACAACACCCCCAATCTTTTTCCCTCTCTCTCCTCTCTGGTAAGCACAGCTGGAATCTGACAATTTAAAAAATAAAAGAGATATGTTAATCAAAAGATTTTTAAAATCCATATAAACAATAATATTTTAAAATCAAAGTGTTTATCTCTGGGTAGCTGATCCTTGTCTTTCTGTTTTACCTGGAAAAATTTCCTAGAAAAGAAAAGCTTCTGCCAGAGATGACATTGAGTAGAGTCGAAAATACTCAGAGATGGTGAAGGGAGCAGACAAACATACACACACACACACACACACACACACACACACACACACAAACCAAATCTCTATCATCTATCTATGCATCTATCTATAAAAGCCAAAATCTTCTACATGCGCGCTTTACAGCTTAAACTCTTGAGAACCTAAGTCAGCATCAGGCAGTTTATCTGCCCAATCATCACGAATTTGAAGTCCAAGTGAACTTCAGCCATACGGCGGTGACTGGTACTCTCATGCTCTGACTTTCCCATAATTCTTTTAACATTTATCTACTTACTTTAACTAATAGGCTTTTGTTCTAAGTAAATAATCAGACATTTTAGACAAATATTTACTGTAAGAATACTAGCCAAAGTTCATCTAAAATGGTGAAAAGTTAGATGCTCCCTGGTTGTCTATTAAAATAAACTCAGGGAATAGACATGTAGATTAGGATTTTAATACGCATTAAAAACTGTATCTGGAAGGAATGCTTTATCACATATGTGGAGAAATACTATCAATAAAAAGTTCTGTTAAAAGAGCAGAATCAATGAGAAGGGATTAATGATATAAAAAAGCTTTTGAGTGGTAGTTGGAGGATTAGCATCAATGGTTCATGAGTATTCACTCAATGTCACTTAAGGAAAAGGCAGGGATATTGAGAATTTAAGGCCAAGCACAATCTAAATGCTGCTTAAAGTGTTACTCCAAGGCTTACTTGATTTTGCCCAGCGACAATTATGGATGTCTGTAAGGATTCTCATCTCTCATGGAGATGGTGCAACCAATTTTCAGAATAGATAAAGCAAAACAAAAACATGAACAACACAATTTTTAGAAAGAGCAAAAGACCTGAACAGACACTTCACAAAAGAAAACACACAAGGGGCCAGCAGATGTCATGGTGGTTAAGGCACTGGACTCCCACATGGCCGACTGCAGTTCAAGCCCCAGACTTGTGGCTTGCTTTCTCACATACATCTCCCCCTCTTGCTCTTGCTCTCATTCTTTCTTGCTCTGTCCCTCTCTGGTCAAATTAAAATAAATAAATAAAATAAAAATAAAGCTAAATAAAATAGTTTTTTAAAAAAATAGAAAAAAAATTACCTTTTTAAAAATAAGACATACAAATGGCCATTAAAATCACAAATAATAGGCTTAACCTCCCTAGTTAGTGGTGAAATGCAAATTGAAAAACAGTGAGGTATTACCACATATTTACTAGGATGGCTAAAGTTAAAGAAAAGTCTGCCACTATCAAATTTTTCTGAGGAAGTGGAGTACAGAGATCACTGACTATTCTAAAAAATACATAAAAAATAAAAGAGCAGTCATTATAAAATAATTGAGTACTTGCTAAGTACCTTTTAATATATATATTTTTTTCTTCCATTTATTTATTTTTACATTTTTCCACAAACGTTTACTTTACATAGCAAAAAATTTTAGCTCATACTCCATAATTCTTGACAGTTTTACAAACAACTTTCAAAATTTCAAAATACTGAATTTTAAAGATAATGTTCAAAATGTCTTATAATTTTGTATAATTTTATAACTCATCTCTTTACCTATTTCTTGTCTAGATGATTTTTTACTGTTCATAACAGCATTAGGAGATAGGTATCATTCTTGTTCAATGATGTAGAAACTAAGTTATAAATAAGTCAATTAACTTTTTCAGAATGACACAACTAGAATTAGGAAGGTTAAATCTGTAAGTCATCTGCTCATTGGTAAGTTATATCAAAGGTACTCCCTAACTATCAATTCCCCGAAGTCAGATTACCTTAGTGTTAATGCCCTGACCTGGAGGAACCTAAGCCACACCTCAAGCATTCACCTTAGGGAGCAGTGTCTTGTCAGCATTCCCCCAGGGCTGTCCTCGTCACTCCCCCAGGGCTGTCCTCGTCACTCCCCCAGGGCTGTCCTCGTCACTCCCCCAGGGCTGTCCTCGTCACTCCCCAGGGCTGTCCTCGTCACTCCCCCAGGGCTGTCCTCGTCACTCCCCCAGGGCTGTCCTCGTCACTCCCCCAGGGCTGTCCTCGTCACTCCCCAGGGCTGTCCTCGTCACTCCCCCAGGGCTGTCCTCGTCACTCCCCCAGGGCTGTCCTCGTCACTCCCCCAGGGCTGTCCTCGTCACTCCCCCAGGGCTGTCCTCGTCACTCCCCCAGGGCTGTCCTCGTCACTCCCCCAGATTATACAGTGTAGCAGGGGATGCACTCAGACTTTGCATATGTTTCAAAGATTATAGAATATGTTTCCAAAAACTTCAAAGTTATAAACATTTTTTTAAATAAAACAGTTTATTTATTTATTTATTTATTTGAGAGGTTTTTCGCTATAGGGCGCGTGCGCTCGCCAGACAGACAGAGAGAGACAGAGAGACAGAAAGCGAGAAATCACCCCCAGGGGGGGATAGTCACGCCGCAATCCCTTCTCCTCCATTCTCCTCTCGGGATCTTGGGCACGCACGCACACGCGCCCAGCGTGAGTTTTAAGCCACCTGGTCCGGGACGCGAACCGCGGTCGGCTACGTGGGAGTCCAGCGACACAGCCATTACGCTAACTGCTGGTCCCAAAATAAAACAGCTTTGAAATGTAATATGAGGAAATAAAAGGAATCTCAAAGAACAAAAACTGCGACAGAAAATATATTGAGGATTTTCTGTGACCCAAACACGGCTCTTTCAGGATGAGTTCCTAGGGTTTAGTTTAATGCTGAAGCAGAAACTTTTTTTCTCATTTCTACAATGTTTATTGCTTTATTAAAAACATGCAAACATCACAAAGCAATGACTTTGAAGTGATAAATTTGTTTAATACTTTGACACTGGAGGCTCTTTCCAGATGCAGAGTAAATGATGCCTGGAGGCCTTTCAATATTTTTGGAGTTTAATAAAGTAGAGAAAAACAGAGTGTGGCAACCAGTAATTTGGGAATAAGTGAGGGATCCACACTAGCAATTTATTGTATTTTCTAGTCCTCTTACATTGGGTCTCATATTTCCCACATTAAAGAGATAAATTGTTTTCCTGGTTGCTCTGCTGAGTACAATTAAATGCATATGTTAATTTTTTTTAAATTATTAAATGAATCTCCAATGCCAATATCTATCATTTTTTGGTTACATTTTCCAGTAAGGTCCTCCCTTAAGCTCTTTCTCTGTATGTAAAGTATACATATGTGCCTATGTGGGTACACATAATCATACGTGTGTGTACTGAATACATTAATAAAGTTTTCTGGTGAATTTAATCAGCTTGATTTGGGAGTTCACTGCACGTTTTAAGAGATCTTAGCGCCCAGCACAGGACCTTGGCATATAGAAGACACTGCTGGTAGTGATAAAAGATTATAAGGCATAGCCGGCGCTTTTCACAATTAAATATCCACATGAATACCCAGAGAACTTGTTAACATGCAGATTTTTCATTCACTATCATCTCTGACAGTACCTAGATTACGCATTTCTTTCAGTCTCTCTGGTGATACCAAAGTACTGATCTGCAGATCTCACTCAGATTGGCAAAGGCAGAGGGGGTGTGCGTGGACTGCCACAGGCCTGACAGTGGCTGCTCAGCATGTGTTGACTCTATGACTTCGGTATGCGCTCAGCCTCTCTTTTACTCTCATTGTCATCTAAAAACTGAAAGTCAAAGCTAACACAGAGTTGTTGACCTGACTTTATGACAACTGTGTCTGTAAAAATACATGCTATACAGTCCATGCCAGCTGAGTGTCAGATCCTTCTCAATCTCTTTTAATACTGAGGATCACGGGATGTCTATGAAGAATGGAACCATCTAAAATGCCCAAGAAAGTGTTTTTCAGAATTATATATATGTGTATATATATACACACACACATATATATAATTTTATACATATATAATATATATAATATATTATATATAAATATATATATATACACCATATACATATATATTGATATATATATAAATTTTAGGATTTTGCCATAGGATTTGAGCACTCACTAGAGAGACAGAGAGACAGTGAGAGGTAAAGGGAGAAATCACCCTCCAGGAGAGATGGCCATACTACAATCTGTTCTCCTCCATTCTCCTCTCAGGATTGTGGGCATGCATGCACACATGCCTGGAGTAATTTACAAGCTGCCAAGTCCGGGACTTGAGCCGTGATCAGCCATATGAAAGTCCAGCACCTTAACCACTATGTCACCTGCTAATCCCACTATATGTTTTAAAGTGTCAGTTTATTGCTTTCTCCAATAAGTGAAAAAGTGTATTACTGTAATGATCATTTTATTTCATGGGTCTCAATTCATGAGAATTATTTTGGCAATGTCACTTTCCACAAACAGTTTCAGGCTGCAGAATGCATTGGACGTAGGTCCTCAGAAAAGATTTGTGTGCCCATAAGAATTTGAGGGAAAGATACAAGGCTCTTCAATGTTACAGAACACTAACTTTAGAAACACGTTGCTATCATCACTATGAAAAATCTCTGCGTTCTAAGGACTTGAGTCAGATTTCAGTCTCAAACCTCTTAGCACCAGAGTCTTCATTGCTTTGCTGTGATACTGGAGCATTTCTTTGCCAGCTGGAAGGATGGTAAGTGCTGTCAAAAGAAGGTGCTAGCAATGAGGCCAGGAGCACTGGAGGGTGAAGGGGCTTTTGTTCTTGGTTCTGGTGTGTTTTTATGTTTTGCAGTAAGTGGCAGCTAACCAAGAATAGCATCTCTCTCTTCCTAACTCCCCAACACTGCCCATAGCAGTTACCAAAACAGTTATGAGGCCTGGACCCTGTGGTTGATTTTATCATCATCCGCTCCTGCAGCTTTCCTAAGTCATTCCTATTACGCACCTAAGTGAAAATTTCAGCCATCCAACAGGCCAGATCACACCCTCTCCAACAAAGTGTGGATCCTAGTGCAGGGTAGGTGTGCCCTCTTCAGTATTCTTCTCTTCCGTGGCGCTAGAGGCTACTTACTGTCCTCACCTTTTCCTGTCTTCTTTAGAGTTCTCTTTACTCTGGAGCTGCTAGCCCCCATTACTCCAATCTCCTGAAACAGTCAATAACTCTTTGTTTCACACTCTGCAAATTAGCGTGTCGCTTCCATCTTCTGATTTAGCAATGACTGCTGCATACCTTCACATCTAACATGGATAACTATCTACTTGCTCAGCTTGGATGGAAAATGTTCATAAATTGCAAAAAGAATGTTTGAAAAAATAATGAAGACCCAAAAACTAAATTTCAAAGTCATGTCCACCCAGTAGAAGACTGATAGCTAGTCATTTTAGTTCAAAGTCTTATCTAATAGAATTTATAAGCTCTTCATGATATCTCTACAGGAAAACGTCAGTTTTTCAAGTCTAAATCCACTAAATTATCACCAGTACTTCTAAGATTCTTCTCAGAGTCTTTGAGAGCTTTGTACAAATATCCTTTTTTTTGGGGGGGGAGAGGTTTTTGCTATAGGGTGTGTGTGCTTGCCAGAAAGACAGAGAGACAGAGAGACAGAAAGCAAGAAATCACCCCCCGGGAGGATGGCCACGTCACAATCCCTTCTCCTCCATTCTCCTCTCGGGATCTTGGGCACGCACGCACATGTGCCTGGCATGAGTTTAAGCCACCGGGTCTGGGATTCGAACCACGGTCGACGACATGGGAGTTCACCGACATAGCCATTACGCTAACTGCTGGTCCCTGTACAAATATTTTTTATTCACTTAGCTACTGAAATCTTTGTCTTCTTTCTATTTTAGAATAGCTGACCAAAATTTCAAATGCTTGCTGTTTATTTTCCTAGCCTGGGGATGAAAGCAGTAGTTTGAATTTCACCATAGGAATTCTACTTCCTATGTCCTTTTATGGGGAAAAAATCAATGGAAAATCATGGCTATGTCAATACAACAGCAAATACCTAGGCAAATAGCTTGAAAAGAACTGTAAAAACTACCTACATAGGTGCTCTACATAACAGCTAAGTATCAAAAATAGTAATAGAATTATATATGCATTTTAATCGATATGTTTGTCTTTTAAGTAAGGAAAATTAAAGTCAACCACAAAAAAGAAATAAGTCATATTTTTGGCATATCATTGACTTTTTCCTTAAATCCATTTAAATTTTTATTTGTCGTGTGCCCAACGGGTGATCCTTGAATCCTTAAATTGTTTACCTCCACTCTCAAGGTAAATTCATCGACTCCTTTTCAAAATTCCTCCTATAGTGTAATGCCTTGCAAATTTATATCTTCAATCCAATTAAATTATTTAAAGTCTACATTTTAAAGAATTCGAGGCCAATGTAAATATTTTTGAATTGAAAAATTACCCATATGTTATTGGTTTATATTGCAACATTATTTGCTTTATAAATTACTCTTACCAAAAATTTCATATAAGTATCTAATACATACCTTAAAGTGAAAATATCTAAAACTCAATGCCCCATCTCCAAGAATACTACCAAGATTCTCAGTAACTTAAAAAAAATTAAAAAAACAAAAACTAATTAAAAGATGACTCTATACTTCTACCTGCTCAGGATGAAAGCTTTGTATAATTTCTAGCTGCTTGTTCAATCCTGTACCCTAAATATATGATTGATGATTGTCAATCATCCACTGGTATTGACTCTCTCTTTGATATATGCCAAACATTCGATTCTCATCTCTCCTACTGCTACTACTATAATCCAAATTTTTATATTTTACTCAAATTAGTGCACCAGTCTTTTAACTAGTCTATCTTTTTTTGCCCCTGACCTTCTTCAGCCTGAGACCATCATGGAAAAAAAGTAATAATTTTTGTAAATCATAAGAAGTAGAAGAAGTTTAAGTTTTCTGATTCAAGCTGCTTATTTTAACAAATAAGATAATTTAAGCCTGGAGATTTTGTAATATTCTCAAATCACATTGATAGCCACAAGAGAAAAAAAATACAAGTGAAATGAAAGTCGATCTAATGCTTAGAATATTATAATTTCCTGATTGAAAAAAGTTTTTGTTTCTTTTTTTTTCCTTTTCTATACTTTATTTCTAAAAGAAGAATCAATGTGGTCCCCTTAAATAATATATTTATATAATTTTTTATATCATTCTTTTATTCAGAATATTCTAGTGGACTTCTATGTCCAAAGGAAAGATGGGAAGAAAGATGGAAGGAAGAGAAGAGAAAAGAAGATGAGAAAGAGGAGAGGAGAAAAAAGAGAAGAGATGAGAGGAGAGGAGAGAAGAGAAGAGGAGGGAAGGGGAGAGAAGGGGAGGGGAGGGGAGGGGAGGGGAGGGGAGGGGAGGTGAGAAGAATAAGAGAAGAGAGAAAAGAGAAAGAAGAGAAGAGAGAGAAAGGAGGAGAGGAGAGAAGAGGAGAGGGGAGGGGAGGGGAGGGGAGGGGAGGGGAGGGGAGGGGAGGGGAGAGGAGAGGAGAGGAGAGTCTTTAAAAAAGTTCAAACTGATGTGACTGTGGATTCCCACCTGATTTATCTTTCTTTCTCTACAATGGCCCACCAAGGTACACTTTCCTTGAGCATGTGAGATGCATTAGGAACCTTGAATTTAACTGTGACCTCTGCTTGGACACTCTTACTCTGCAAAATAAAAAGACCAGGGACCAGCAGACGGCATAGTGGGTATATCACTAGACCCTTACATAGGCGACTGTGGTTTGAGTCCCTGACCTGGCAGCTCAAAACACATGAGCATGCATGCCCAAAATTGCAAGAGGAGAATGGAGGAATAGGGGTAGCAGTGTGGCCATCTTCTCTGGGGTGGGGTGTGGGGGGGTGTGATTTCTCACTTTTTACCTCTCTGTCTCTCCAGTGAGTGCACACACCCTATACCAAAAATCTCTCTTAAAAAAAAAAAAAAAGGCCAGTTCTCCAATTTTTTCGTCTTTCTCAGCAAATCTCCTCTGTGGGAAGCAGTTAGCATCCCTTTCCTTGATGATTATTCACCCTCAATTGTCTTAGCTTTTTTTATCAGCTCATTCTTCACAGTTTTTACTCTAATATGTTTTTAATTTATTTGATTTTGCATGTGTGTGTGTTTATAGTGTCTCTTTCCCCTTAGACTATAACTTCTATGAGAAGGGATTTTAGTTTTCTGTGCTTTATTCATTGTTATATCCCTAGCATTAAACAATTTGTTCAGCACATATTATATGGTCAACAAACAATTGTTGAATTAATAAATAGTATCTCAGTTTTTATTCCTTTTATTTACTTTCTATGATCTTCTTTGTAAGTCCAGTTTTTCTAATAACATCACCTTTCCCCATACAATATTATGCATACACACACATACACACACACACACACACACACACACACGGACACACACACAATATTATAATTTAGTCAGATTCTTCCATGACCTGTGGTTGAGTGTCACGATATATTACCAACCAACAAGCTGACACACAATTATTGTGCATTTGTTTTAAATATGTTGTCAAAGATTAACTTGTGAATACCATCTTTCTAGGTGCTTGAGTTGAGAAAAGTGTAGAGAACTAAACATAAGAAAATAGCAAAAAGCTACAGAAAAACTGAGCTTGATAATATGAAGGGACTTTTAAAAGTTCATGAAAAAATGGAGTTAAAGTATGAGTTTATTGGGAACCAGCAGTTAGCGTAATGGCTATGTCGCTGAACTCCCACGTAGTCGACCATGGTTCACATCCTGGACCCGGTGGCTTAAACTCACGCCGGGCGCGTGTGCGTGCATGCCCAAGATCCCGAGAGGAGAATGGAGGAGAAGGGATTGTGGCGTGACCATCCCCCCTGGGGGGTGATTTCTTGCTTTCGGTCTCTCTGTCTCTCGCTGTCTGTCTGGCGAGCGCACGCACCCTATCGTGAAAATCTCTCAAAAAAAAAAAAGTGTGAGTTTATTTTGGTACAAAAATTTTAAAATCCATACATGATTTGGATTTTCATGAATGTTTTTCAAGAAATGTTTTTCTTGACATTTTCTAAAAACCTCTCAAATTTGGGTTCCTGTGAAATGCAAATACATTGATGACAAATCTCACTCTGTAGAAGTAAACCTACTATATTTCCTGTTCTGTTCAACTCTTCTTTCTATGTTGCTGGTAGCTGAAAATAAATATGTGAAATAAAACATTAGCCTTATAATAGTGTCTATTTCTCTTTGCATTTTATAACTATCTTTTAAAAAATCATAATAGTTCATACTATGTAAGGAAGAAAAACTTTAACATTCCTTTTCTTTTCTCTATGCCAAGATCCAGTTTCTCTGGGAAGAAACAGCAATTAAAGTAAAAAATGACCTAAATGAATTAATAAGTATGAGATAGCATTTTCAAGTACCTCTGGACACTTTGTTAGACACTTTAGCACATTATGTCAGTTAATCCTATTATATGAAACTTAAAGGGAAATTGTAGCTCAAAATACAAAGTTTTCCCAAAGTCACAGAGTAAGTTTCAACATTGTAAGTTATGCTAAAATCTGTCTCTCTCCAGATTCTGAATTAATGCCCTGATTATTTCTTACGAACTTATCTGTTTTACATAAATAGCAACTTGATTTTAAAGGATCGT
Organism: Tupaia tana; assembly: GCA_026018925.1. Lineage (NCBI taxonomy): Eukaryota > Metazoa > Chordata > Mammalia > Scandentia > Tupaiidae > Tupaia > Tupaia tana. The sequence continues at coordinate 3,596,529 of JAKSZU010000002.1, forward strand.
GAAGGAAATATCCAAAGAAATCATCAAGTTTTACATATATAAATATATATATATTTTTTACATATATATATATATATATATATATATATATATATATATATATTTAAGTTAAAAGATAATGGGCCAGCACATGGTGTGGTGGTTAAAGTTCTGGATCCCACAAGGTTCTGGATCCCACATAACTGACTCAGTGGTTTGTATCCCAGACCCAGAGGCTTGAAAAATTTATGAGGCTCATATGTGTATATGCCCAAAAATTTAAGAGGAGACTCGACTGAGGTATGACCATCCCCCCAGATAATGATTTCACACTTTTCCTTTCTGTTTCTCTCTCTTTCTGTCTCTCCGCACATGTGCTTTATGGAAATAATCTAAAAACAACAACCACAAAAATCTAAAAAAAAAAATTAAAAGATGGATATCACCTTAACATTTTTCATATAGGCCCAATTGGAAAAAAAGAAAAAGACATAAACCGTGGATTGCAGTTAATTCTGCTGCTAGTAGCAGCATTCCCTGAGTATGAGTAATTTATAAAAATAGACATTGATTCAGCTCACAGTTTGGAGGTTTCAGATTCCTTTGCATCTGCTGAGCTTTTTGCTGCTGGTGGGCAGCAGCCTGAGGTAATAGCAGAAGGACTTCTGCTGCCTCAGTCACAACTTATCAGGAGTTTCAGCCAGACTCTGTGAGAACTACCTCCTCCCACTGGGCTCCTGGTGCCAGGAGAGTAAGTTATCTCACCGGGATACGAGGTCAACATCCTATCTCCCATACGGAGGCTCATACCTTCAAAGTCCACCCTGGACATGCCCCATTAGGTAATAGAGACCCACAGATGGAAACCCTCCAAGTTTAACAGAAGAAGTGACTATTGCTACAGACCTCTCCTACTAAATATTCGTTAAGAAAATTCACAATAAAAATGACATCTGATCCATTCCAAAGCACAGATGTTACCTGAGCAATCTGCCTGCTGAAGAAGTCTGGGTATACTTTCCCTTTAACCCATGGCTGGCCTGGCTGCTTGGGAACTCCTCTTTCTAATAAACTCTGCTTTGCTTTCCCCTTTATGGTCTATCTGTTGCAGAAAACCAGATGCCAAGAAATGGAAAGCAGCACTTGGAGAGATCTGGAGAACTATTTATTACGCCAGTGGGCACGGAAGAGTTAACACTGAATCTCCAGTCCCCACTGGGGGGATGGACACAGTTTTTTTTAATGGGGAAATTAGAGAAGAGGAGGTATCAGGCTCAGAACCCATCCTACCCAGTGTCAAAGGGAGGAGGGAGAGAAGCATGAAGACTAATATATTCAAGGTGCTAATCTATTCGAAGTACCAATATATTCAAGGTGCTAATCTATTCAAGGTTTTCTGGTCACCTTGTAGCTCCAGGGAGGGGCAATAAGTTTGCCCAGAGGGCAGAAAATTTAGAAAGCTATCAGCCCTGAGTTATTTATGAATTCAAGGTCTCTCCATATCACACTGTCTAATTCTTAGTTTGTGTGAGATAAAGAACTGGGTTCCCTGCTATTCCTGTGATAGGTATTATGTCCAAGTATTTCCATATTAATCAAGAAACTGAAAACAAATTTGTAACACCTGCCATCAACTTATAACCCATGGAATGTTATAATAAAAATCCCATACAGCTCCTGATTCTGGAGATAATTTCTAATACCCAATTTAAATTCACCCTTAATCTTTTTTTCCGGAATCTGCTCTAATTCTTCTTCTTTTTCTTTTTTTAAAAATCACTTTGACTTTCAGTTCATGTTATTACTTTCATTTGAGACTTTCTGATTTTTTAAATAATCATTTAGCTTATCAACTGCAAATTGGATGCTGTCTTCTCTTTTTCTTTGGCAAAATAGCCACAAACATGAAAGTAGTTTTTAACAGATAAATTATTTCAACTCAAATTATAACTAGATTGTCAGCAATTTCTTAAGGTCTTGATGATTGAAAATTTAATGACTACCTGACAAAAAATAAAAAAAAAACTAAGAAATTAAACAAGGATCTTTAAATAATCAGTACTTTATTGAGTACTGGGAAAACTTTTTATGGATCACATATTAACTCTTTGAACCAATTTTCTTTCTTTACAAGTAAGGAAATTTATGTTCAGAGAGACATAATTTTTCTCAAGGTTGCATTGATAACCAGAAAGAGAGCCAAGAATAAGGCATGGGAAGGCTACCAGTTCTTTCTCTGTTGAAGATGGTAACTTCCTCACAACTATTTCTGCTTCTGCTTTTGACCTACAGGCTCAACACAGCACCAGGGACATCTCTTTGAAATGTAAATTCCATCATGTCACTAGTTTGGTGAACTTGAAACTGGTTTTCCATCTCAATGTGAAATCCAGAGTCTGTGGCTATCTGTAAACCACTCCCTACACACAATCCACCCTCTCTCACATACATTTTTCCTTCTCCAACATCATCCTCTATTTTATTCTCCTGACTCATGCTCCTTCAGCCACTTTTAACTTCTCTCTGTTCTTTGAACTTGTCTTTTGACCTTTCACTGTTAATTGCATCTTCCTGGATAGCTTACACTAAATATTCACATTGGCTAATTTTCCTTCTACTTTTGCTTCAAATATCATCTCAATGAATCTTATTTTTTTTGAGAGAGAGATTTTTGCTACAGAATGTGTGTACTCGTAGGAGAGACAGAGAGACAAAAAGCAAGAAATCACCCCGCGGGGCGGGTGGGTGGCCACACTCCAATCGCTTCTCCTCCATTCTCCTCTCAGGATTTTGGGCACATACACAATCGCACCCTGTGTGAGTTTCAAGTGACTTGGGCTGGGATTTGAACCATGGTCAAATCTAGTGTCTTAATCGCTACACCACTCTCTGGCCCCAAGGAATCTTATGTGGATCACATCTTTCTTTCTTTTTCTTTTTCTTTTTTTCTTTTTTCTTTTTTTTAAGTTGTCCTCTAGGACTCATGTGCTCACTGGAGAGATACAAAAAAAGAGACAGTGAGAAATCACCCCCAGGGGTGATGGCCACAATAGCTTCTCTTCCACTGTCTTGGGATCTGAAACATGTGCACACACATGTGCCTGGTATGATTTTCAGGCTACTGGGTCTAGGATTTGAACTGCTCAGTCAGTCATATGGGATTCAGCTGTCTTAACCTCCACGCCATCTGCTGATCCTTGACCATGTTATTTCAAACTACAACACATATCTCTCTTTTAACCAGTACTCTTAATGCCTTTATGTACCTTTGTGCTTTCATAGCCTATGTTGTCTTCCTACAATATCTATTTGATATATTTGTCATTTATTTTCTCTCATTCCTTCTTAGATTACAAACTTCTCAAGGGCAAGTTTGTCAGTTTTGTTCTCTGGTAGATGCCGAGCACCTAGAACAGTTCCAGGCACCTAAGAAATAATTGGTGAATGACTAAGTGCACGAATAGACTGACAACAGCTATTTTAATCTTGCTAT